>CAMTZC010000008.1:13750000-15000000 GCA_947086505.1 Morpho deidamia
GAATACGTTAACAAATAACGTACCGTAAGGCGTCTTGCACAATGAGACATGAATCGCTGCGACAATAGCGTTGTATACATAAATAATTAATTGAAATGTTACGTTTCTAAAGATCCGGTTTGTTGTAATCTGCAAGTACAAAATTGCAAAAGACTCTAAAATTATGTTTGCGATATGTTTTTAAGCATATATTTAGCTGTGTACAAAAGTAAAGGGTACAGAGAATGCTTAAATTTATTATGATGTTACATTTTTTAATTTATGTAACATCAATTTGAGCGTTTCTCCATAAACATACAAATTACTGAAGTAGTTCTATCATTTATTGCGCTGTTGAGTCAGTGCTATAGTACTGACAAGGACAACACTCGCAAGGACAATCTAAAAGTCTCCTGGTACAGGCGGCAGATAGTCTGCCTTCAGCTCCGCTAGTCGCGGGACCCGCTTTCCGCTGAGGGCCAACATTTTCTAATTACAATTTGTCGGTTTTTCGATTCTGGGTGTATTTATGTATTTAAAATTATATATGTGTATATTTACCAGTTCTCTGTCACCCATAAAACAAGTATTAAGTAACTTACTTTGGGAACGGACGACTGTGTGTAGTTGTCTCATATATAAAAAAATAGTCTTAACAAATCTTTTTTAGATCGTCCGTCGCAATGTCTTAATAGCCTGTATACATACACGACGTAGTTTATAACAATCGATGACACTTATTAATTTGCATCATTAGAGTTGTATCAGTGTGATATTCGTTCTTGGATATTAATATCCTTTTTGGATCTCTACTATTGAGAATCAAATTAATATTAATACATATTACGTTATAACGTTAGTTTTATCGGGAGTTCCTGAACATTGTGATGTTCAGAACTGAAAAAGGATTGATTTGATACTCTTCGTGTTTATTTGTTAAATGTGTTTATTGATATATTTGTTATTAAATCATCGATTTGCTGTCGTGTGAGTTATATTTAGTTAAGTGGAGCAATGCGTGCACCAGGTGTTGAAGCAGCCAGATCTAGGTTCAAATACGTCTGTGTCATTGACGAATGCGGATGTCCTTACAAGAGGTAAGTGCGCATGTATTCTTAGTTTTTTTGACTTTCTGATGCTATAATATACATATGCGGTAAAAGCAACAAAAGGATGATCTAAGTAAGGGTTAGTACAAATAAAAATATTTTTAAGAAAAAATTCCTAACAAACCTTCGTGAGCAGATAAGTAGGCCGTCATATCTATCTGAAATTAACACTGCATTATATCTACGAGATATCATCATGTATCATTAACTAATTACTATAGATAGAATAAATTAAATAATTGTTAAAGATCATAGATTAATATTAATCAAAATATTAAGATTTTTATCAAGCAATATAACAGAATTAACTACTTTGCTATAATCCGCACGGGTTAAGCGAATGCATGCAAAGCCAATGTGTATGAAGCAGGCAAAGTCTACGCACCTTATACATCCAGGACAAGCCACCACATGCACCCCAAGGCGCAATTCACCAGAAACAACGCACACAAAAGCAGCACACACACCCACCACCACAATCTCGACGATCGTTTCGTCAAAAATCGATTTTTGTCGTGGAGCCTATCCTCCTGATGATGCTTCGGTTTCGGGGCGAAACGATCGTCGAGATTGTGGTGGTGGGTGTGTGTGCTGCTTTTGTGTTCGTTGTTGCTGGTGAATTGCGCCTTGGGGTGCATGTGGTGGCTGGTCCTGCATGTATAAGGTGCGTAGATTTTGCCTGCTTCATACACATTGGCTTTGCATGCATTCGCTTAACCCGTGCGGATTATAGCAAAGTAGTTAATTCTGTTATATTGCTTGTAATATGGAATTCCGCAAAGTAACGCCTGCTTCTATAAATCATTTAAAAGATTTTTATCAGCAATTCTGAATTCTAAAATTGATGGTTAAAATAACCAAATTAGTAATGCGAGGCTATCGCCCGGAGATGCAAACTACGATAGTATTTGATGACAAAAAGATAATTTACGTAGATATCTCGGATGCAATTAAAAAAACTAGCTTCTAGCCAAAATCTATTTTAAGTATTTTTTGGGAAAACTATCTTTCGTATACAACTTTTTGATTCATGTATTACTAACTAGTGGTGCGTAACGCATTGCTGTGGCTCAGTGCTGTTTTGAGTTCCCCTCGGAACAAAACTGTCATTGACAGTTAAAAGAATGCTCCGATCGCCACCAAACTGTATGTTACAAGATTATCCGGAGGGTGTGTTTTAAAATTTAATTGAAGTCGGTCCAGCCGTTTCGGAGTATATAGAGAACATACAAATTCATTTTTATATATAAGAAGAATGCTTATGGTGAAAATTAAAAAAATATAATTTTTTAATAGCAATTACTAATTATCCAAACATGCTTGCTAACCAAGCAGGAAATTGGCCACCGACAGAATTGTTCAAAACCGGTACTCATATGTTAAGAATTACGGTAAACCTCTGTAATGTATTCCGCGTTACATAAACATCTTATGATGTTTTCAAATACAAAAGAACATGTAAATTTTCTGAGCTGTGATAGCCTAGCGGTGAGACCGTGCGACTCTTTCGAGGGGAACACGAGTTCAAACCCGGGGAGGCACCAATGAGTTTTTCTGTTAAAACTTATGTGTCTAATTGGTAATTGCAATTTATCACACGCTTTTCGGTGAAGGAAGCGTGAGGAAACCTGCATATCTCTAGAGAATTCTGGAGATATGTGTAACCTACCAATCCGCATTGGAGCAGCGTGGTAGGTCTTAGCTCCAACCCTTCTCTTCAGAAACGGAGAGAGGAGGCCTCTTCCCAGCAGTGGGATTGTAACAGGCCGCTACTTTACTTTTTTTACTTTATGTAATTTTAAAGCTTTGTTTGTGAAAAGATATGCGTATTGTGGATGAAGCCTTACATAATGTATTGTCAAAGAAGTACTAAGGCCTTGTAGAGGGTAAGATAAGAAGTTATCGTGCAAACTTAATACAAAAATGTTTAAGGAACTCAAACTGAAAATCGAAATCATTCTTAGGAAGCTGATATTCTTATTATTTATTCATTACTTTACTTTACTGTAGACCACGAATTATACAAATATTACAGTAAAAAAAAACCTTTTTTACAGTACCAAGGCGATTAGGGATTCTTCCAGACAGCCTTTACATTAGGAACGTTGTTAGATACAAAATATTGTATTATAATACACATATTATAAATGCGAAAGGAATATATATTTTTTAAGTTATGCAAAACAATATTACCTAAAAAATAGAAAATTAAGCATAATTGTGGAATGTTTGTTCTGACGGTAAATGTAAACGTTAAATAGATACTTTTATACATCTCAGATTCAAATATTCAAATTAAATTTTTAAAATGCCGGTTATGTGATTAGAACCCAAGCAATTCTTTTGAATACAAAAGGTTTTCCGTTATGGAGTTGCGACCCAAAATATTTTGAAAATTTTAACAGTCATAATTTATAGATATCCTTCGACTGCGATCTTGTAACAGTGTACAGAAGAAAGGTTAAGTAATTATGTTTACTTGCATTGCAGATTGGTTTAGCACCCACGCAATTCTGTGCGTTACACAATCCAACTCGTAAGCAATTGCAAATAGTCTCTAGAGCAAATAAATTTGAGTTTTAGGTATTTTAACACATCGGCTAAAACAACGTTTTTCTCAAGTGAATAGGAAGAATACATAATTTTGGATATTTTAACGCTTAACTTAACGCCTGTAATCTTCCTACTACTTGCAATATGGAAATCTTGCAATATAGATCTTTACGCAGATTTTTTCCCTGGCGCTCTTCACCTTAATTGCATCATCGCTTTCCATCAGTCGTAATAGCAGACAAGCGCTCGCCTATTACTCAATAAAAAAAGCTTACTCTGTACCAGAACCAGCCCCATTTTTGTAAAGCAAGGAAATGAAATCTAAGAAAACAGCATCAAGTGACAACACTATTTCTTAAGCAAGCGCTTTTTATTGCATAAATATGTCACTTTTAATACCTTTGCCGTTATGTAAGCGTATTTAAACCTGCCGGTCACTTGAATGTGTTGTAATCGGATCGGTTTTTAACTTGTACTGCACAGTATCGTATGTCTATAGTTATTCAACCTTGCAACAGTAATATATATAGACGCAACAATAATTAATTAATTAACAAACAATAATTACATGTGTGCATATTTGTGCATTACGTGTTTTTGCTAGTTGCTCATTTATGTTCATCAATATTTTTTGATTAATCTATGGTTAAAGTTCTATTACATGTTAATAAATATATTATAATCTATGTTACGTAGTAGTTGCTTTGTTTATAATATTTCTTTCTTTGCTCAATTAAGGCTGATTTTAGTAACATTACCGTCGGTTAGTCGGTTTTTTTATATATATTTATATAAATATAAGTTACTAGCTATCCAGCCACACGTTGCTGTGGCTCAATCTGCTTTCTAATTACCTTCATGCCTTAATGCCTTAATAAAGTTTAAGACATAACCCCCATTAAAAATTTAGCTCAACAATCAAACCCAGCTTATAGTAAAGTAACGGCCACTTATTATCTCACTACTGGGCATAGGATTCCTCTTTCCGTTTTTGGAGAAAAGGGTTGGAACTCCGTCGAAGGAGTTTAACGATCTCACCTCTGGGCTATCACAGTTGTAATTGCTTTCTCTGTAATATTCTCAGCTTATAATAAACCTTAAAATTAAAAAGTAGACGTATTGAATTTGCTAAAATAACTTAAAAGCTAAATAATTATCATCACGTAGGCTTTTCCAAGGCGGGCCACTATTTTTATTTTTAGCTTTTGGTTGCTCCGATTCATCAATATACTGTTTCATGCTTTCATCAATCAGCTTCCCAAGCACGTCCATGGCTACTTACTTTGCATCGATTCGCCTCATTTCCCTGACACCATTGAGTGCTTTCAAGTCTTCGTTTTTTGTCTCTCTCTTATGAATCACGATTTGCACAATAACGAAAGAGATAGCTGAGACCACCGTGGTTAATTTTATATGAAATATATATCGATACCAAGCGCGTAACACGTTCACCCAGTTAACGCTATTACTTACTATTGCAAATGACCCGTTGTCCAATTCTCGTAACTGTTTTATACTTTAAGCATTGGTTTTTAAAAAATAACTATATTGGGGTCGTAATATGTTTTTGTTTATGTAATCTACAGAATTGATAGTCGCATTAAATTACCTAAAGATCTATGTGAATTTATGTAAAGATCTACCGGAAAAGATTCGCATAGTATTATGGATGCGCCATTATCTAATAGTTTTATTGTATACAGTTTATCTTTTTTCGAGTGATTGCGTCAAAGGAAAGTTTTTGATTGTTTTAAAATATTTTTTTATTTACTAATCTTTATAAAGTGACGCATTAATCAGTTTTAACATCGTAAAGTGTAGGATGAATCTGAAGAAGATAATCTAAAGCAATTGAGATAATCTACAAGAGATATATTCTTTCGCGCATAAAAACCGAAAGTGATTGTACCTACTACATAGGAGTACAATGTTGGAACACATTTGAATGCCTTGCACTATAAAAATTTGACACTTCAATACATTTATCTGCATGTATATGTATCTGATTGGGCAATAATTAATGAATCGGCAATGACGAATGACCTGGGATATTTTTTGTTTGAGAGTAAATGGCATAAGGCCAGTGATCGCTTCAAGTTGTTCAACCTTTTAATTTGATTTTTTAGTTGCACTTACGAGTGTGTAGCGCTCTACTCTATTTACACACAAAATTATTGATATTACTGAAGGTTTGAAAATAGCATTAGAATATTTAATTTCAATAATGTCGAAATTTAGTGAGTTTGTGTAGGTGTATGCTTGTACAGAATCCTTTGAAGGATTTAAACGGAAAAAGGAAAATAAACGAATTTTATCGAAATTTTATACATTAGTAGGTAGAATACAGACTTCTTAATCCATTAAAATCCTTTATCCTGAAGGATATAAAAACCAATTTCTTTTTTAACTTATTTGTACTAGACCTAGTTAGTAATAGGTAAACATTGAAGTAACAATTTGATGTAAAGGCTATGTGAAATTAAAAAAGGGGCGGCTAATTTGATTTATAGTAAATTTCTTTTGTCGTAAATATTATATGATACAGTCGACATTTGTAATTTGTCCTTTTATATCATCAAGCTTAATTCATTTATACATTTTTTGCAATAAAGATATAAGTTCTATTAACTTTATCTTCATCTTCATAAGTAACCTTAGTTCTTTTTTATGTTAATTTAGAACAAGAAATCTGATCAATATTTAAAGTATTTGAGGTGTGGTAAGAAGAAATAAAGGATATCTCGCGAATTAATTTGGACCTCTGCCGTGACATGAATAGCAAGTTGAAGGTTTTTAAGTCCCCATATAACTCTTTAAAATGTATTTTTCACGGATACGAAATTGGCCAATCGGGTATTACTCCAAGCTAGAGCTGCTCTGTAGTTTGTATTTGGCCAACCGAGGACCGGTTTGGACGACCTTGCGTCTGCGCACGTTCACTTGCTGATCTTATAGATGTTTTGTGGTATTTGACAATTGATTGCTTATGTTCATAATACTAGACACATTAATAAGTTACCTAGTAGTTTTATAACTGTCTTGTCGTCATTAATTTATGGATAATTTATATTAGTATTTACTAGATAGATACCCGCTACTTTTTTCACGGCAATTTAAGTGTTTGACTACGCCAATAATTGGTAATAGGTGTTTTTCCCTGTTCCTTAAAAAGCGTAATTTTTTGTTACCGTTAATGTTATAAATGGTAAATATTATCGATATTTACCATTTATAACATGCTTAAAATTAGTTTTGTATTTCACATCTATAGCTATTAATTTATGATAATACCTACCTTGGTATTGTATGATCGTTTGATAGTTTCTTTGATATGTTATCTCATTAATACTACTAGATATAAAAGCGAAAATTATTCTGTATGTGTGAGCGTGTCCATGAGTAAATGTGTGCGTTCGTTTTGTCGTCACATATGACCATGGAGTGTGAGCAGTAATTTTTTTAATGTTTTTAATAATGATATTATTTTGTTTTGTGATAATAATTGTCTACGTCACTTTTAACTTTTGCACTTCTATTATGTTTTCTTTATAATCTCAGTATTCTTATCTTTATATTTTTCGCTCTCTGAGCTATGGTTTAAGTTGCGATCGAAGCATTTTCAGTATCGTTAACATCATGGCATTGACCTTCAGATGTAAATCACCTTGAGCATTTTCTATTGTTGCCAGGGAACAGGTGTTTCTATGTTTGTGTGGAGTGACGCATTTAAACAAGATTGTTTTGTACAACATATGGTTCATATAAGGTTTCGCAGATTAATAGCGAAGCGGGAAAGAGCATATGGCGGACGCGACAAGGATGCTCATGCCGGGCTTGATATCCTGTCTAAATTTGACGAAAAAAATACACCATAAAGATATCCATAGTCAGTTATGGTTTTATGCAATATTACTTCCTGAATTACTATTTCGATACAAAGTTGTCAAAAGGAAATTGCTATAAAAAGCATTTTTATGTAATCCAGCTAAAACATTGCTGAATTTTATTTGTTATTTAAACATATCGTGCGCAAGCGCAGGCTTTCCATAAAGCGATACGAACGCTGGAAAACGCATATCTCAAGCCAGTCGCTCACAGCCTTCCGGTGCGGCCGTGCGTGTTTATCGTTTCGCGAAGTCGATAACCAGTTTACGATTTCAATACGTCATCAACATTGATCCAAGTGCAAGAGTGATTAAAGTATTAAAAACAAATATTATGTGCATAAACACTGGGAAAATCCAAGGTTAAAAGTGTATTAGTGCAAACAGAATCTGTGTATCTCGAATATATTTCGACGGATATCGTCACGCTAGTTGACTATTTTTTTATCGGTTCGTATTCATTAATTTCATTGGCTTCAACTTTACAGTACTCATACTTTGTGGTTTACTGTTTTGCATTATTTATAGCTTTAATAACTTTATAGTTTTAATAATTCATATTTCTAATGACTCATTAGTCCGAAGTTTCGTGTGGGATTCAAAGCCCAAAACTTCGTAATAACAGTAGGCTTCGTCGAAGGTGAAACTTAAGTTGTAATAAAATATGAGATTCATTTTAATCAGCTATTGTGATATCTAAATCTTAAATTAACGAGAACAATGGTAAAAATTTCGCGCTCTTCGTTGGAATCATTCCTTTCATTTCAACTATTATAAATGGCATGTGTTTTGTTGATGATTGTATTCCCTTAATATCATTTTAGGGACCTAGAGCTGTTGAAATATTTGATATGCCCATTAGAATGGCATTAACCCTGTCTTTAGTTCCTCAGGTCGCGGGTTCATTTCCCGCCGAGTGACTTGAGATTTTCTAAACACAATTTTTAGGTTCGTCAAGTCTGGGTGTATGAGTGAAACTTTCAAGAATTTAATTCTCTTTTTATGTTTCGCAATTGCTGATAGGCACTGATCCGGGTCTAGTTTTTTTGTCACTTTCATATTTATGTATTATTATATAATGCATAAATAAACACTGGTTTCCATGCGGACATGAATAATTCATGTATTTTATACCAAAGTAACGAGTAGTGTTAGTATAATTTGTTGTACTGTAGTACTACTGACGTTATGAAGATTAATCACATACTACCAGCCCCCAACTACTCGTCACTTTATGCCGTGGTCCGGTGTCACAGGAGGCATCCTTAAGATGACATTCCCCGACGCCAGTAGAGCTGCATTCCACTCTTCGCATTTCCCAACCTCAACGATGCTTCTTCGCTCGTCTGGTCACCCGCCCGGTGAACCTTAATGTGATCAATTTTCTAAATATCGACTGAACGGATTCGTGTACAGTTTATACTAAAAGATAGTGCAACTCTTAAGTTAGGTTTACGTTAATAGTATATTACGGTTTTATATCTGAAATAATAGTAAATAATATAATAGTAAATAATATTATAGGCAACTATTGTCAAGGTGGGTCCACACTAGACCAACCCGTAATAAGTTGTAAAACAATTCAGATCATTCGTAACAGATATAATATGATAACGTACATGACGAAATCATGAGAATGAATACCACATTCAATATTATCACGCCCCGATGATAAATTCATCGTTTTTCTCACGCATATATCAATCGAGTGAATTTTATCGTGTGTGAAAATTGTGCTAGAGATATATCGCCGTTTGTTTTAATAGCAGTACGAATGTTATTTTTAAGAGCGTAATACATAATTCGCTGAGAATTCAAACATTCTTCTGCAGATTAGTACAAACATATAACTTAGAGCGGTGATTATATAACAGTCAGAAGTTTTTCGAAGTGAAATTCTTTAGCAGCGTTGTTGCACTTTCGTTATTTGTAAAAAATATAAACTCGCGTCAGGACACGTGACCTGATTGAAAATTCGTAAGACGGAGGGAGAGTAGGCCGGCGCGGCGTAGAAGAGGTAATATTCGCGAAAATGTATGGCTGCGCATATGCTGCTTCGTTTGGGCGACGTAGCGCGCTTGCGCGAAGATGTTGCGAATGTTGTTGGTGTATGATAGTACACAATATGATAAATGAATATTGTAATTTTCTAAATGATGGTACTTTTATACTAATAATGAAAGCAATTCGTGCAAAATTTTTATATTACAGAGAGTGCGTGTGAGTATTGTAGGTTGGTCTGAAAAACAAAATAGTGTTTAATTTTAATTGACATGAGGATTGCCCATTTACCAACCATCACCAATAAAGCGAACAATACTTGGTTACTCGATACTACGATTCGCTTAATTTAGTCCAAAAACAGGAGCGGATACGTCTCCTAACAGTGATAACAAATTATTCATAAACTATTCTTAGATAGCTTTTTTTTAATGTATCTTACTTAACTTATTCGATTGGCGTCACGTTTAGTATATATTTGTTGTTGTAGTTAGTTCGCATCAACTTACGTTATAGTTCAGTTAGAGTTAGTACGTTAGTGTACAGATGTACTCTAATTTGTAATTTGAGCTTCTTCTGATTTTTTGAAAAAGAGAAGTTTCTTTTGTTTTGTATGTATCCTATATACCCGTTGGATAAGCTTAAATTGTGCACAATTTCATCAATACTTGTTTACCGAATAACACGCCGATTAGGTTCTACTGCCGAAACGTCGAACCTAAACGTAAATTCAGTTTTATCGCGATGTGACCCGCATGTTTACATAATGATAGGTGAGCGTATTTACTAACAAAATTCTATTTTTATTGCTTTTTCCGAGAAACTCAATTTTTTTCTATATATACTCTTGAGGTTTCAAATTTGTTGGAACATAAAATTTGGTTTTCTAAGAAAAAGTCTTTTAGCTCCTTTTAGATTATATTAAACAAGTAGCCTTTTTTGCCTTGTTTTGTTTGAAGAGTTATTCTGTATAAAGCCGGTTCAATACTAAAACGTAAACGCTAATTGAGAGCAATATTCGCAACAATGCGCGTCCAGAGTTATTTTTACCGACGACAGGTTTGAATTTATGCATTCTTTCATGTGATGTTAGATAAAGTATATTATAACGACGATATTTTTCCTTTATACTTATATTTAATATAATAATTATACTTATTCAATAAATAAGAAGTAATTTTCTCAAAAGTTAGCTCTTTTATTACTTTCAACAACTTACCACAATGACAACGAAAATGTTTTTAGTTAATATAGATACCGGCTATACTCACGTTTAATTTTATCGGATTAGCCCAACTATTTTCGAACCCGTCCGGGGCACTTATTCATAAGCTCTTTACACGACGTTATCGCGGCGGGAACTGTTCCCGCTTTAATAGACGTGAGTATATTCGGTATCTATATTAACTATGAATACTACGATAGTTTAAATTTGAAAATGTTTTTTTTTTAATATTATTGACCGATTATATGAAGGAAGGTTGTATTTGAAACATGTTGTAACAATATAGTACTGACGTATACAAACTATGGTATTGGTAATTCTTCTCCTTAGTCACTACACTCTGCCAGAGCTATGGTGGTCATCAGTTCAAAGTCGGTAACGCGTTTGACAATTCGACGCCATTCTTATTGGTAATAATAGAATTCGAAATATTGAATGATATGGTATTGCTGCAATGATGTGTTATCAAATCGTTACCAGAGTTTTTTTATGAAAACGAAATTATTAACTAAACCGGTAAGAGCGTGAATCTTAGCAAGGATTTTCTGTTTCAAACTCTTAAAAAATAACTTCATCTGCTTCCTCTGGTTCTGTTCAACGCAAATGCAGAGGCGCAACATGAAAAGCGTAATAATTATTCCATCGAGCGTATTTTTTGAGACCTCTGAATATCTTCCAATATTTAAATTGCGTAAATTGACAAAAGTAATTATATATTATTTTTATATAGTCATTTTTATTACTTTTGTATTAAGTAACACCTGATTGTATAAAAATTGGTTAAGTTGATGTAACATGGAAAACAACTTTCGTTTTCCACGTAAGTAATAAACTTTTTTCAATCTAAAACGTACATCTGCTAGTAAATTATGGACGTAAAAATATTATTATGTAAAGGTAAAAATGTAAAAATATTTTTTATTTATCATACCTACTCGAGTTTTTCATACAATTATTTTTTCTAAAATGTGTAGAAGCTGCGCGCGGTTGAATGAAAGTGACCTAATTGAAAAAAGTTACTTTGTAGCAAATCGTAATAAAGCTTAGCGTAGGGCCTCCGAAACTTGTGACTATTAAAGAGACCCGTAACTTTCAAGAGCAAAAAAACCCTACTTTATATTATATATTAAAATGCCATTGAAATAAGGATTACAATGTATCAAACTCAATTAAGCCTGATTTTGAATTAGGTCACTTTATGTCGCGTGCGACTTGTATGGTGCAATTTTTTCATCATCAGCATCTGGATAATTGCTTTAAAAAAAGTAGCAGCCTGTTACAATCCTACTGCTGGGAATAGGCCTCCTCTCTCCATTTCTGAAGAGAAGGGTTGGAACTAAGACCTACCACGCTGCTCCAATGCGGGTTGGTAGGATACACACACGTATCTCCAGAATTCTCTAGAGATATCCAAGTTTCCTCACGATGTTTTCCTTCACCGAAAAGCGTATGATAAATTGCAATTATTAATTACACTCATGAGTTTTAATAGAAAAACTCATTGGTGCCTGCCCGGGCTTGAACTCGTGTTCCCCTCGAAAGAGTCGCACGGTCTCACCGCTGGGCTATCACAGCACAACAGGATAATTGCTTAAATAACATAATATTGAGAATTAATATTGTAAAATCGTATACCATATAGTGTGAAGCAACGGATTGAAGTGTTTTTTTTTGTGTTGTGTTTTAAAACCTTTTATTTAACTTACCGCGTTACATACACGGTGTCAAGGTGAAATCTTGCAAGTTAAATTTGACCCACTTCCCGGTGTCCGATTGAGCTTAAATTTTACATACTACTCCAGTTCCGATGACAATGCATGTTTATGATAAGCATGGTACGATGCTGCTGCCAGAATTGGCACCAGACGAAAAACTCTTCAATGGTTCATCAGTAGAGACATGATATTTCGTTAAAAGCTTTTTGACTTGACTTGTTAGACATATTGCCCTATCCGAAGAATATAGTTACATCATTCTCCTGCCCTTATACCAGTCTAAATGGGGTCGGCACATGTTATAAACATGTTGTCACATGATTTGGCTACGTATTTTACGACCGGTCGCCTGCCTGACGTCAGCTTACCTTAGTCGCCTCTTACGACACCTTGGTAAGAAAGAGGGTGGTCTATTCTACTCAGCCGGGTGCCAATAACATAGAACATAACATACAAACGGATAACATAGAACAATGTAACTTTATTAATATGAAGGGTAAATGATTTTAGAAGCAGGCGTTACTTTGCGGAATTCCTTATTACAGGCACTATAAAAATTACGACGATCATTTCCTTATCGGAGCCTATCCTCCTGGTGATGCTTCGGTTTCGGAGCGAAACGATCGTCGAGATTTTGGTGGTGGTTGTGCGTTCTGCTTGTGTGCTTTGTTGCTGGTGGAGGCGCCTTGGGGCGAGTGTGGTGGCTTGTCCTGCATGTGTAAGGTCCGTAAATTTTGCCTGCTTCATACATATTAGCTTTGCATGCACTCACTTAACTCCTGCAGATTATAGCAAGGTAGTTCAGTTATAGTGCATGAAGGATAAAGTTACATAGCACATGGTAACTCTATTCCTCGGATGGGGCGATATATAGACATCTTACTAGATGTCTAGGATTTCATTACCTGTAGATTTCAGTAACTATTGAAGTCTCTACAGATAATGAATTCTTAAACGGTAAAGACATACAACACGAAATAAAAGATTGTAGAGAAATTTTTTTTTTGGAAACCTTTGAAGCCGTTATCATTTAATTATATCATCTCTTTTATGTCCGCGGCCCTATTTTCCTTTTAAGTCGGCCGTTTTTGTTTCTGGAAGCCCTCGACAACACGACACCTAATCGTGAGTTACATCTTAGCGCTTTCAGACTCCGCGGCCGTCACGAAATTGTTCTTTGTCCACATCTTTGTTCTCATTTATCACGGGTCTCACTAATTAAGTATAAAAACAACGTTCGTTATTACGTCTTACGCAGCCTCTAATTGTGTGTACATTTTGATTACCGACTTTGCCCGTATATTTACTGCTGTTTCAGTTATTGTATGTGAATACGTTGACAAGTCGTCTTACGGCCTTTTATACGTTTAATCATAATAGGCATTAGGATTTTCTAATTTGTATGTTGAATACAAAAGTATAAGTAAATATTTAAATAAAATGTACGCGTCCCTTTTACATGCCGTGGTAACCTATAATTAAGACTACATTTCATTAAGTAGCTTGTAGAATATTTTGTAGTATTAATAATGTAAGTCTTGTTGGTTATCCTAATAAATAAAAAAAAAAAAAATCTTTTGTATGGATGTTATGCATCTCCGCAAAGTAACGCCTAATCTACAAATTATTGTATGATGAATATTTAAGTGAAGTTAATGTCTTTTATATCGCACATACAAACTCGTGAATATTTAAATAACTCTCTTAAACGTAAACCTATTTATGCCTGTCCTGATAAATGTTCGTTTTGGACTTGTGCACGTCTGGTACGGATATAAACTCTCAATGTTACTGAATCAATTTTTTATACGATTATTTAAAAAATAAAAGTACAAGCTGTACTGTATTTTTTCAATATTTTGGTTTATTTCTGATCCCCTAAAAAGATAAATTTTAAATGCTATATGTTAAGCCCGTTATATTAGCTTAAAATATGCGATATTTCATTAATACTTATCTAGCGGATTAGCCGTAAGACGTAACATACACAGAGACCAAATTTTATAATATAAAAAGTGTATAAGTAATGCACAAAGTAAGATTTAAATACGAAACAGTTCGTTCGTTACATAAATTATTATTATACGTCTTCGCATTTCCGCGACTCAACAAAGTCTCAATAGCTAATTAAGAAGAGCGAAGTCTGAACAAACTTAATCATCTTCAAAAGATCTATTTTAATAGTTGCTCTCATTACTTTGCTAATCAACAACACGCTAATTACTTTGCTAATCAACAACACGCTTTGATAACTTAGATTCTTATTCCAATTAAAGTTTTGCCTTACTCGAGTTTAGTACTTAATACGGGCGTTAAAAATAACTTCATTACTGTAATTATCTAAAGATAATCTTTAAAACGTTCTAATTTTTGTCTGTGACATCCGCTCTCTCTGTATATCAATACTAAAGTATTGACGTAAAATGTCATTGAAAATATATAAGGAATAGACAGTATTTTATCAATGAAAAAATCGTGAGGAACCTGCATATCTCTAGAGAATTCTGGAGATATGTTTATATATATATTTTTTTTTTTTTTTTGCTCTCCAGCAAGGAAGAGAGAAGGCCTATTCCCAACAGTGGGATTGTAACAGGCCGCTTCTTTACTTACTTCAGACAATATTTTTTCAATAAGAATTCGGATGCACTAAACATCGAGTCGAAAATTCTAATCTTGGGATTTTTTAATATTATTACGTAATATTTACAATTAAATAATTTAATTTATAGAATTAGGCGTTACTTTGCGTAGATCTATAATAAATAATAAAATTATTTTGCTATAATCCGCGATAAAGTAAATAGAAAATATATATAATACTAAATGTGTAGTGGACTATCCGTTTTTTGATACCCGATACTTGCAGGATTCGTAAAAAAAATCACATGCACAAACCTCTAGCACCGCCACCGATTAATTATATTTTTTTGTTATTCTGGGGATTGGTGTAGTTAGCGTCCAAAGTTGTGTCCTTCCATATAATTCCGCGTTTTTCTATGATGTTTCCTATGAAATATTCGTCTTAAAGATGATTTTGTTCTCCTCTGTACATATTAAGCAAAACTAGACTGTTTTAAATGCAAAGTGCTTCACTTCGCATAATTCAAGTGCGTACTTTCGTCGAGTACCCTTTAAGAGAATCAATATCTACATTATCAGACATTATACCAAGTGGTGTCCCGCTTATCTAAACAAAACATGGTGGAATCGAACATATAAAAATTAATTTTAATTATATATGAGTTATGAAAGCGAAAAGGTAGTGATCACAAAATATAATCTCATACTAATTAATTCATAGATGTAGGTGTTACTTTGCGGATTTCCATAGTACAAAAGTAATGTTTGACTTATTTACAAACGCGGATTATAGCTAAATAATATACTATCATTACTCTCATACTAATTAATTAAAAATATTTGAGTCTAACAGTATCAAACATATGCCAAAAGTATTTAATTCCTAAGATTTGATATTAATACTTTTAGACGGCCGCTTGATTCGATCAGGATTGAGAAACTTTCTTCTAGAATGTTTTTATCAATTTGTGAATGTTAATGTATTAAGTTTTATATTAAAAAAAAATTATCGTTGCATGATTGTTGTCTTAAAATGTTTTTTTTAATAAAAATAAAAATATAACATATAAAATAAAATCTCGTCCAAGGTATGCCTTGGAAGAGACCCATCTCTTTAATACTCACAAGTTCTGTGCGCTTTATTGCAATTTACTACCAACAACTGTTTTGAATTAGATCACATTAATACTAAGCGAGCAATATTATCTTAGGATATTCTTTATTATAAATACGATACTATTATTTAGCCTCTATAGCTATTTACCCTTATATTTTCTAATAAGAATTACATTAGAGTAAGCATTATAAAATTGAACAGTTGCAAAAACAAGATCAATCCATCAACGTAAATTACGCTTTTCAACTGGTCTTTCAATCTATAAAAAGCGTTCCTTAATTTTTATCTGAAAAAATAATGTGATAACAATACATTATTTGGGTTATGAAGCGAACAGAACAAAGTTTCGGTTAAAATCTAGTTGTTTATTTATTCAGCGCCTAAAATGTGTGGGATTTAATGTTCCTTTCGTTCCATTAATCATCGTCATAAAAGCGGTAAAGTATATTTATGGGTAATACACTGCTATGTTTGATTATCTCCGCTCCTGTCTAAGTTAAAAAGACCTTCGTAATCTATACTACTAGTATAAACGCGAAATTTTATCGGTCCGTCTTATAAGTTTTTACTAAGCTTGGGTAAGCCTAATAGCAATTATGCTATTTAAGAATCATATGCTTTCGATGATATGATCAATTATGATTACGGGGATCATACGTGCTAGCGCTATTGCTATTGTGTATACAAAGAAATGTAAGCCTTATATCGTATGCATGCCTATAAAATATAAGAGTTACATTTGTTTGTACTAACGATCGTTTGTCCACTAACAGCTGAATAATATAAAAGCGGATAGCGCTAACAGGTATGATCACCGTGATCACAATATATATTAATTAAGGATTACATTTGTTTGTATTAATATATAATATTAATTTACTTTTCATTATTCATTCGCGCTTTATTTTACGGCAACAGGGACTGTTAAAACTTATATGTCTTAAATGATATTTGCAATTTATCACTTAGACATTTATGTATTTTTAATTGGAATTTTGGTAAAATAACAGTAGTTATTGTGACTTATCCATAAGAGATAGAGACAAGCTGTCGCCGACTTTTTTGTAGATCTACAATTCTCTTGTATAGTACTTTAGTATGTTGTTTTACGCGGCACACGTCGCTAAAGCTCCCAGCAGACGAGTTTATTTTTACGACTGCGCGATCTCTTCAATACAATTTTCATAAGCCCGTAATGTAGTATTTAACTAAACCTTCTGGTACAATTGCACTACTTTATAGTAAAAACTGTTCAAAAATCTGATTAAGCTTAAAAGTGAAACAGAAAATTTCGCATTTATAATATTTGTATAAATTTATAGCTACAATTTTTCTAGCAACTGAGTAACGCAACCACTAGGAAACGTACCTAAATATCCTGCCATTGGCGTTTTATTTTGCAATTTCGGATCTACAATCAATCAATCATATAATGGTATTATTGCAGACGTAAGTTACAATAATTAGAGTGAAAAATATTAATAAAAAGTAGTAGTTTCTTTACTTAGCTTCGTTAATTTTGTACCTAGAAATATACAAATACACTGCTCGGAATAGGCGTGCTCTCTCCGTTTCTGGAAGGGTTGGAGCTAATACCTACCAAGCTGCTCCAATGCGGATTGGTAAATTAAATATATCCCAAGAATTCTATAAGATATGCAGGTTTCCTCACGATTTTTTTCTTCACCAAAAAGCGTGTGATAAATTACAATTAGCAATTAGACACATAAGTTTTAATAGAAAAACTCATTGCTCGGCGTTTGAACTCGTGACCCTCTTGAAAGAGTCGCGCGGTCTCACCACTGGGCTATCACAGCTCTAATCTTTATATATATCTGTGTTATTAATTAAACTTCCACGTAATTTATTTATTACTATTTATGTATCATAAAAACGTTATTAATAAAAAACAAACATACAAAAGGCCAACTTACGCCATTGACGGAGATCTCTGCCAGCTAACCAACAAAGTGAGACAATTATTAGTAAAGCACTTTTGGTACGCAAAATAAAAAATATAAATTTAAATTATACTTACTAATAATTTAAAATTAAAGAAAAGTCACGGCCTGTTACTATGCCACTGCTGGGCTTAGGGCCTCCTCTCTCCTTTTTTTGGAGGGAAGGATTGGAGCTAAGACCTACCACGCTGCTCCAATGAGGATTGGTAGATTACGCCTATCCCTAGAATTCTCTAGAGATATGCAGGTTTACTCACGATGTTTCTTTGGGGACGGACAGCCGCGTGTGTAATTGTCCCATATATTTCCTTTTTTTATTTATTTATTATATAGGTATATTCGAGGGCACATTTATATCTCAAAGGGTGTAACACAATCCCGTCTGGTCGTAGTGACTTGTCTACTTTAAAATAATCCAATAACATACGGTTCACGCCAGCGGGCGACATCGCATACTGTATTGTTCGCATTGTTAACTCCACGTGAGATGTTAAGGCGACGTCTTTCTAGACAGTTGGAAGCATGTCATTAGTTAGTTTTATTCGGAAATTCGGAATTCTGGGTAATCTTATACCAATATTGATGAAATTTGATAAATTGGAGGAAATTCAAGCGCTTTTACACAGTCAGCGTAAAAGATAACGAGATTCATATTTTTCCTTCGGGAACAGGGCAAAAAAAACACTTATTATTGCATTAATTTCAATGGAAAATATTCTTTATACAAGTAAACTTATTAACAATTGCTTTTAAATCGTCAACTTTACTGCTAGTTCGGGTAAGCTGTTCCTACCAAAAAAGCCAGCCAGAAACTCATTTCGAAATAAAATTCTTATAACTGCTTACATTTAGTTATCACTATCTTGTACAGAATCGAAGAGTAGCTATATCTACGCATTCTTATCATCTATATCATATAAGTTTTTCATAGAAAAACTCATTGGTGCCTACCCGGGGCTTGAACCCGTAAACACCTCGAAAGAGTCGCACGGTCTCACCGCGGGGCTATGACAGCTCTGCTAATAATGTACTTACTTATAAATAAATTAATATAAATAATTTGACAAAATAAATAATTATTAATGAGTATTAATGAGGTCTAATACGCCAACTTACTAGAACATCACTGCTGAATATACTCAAGAATGGCAAAAACGTGTCGTGTTATATAAAGGGCGTGAATCTTTTGAGCTCACGTATTCTGAACGCGTTTGCTCAGTTTGCATCGTAAGCGAGATCTGTATCGAATTTTGCGGCAATGTCACGTATTGTTTTGCAAGCAATAATTCATACATTTTTTACTAATGCTTCCACCTTATTTAAAATGTAGTAGAATAATGAGTATGTGTGTATATCAGTGCGTGGTGTTTGTTTGTGCATGTGAGGATGTGTGGGTATATGAGTGTGCGTGTGTTTTTGTGTGTTTTAACAGCTTAACTTATTTATATTAAAGTAGCAGTCAGGCCGTGCGTTGCTGTGACTGTAATTCAAAAGTAATTATAAAAGCGGATTATAGCAAAATATTTTTTTATTATGGAACTTGGCAAAGTAACGCCTATTAATTATTTGAAACTGTCATTGATAGTTCAAAAAAACATTACGATTGGCACTAAATTTTACAGGATTATCCGCTAGATTAACCTAAATAGTGTCTAACAAATTTATTAAAAATGGTCCAGTCTTTTCAGGGTCAATAAACAAACATACATACATACTTTCTGTTTTAAATTTATAGATTTTGAATATATGTCGGTCTAAGCCTCAAACAAACAAATAGACTATACTTTTTGGTTGTAAAATCTATGGATATAGTACCCGGCATTAGATAATGCACATCGTTGTTTAGAACGAAACAGCCGGCCAATTCGGTTTCGTAGAGCGCCGTGACTGTCACTCAGTTAGTATGTGATGTTTCACACGGGCTTGTCAGTCAGTGCGACAGAGACAATGCTCTATGGAGCAGAACTAGCCAATTTTGTCTCTCTAAGCATCGATGTGCATTATTTATTGCCGGGTACTATACTATAGTAACTGTAAGTTCCGTTTCATTTAAAATGATCTATGCGCGTCATAAATTTTCCGAGTCATTTCCTAACTGCTGACGTCACCCTCATAGATATGGATTTGAGTTAGTGAACCAACTACCTTGAACTTTATTATATTCGTATATAACGAAAAGCTATTAGAGTACTAGAGTGCGTTAATACCTGTTAATATTATATTTAGCTCTAAAAAGTTTTTTACATTAACAAAATAAAAATAAATTTCGCTTATGGATATTGCTGGAAACAATGAGGGTACATAATATAAGATTGTGTAAGTGTTTTTGCATGACTCTAAATTTGTTTCAATAGCAGAGGCTTCCAAACGGCAGTTAGTCCAATTCAAAAGTGGACTCGCAACGACTATTAGATGCTTTGTCTAGTTACGACCGTTTAGATATTTATCTTATTTAGCCAATCGATGAAGTTTTGTTAGGGCACTCGATATATCGATCGATCGATATAATTCTCATTTCTATATATGATAATAGTGACTTCAAAAAGTTGTTGTTGTTTTAATATGCTCGCTTGTCTCCTTTCTGACGGTTTCATGGAGTTATTCAAAGATAAATTTATTCAAGTAAACAAGTGCTTTTGAATAGTCAACTCTACTGCTGGTTCGGAAAGCTGTTCCTAACGAAAAGGGCTAGCAAGAAACTCGGCGGTTGCTCTTTTCAAATATAATTCTTATTACTATTTACATTTAGTCATTACTATCTTTTACAGGGTCGAGGAGTAGGTATATCCACACATTCTGTGATCATCGATAGTAGTAGGCTTTCTGTATCAGCCTCCCTTTAACAGTATTTTCAATGCTGTTAAAAACAAAGCAGGAACCACAAGCTTATGTTGATTCCTACTTTGTCTATTATATACATTGCCAATCTTTTTATAATTTTGTATATTTTTGATATTAACACTAGAGCATAAGCATAGCCATAGGCAGGACTGTAAATGCTAGAGAACACAATAAATAATGAGAGGGAAGATAAAACTCGTACACTTCCATCTTTGTCTTAACACACATAAAAAAGAGAGACAAATAGATCAAATCACCCCCATTTGCTTTCTCTTTATTATAATACTAGCTGTGCCAACAACGGCTTCGTCCGCGTGGAACTTAACGTGGGAGATAGAGACATTATATTCGGACTTTTTTGTAGTATTTTAATAGATCTACAATTCTCTGCAACATCACTTTAGCGTATCTCTGCTGGTTTACGCGGCGCACGCGACTAAAGCTCCCAGCAAACAAGTTCTTTAACAACTGCGCGATCTGTTCAACAGAATGTACATAATATCGACATGTACTATTTACGTAAACTATCCGGAAGTATTCACTATCTTTTGGTGAAAACTGTACAAAAATCCGTTCAGCAGATTTTGAGAAAATCAATTACATACAGACAGACAGCTTTTTGGGACTTTGTTTTATAATAAGTATACATGTTACATTTTAGACTGGCTTCTCTACTCCAATATAATAACTTCTTTGTATATATATATATATATATATATATATATATATATATATATATATATATATATATATATGGTCAAGAATTTTTGATATAAAAAAGGGTAACTTAGATATACCTCATTTGAATAAGGATATAAAAGATAATATTTAAAGTGGTCCCTGTAATATGTGGCTTTTACGGGTATTCGAGTAAGCTTTTATAGCTTTTAAATAAGGGATGTAAAATAAGATATATAAGGCCTTTTTAGTAAATGTATACTATAATATATACATATAGTCACTGTAACCGCGAACTCTTTCGAACTCTTTAAAATAAAGTTTGTGATTTTAAAAAAATGAAAAAAAAGTTCATATTAAGTATTAATAACTACATTGGTTAACGGTATAAGATTACCAATACGAGTCATAAATAATCTGTGCGATTTTCTATAAGAAAAAATATTTTTAGTAGCTCTCACTGACGTATTTTGAATTCATTACTTTTTTTACATATATCATTTCTAGCGGAAAGGCATAATTTTGCTTATTCAAAACCAAAATCTCTCATAACGTTCAACAGAACAAAATGTATCAATATTTTTGTTTATATATAAGAATACGAATTTATGGCACATTACAACACAGACAGAAAGAGTAAGTACCAAATGACAAAAGATATTATAATAATAAACAAAATAGTGTATATATAACTTAAAAATCTAAAAAACTACTAATATCTAAAATTACCTTAAAGTAAAGCTGAATATGAAAAAAATTTCCCCAACAACAACCAGCGTGATAATGTGCCTTCGTATATTTCATGATATTCTTCTAAATTAATATTTTAAATAAGCTCGTTTATTCGCGTTTTAGGCACACTCATTCACTTATTGAAACGATATAATTGGTCTATGTTTTATTTATTTCTAAACCTTTTTTATGACAGATAAAAGATAGATTTTCATATAACATGTTTGCAAACACGCCCGTTTATGTTTTCTTTATTATCTTCATTTTTTATTCATTATTCGTTTCCTATATTGTGTTAGAAATTGTAGATGAATAACCAATTAGGCTCATAATTAGCGGAATGGCCGAGCCGTTTCGTTAGTGTTTACTCAGCCGTGTTTACGCTTCGCTGGAATTGAATTGTCGAACGCGACCTTACCAAGTTTAAGGCTGATTCCCATTTCCCATCACTATTATGTATTTGTTCACGGTCAACCTCCCTTTTTTTCTATCAACGTAAAAGCTTTTACTTGTGATTGCTTTTACCCAACTTTTTAATATAGTATAAGTAATTTTAGCAATTCATCAGGGTCACTAGTTTCGTGGTACCTATCCAACTAATTGTATAAGCTTAAATTAATGGATATTCTCATACATCACAATTTTTTTAGATAAATCGCCGTTTTAAAAAATTATATTCAGATTCAAATTATTATTTTTTTTTACAAAAGACATTACTTAAAAAAAATTTAAATGGACTGGCGACATCAGTAGACCTACCATGAACTTTTACAAAACGATTCAATTCAGAGTCAGTATCTAAACTCAACCGCTATCTTTTCGTACCATGAAGTGTGGATTGCTTTCGGGTCGAAATGTTTGAAAAGGAAAACTTTATATAGACTATAGATAACTCTGTCTCTGTGAAAAATCATTCGGCAACGACTTAAAGTGTGCATCTTTAAGACGTCATTGTATGAAAAAGCAAAACAATTTAGTTTACGTCTTCAATTGAGTCGCGATAAGAGTTCATGGTAGGCCTGCAGGACTCTCCGCTGAAGTGTTCAAAACGCACCTCCTCTAGTCTCCGCTTTAGTGGATACCGGTCCTAGGCTACCACCTCGGCGGCTACACCCACTGCGTGACTTTACCTCCGCAAATATCGTGCTATCTAAAAATGACGTGTTTAGTTCTCAGATGAAACTACCACCACCTTTTTTTATGTTTTCCAAAAATTGATTGACTGTAAATCCAATTATGCTTATTTTAAACTGGTGTAGTGGCAAAGATAACATCGATTGCGGGATTTTATTATAGAATCTTATACCCAAACCCACAAACGACTTATTGACTTTTGCAAGGCGCAAAGCAGGAACCAAAAACTTATGTCGGTTCCTACTTTGTCTATGATATACATCGTCAATCCTTTTATAATTATGGATATTCTTATGCACAAACATTAGATTACATTGTTTAGTTGATTGGTTTATAACTACTTTGGATGTGTTCATGCTTCGCTGGAACGGCCAATTGTTCTACACGGCCTTCCCAAGTGTAAGGCTAAATCCCTTTTTCCATTACTATTGCGTGTTCACGGTCGAACTTCTTTATTATCAGTGTAAAGACTTGGTGTTTTCTTTTATCTAACTTTTTGTTTGCGGTCAGCAAATGAAATCTAGTAAGTTTATCATTTGTTTTCGCACAATTCCGTGTGCCGAAGAATCTTGTACCTTCCTAATATTATTTGCAAATGAATAACATTTTAACGCATTTGCTGTTCGTTCGTTATTATGTGATTCAATCTAAAATCATATTCTTTCTAATCTAATCTTGTTAAATATTTGATATCAATTTTATCTCTCCTAAATAACACACACACATTTTTCGATTTTGTATGTAGTGTAGTATTTTGGACTTAATTCTTCAATGTTTTGTATTTCCACGGGTTTCTTTCTGTTATAAAGCATAAGCTTTTTTTTTCTTTATCTATTTATAAAGCTTTCCAATTTGAAATCAATTACATTAATAAACTAATTTAAACATTCAACTAATCATCTTTCTTACGAGTGTCTAAATCACGCACGACATTCACTTAACATTTCAAACAATAATTAATGCACTTTTTTTGTATATATATAATTTAAAATGAAAAACAAACAACTAAAATATGTACCTGAAAACTATAAAATTGAAATATAAAATATCACTATATAGATCTATACGGTTAGAATAAATTATTACCATAATTTATTGTGGTTATACAATTTCTTATCCATTTTAATAGTATTAGTGCGAATGTTTGTTTATCTATCTACCTATCTGATACTCTTTCACAGCTAGTAAAATGCATTGCATTCATTTTCGATGCGAACAAAGTTGTGGGTAAAGCTTAGTATAATATTTATTATCGCGAAATAAGAGATTGTCAACGATTAAAGAAAAAATTTTCTCATCCGATATCTTGGTAATACGAGCATATAACAAGTCATCTAAATAAATCATCTGGTTGCCGAAATTATATTTGCGTGAGATCCATAACGCCGGTGTACATCGTTCACAATTAGGTATAATATTTGCCTAGCGAGGCTGCGCGACTGCGAAGTGTTCCGAAGTGGCGTTAGGTCAACGGCCAACTTATCTTTCCACGTTGCCGCTTCCCTAAGTAGGTATTGCGATCACGTACACGATACTCTAACATTTATTCAATTGAGGAAAGTCCTGGACGCTTTACCGGTTTTTTATAGGTAAATCGTAAGTGTTCCCCAGTCTATTGTTTTTTATTAAGGGTTCTAAAGGTATTTTTTTTTATATCATCGGACCCTTAAAGATAAACCCGGAACAAAGTTTTAGTACAGTTGCAATTATTTTATTGTCTTTCGAACTATAGGGCTGTAACTACTGGAAACAATGATACGATCGGGATATGACATATAAAATTAATTATTGTTTTATAAAGCTTATTATAAGTACTGTTGAAGAGTATGTTGATGATAAGGAAGCTTGAATTTAAGATGCGACCAGCTACGCACTAGATTATATTTTAATTTTTTATTTGTTAAACTATATATTATTGAAATAATTATTTTCGACAATAGTTATCGCCGAGTCTCTTCTTGGTTCTTTCTTCTCGGCAAGAGCACCTTTGAAAGTAATTTGCCAATTCAAAAGTACTTGTAAAAGCCAATTTGAATAAAGAAATATTTGAATTCGAATTTCAGATTTTTGAAGCTGAAAGCTTTTGAAAATATGGCGATGAGGTATGGGTACTAAATGTAGTAAATCAAGCGATTCATCGACGTAATGTATAATATACTCTACAAATGCATTTTAGAAATGAATCCACTGTGATCGAAATCTTACTTGTCACTGAGCTCTATTCTGAAGCAACTTTGATTACTTTTCGCATATATCTTTTTACTACAATTTCTTAGAAACGTATTAGACAGCTAATTTAAATGTCGAGATGTCGATGCCTCAGCGAGAACGCGTGACGTGTTCCTTGTTTACAATACAATATGTGTTTTATTGAGCTGTGATAGCCTAGCGGTGAGACCGTGTGAATCTTTCGAGGGGAACACGAGTTCAAACCCGGGTAGGCACCAATAAGTTTTTCTATTGAAACTCATCTGTCTAATTGATAGTTGCAATTTATCGGTGAAGGAAAATATCGTGAGGAAACCTACATATCTCTAGAGAATTCTGGAGATATGCGTAACCTACCAATCCGCATTGGTGCAGCGTGGTAGGTCTTAGCTCCAACCCTTCTCTCCAAAAACGGTGGTAGAGGAGGCCTATTCCCAGCAGTGGGATTGTAAGAGGCCGCTACTTTACTATGTGTTTTATTAAAACCTTTTATTCAACTTCCAATGTATGTATGTAAACGTGGAATCTTTCAAGTTAAATTTGACCCACTTCTTGGTGTCCTATTGAGCTGAAATTTTACGTAATGATCCAGTCCCGATGACAATGCATATTTATGATAAGTATGACATGAAACTCTTCAACGGTTAACAGTAGGGACATAAAATTTAACTAAAAGCTTGTTTTACTTGACTTGTTAGACTAGAATATGTGAAACCTACGGCAGGTTGATCTGTATTATCTGTTGATACAGCATCTGTAAAACCCACCCTGGAGCAGCGTGGTGTTAAGGTTCACTCCCTCTAAGATAATAAGAAACTTTTACCAACCATTATTTTCAAGGTTATTTGATGCTCTTTTTTCCAAATTTATATTTCCAGTATGACTTGATCAGACGAAAGAGATCCAAAAAAAAATTGACTGATTGAATTGAAAAATTTTGTAGTTTTTTGAATGTGTGTTCTAAAGTTTAAAATGAGGTCAGTTTGGTATTTGATTACCATTATTTGTCGAACGAGGCATGCCTGTATTTATATGTTATATGTAACCGGAATGTTCGCTTGATTTAACAACGCTTTCTACGTAGTAAGTAGTACACCGCTTTTACACCTACATTAGAATCATCAGAGAAAATTTATATGCAAATAATTTTACTATTTAAGAATAAAGTAAAACATAAAGTAGATATTTTAAAGTACTGAGATTTCTCATTTATTTATGTATCCGGATCTCAAACAGCATTACATATTGAATAATCCTTAAAATACAAGGTATATAAAATATAATGTTTAATCAATTATATATTACCAATTATAGGAGATCACATAATTCTTAGTTATAATATTGCAATTGTAAGTAATTACAAGTAATAACGATTTTAAGCAGAAAAATAAACACAAAAAAATGATAGCATAAAAAACAAAAGTAATAATAAAATTATTTTGCTATAATATAAATAATTTTATTATTACTTTTGTATTATGGATCTTCGCAAAGTAACGCCTAATTCTATTAATAAGCATAAAAAACATTAAACCTCATATATTACAAGTCTAAAATTAGAATTTCAGTACATTGTTTTCATAAAGGACGAATGCCGATCGCAGCCAATATCCGGTGATAACATGTCCTTTTTGCAGCTATTACATAACCTTATAAATTTTAATATAAAAATATCTGAAATAAATTACTTGATCACTAAACCTTTGATATTTGCTAAGATATATTGATAAAATAATTAACGAGTTTAAAATATGTGCTCTTAAAACCTCGTCGTTAAGTTACTGATTGATATTAAGGATTTTTTTCTAGATTTTATTATTTTTTATTTAGACTGGCTCGTTGGCGCAGTGGGTAGTGACCCTGTCATCAGCTCTGCGGGTCCCGGGTTCGATTTCCTCCGTGGGCCAGTTTTCTATAAACAATTTGTTGGTTCTTCGAGCCTGGGTGTATATTTGTATTTAAGAATGTATTGAAAAATATATATGTAGTATATCTATCAGTTGTCTAAGTGTCCCATATATTTACATTTATTTATTTATTCTGAAGAATTAATCCCGAGTAATCGTATTGCCCTTCAAAGCGCTTCTAAAATTTATAAACATTTAGAACAACGGTGCCTGTTTCGAAACTTAATTTAACTTCCAACTTCCAACATTGAGTTACGTATATTTTATCATTCGTCACGTGTCTCGCGTAAATTTTCAGACAGTTCAAAGTCCTTGCCTCGGATAAACGTAAAGTTGTGTCGCGGATGTTATACTAATTTATTTTATATTATTTTATTTTGTAGGGTCGTTAAGAGGGCATTACTCTGTATTATAATATTAGCCTTTATTTTTAATACAGATGTGTGCGTGCGTTTGATAATTCAAAGGTACACCTAAACCCACTTCTGACAGTGGTTTCTACCTACATTCAAATTAAGTCGACCCGTCGAAAATATAGGATCCAGAACGCATTTTATATGAACCTGATATGTAACTGTGATCGTTACACAGGCAGAAATAATACACAGACACACACAGCGTTCTAGCTGGTGAAGACGACGTCTTAGGTTTCTGATGTCGCTCGGTTATTAGAGCTGACTAGTGACAATCCTTCTGTAATACAGCGTGCTCCAAAATTTGTGGATACCTATTGATTAATGAAGTCGGTTATATCTTCGAAACGTACAAGACGTTGACGTATATTTTAAGGGAATTATCGTCGTTATCACAATAAACTAAGGTTGTGCCTGGAGTAAAAGTTTTGTATAAGAGTATAGTATATAAATCAGTTCGGAGAAAAGAGCAAGACATTACGGCTCTTTGCTTTGTGAAGCTTGTTTGATTTGCCGTACCCTATATTAGGAACCGAACACACACATAAAACAGGACCTTATTAAAGGCAGCGTTTTAGGCCCTGATAATTACGTCGTAGTTTATTGTCTAAATATATTACTTAATAGAACCGTAACCAATTATGAATTTTGATGATAGAAAACATTTTAAATATTAATTATCAATTAATGATTTGAAATCATGAGTTTGAATTAATGAAAAGTAATAGTCTAATATTAGCCAGCTCTTAGTAACCTCTGCTAGTGGGAAAAGGAATTTAGATCTTAGACCTCTCATTGTTGCAATTATGATTGGCATTGTCGTTATAAATGTTGGGTAATGGCACATCAATTGCATACAATATAATATTCCAATTGTTTATTGGAAGTTAATGCTTATATTACCAATTATTGATTACTGTTCCTCTCCAAACAAAAATTCCTAAATAAACCCATGTTAATAAAGGACTATGTGAATGTACCAGATAAAAATGGTCGCAGTGCGCCGCTGGATGCAAGTGATATAAGAACATGTGCCTTGGAAATTCCTTGAAGGGATCCACGTTCAGAAATGAACGATGAAAGAAAAGAGGAAATGCAAACATATGTTCAAAACAAATCAGGATAACAAATAATTATATAACAGACTTACAATTAACAATTTAAGTTTTTTAATACGCGATTCGAAGCGAAGTGCACTTGTTCACGTCGCTGGTTCATTGTTGTCAACCGATGTTCACTAAAGGCTGGTTGATGGCTGTCATCGTTCAGGGCTCGAGTGTCGCTTCGTAGTCTATTGTCTGCGTGTATTCAGTTTAAATGTACTCATATATAACGGTTAAGCGATGCTTTTAGCGTATTGTCCTTGTTTTTGAAATACACAACGTACTTAGGGTCTTGTTGGCAGTTTTTCTTAAATACTTATTCCTTGTTTGCTGATTTTCTAATCGCAAACAAACTATTTGTGTTTACATTATAGTTAGTGGTAATCATAGTTTATTAATAGAAAGCGGCTATACTCACGACTTATTTTATCGAATGAGCCTGACTAGTTCAAGCCCATTCTGAGCCCTTATTCATGAGCTCTTGTCATGCGTATTGTTTTGTATACGGCGTCTATATACGTATATAGCCGGTTTCTACACATTATCAAAGCTATTTGTGTTTCCTGAACGAAGGTGGATACTAAATTATATGTGAAATTTAATACTGCCAATTGGTTATTATTGCTTGAGTCGATGAGCAGATTACGTTATCCAAAGATTCTCTAGGGATATGCAGGGTTCATCACTATGGGACCATTTATCGTTAAACACCTAAATATCAATTAGGCACTATTTCTTTTATAGAATATACAGAGATACTTGAATATGCGGACCTCAGAAATAGTCACGCACTCCATATGTCAATAAAAAAAAAATTGTGATTATTTTTTGAATTATCGTATTCCATTTCCAGAAAAATACCTAAAGTAATAAATAATGAATAAACTACTGCCGTCAGTTACAAGCTACTGGTGGATTAAGGATTACGGAGTGTGGCGGATGTTGGATTTCGTAACTTTGATAATTGTTGAGACCACTGGACATTGATTAATATACTATTGAGAGTAACAGATAATATGTATACTTTATGTTATAGTGAGATTTCAAGTACACTTGAAAAACAAGTACTTTTGAATCGTAATCACCTGCTTCTTGTTTCAAAGCTGTTCCTACCGAGAAGAGCCAACAAGAAACTCGGCGGTTGCTCCTTTCAAAATATAATTCTTATAACTAGTTACATCATCATTGATTATTATATCATTAATATCTTGTGAAGGGTCGAATAGTAGCTATATTCACGCATCCTTGTCATCTATGTAATCCTCAAAAGTATAGTAGCCTTACTGTATGAGTTTCCTTTTAACAGTGTTTTGAAACTGCTGTAATGTCTCAGGTAAGAACATTTATTAATATTTTGAGTCTTTAAGGACAATTCTCATTGAAATGTCTATGTCAACACAATGGCCAATTTACGTTACTTCACTAACCGATGGTACGCTCACTTTCACTGCGCGTGATCACTGATCATCGGGTGTTTGAAAAAAAAAAGAGTGTTAAAAGAACAAGTGCAGTAAGTGTCGATTTTTTACGGCCCTTGGGCATAGAAAGTGAAATTACTTTTCCTTTTTAATATAATAGAGTACTAGGCTAGCACTTATCGGCGACTACGTAATAGTGTTTTGGTTTCACATTTCTGTTGCTATTTTCAACCTTCAAAGCTGAACGAGTACTAGCTAGCACTCATCGGTGACTACGTAATAGTGTTTCGTTTCTGTTGCTATCAACCTTCAAAGCTGAACTATTCTCTTATTCACGGAATTTCGTAGCATATAAAGAAATTACCTTAAATCCGAAGACTGTGGACTTCATTTAAGAGTGGGAACAACTGCTAAGCTTAGTGTGAGTCGTTGTAAAATCCGTTATATGCACAATTAAAAAAAAAGCAAAGCAAGTTGGAGAAGTAGGTATGACAAATAGACACTTGTTAAAATCATTACCTTGTAATGGCAGTCAATAGGTTAAAAATGTTATAGACTGTGACTGGTCCATTGGCGCAGGTAGCAGTGACTGCCTTCAGCTCCGCCGGTCGCGGGTTCGATTACCACCGAGGGCCAACATTTTCTATAAACAGTTAATTGGTTTTTCGATTTGTATTTAAGTATATATTCAAAATTATATATGTAACCCAGAGTTGACATGATAAATTTATACATAATATAACATTTATACAAAGTGCAAATCGTGGCTTAGAATCAACACAATATTTTAATGTCACTTTGTAGTAGGCTAGAAATAGTAACGCTTGCTACAGGTAACTGCACTTAGATATATAAATAGGTACAATGTCTAATTTACTCAAAATACAATGCATATATGCTCGACTAATAACATCATTTGCGCATAAGTCGTAATTGTCTTTTATTACTATTATTAATTAATATATTCGTTTCCTTCCTTAAAATACTGAAAGGACAAAGTTGTTCGGTTAAACACAGTTATATAACTATGACGCCGGAAGCCTTGCAAAATGGAAACTAATAAATTTAGTGTAGAGTACAATAAATCGGCCGTCTCTGTTTATTATGTTTCGCAAGGTCTCTGTTTTCATAATACGGCTTCATCCGCGTAGCTAGAACAAAGTGTGTTTTATGTTTATCCACGCGAGCATGTCTCGCAAAAAATATCCTTGGAAACATGTCGCCTCTACTTAACTGGCGTAAAGTACAGTCAGGACCAATTAAATATATATTTTTGTGTAATAACTGGTTTAAGAACATCGCTCGATGCTATAAGTGTTTTAATACTTTTATTTAATAGCCATCCGTGAAAGTGCTTTGTCGAATTGATAATGTCGCTATTCAAATTCAAATTTGAAATATTTTTATTCTTGTAAACTTGTAAACAAGTAGTTTTGAATCGTAATCACCTGCTACTTGTTTCAAAGCTGTTCCTTCCGAGAAGAACCAGCAAGAAACTCGGCGGTTGCTCTTTTCAAAGAATAATTCTTATTACTAGTTACATGTAGTTATTACTGTCTTGTACAGGGTAGAAGTGCACATATATCCACACATCCTTATCATCTAAGTAATCTTAAACAGTATAGTAAGTAGGCTTTCTTTAAATCGTCGACCCTTCTGTGATGAAGCTCTGCGATAGAGGTAGAATGGTTTTAACAGACAATGAAAATAATATGAAATTTATTGATTAATTTCGTAAAAAATAAAAGCATCTGGTATTTGTCTTCGTGCAATGAAGAATCTCATGGTTGTTCCAATGACGTATCCACTATACGTATAAGTAGAATATATATTTTACGTTATGTTTTATTTAAAACTGACTATACATAACGCGGATAATGTTGCTTTGACTCCTATTTTTTGTAGCTTCTGTTCCTGATTAAAATATTCCAGCGAATTGGCCTGCAAACATAGTCGTACTACTTATTTCTTGGCTGATGAATGAATGAATTGTTTATACGGACTTTTAAGGACATTCTAGAATTCATTTTATTATGAGTGATTTATTATGAGTGATGAAAAAAGCTGTGATAGCAAAAAAGCTGTGATAGCCCAGCGGCGAGACCATGCGACTCTTTCGAGGGGAGCACGAGTTCAAACCCGGGCAGGCACCACTGAGTTTTTTTATTAAAACTCATGTGTCTAATTGATAATTGCAATTTATCACACGCTTTTCGGTGAAGGAAAACATCGTGAGGAAACCTGCATATCTCTAGAGAATTCTAGGGATATGTGTAACCAATCCGCATTGGAGCAGCGTGGTAGGTCTTAGCTCCAATCCTTCTCTCCAAAAAACGGAGAGAGGAGGCCTTAGCCCAGCAGTGGGCATACTAACAGGCCGTTACTTTATGAGTGATTAAAATTGTACTATTTTAATATATCTTTGGGTAAGCTCATCATTCTCCTGCCGTTAATCCCACACCAAGAGGGGTCGGTGTAACATGTTTTAACCATAATGTTATATGATTTGGCATTTTACCTCCGGCCGCCTGCCTGACGTCGACTTACCTTAGTCGCCTTTTACAACACCTTGATAAGAAACGAGGGTGGTCTATTCTACTCACCGGATACCACACGCATACTATATATCGCATAATCCGTCATTATGTGATTAATAAACACTTATCTTGTATAGATGTAACTAACAATCCATATACAGAGGTTTAACGAGGAAAATAGAATCTACATCCTAATATAAAAAAAAGACATTTTGTTCTTTCTTTATATATTAATGGCCATGAGTAGGGATGAAAATCATATGACCAAAAGAGTTTTGAATATCAATGTAGACGGATATAAGACTAGACAGAGGCCGAAAAAAAGTTGTATTGTGTGACTAATGATATGTATATAAAGGGAGTAGCACCAGAGTTGATAAATGATAGAAGAGACTGGAAGATAAAGTCATATTGTGCTGACTTGACTTAGGTGGAATTAGGACAAGCAAATGAATGAGTCATTTTCTAGTTAAGAGTTACTCTTATTTTATTATCATAACTCTCCTACCAAGTATGATTTTAATCAAGCGCGTGTCTGATTGCCATTCTTTATTTTATATTGTTTTATTTCGTCATTGTTATTAGGAAATAACATTTTCCTGCATTGCAATTTCAATGACGAACCTCGAAAGTTCCTTCAAGAGATATTTGTGAAATAAGTTTCATTTAAAAAAAATCATTTTCATTGAAGTTCTTCTTCTTTCTCCTGCCTTCATCCCACTCTAAGTGGGGTCGGCACAACATGTTATAAACATGTTGTCACATGATTTGGCTACGTGTTTTACAACCGGCCGCCTGCCTGACGTCAACGTACCTTAGTCGCTTTTTACGACACCTCGGAAAGAAATGAGGGTGGTCTATTCTTATGCAGCCGGATACCAAACTGCACATATCTTAGTCGCCTCTTACGACACCTCGGTAAGAAAGGAGGGTGGTCTATTCTATTTTGCCGGATACCACACGGCGTTTCATTTTGATTAAAGTTATTTGTAATAAAATATTTTACTATGTAAACAATGTGGGATGTGAATATGTTATTTACAAAAACGTACTTTATTCTCGTTAGGTTAAAGCAATCAGTTTTGTTAGTGAAAGGAAAAGTAAATGTCCATATTCCGAAAGTTGTAGCAATTAACAACACGAAATGTCTCATTATCAAGTTGTTGCAAAATTGATTAATTACTTTATTATATAGTAATGCTAATAACTTTTATTTACGACAAATATGAATTTACGTGAAATTTAAGTTTTATTAACGCACTAATAAAAGTTTACGTAAATAGCAATAAATATTTCACTATTGGGCGAAAGGATTTTTGTCTCATATAAATGCGAAAGTTACTCGTTATGTCTCTGAATTTTTATTTCCAAACTGCCGAATCAAATTGAATGATTTTTTTAAAAGCTAGATTACACTATGAAGAAGCATTCAAATCCAAAATATTCTTTATTAAAGTAAATTAATAAAAAAGGGCTTTTAAATCGTCAACTCTTCTGCTGATTTAAAAAGCAGCTCCTACCGATAATAGACAGCAAGAAACTCGGCGGTTGTTCTTGTCGAATTCTTATAACTAGATTATTCTACACAAGGAATGAGGTGACATAAATGAATAATTCTATGCAGACGAAATCGCGGTTAGCACTTATTTAAATAAGTATAAGGATATAATTGAAGATGGAATGGATTTGTGAGTAGAATAGACCACACTCATTTCTAACAGTGGTACGACACCACTGTTAGAAATGAGTGTGGTGGAAAAGGCGACTAAAGTAAGTTGATGTCAGGCAGGCGGCCGGTCATAAAATACGAAGCCAAATCATGTGACACATGTTTGTAGCATGTAGTGCCGACATCGATTAGAGTGGGATAAGGGCAGGAGGATGATGATGAACTAGATTATTCTAGTTGAAAGTTGACTCGACTCATTCGCGCACTTGAAGGTCAACTAATGGCTCGACTGGTATAAGTGAGTAAAGACATTGGAGGGGCGTGCACTTTTAGAATGAAAGATCTCTACGTACGATTTAGTTTCAATATTTTTTTTATCTTCGTCGGTTATATAACTAGGAACCACTGTTATAAAAGATTTATACACAGATATTAAAAAGAACTCTCCAAGCCTTTATGGTCCAAATTTATTATTCATACATGAAAAAAAACAAACTTTCGCATTAATAAGGTATTGAAGACTAGAGAAACTACCACTAAAGAAAAACCAAAGTTTCTCTTTCTGTATTCAAACCGGTAGTGAACAAAAATACCCTACGTAAGGTCATTGTCGCCATGACCTAAGTCGACCTCGTGGCAGCCGAACATGACTTGTTCCGTGATGGGACGTACGTGCCAGTGTTGCCGGTTTTACTCATCGTCTTTTTTGCAAGGTTCCATCCGAATACGTCGGTATGTTTTCGCAATGCTACGCGTACATATAAGCCGAGATAGCCATATGTTGAAATAGTCGTATATTAATCAAAGACGAACCCTTAAAATCAATTTCATCATTTCATACTATTCGATGTTTTAAAAATAAATACTGCTTTTAAATATAAAGGCCATAAACAGACTGCTCGAGCGGTTAGCCAGCGATCAACATACACGGACCGCTCCTGCAGTCCACAGCTTGAAACTGCCATTGATAAGTGCTCGAGCAGTAAGCTTAACTACTCGACCAGTTAGCAATATCAATTCAAAACAACGTGTGTGCGACGTGGAATAAAGAGCGCGGGCTGAGGTAACTGCGCGAGAGCAGTAGACAGCCCGAGCAGTGCATTTCTGCTGCTTTAAGCTGTTCGTTTAGTTCCGGTTCAACACAAATAAAAAGATGCTTGCTTTTATACTCCTATAGATTTAAATACTTAACCGCCGTGTGGTATCCGGCTGAGTAGAATAGACCACTGTTGTGTCATTGAAACGACTGTTGGATGACAACTACTTTATTATTCAAATACCCACAACATCTTCCCCACAAATAAATAAAAAGAACAATAAATAAATAAACGTTTTTAACATTTGTAAGGGCTATCTCCCCCACACACAAAAAAAAACAATTATACAAAGTATAAACTAGAAAATTTAGAACTAAGTGAGTAGGTAGCGGCCCAGTTCTTTTTCTAGTCAAATGAGGAGAACGAAGCTTGCTTTTTGAAGGTTCTTTACTAGAACAAGCTTCGTTCTTATCTTTGATATTGATTAATTCTGGGCTATCACTTAATTAACGTCTGAATTACCCGTAAGATGCAGGGGCTCTTTACACTCGGGTGCATTTAAAGTTTTCCTCAAATGTCGCCGGTTACGGCGATACGTTCTGCCCGTATCATTTTGAACGATATAAGAGCGCGGAGTGGAAGCTTTCTTTATAACTTGGCCTCTGCTTTTCTTGATAGGATCATAAATAATAACCTGATCCCCTGCATCTAACTCTGGTAATTTTTTACAATTATTATCGTAATAAATTTTACTCCTACGCTGCCTGTTCATTAAAAATTCATATTCAGTTTTAGCGGTGACTTTCGGTTTTAATAAAATAAGATGAACGGGCAGTCTACAATTTAGTCTTTAATAATTGCGCAGGAGAGCTTAAGTTATTATCGCGTGGTGTATTTCTATAACTGAGTAAATTGAAATAAAAATCACTATTACTATCACCGCTCTTTCGCTCTTGCCATTGGACTGAGGATAGGTGGGCGAAGAGGTCACGTGATCAAATCCCCACTCGATTGAAAATTTTTTGAAATCGCGACTCGAAAATTGTGTGCCATTATCACTTATTATTACTTCCGGAATACCGTATCTAGCAAAATTTTCTTTCATGGATGTGATGACTAATTTTGATGAAATATTTTTTAAGTCCCTGACTTCAATAAAACCCGAAAGTAATCCACTATAATTAAATAATATTGTTTCCTATATTCAAATATATCAGCTCCAACTTTATTCCACGGTAATTTCGGAATCTTTAATGGAATCATTGGTTCTTTACTTTGGGCGTTTAAATTTTTACAACAAACACTACATCGCTTGACATAAAGTTCAATGTCACACGTTATACCCGGCCAAAATAAAACTTCACGCCAAAGTAATTATCGAACTTTTTTATTAAAACCGTTACGTCATCGCGGTCGCTATCTCTGTCGAACACAAATGTTTCGTAGACAGCGAATCCATCCGACCCAATAAGATTAATTAATAAACTTGCTTGCACTGCTGGATCCTCTTTATGTACACCTGAAGCTTTTAAGAATAACTGAAACTGTGTTTTCCATCGTTTCCACGCGTCAGCCCGGCCGACGGGGTTGCCATCCATACAAAGTTCCTGCGGCGGTCTTGCATGTTCCATTATGAACAATTATTTAATACACCACTAATAATTTATTTTTATATACCTCTGAGCAACTATTTCTTTAATTGCACAAGAAAAACTAATTATTTAACACCGCTGCCACCATGTTGTGTCATTGAAACGACTGTTGGATGACAACTACTTTATTATTCAAATACCCACAACAGACCACCCTCATTTCTTACCGAGGTGTCGTAAAGTACGATTAAGGTAAGTTGACGTCAGGCAGGCGGCCGGTCGTAAAATACGTAGCCAAATCATGTGACAACATGTTTTTAACATGTTGTGCTCACCCCACTTAAGAGTGGGATAAGGGCAGGAAGAAGATGAGAAGAGAAGAGATTTAAGTACTCAAGTAAATGTAAACAAACAAAACCATACGACTCAATTGTGCCAAACATTTTATTGTAATATATAAATTTTATAAAAAAAAAAATTTTAGGGTAATGTTACGTGTTGTAATCAGCCTACTAAAAAGAACCTTTTTCGATATGTTTACCTTTAGTTAAAGTACCTAAACCTACGGAGTATAGATGATACTTTTTCTCTTTCATACAGCCATCGTCGACGCCTCCGCATACATGACTAACCTAAATATCTAACCAAAATATAATAGTAGTTTATGATACTGTTGCATAATAAGGGTTCTTATAACACGAGTGTGGTTTAAAAAAACGAGCCGCAGACGAGTTCTTTTATAGTGTCACACGAGTGTTATAAGACCAAGTTATGTACAGTATCATACACTACTTTATCTACTCTCATACTATAATAATACGTAAAACGTACGTTTCCATTACATGAACTCGTGGTAACATTTAATATACTTGCTCCTAGATTTCGTCGGCAACAGGTTCACGGTCATGTTTGACGCAGCTTTCAGAATATCTGGTGGTGAACAATCACCACTATCCCCGCTCTCAGACATGTTTTTACACAAAAACTTATTTTTTTATAAACAAAACTAAACTTCGTATGTAAATATTGAAAAGATTTTTTTCAATGTCATATATTGGCGCCAAGGCGCAAACATCGATTGCGCATGCGTGTTGCGTCGCCGCGGACCCATTCATTGAAACCTTTTGTTTTAAGGTAGAGGTTCAACCTCCTTGGTCAAACTGGAAGTTGTATAGGTGTATCGTTATGATTAAAAAGTTACACGATACAGGTGTCCATACAAGACCTGTATCGTAATGAAACTTTTTAATTTTTATTTTTTGTTCTGTACGTAATGTTTGTCATAAGAATTTTGTTTTCAGTTTTATAATCTTTGTATTATAGTATCAGAGTAGATAAAAGTATTTAATGTAAATAGAAATGATTGAAGTAGACTAAATGTCTATTATTTTTATTAATATTACTTTTTCTTCATTTCTCAATCCGTCATCTATCAATTTTATGCCAATTTTATGCCTGGGCATATTTAGAGATGGTGTGAAATAAATTAAAAACTATTTTAGGTTTCACGCTAACAGGGCAAACGTAAACAATGTATTATTTTTATTTCATAATTGGAGTCACATACCTTAGTATGTGACTCCAATTATGCCGAAATTTTCATGAATTCCTATATGACCTTAAATGACCCTAAATATCAAAATCTGCAATGAGTACAAAGTTTTTTCGTTACGTATTAATTAACATAAAGAATTGATTAGTCGTTTGTTGAATTCTCAAAATGTAATAATATTTTGCATTTTACCAGACTCCATTTAGTAGTACAGCAAAATTATCGAAATTAAGAGGTAATTTACCCAAGTTTTTTTTTACTTTTTTTAGTTTTTTTTTACTTTACTTTTTTTACCCAAGTTTAATTGCCCGTTTTCGAGTGTTCCACTTTCTTGAGTTATATACATGATAAGGAGTTAATTTTAAAAGTGAGTGCCGGTTTTAATTGTACAATTCTTTATAATCCATTATTGCTTAATAGTTTGTCATATAAGGTAATAGTGTTTTGGCAATGTTTTTTTACAGTATTTCTTGGCTATATTTGTACTTTAAGGTCATAATTTATAAGAGTCGTAAGAGCTTTTGAATAGGTCCCTGAAGCTAAGAAAGAGAACAATTTTTATATAGTTTAATAACATGAGGTTTATAAATGGTTTTTATTTTTTTTTGTTATATTAAAAATAATGTAGTTACTTGTCATAAAACTACGGCTGGACAAAAGCTTTTTTGTCAGATAGAAGGATTTACACAGGTATCGGTAGGTAACGTATGTTTAGTTCATTTTGAAAGTGGAGCAAGTCCACTTTATGTTATTTCGAGATAGTTAAGGTTTTGCGTTTCAATGAATTTAAAAACTATTTGTACATATTTATAATCCAATAGTGTTTATAGTGCGGGCTAAAAAAGTAAAGGTTTTATTATCGCTGAATGGACTTGCTTCACTGTCAAAATTGACGCCTCATATATCACAATGAACTCCGAAAGATATTCAGGTTATCTCATAATTTCCTTCACCATAAGGGCATATGAGGCTTATGAATATCAACTAAGCCTATAATTGATCTATGGAAATTGTATAGGTTTGAACCCGTCAAGCATAGTATGTTGTCCGATCATAGATTTCTCCGATTGACAATCACGGCTATATATTGACATAAATATGAAATAATTTTGATATGACGATCACAGTGATAAATTATGTGATACCGCCATGTTGTTGGAACTGAGTCGCCGTGTCCACACCTCGTGGCACAGTCTAATATTATTCATGTATGCTTGGAAACGCTCAAATTTCCGGTTGCCGTAGTAACTTCATTAAAAAGAAATATGAAAATGCTTTTATGAAAAGAAATTCAAAGCATTATACTTTTAAGTTTCACTTGAAAAATTGTAAGATTTTTCGGTATTTTATAATAATCAAATTAGAATTCATAAATTAATGATTTATATCAAGCGTTACGCCTTATGCCTGTTAGGTGTAAAGAAGCCTCCAGCTATTTTGTGGTTTCTATTTACACTGCTATTTTTTCGCCAGACTCTATTTAATGTGCACTTTATATTTATACTATTAACACAGCTTACTACAATATATAGTTGTAGTGGTACCCGCGACTTCGTTCGAGTCAAAATTGGTGTCAAAATACCTTCTATTATGTACTATATTGATATATACTCTAAGTTGTTTCGGCACAACATGTTTGAACATGTTTGGCTAGGTTACGATGGGCCGCCTGCCTAACGTCAACTTACTTTAGTCGTGTTTTACGACACCTCAGCAAGAAATCATCTAGGTATATAGATAGGTCTATTTTTCCCAGCCGAATACGACACGGCGGACTATATTGTTTTTTTAATAACAATTATGCTAGATAAGACGTAAGAAAAATGGAAAACTTTTGTCCTGTATTAGTTGTTAGTCTAGTGTATAAGCTTTAATTATACCAAATAACAACTATATTTCTCTAACCAAATACTTTATAAATTAGATGTGTATTCGGAAAGAAAATTTCGACACATTGATGATGTTCATGCGTGGACCGCATCACACGAGCAGACCTAGAACAGATTTGGGTTAATTGGCTACTATTTCTGCTCAGAAGCCCAGAGCGATATCGACATGCAACTTATGAAACTGCACACGGAAACGCTCAGTTTTTCTTTTTGCTTGTTTACATATTTTTTAGTATTAATATACTCGTTCTTATTTCGAGTGATGGTGGTTCAGAGCGCGGCTGACGAACTACAAAATCCATGTTTATTTGTATCTGAAATCAAATAGTAAAATACATAGTTTTATAATTATGTTTTCTAATTAAGTTAGTAGTGAAAGGATAAATACGGAAAGCTCGTGACTAAGTGGGATAGTTGTTTTAAATAAAGAAAAATCTGAAGATAAAAAGTAATTTTTCTTTTGAACTTTGACTTAATACGACGATAAGATGCCCTGTTGCCTAAGTCGTGGTCGTAGTTGATATTTTACATGCTTGCTTGCATAAATACTGATACCATGTTATTGGTGATTTCGCCGAAAGCAACCATTGAGTTTTTTCAGTTCTTCTCCGTGGATGGTCTTCTGAATTTGTACTTGATTAATTCTAGATCTTTTATTACATATTGTAACGAGTAATTCTAACTGAAAATTCGATGCAATATTAACTGATAATCTGTATAGGCTTGTTTCATGTATCTTTCCCTGTGTAATGTATGTAATGAATATACATTCTTGAAGTTTTGTCTATCATGCATAGAGATATGTAATATAGGAAAATAAAGCCATCAAAAGGGGTTCAAAATTAGACATAGAAAATCTTAATACAAATATTTTCGCGTAAATATTTAAAACGAATATAAAAAAGAATCGGCAATTTAAATAACTTTAAATGTCGTTTCTCTATTTTACGGAGCAACATATTGTCTCTTTTTCGTATTATGGCCGACATAGTTTTCAAAAATAGTTTTTTTTCCTGAGGTCGATGTAGAATGCAAGCGTTAGATAAATGATAATTAGTTGCCGCTTTTCGGTTTATCGGTTAATGGATTTAGCAACTTCCCCATCGGTGGTTATGTAAAACTGACCGCCTTACGTCACTAACAATAGACAATAAGCTGCCTCGGTCTCTTTATGTGTAACACCTAATTCTCAGCCTAGCACAACTGTTACGTATAGGCAGGGCTGCCAACAGAAAATTTAATCTTAATATATAAGCTCCACAAACATCTATATTTTCTCAAGGTAGAAAAATCTTTGATTAGTTAAATGTAGATTTTTTTGACTAGATTTAGAGTCATATTTGCCTTTAATTCATTTAAAAATATTATCAGGGGGATATTTTAAAATTTAATTTTAAACCTAGGATGTTCGTGGAGTGTTATTAACGGTTCATTATTTATGCATGTTATACCAGCTACCAGTGTTTACGTTAAGTGACTACCGTTTGACCTTTAATTATCATTATAAAAAAATAAGTCATACGTATTTCATCTTAAAGACGTCATAAAATATTCTAATAATGAAGTCAGTACCACAAACATTTTAGAGTTTGTTGCACGTTGATGGTTCATCACGATGAAAAAAGTTTCTGAAGTTGGTAGATTTTTGGACTTGTATTACGCTCGAATTTATACGTATATATATATGTATGTGTTAGATATATTTTGTACTTGTTTTAAGGCAAGCGTTAACTGATTGAATTTTAAATTAAACGCACAAAAGTGACTTGATCTTTATGAGATATTGTTAATATAGTAACTAATTTAGATTTTTCCGTATTTCAGGAATTCCTTTATATATTTTTTTTAACTGTGTTATTATGTATCTTATGTACTCTTAAAACATATAACAGAAAAAAAATAAGTTTTACATTTTTGGCAACCCTGATTACACGGAGGGCTATTCACAACGCGCTCGTGTCAAGACAATTGTTATGGAAATATTGGTCGTGCGAATGGGCCATTACATTAAAAGTACAATTAATGTTTTTAATTATTTAATTAACTTTTCTTTTCATGGAGGCTGAGAAGGAAGTACATTAGCCGTTGCCACTTTAGGTTACTTCATTACTTGTGGCTACTGTTAATTATTTTACGGTTGCTAATTAATTAATTGCAGCAAAATAGTACATGCATTACGATTTAACACATCAAATAAAATCAAAATATTCTTTACTGAAGGACCAATAAGATTAATGGAAGTACAACTGGTTTGGAATGCTGTTATCGGTGAATTCATTATTGCTTATGATTGTTGCTACCTGTGCCAGTGGCTTCGCTCACGCGGAAATCAGTGTCGAAAATTTTATTCCAAATTGAAATTTGAACGTAAAAGTAATTATTATGAGTTAACCATCAGGGATAGAGACATGCTGTCGCGGAATTTTTGTTGTATTTTTGTAGATCTACAATTATGTAGTACATAAGTTTAGTATATGTCTGTTTGTTTACGCGGCGCATGTGAGAATACATATGTCCAAGAAGGCGAGTTTTTTACAAACGCGCGACCTTTCCAACACAATTTACATAAAACGTTATTGGACTACTAAAAAAAATACTGACTGGCCCGTTGGCGCAGTGGGCAGTGATCCTGCCTTCACCTCCGCGCGTCGCGGGTTCGATTCCCGCCAGAAGGCAACATTTTCTTTAAACAATTTGTTGGTTCTTCCTGGGTGTATATTTGTAGATAAGTATGTATTAAAAATTAATTAATGTAGTATATTAACCACTTGTCCGTAACCGGACAACTACCCTAACGGATGGTCGACCGTGTGTGTAAGTGACCCACATATTTATATTTTTATTAAAATTAAACAAACTGTTCCGGAAGATTTGCACTACCTTTTAGTAAAAACCGTACAAAAATCAGTTTTTTAGTTTTTAGAAAAATCGATCAAATTGGGGAGTTATTTTTATAATAAGTATAGATTTACGTCAGTTTTTATCGTAAAATGAACGAGCAATAATTCATTCGCTTTGTGTGATCACGTCACAAGTCGCTAATCGTCGCATTGTCTCGGAACATTAGTATTCTTGATGTGTTCTATAATACCTCTATGTGGGGTATTAGGTGAAGTTAATAGGTCTGACTCGATTATGCAATCACATACATATACAGTTGGAGTGATTTTCGAATCGCGTTAAATCCATTCGTGTCATGATTCGATTATTAATGAACATGGTATTATTAGTATTAGAGAGAGATAGGAGTTACATACTCCAAATTTATCGTAACGTTGGCGTAACCTTGCCTTTAGCTTCGGGAATCGCAGGTGCGATTCCCGCTACGGGCAATCATTTTCTGAAAACAATTTGTTGATTCTTCGAGTCTGGTATGTATTTATTATATGCATATATATTTACCAGTTGACATAATATTTAATATTTTTATATTTTTCCTTCGGGAACAGGGCTAAAACACATATTATATAATTAAGGATATTTTAACATTTGAATTGAAGCGAATGAAACACTATTACTCTCTTGGAGTACTCTCACTGAATAGTGTACTGCCCCAAAATAGTTGATCTACGTGATAAATTTTAGTCCTTAAGTTTTTAGAAACTTAAGAACTAAAGGTTTTACAGCTTATTTTCATAAATACAGTTCAACAAATAAGTGTACACTCCTTACAGTGATAGTAGAAGTTTATAAATAACACGATTATGCCTCTCAATTAGTTGATTTCAGAATAATTTGCTTTTATAAGAATCAATATTAATTTTTTCATATTAATACGGCCGTTAAATTCTAACTGCTCCCTTATATACCTATGGATTTCGATTTCATATGGTGAACAACTTATATGTTATTTAGCTATATTAATAACTTATATGTTATTAATATAGTAATAATGTCTTTATGTATTATAAAATACAACTTATATTTATTATATAATAATAATATTTTTATTATACCAAAAACATTTTTACATATATAAATAACACGAAAATGTTATTATCTTTTCATATTTTAGACCTCTGTTACCGAACTAGGTTTTCCTTTATCTCGGTATACAGCGCTCTTCCTGTAAATCGTAATATTTTATTATTGTAAAAATCAACTATATGTATATGCTTAAAAAACTAACAACTATATGGATACGTTATATGCTTAAAAAAGATCAGAAAAAAGCGTAGTTAAATATGTTCCTCTCGGTGGGTAAAACCAAATAGAATGCATAAATATATTAATGTCTTCTCGCTAAGTAATAGCCTGATCCCTTTTTGATGAGATGAAAGTGAAGATAACAAATAGGTATAAATCGGTGAACTATAAAATATCCTTAATTCCTTTCGAGATTTATAATGACGTTTCGTTTGGTTACAATTAATTAATGTGAAAATTAACCAGTAATGTAATACTGTTAGGTAAAAGCTTTTTCTCTTATTTTGCCATAATCTGAACATCTAGAAAGATGAATATAAAGATCAGATTATTTTCCTGGCGATATCTATGAAATAAAGCGGTATTTATGTAATAATCTTTCACATTAACTTAAAATCTTGTTCTTTTATTATGGAGATTTGAAGCGAAGGGGAGATTAGAGCAAAATTGGTCCGGAAAGAAGTTAAGCGAGCAATATAATCGTAGCGGTCGAAATTTCTTTGAAGATTTATTAGGATAACGATTTGTATTAATGAATGCAGTAGTATCATCGACTTAGTATAAAACTACTCTCAATATTTTACTATACTGTTAATGTCCTATTCCTGAAAGAAAAAAAATGTTTTTTTCTATGTTAGGCCAGTAACGATTGTACCAAATTTAATTTTGATCGTTCCAACGGATTAGATGTAAACGGGTAACAGACAAGACAGAATTTCGTATTTATAATAATAGTATGGATATCATCTGGCCCGTTGTTGGCGCAGTGGGTAGTGCCTTCAGTTCCGAGGGTCGCGGGTTCGATTTCCGCCGAGGACCAACATTTTCCTGGTGTGGTAACCTGGGTGTATATTTGTATTTAAGTATGTATTTAAAATTATATATGTAGTATATTTACCAGTTGTCCATCACCCATGACACAAGTATTAAGTTACTTACTTTGAGGATGGACGACCGTGTGTGTAAGTGTCTCATATATTTATTTATATTTAATCGTTGTGGGTATTGGAATACATCTTCATGAAAAAAAACAGATTATATCCTGCAGTGGACTACCACTACGATAAATACTAATGTATCGTAGTATATATAAATATGTAATATTCAATCATATCGATAAGCTGTGATACCCCAGTGGTGAGTCCGTGCGACTCTCTAGAGACGAACGGCATCAAACCCGTGCAGGCACCAATCAGTTTATCTATTTAAACTTATGTGTCTAATTGATATTTGCAATTTATCACACACTTTTTGGTGAAGGAAAACATCGTGAGGAAACCTGCATATCTCTAGAGAATTCTCGGGATATGTGTTACCTACAAATCCGCATTGGAGCAGCGTGGTAGGTCTTAGCTCCAATCCTTCTCTCCAAAAAACGGAGAGAGGAGACCTATTTCCAGCAGTGGGATATAAACAAGCTGTTCCTTTTTTTACAATGATATCGCAGTAAAAAGTAAGAAATTAGTATAGCTTTCACTCAATAGAAAACGTTATAATGTCATAGATTTATAGTGCTTAACCATTGTCACTAATCTTAATTACTGTTTCTACCAATATACCAGTTTTCTCTGCGCACGCGCGATCTAATGCGTTTTGCGTAAATATAATGCGTAGACCGATTCGCTCTGTTAACAACTTTCTTAGTTGATTAATTAAATATTGCCATAAAAATTTAAGGTTTCTCTCATAGTGCCGTAATCATTACATTATGTTCTTGTTATATGAAAAAAAATGTTTATAGAAACCTAATCTCCAACAGTGACCTTGAGCGGGAAGTCCTTTAAGGAGACTTTTCTTTCTCCTCAAAGAATTTTCAGAGTCTCTCTGCAATATTACAAATGTACATCGGTTCTTCAAACAATGGATTATATCACCCCAATTTTATTTCGTTTTTGCTGGTGTGCATTATCTAACTAAATTTGATATCGATTTCATTTCGATGATGATTTTCGAATCGATGAAAACTCTTGCTAGGGCTGAAGCTTCTCTTCGGGGGAAAGGTCCCTTGAGGCGGCCGATGCATTAAGTGTTCCCAATGCGTTAGTTGAGATGGCAACAGGTTTTTGCTACTTAGGCCACACATGGTGAAGCTGCATAGAGCGGCTACTGCTGACGAGTGTGCAGACTTGCGTCCGGTATTCCTGTGCCTTCGTCTCCAGACAGTAAGGTGAAACACCATGAGATTTGGATTGTAGTACCGATGAAGAGTTTCCTCATGTAAAAAAAAAGCTATTATATAAATTCATGTATTATGAAATTACTATTAACATGTCAGATGGTGAAGCTCATCATTATTGCATGCTATGAATAGAACAATGCCGATTGGCTTTGTTAGGTTATTCACTGCAAGTATTTCAATGTCATCATTTTTTGCACAAAGCTATTTGGATGGTTCAGCACGCACAACACCTGTTATGTGTGGGAAAATAACCAGATGCTAGGCTCTCAGCGTGGAACGATTTACAACTAAAACAAAATCATATGCTTGCGTTGCATTACCTTCGTACTTTTTTGAGATTGGTATTTAGCAGTCATACATTAATTATAGTAGGTAAATATTCAGTGTCTTTGTCTTAGATTGTAGGCCTTCTGAGATTATTTTACTTAAATTTAACTCATATTTCTCTTACACTTATCCCACTCTAATTAGGGTCGGCACAATATGTCTTTATCTTAATGCTCTTCTATCATTCGTCAACTCTGTTGCTACGCAATTATATGCATTCTTCACACAATCCATCCTTCATTTTTTCGGCCTCCCTATCGTTATATGTCCATTGTCATTTATATATAAAACGCCACATGATTTTGATTTGTTCACATGATTTTCATCTCTCCCCATTCCATGTCATACCAATTAAATCTCGTTCCTCTCATCTTTTTCATAATGTTCGCAACTTTCAGACTTTCCCTAATAGGTATATTCCTTTCGTTTTCTATCAAATATTATCACACACAAATTTAACACAGTGCTTATACAGTTTGTGAGTACAAATATTCCTATCTAAATATAGGTTCAATGACCATTTTTGCCTCTACATTTTAAACGACATCGTATATTTAAGAAGTCGTTTACCAGCTCTCGTAAAAATTCTAAATTTTATATTTGTCATATGCAAGATTTAACATTGAAAGGTAAGATTTTTTCACAGTATGGCTTATAAAGTACGTTTCTAATTCGTAGAATATTTTAAAATTTATGGTTTTCATATATGTCTTTGCTTTAAATTGTTTTTTTATTATTCATGATTAGGTCTAGCGCATTCAATGACCTTTGATATTTTTTATTCAAATTCAAAATTCAAAATATTATTTATTCAAGTAAACTTGTAAACAAGTGCTTTTGAATCGTCAACTTTACTGCTGGTTCGGAAAGCTGTTCCCACCGAGAAGAGCCAGCAAGAAACTCGGCGGTTGCTCTTTTTAAAATATAAAATCTTAGAACTAGTTAAATTTATTTATTACTGTCTTGTACAGGGTAGAAGTGCACCTACATATATCCACACATCTTTATCATCTAAGTAATCTTCAATAGTATAGTAGGCTTTCTGTATCAGCCTCTTTTTAACAGTGGTTTTAAACTGCTGTAATGGCATGGCCAAAATTGATTTCGGAATTTTATTATAGAATCTTATACCCATACCCACAAACGATTTACGTACTTTTGCTAGGCGCAAAGCAGGAGTCGCAAGCTTATGTCGGTTCCTATTTTGTCTATTATATACATCACCTATCGTTTTATAATTCTTTATATTTTTATGTACAAAAATTACATTGTTTAAAATATACTGTGAAGCAAATGTAAGAATACCTATTTCCTTAAACTTCTCTCGCAGGGAATCACGCGGACTTAAATTGTAGATGCCACGTATGGCTCTTTTTTGTAATACGAAATTTTTTTCACTATCCGCGCATTTACCCCACAGCAATATTCCATAAGACATAATGCTATGGAAGTAAGCAAAATAAACAAGTTTTGATGTTTCGACATCTGTAAATTGTCTTATCTTTCGAACAGCGTAGGCTGCTGAACTAATTTTCCCTGCGAGAGTTTTTATGTGTGTGCTCCATTGGAGTTTTGAATCCAAGGTCACTCCCAAAAATACAGTTGTATTTTCTGTTTCCAGTGGTACATTATTTATGGAGAGCCTATTTGCTGTTTTTGCAGCATTAGGTAATGCAAATTCAATACAATTTGTTTTCTTAGAGTTTAGTACCAAATTATTTACCCTGAACCAATGGGCTACTTGCGATAAACCTCTGTTTACTTCGTCAATATTATGGTCATTTCTATTTACTTTAAAAATTAAAGATGTATCATCCGCAAACAGTACAATATCGCAAATATTATGAATGAAATATGGTAAATCATTTATATAAACTAAAAACAGAAAGGGACCAAGGATTGATCCTTGAGGCACACCCATAACTAAGGCCGTTCCGGATGACTGCACCTCATTAATGCACACTCTTTGAATCCGGCTGTGAAGATAAGACGCAACGAGACGAAGCGCACTGTCTTTAATACCATAATGGCCAAGCTTTAACAATAAAGTCTCGGGCTGAACGCAATCAAATGCTTTGGACAAGTCACAAAATACCCCTATGGCATTTTGTGATTTCTCCCACGCATCGAAGATATGTTTCAACAACTTAACTCCCGCATCCGTTGTAGACCGACCCTTAGTAAACCCATACTGCTCAGGATGAAGTATGTTATTTGAATTAAAATGTTGGAGCAGTTGGTTAAGGACGATCTTTTCAAAAACCTTGCTTAGAGTTGGCAAGACTGAAATGGGTCTATAGTTGTTAGGGTCGCTCTTATCAACGGACTTAAAAAGAGGGATTAATTTACTATATTTCATTAAATTGGGAAATATCCCTGTGTCTACAGATTTGTTAAAGATCTTGGCCATAATTGAGGCGATAATTTCAATAATATTATTAATTAATTTTACTGACATTCCCCATAGATAAGTTGTTTTTATAATATTTAAAGTTTTAAAATTTTTCACAATATCGTATGGGGAAATATGTTCAAATTTAAAATTAACATTGCACTCCGTGACGCTATCCTTTAAAACATTGAAAGCTTCCATTGAGGATGAGTTTATTGATGTAGTGGTGGAAATGGATATATTCTGAAAGAAATGCTCAAATACACTAGCCACTCCTGTATCGGAATCAATAAGTTCATTCCCAATTTTAAGCTCAATGGCAGATTCATGCGTTTTATGTCTGTCTGTTTCATTGCTTATAATATCCCAGGTTGTTTTTATTTTATTTTTAGACTTAGTTATTTTGTTTTTAATGTGAAGAGATTTGGCCTGTGTGCAGACATTTTTATATGATATAACAACGAAATGTTATGTTTAATCAATGTTAAATTACGTAAAACTTGGTTAGTTTTGTGTAAATACTCTTGGACACCTGTTTTTACCCACTTTATTTTTAAATTCACTATATTTTATATATCATGCTAATAATATTAATGAACATTTTAAACTAAATATTTGTAAAAATCACAAATATTTTATTCAGTGACATCTAACACGGTTTACAGCTTACCTTTTTGCACCTCAAAATTCAAACAAATATGGCGGGGCGTTTCAAAACCCCAGATAACGACAATGACGGTGAATGGAGGCAATCGGACCGTTTCGCCTTCCGTTGACAGGTGAATACAGATGCCATGAGGGCGATAAGAGCCTTACCTACTCGCTTTCCAATTGTTTACCAAACGTGCCTTTATATATTTAGCTGTTTGTTACATGAGTACACGTGGCTTATATTTGTACTCATGTTTTGGTCGCATAAGGATCGTTATCAGAAGTGGAATGGATGAGACAATGACTTTTTATTGTTCATTCTTCGTGTAATCCGCCGTGTGTTATCCGGCTGAGTAGAATAGACCACCCTCATTTCTTACCGAGGTGTCGTAAAAGGCGACTAAGGTAAGTTGACCCACCTTGTGATATCTGGTTGAGTAGAATAGACCATCGTCTTTCTTACCAAGGTGTCGTAAAATACGACTAAGGTAAGTTGACGTAAGGCAGGCGGCCGGCCGTAAACTACGTTGCCGAATCATGTGACAAACATGACATGGCGAAAGTAACAATCGCCTGTTTTCCATTATTATTGAATTGATATCGAGAATCGAGATCAAGGTCTTTAATTACGTTTAATAAAAATCGAAATACAAAATTACTTCTCTAAGTAAATAATAAATAACCTGGCAAAGACTATATCACATTAAGCAGTAATAATTAAAATGTAATTTGTCTATTATCACGAACGCCCAAATAAAAAGTTAATAAAATATATTAATGTAAAGTATGTTAATAAATACCAGAAACCACATATAGTAGTAATAATGTAGTCTTTATAAATATTAAATAAGGGTTAAGTCAACTAAAGCCTAACTGGCCAAGTTAACTTACTAACCCATTTGACGTTCGTTACAAATAAACCTACTACTGACATATACCAGCCAGCGTGATAAAACTTGACCGGGTTACGGTATCATAAATAAGATTTTTGTACTTATCGACAAATTCCATCGCGTTATCAGTTCAAATTGGATTTACTTATCATGTTTTATAAAAAAAAGTAATGTCACTCTTCAACTGGTTAAATAGGAAACATTGGAGGGAAAGATGCAGTTTTCAAATCATAATATTCAATAGTATTAATAAAATTATTTTACTATAATCCGCGATAAAGTAAATACAAAAATTATATAATGCCAAATGTATAGTCCGCTTTTTCATACCCGATATTCATAATATTCTTTATTCAAGTTAACCTTTCCTTATTTTTTCTCTTTCTTTTTATAGGGTCTTTAAACCTCTGACAGATTATATCAGACCCATCGTTAGCAATTTTATAAATTCATTATATCAAGATTTCTATACAATAGTTTTGTTTGCTCAGAAGTCGGTACTGCAAGGATGATTTTTATAGTGCTCAAGTTAACTTATGAACAAGTTCATTTTAATTCTTTATTCCTTTTTTCTTTCATTTTTATTCCTTTGTCGTCAAACGCACTATGAATTTTAAATTTAATGAGAGACACGCCCGTAGCTGTAGGTGGCAGTGACTCTTCCTCCATTCCATGGATCACGGGTTCGATACGTGCCGTGGGCCAACATTTTTTAAAAACAATCTGCTGGCTCCCGAATCTGGGTGTGTTTATGTATTTAAAATTATATATGTATATACTTACCATTTGGGTGACACATCCACAACACATCCAACATTGGTATTAAGTTACTTATTTTGGGGACAGATGACCGTGTGTGTTATATTATTATTAAATTCAAAAGTTTTTACGAAATTCGTGCTTTTACTGTGCTACGCTGTTTGAATCCGCAATCGTTTGGTGTATGACTGACTTATTATTAACGACCGAAAGGGTCGTTGCTGATTTTTTTTACAAATAAAGTCAGAACAATATCAAGCTTTATTAGAAGCCCGTCCCTACTTTTTTTCTTTATCAGTTTGTTGCATTTAGGTAAGATCGCAGTGATCGCGGCTATTTAATTATGGTTTGTGGTAAATTAAAAATATTCGTAAACTTTATTACGTTGAATGTATATAAAAACATTTAAACTTTTAAAAATCTCAATTATTTTAAATAAATGTCAAAGGTATGTAACCTTTAAATGAGAGAATAATTTGAAACAAACCGTCATACATAAAAAAAGTGATAACGATACTTCTTAATTGATAAAGTCGTAAAGAAAATTGATTAAGTGATAGTCTAATGTGGGCTAATAATTAAAGTAATAAAGTTATCTCGGTTCTATTACCGGAGAGACATATCGATTTTATATCTATTATCATTATAATCAATACAATGGAACTTCTACTATCAAACTATCATTTAATATCGATCATTACTAAGAATTATGTTTTTGTATACACCCACCAATCCCCGTTGGGAACGGTATAGTGGATGCAATCTCCGATCCCTCTCTCCATACAGAGTACCATGGTATCCTGGAGGAATTATAATACCGCTTCATTTTATGAAATTTCACATACTTTTTAAGGGACTTAAAGTGAGACACTTGTGATCTAAAAAAAGAACTATTACATCCTCCACTTTTGACGGAGAACAAATGTCCATATTCCTAGAATTCTTAGATGTGTCAATGCGTTGTGGAGCAGCGTTCGCTTCACATTTATCTCTCAAAGGCTTGAGGCCGTTATCTCAACAGTGAGACAGTAAAAACTAGGCTGCTACTACGATTGCAGCTGCAACAAATTTCAAATTTGAACTTTGAGATATCTATAGTCACTAGATTATTTAGGCTTGCTCCTGTTCTTTTTTTTAAGGGACTTAAGTATCTGCAGATACATTTCAGTCCCATCATAAACTAATAACATTTAAATCTAATTTTATAATTAAATTTATTTTTTAAATAAAATTAAATTTATGGTAATTTTTGAGAGAAGCACTAATAAACTCATAAACTTTTACGGCCTTTTTAAGGAAATGCTAAGATTGAATTCTCCTTATCTTGAGCTACTTGTTAAGGGTTTCCATCCTTACATCTTTATTACACATAGGCGTTTCGCGTCTTTTCTCGTATGCACAGCGTGTGTAAGTCTTTACTGAAAAAAAATATATTTAAACAAGCTTATAATTTAATTTTATTATTACTTTTGTATTATGAATCTCCGCAAAATAACGTCTAATTCTATAAATTATTTTAAGTCTGCTTATCAAAAGTTACAGGAAAAGGGTTTACTAGATAGGATTTCCCGCAACCGAAATACAATTTTTAAAATACCATTCACATTTACCTTTCGATCGATACAAATTTTCCTATAACCTTAAAATAATTTTATTACAAATCGAAACACCTTTAGGCCAATAACAAAAATTCGGTTGGTGATTTTATGTCTTGTGACAAAGGTGATAAAGCACGTTATTGCATGCGCACGCCCAGTGCAACACGGCGACGTCTCCGGCCAGTATCGGCCAGCGCGTTTTCTTGATTGTACGTGACACAAGTTAAAAACAATAGGCGATTTTGTGACAGAATATAAAAGAGGTACAATACAATTTGTTGGTTCTTCGAGCTTAAGTGTATATTTGTATTTATTTAAAAGTATATATGTATGTATATTTGTATTCAAGTATGTATTTAAAATTATTTATGTAGTATATTTACCAGTTGTCCGTCATCCATTACACAAGTATTAAGGTACTTACTTTGGGGACGGACGACTCGATGATGTGTGTGTCTTATATATTTATTAAAAAAATATATAATTTAATAGCTGTGACCGCGGCTTCGTCAGCGCGGAAATCAGCGTGTCACAATTTTCCTGAATTGAAATATTGAAAATAAAAGTAGTTATTTTAAGTTAACCATAAGATATACTCTCGCGGAGTTTTTTGTTGTATTTTTTGTAGATTTACAATTGTCCAGTACATTACTTTCGTATACCTCTGCTAGTTTACGCGGCGCACGCGAATAGCCTAAGCTCCAACCAGGCGTTTTTTTTACAACGGCGCGAACACAATTTCTATAAACTAGTAATGTACTATGAACCAAAACCTTACTCAAGAATTGCACTTTTTATAGTAAAAACCGAACAAGAATCCGTTTAGTAGATTCTGAAAAAATCTAATCACATATAGACAGCTTTTGGGATTTTCTATAATATGTATAGATTTGAAATTGTTGTATCCACTACTTCGACCGCATCAATTTTAGTCGCTGTAGTGTTCAATCTTAATATGTATGTATTTTTTTATGTAGCATAAAAACGTTAGAATAACTTCGTAAATAAACAAAGTGTACAAAGGTCAACAAAGTGTATGTGTGTATTTAATTAAATGTACTGGGTGTTTTTCATATTCCCTAAGGCAGAGCGGATATTATTTTCCTATATTTTATGCCCGGGATATAAGATTTAATCGTACCATTTTCATTAATATAATTCCAATAGATTAACCTAGTAAGCGTAACAGACTGACAGATCGACAGACTTTAGCATTTATAAGTATTGAAATATATTTATTAGAGCTGTAATATTTAAATTAAAAATTCATTATGTTCTATTGAAGTAAACTTGTAAACAAGTACTTTTAAATCGTCAATTCTACTGCTGGTTCGTAAAGCTGTTCATACTGAGAAGAGCTTGCAAGAAACTCGGCAGTTGTTTTTTTTCAAATCAATAGCTTGGTGAGATCGTGAGTCTCTCTAGAGTCTAGACTCTAGAGGGAGTCCACGAGTTCAAACGCAAGGCAGGGACTAATGAGTATTTCTGTTAAAACTCATACCTAATTAATAATTGAAATTTATCACACTCTTTTCGGTGAAGGAAACATCTTGACGAAATCTGCACATTTCTGAAGTATTCGGGAGATATGTAACCTACCAATCCGCATAGGAGCAGCGTGTTGGATCTAAACTCCAACCCTTCGCTCAAAACAGAGAGAAGGAGCGTATGCTTAACTGTGAAATACAACGAGATTATTTCTTTTATTCTGTCGCACATTTCTCGTGAATTATAACATCTAGCCGAGTGGCCTTGATAAGTTGTAAAGGCCGTTTATAGACCTTTTACAAGACTTAACTAACAACTGCAATATTAAAATTTGACAATTAATCGATGATTTACCTTTCCAAAAGTTAAAATGTTTATTAATTTTTTCTTAATTTTGATCACGTTGATTACATTTTTAATCATACATATTCATAAAGATAATTTAATCAAATATATCGCACGCTTAGTATTAAAGTGACCGAATTTAAAATAAAGCGTCTACAAAACTCCTCAGTTTTAAAGAGAACCATGGCTTGGAAGAGTAGAAAAAAACTAGCTTCTTTAATCACAGAATCAGCAAGAAGAAATAAGAAGATGAGAATTTGCATGATTCATCATTCTCCTACCTTTATCCCACTCTAAGTGGGGTCGGCACCACATGTTACAAACATGTTTTCATATGATTTGGCTACGTATTTTACGACCGGCCACCTGCCTGACGTCAACTTACCTTAGTCGCCTTTTACGACATCTCGGTAAGTAATGAGGCTGGTCTATTCTATGCAGCCGGATACCACACGGCATTTACCTTAGTCGCCCCTTACGACACCTCGGTGAGAAAGGAAGGTGGTCTATTCTATGAGAATTTGCATTTGAATTTGAATTTGCACTAATTTTCTTTATAGGGCAATAAGTCATTAGTTGCTTGATAACTATCATTAGAAATCGTTAACTACAGGTAGCATTCATCTCTATAATAGATTCAACGACTCCTTTTTTTAATTAGCGTTACCACAATCGATATTTGTATATAGCTCAAGATTAGCTTTGTACTAATAGTAATAATATCATCCAAGAAACTTTGCTTAAACAACTTTGGATGGGTCTGAAACTAATCTAATAAATTACTTCTGTTAACTAAGACCTCGGATGACATTAACTTAAGACTAGTTTAAACCCGTAATAAAAGTAGCGGCCTGTTACAATCCCACTGCCGGCAATAGGCCTCCTCTCTCCGTTTCTGGACAGAAGGTCTGGAGTTAAAACCTACCACGCTGCTCCAATGCGAATTGGTAGGTTACACATATCCCCAGAATTCTCTAGAGATATGCAGGTTTCCTCACGATGTTTTCCTTCACCGAAAAGCGTGTGATTAATTGCACCGGTGCCTGCCCGGGTTTGAGCTCGTGTTTCCCTCGAAAGAGTCGCACGGCCTCACCGCTGGGCTATCACACCTGTAATAACGAAGCTTGAAATCCGATTTCTGATTAATGCATGTATGTTTTTGAACATCACACTCTATTTAATGTTTGATCTAAACGGTTGAACTGACAAGACATACAATATTAAGTAATCGGAACCTTCGCGTAAGTGATGACATTGAAAGATTATCGCCGCAATGTAATATTACACCGTATACGGTGTCCCATAATTTTGATTACAGCTGTTAACTTGTCAGTGCGGAATAGTGCAACTATATATTTAAAGATGTACCTAATTAAATAAGTGTTATTTAAATTGCCCATAGAACTACAAAAGCTGTGATAGCCCAGCGGTGAGACCGTGCGTCTCTTTCGAAGGGGTGCGGTTTCAAGTCCCGGTAGACACGAATGACTTTCTTAACAATGATGTTTCTAATTGATAGATGCAATTTTTCACACCCTTTTAGGTGAATATCTCTTGTATATCTCTAGAGAATTATGGGGATATGTAAAACCTACCAATCCGCAATGGAGCAGCGTGGTAGGTTATAATAATAATAAAAATGCTTGTATTTGAAAATCCTTGAAGCTTTAAACAAGACTGCAGTTAAATAATGCAAATTTATAATGTTTGAAAGATTTACCGCCGAGTTTCAGGTGGCTCTTCTCGGTAGGAACAACATCCCGAACTAGTTGTAGTTCATTAAATCTAATTGATCCTTGACGATTCAAAAGTGTTTGTGAAAAGCTTACTTGAATAAAGATTAATTTTATTTAATCCAGCTCCAAATGAAGAGATGAGGACTATGCCCAGCAATGGGATAGTAACAGGCTGTTATATTACTTTTTTCTTTACCCTCCTGTACTGTTCATACTTTACCTTGACAGCGTAGTATCGGCTCTCTGCTTTACACACCGCACGCGCGTCCGTTCTTTCCCGTCGTCGTAGGGAAAAGTGAGTAATTCTTTGTGTGAAGGCACCTGACGACAGAACCTCTACTATTATAAATATCTATTATCAAAACTTCTTCTTTTATTCACATACACTACACCTCCGACGCAGTAAAGATGTATTTAAAGATCAATGGCCTGCTTAACTGTTCGTCAGGAAACTTATTGCAGGAAGATATAGTACTGTAATATTCACTTCTTTGGTACCCCTAAAGTTTCCATCAGTTTGGAAAATTTCAATATAGACTGTAAATCTTCATGACATCATTGGATTATGTCATTGTTTGGCGACAAAGTTGTTGAACGGAAAATATTTTATGTAAACTCCTGTCTATATGACACTCTAAAATAGACCATCGCCAATGTACCTATAGCGTTTCCACTTCGGTGAGAGTTTTAAAATAATTGGATGTTTCCATGGGCGAATATCATATTGATGTGAGACGTAACATATATTTGAAAACAAATAAGTTGTTTATTTTTATTACTTTATAAAGTATTTGTGGTATCGTTATAAATAATCTAAATAATTAAAGAAAAAATAATACAACATTCGTGGTAGATATATGTAATGTGTATCGGATGCAAGTGATCATGCAAGGATCGAAATTTAATCTTAGTCATTTCATTTCAACCGATCGACGATTATTGCCCGACATAAATTTATTGCAACGGCTTCCTGCGAGCTTTTCAAAATAGTCTATCAATGCATTAAATCCAGTAACTGCGTCTTCCGGCACGACACCGTATAGCAAACTCCTTGGGACATCAACGTATTTCAGTTATTCGGTTTACCTACCGAAAGCCACTTTGTACCTTCGTAATTTGAAATTGTATTTAATTGTATCTGAAGCATATCTGTGATAATTACTCGTTTAGAAACCCAATACTTTCTAGTGCCTACAATTCCCAGCATTACCTATTACCATTGGAGGACTTTGAAAGCAAAATATCTGACGTAAAAATAAATAAGTGGTAAAGTACTCGTAAGTCGTAATTTGTGAAACATCCAAGGCATTATTAGCACTTCATTCTATTTCTTCTATCATCTGAAAAGACGATTTTTTTTTTTTTTTTATCGCGTATCCATTTTGTTCAAATGCCAAAGTTTAGGGAGTCAATTGTTGCTGAGAAAATTAAACTAATCAAGAATATTCAGCATTTTCGAACAAGTCTCTGGTAATTTAAGGCCAATTGTGATAATAGTTCTTCTGAGATAGCTCAAAGGCGCAGCACATAATACTCATAAAGAAATCGTTTTAATTCTGGTTATTATTATTGTAAAGTGTGTCACTGTTTCAAGCCAGTCACGTTTTATGACATAAAAATTATGCCCCTGATTGATGACTATGATCTCTTGATTTCAGAATTCATATGTTAATGGTGTGTATAAAGCAGTCATCGCACTTTCTTTTATTATTATGTAGTTTCCCTGTCTATTGGGACACGCTTAGCTATTAGGGTTACAATTGTGTAAATCGTTTCTTAAAAGTTTCTCTCTCGAAATTTTTACCTTCAAGTTATTTTATTTAGTTAGTTTTATATAGAGCCAAGGAAAACTAACTTCTTCCAGTTTTTTTTCTATCTGTGGAAAAAAAGAGAATAAATTCAAATTCAAAATATTTTTTATGAAACTAAACTTGTAAAAAAGTGCTTTAAAATCGTTGTTCGCTGTTCCAACAAGACCCAGCAAGATACTCGGCGGTTGCTCTTTTAAGAATATAATTCTTATAACAAGTTACATATTTCAGTCGTTACTATTTTGTACAGGGTCGAAGAGTAGCTATATCCACTCATTCTTATCTACTAAGGTAGGTATGGTGGTAGGTTATATTTTTAAGGAGGTAGTCAGTTTTTGACGAAAGCTCACAGTCGGCTTGACTTTATTCGAAATTTTCATCAATTACCCCCATATTTCAATCGTAAAACTAAAAATACATAAGTCTTTCCCATGAATCACTTTGTTATTGATGAAAATCCATTGATTAGTTATCGGGTTTATCATGAATCCGTGTATCTTACACGGAAAGGGGACTTATTTTACAACATTTAGTGAAGCGGATGAAATTCAAAAGAAATACAGCATAATGGTGAAAAAATAGCAATAAAAACCAACAGTTTCACATCTCTTTTATATATTACACGCGAGTTTGTTTTTAATATCAAATTAACTTTTGCTATAAATTTCAAGATAACACGTCGGATAAACCTACCGTAGACAACGTAAATCATGCCAAGTAAAGTAATATTTAGAGAATTTGTCTTATGCTTGCCCGTTTAGGAACTTTTGAAAAGATTATATTATTTATTGTAGCAGTATAATAATTACTAAGAATTGAAGAATTCGCAAACTCTTCTTCTTCGTCTTTTACTTAAAAAGTGACTAAAATGAATCCATATTCGATAACAATGTTGCTAATAGATAAAATATTTCTTTGTACATGCTTATTAACACTTTGGGCGGCGTATATGGATTTTTAAATGTAGGTTCTACGGCACTACATTTTCTCATACTAAATATATTACAATTAATGACGTTCTGTTTCTGATACACGTGTACTAACAATGTAATGGGGAGCGGCGCTATCAGTCCAAAAAATTGAAAGTAATACGACGCAATGACGTAGCTTGAAAGAATCGGTACTAGCTTCTCCCATTTATGCACGTTATTTAAAGGAAGACGTTGCCGACGTGTGATTCAAGGGATCACGGGCTCAAACCCCGGGCAGGTTCCGTTAAAACTTTCTAATTGATAATTGCAATTTATCACACGCTTTTCGGTGAAGGCAAACATCGTGAGGAAACATGCATATCTCTAGAAAATTCTGGCGAATATGTGTTACCTACGAATCCGCATTGGAGCAGCGTGGTAGGTCTTAGCTCCAACCCTTCTCTCCAGAAACGAAGAGAGGAGGCCTATTCCCAGCAGTGGGATTGTAAGAGGCCGCTACTTAACTATGTGTTTTATTAAAAGCTTTTATTCAACTTGCTCTAAGTCATCGCTCCAATCCTTCTCTCCAAAATCAAAGAAAGGAGGCCTATCCCCACTAGTGGCCGATACTTTACTTTACTTTAGTTTATTGCTGACGTGTATAAACTTTGTGCCAATTAGTTAATCAAATTTGACATCACGTTGCTCCGCCCAAAGAGTTAAAAATAGAAGCAGTAGTTTCAGCTATAATTAGTTTATTTTTTGTTACTTAGATTGTCGTATTATACCTTTTCTTTATCAACACTTTCGATAGATAGTGATTGTAGAATTTGCAATATCATTTTTTGAATTTGTGTTCACAATAGTGAAATTAGAAACCAAATTAGCTATGAAAGTACAGGCGCTGTATGTTTAGTCAGTATCGATTACAATACGGTAAACAATATCCATTGCACCGTTCACAATTTCGTGTAATAACCTCGAGGCTTTACCAATAACGCTAGTAAAATATTTATCGCCTTTATTTACAGCTTCATTTGATATTTAATTTTTAAACTCGACAGTGACTGGTTAATAATTAAGGTCTCCTGTTCTCAATATGAAAGCCGTTCAAATAATTTAAATGTTCCAACGTTGTTTCAAAAGTGATTAACTCTTGGTGAATATTTAATGTGGAACTAAGAAAAGTGGACTGTATTGGAGTTCGGTGCTAGAAGTGCTTTAAAATGAAATATACTTAAAATTTATCGGCCAAACTTTATTAATAAGCCAAAGTGGCGAAGTCGGAGTCAAGACTTGTGCTAGTGGGTGAAGGGGAAGATGATGGATGTTGTTGCCCTGGCATGAGGATCGGTGACATTGGTGGAGCGCTTCTTGAGGCTGCCAAGCTGACGAGGTCCTGGTTCTGCCAGAAGCCTGATTACGGGTAAGTTAAAAACAAAGGTTTCTTGCTTAACCCACAAAGTTGCGATGACAAGATAGTTGCAGTCTATCTCTTCATTTGTTTACCTCGTCTGACAACTGACGCTATCGTCAAGCCCTATGGCTTAAACCAACTGTATCGGCTAACTAAAATGCAATTTCTTTGTAATATATATATTAACGAAACTTAAAATTATAGTTCATCTTCGTTAAGAGCTTGAAAGAAGAATTGGCTTGTAAATCGAGCAACAAGCACTTTACTATGCTGTGTGAAAGATCGTACACTCGCACTTAATAAAGAGAACTACCTAGAACTTCATTAATTCAATAGACGATCTTCGTATCACTTTTCTGTCACGTTTACGTTTTAATTAAGCATCAAGGAAATAGAAGGGGGAAAGCTTTTTCTTTTACAATTGAACTAAGAGTGATTGTAAGTAAAGCAGACTATTATATTTTGGTACAAAATTTTCTCTTTGTTTGAATAGAAGGATTAGCGATTTTACCCACCACGCTACTCCTATGAGTATTGGTAGGTTTTACATATACCAAAAAATTTCAAGACACATAGTTTTGTTACGATGTTTTTCGCAAAAAAACGCTTGATAAATGGAGAACATTTAAGTCAAAATTATCTATGTAAAGATTTAAGTGCCTGCCCAGAATTTGTGTCTGCGAACCCCCTGCCTAAAAGACACACGCTAACATCGTCTAACTATCACGGCATGAAAAAAAAAACAACTACACGTGCTACTCAGCAATCGTTCGTTTTAATATCCCCGCCAACCAATTTCTTAAAAAACAATTCGCTTTCATCCACTGCACAGTGAAATCGAAAAAAAGGAAAGCCGCAACCCATTTCGTCATAGGCAATCTCGGAATCTCGGTCTCTAACAACGCTGCCCACTTTAATAACAGACTATTTTTTTCTGAAACTAGGTCGTTCCCGCGCCGAGCGAGCGCATTCAGCCGTATTAATCAAGTCTGTGCAACTGAATAGAGGACCCGCTTCCCCCCTACCTACCGACATTGGAGGGGATGTCGCGCTCCATTTGACCAATACACCGCACTCGCGATACACCGCAAGTGATTTAAATACGTTGACAGCTTACCTAACTTTTGATAGAATTTTTGTGGAAGTTAGTTAATTTTTGATCATCATTTTTTGACATTTGTAGAACTGTCGTTGTCATTTTGGTTTTGTCAGGAGTTCTTGTTATTATCGGTTTAGGAGTTTGCTCGAGAAGAGTTGATCCTGATGATGGTGGATATCATATTTAGTTGTCACGGTTGAATGCGTTGTCAATGTTGAACGTCATTGCTGCTTCATCAATCCTAGTGAAGACATGATCCTGGCTGCTGCTGGCCCTGAATGACGTCAAAACTGCAAAATATCATAAGAATTCAATTAAAATTTGAGAAAATTTTAATTCAAAATTTAATTAAAATAGCGCTTATGACTAATAAATAATAAGAACTAGTAGGTGTTGGGGTTCTCAGTTATTAGAGTGACAGCACACTTGATGAAAATGTTACGTTAAACTTAACCAAAAACGCACTGCACGATGCACGATGAAAAAACAAAGCTCTCAAACAAACAGAGCCGCTACATCCAATGTCAAATGATTTTGAGACATGAAACCCCTCGAAGTATGTCCAGTAGGTATCTGGTTCTAGAATACCAGTTATACAAAATCGATATTGGTAAATTGCAAATCAATTCCAGTACATTAAATGTGAAAATTGCTTAAATTTTAGTATCTGCCCAAGCCACCTTGATCTTAATCCTGCTCTCCATTTTACTCTATACTACCAGTCAATAAACGCGTCATTAAATATTTAAAACACTCCCGATCCACACAAAGTGTGATTGTTTTTATACATACAACCAATGTAAGAAAATATTACATCTTTGCCGATGGTATTTATTGTTTCAAGACATTGGTAAATAAGAATGTACATACATTCATACTTATTAATATGTAAAAATACGAGTCACATTGCGAATAAATCGAGTTACCTTTGTGTAAGGTTCGACGTTTCGGCAGAGTTGATCCACCGTGGTTACGAACTGACAGGAGCGCCGCGGCGTCTTCGTTCCCGAGTACTACAGACATTATTTTTATCAACTACCCTCTATAAGGTCTTTGTGGGTTGTGCGGTTCAAGGATGCAACTCTGCCGAAACATCGAACCTTACATAAGGTTAACTCGATTTAGTCGCGATGTGACCCGTATTTTTACATATTAATATGTACATTAGTAGTTTAACTGGTGACACGTTACTTTCTATTGAGAAAGGACGATATGAAACAGGCAATAACTTTAAAAAAAAATACATTTGACTTCATGACACGAAAAATTTCCCTAATGACTCAATAGAATTTTATCTCAGAATATGTGAATATTTAAGCATGCAAAATATACTAACAACAAAACTAGCATGATATGTGGATTTGAGATAGGATTTAATCAGTATTTCGTTCATAATCAATGATAAGGTATTGTGTAGGTTAGATAAATAAAGGTATCATTTATCCTTTACTTATTTTAGCAATATATGTATGTGTGTAGTAATATAAATAAATCCGAATGTAAAATAAAACTATCGCTCAATATCGGCATAAAGGAAAAATCAGTCCCATATATTTTTGTTTTTATCACTGTACATAGGCCCGCTCAGTTTTTTGTCACCCCGTAGTGCAAAGATGTGAACCAATACACATGATATAATATTTTGAGGTACCTAACGATAACGTAATTTACTCATCATCCTCCTGTCCTAATCCCACTCCACGTGGGGTCGGCACAACATGTTACAAACATGTTGTCACATTATTTGGCTACGTATTTTACGAACGGCCGCTGCCTCACATCAACTTACCTTACCAATTTCGTTTACGTCTTCAATTGAATCGCAATAAGAGTTCATGGAAGGCCTGCAGGTTGCCTTGATTCCCACACTTCGCAAGAAGAAGAAAAGCTCTAAAAAAATGTTTAACTAGTGAATTTATTAAATATACCAAATATACTCCTATATGAAACAAATATTAAGCTAAAATATATTTTATCCTTGCCATTTAAATGCACGTAGATTTTGTAGGTGGAATTTAATTCATATTTTCAGTGTTTCCGCATTTTAATGAAACCTCCCGGCATGACCTAAAATCTTTTTAATTGAAATACGCCGCAGGAAATCTTTATTTATCTTTTCTGTATTTATTCTTGACAAATATTATTGTATGTGAGTCTGGTTAGTGATTTGAGCGGTTACGAATAGTTTGCGAGCTGTTAGTTTCATACTACGTGTATTATGCACGTCGTGAGTTTTTTGTAACGACTCGTGGTCAATGACAAAGCGATAATTAAACTTATTATATATTATTATTAGATAACTTATTAAAAGTACTATGTAAACTTTACTTATTTAAATTAATTATGCCAAACCTCACTCTGTGCGTGCTTTCAGAGGGGCATAATTTTTTTGCTCTCGTATTATTATAAAATATTTTTTTCATACTGCCCTTCTTTCTCATTATTTTGTAACATAACTTGTTACAAAAATTAATCTTAAAATGAGCATCCGGTGAAATTATTGCTCTTCTCGGTAGCAACATTATTTCTAACCAGCAGTTAAAGTTGAAAAATCGATGCACTTTATTAGAATATCAGAATTCTGAATATCATAAATGCGAAAGTCTGTCTGTTTGTCAGCTAGAGCAGAATTAATGAAATGTGGTACAATCGAAGCTTACATACCGGGCCAACATACTGCAGGCCTACCATGAACTTTTATTGCGACTCAATTAAAGACGTAAACGAAATTGTTTTGCTTTTTCATACTATGACGTCTTAAAGACGCACACCTGAATGAGCGTTCGGAATTCGTCCTAAGAACATGTCAGTAAAAGAGACAGAGTTATCTATAGTTCTTATAACATAACATTATCCTTTTCAAACATTACAACCCAATGCAATTCAGACTTCAATTCAGACGGTACGAAAAGAAATCGGTTCGCGGTCGTCGTTTACGTCTTCAATTGAGTCGCAATAGGAGTTCATGGTAGGCCTGGTGGATAAAAAATCAAGTTTTTAACATAATTGAGGGTATTTAAACACTTCAGTTGATGAGGGAAAAGTCGCGGATACTACTAGTAAAGAACATTTTAAATTTAGCCACAATAATTGATAAAATGAGTACAAACAAGTTAAAAACACTGCACAAATTGAATATACACTTGATATTTTTCCATCGAGGGCGTACTGGGGCTTTATTCTGGCGTCGCTCCAACGAACACAAGAAGAATAGGCTGTTTGTGAAACTCTAACAAAGAGAAATTACTTCATTAATATGATACTTTTGTATTTTTCATCTTTTATGTTATAGTAACCCGATTTAGCTTTAAATGGGTCAATCATTACTACGTATACGCATCGGCGTCATTCTGTCTGTGTAACTGTGTGTAAAAAACCATAAATTATATTTGAGTATTTTCCCTTCAAACATATCACACTCAATTTCCACATAGCGAACGGCTTGACTTATTCAGTTAACGCTCTACTGAATACAAATAGCAGATTACGTAAACATCAAAATAGGAGAAAGTATTTTGTTGATACAGTTTATTTAATGATGAAGTAACAGACTGGGTGACCTGTAAATTTGGTAGTGCTTCATAATTCATAATTGAATTCTGTTTGAGCGTATGAAGTTCTTCACCTGTGAAAGACGTGCACGCCCTTCCGTGGCAGTTAAATCATTGTCGGTGCCTTCTTATAAAACCATGTTTTTCTCTAAGTCTTTTACAGTCCTTGCATCCCGTCTTTGGAACTCTTTACCAGATAGCATCTTTAAAGACTCTCCTTGCATATCTTCAAACTTAGACTTAGGCGCCTAGCTATGTATGATCTCGCCTGATGGAAAGCGAATGATGTAGCCCAAGGTGGACTGCGTTTGCCACTATAGTGCCTATTCACTCTTTTTTTAAAATTTTGTCAGATCGTGAGAGTTCGGAAATATAGATGCGGGAAGGGAGTTCCACATTTTGGTTGTGCCTATGAGAAACGATGAACGAAAGCGTTCTAAAGCGGCTAAAGCAACACTATCTTTCCTCGCTGTCATAACTGATATATATATATATATATATATGTAGGTTTATTGTATTTCGTATTAGTATTAGTGTATTGTCTTGTATTATATATATGTATACTAGTTTATGATTATAAAAAAGTAGGTTTATCCATATTTAATTTATAATAGCGTTTTTTATGTTGCATCTTTTAACCATTAATGTACCTATATTACGTTTCCACTTATTATCAAACCACCGTGCAGAGATCTCTTATAGAGATAAATAATCCTTTATACCTGTTTTCTTTTTACCTGTTTTTTCTTCTATATTTTAATTTTGGTACATAAATAAATAAACAAATAAATAAATGAATGAATAATAAAATAAAAGTAACGGCCTCTTTACTATCCCACTGCTGAGCATAAAACTTCTCTATCCGTTATGAGAGCTAAGATAACAGTGCCAATTTGTTATACACTAAGATTTACTATGTTATGCACATATCTTAAAATACAATCCAATCCTAAAATATAGACTTCTCTGTTGATATATTTTTTCAAGTTGGGTCGTTATTACAATAAAATTGAAAACACCGCAGCCGCAGCAATTGAATTGGGAAAAACACATTGAATTTTGCCATTTAGGGCACATTGAAGTTTTATTTTGGCCCCGCTCCAATACATACGAGTGGGCACTGTATAACTGGCAAGGTTTACGATCAGTTTTAACTGTTCCGTGAAAACAAGGTTTGTCAATGTCTTATGTTTTAGACACGTTGGCACCGCGCTCTTGAGTCATTTCCTGTTTATGTTTACGCCTTCCCTCTGTGTTGCGGTAGGAAAATTAAGTCCTAATAGTGGGTTAAGATCATTATCCTAAAGAAGAAAATAATAGATTCTCATGTGAGATGGTTGGATGTTGTGAAGTATGACACGCATACAAAAGGAGTTGGGCCAGAGTTGTCGAATGACAAGAGAGAATGAAAGCGAATAACATGTTGTGCCGACCCCACTTACAGTGGGATAAGGGCAGCGGAATGTTGATGCCTGTAAATAATACAAACAACCTATGAAAGTTCATTAATTCGTTAAATTTCTAAGTGTTGTAGTTAACATGGCACGTGACTGCTATTAAATCAACTTTAAACCAATTTGATCGGACATATTTTATTCAAATTTTGTTACACCTGTAATAAATAAATAATTTAGAATATATTTTTTTAACTTCACTAAAAAGTGGAATATAAAAATCAATATTAGTATTATTTTGTATCGATTGGTGCCATCTTTTTCGTATATATATATCGAACACTCCATGCTTTTTTTACTATAGTAATATTAGTTTTCCATAAAAATATGCTTTTTTCGTTAAAAAAAGCATATTTTTATTGTCCTGAAATAGAGATAGAAAGGTAAGGTTTCTATATATGCTGATATTTGCTTTGTGTAAATTTCTATTGCCGACTGAAATTACTTACCATTTCTTACTTGAGAATCTTTCTTTTAGCATTTGTTTAGCAAGTTTATTAAGTTCTGAATTTTCGGGTTTAGATTTGGAATGTCATGATACATGATAAGCTCAGACACAACGTCACAGGTTAAAATATCATCCTCACCATCTGAATGCGTGGCGATCTAGTGAATCGCCAGTGCTCTTTTCAAATAATTTTATTCCGCGCACCACCATTTTATGGAATAATCTCCCTCTAGCGGCGTTTCCGGACCGGAATAACTACCTTCAAAAAGGCGGTGATAACTTGAACCACTCACTTGTCTGCCATCCTTTTCCATTAAAAAAACAAGTCAATTTTGTGTCAGAAAATTAGAAATTAAAAATGTTATTAACATTAAAACCTTCTTAGTTTTACATTTTATGTAAGAGTTGTTTTTAGATGACATAATTCCAAGTTTTGCGGCGAAATGTAAATTTTATGACGGCATTCAAAGATTCGTTTTACTTTTATTCAAAGTGGTCGGATGCTGCATACAATATTACGTAACGGTGATAGTTTAAGAATGCTAATCGTTGTGAAAATGCAAATTATGTTATAATTTTGATTTCTAGATTTTGCTTACGATTTGGGCAGTTAGGTTTTGGTACTAGCTAGAATGAAAGGAATTATAATAAGTATATATATATATATATATATATATATATATATATATATATATATATATATTACTTATATATATTATATTAATTATTATAATTCCTTATATATATAAATACATACTTAAATATATATATATATACACCCAGACTCGAAGAACCAACGAATTGTTGTTAAGAAATGGGTCTCAGAGGGAATCGAGCCCGCGACCCGCACAGCTGAAGGCAGAGTCACTGCCAGCTGCGCTAACGGGACAAATATTCAATCTTGCGTCGTGTTAAAATTATATTTTAAAACTAGAAACTCAATGAATGTTAAAATCGTTGAGAATCTAATGTTGGCAGAGTTCTCATGTTACGCAAGATTATTATAAAAGAAAAAAGATAAAAATGGCTTTTGATATATTTCTAATCTGGGTCATGGTATATTTAATGGGCATCACCTCTCCAACGATGAAATGTGCTGAAAGTATTTCTTCTAGAACATCTTTATTAAACTCTCACTACATCTATAAATTATCGAAAATTTCAATGAAATAAATAAATGTACGTGATTACACACACACACTCGAAGAACCAACAAATTGTTTATAGAAAATGTTGGCACTCGGTGGGAACTGAATACAAAGGGCGAGTCAAAATATCTCCTGTATATAGATAAAGACGAGCCGTGATAGCCCAGCGGTGAGTCTGTGCGACTTTTTCGAGGAGTCACAGGTTCAAGCCCCGGGCAAGCATCGATGAGGTTTACTGTTGAATACTTATGTGTCTCATTGATAATTGCAATTTTTCACGCTTTTCGGGAAAGGAAAAACATCGTGAGGAAACCTGCTATCTCTAGAGAAATCTGGGGATATGTGTAACCTACCAATCCGCATTAGAGCAGTGTGGTAGATCTTAGCTCCAACCCGTCTATCTTAAAACGGAGGCCTATGCCCAGCAGTGGGATAATAATAAACTATAGATGAAGATGACCGACAGCAGAGCACTACTGTACTTTAAATTTTAATGGGTGATTTCAAATTCTGTTGCTTGATTTTGGATTACATATACATAGTGAACACTCAAGGCACTAAAGCATTTGAGTTAACTCGTGTTTCAATTTAGATTTCAAATTGCTTTCTACTTAGGTAAGCGACATTTATGTACTGGGCCATAACTTATATGAAGTTCTGATATGAAGTTTGGCTTAAGTGAGCAATTTCGTTTGACAAGCAACTATGTTTATGTTCGGAACTTGGCTCTGGAATGTGTAAATATGGTAACTTTAAATTTCAACCCTAAATATAAAATATAAGTCTGTTTGTCTGTTACGCTTTCATAGCTATTTTCCAGATTTAGATGAAATTTGTTACATTTGAAGCTTATATACCGAGCTTAACGTATAGGAAATATCCCGTTTTTCCTTCTGGAATAGGAAAAAGATACTTAATTGAGATCAATTAAACATTAAAGTTAGTTTATATTAACATTAAAGTTAGGTAGTTTATAATACTTATATGGACACAGATAAGTAATTGAGAGCCGCCGATTGGGACCAGGAAGGGCCAAGGAGTCAGCTCCGGGCAGGCATCTATGTAAATACATAATACTTAACTTAAAGTGCCTCATTGATACTTACAATTCAATTGTTTTAGTTGAACCAAAAATTCGCGAGGAAATCTTCACATCTCAAGGGCATCTCAAGGGATGATTAATAAATTGTAACTACAATTCAACTGAAGTTTTGATAAGCATTGTAAGCTAACATACGTTCAGTAATAAAATCCCTTTCACACACACATACACATATGAACACACATTCACTCTTGCTCTCAATAACACACACGTTCACACTCATACACATAAATAAAAAAAAAGTAAAGTAGCGGCCTGTTAATATCCCACTGCTGGGAATAGGCCTCCTCTCTCCGTTTCTGGAGAGAAGGGTTGGAGCTAAGACCTACCACGCTGCTCCAATGCGGATTGGTAGGTTACACATATCAACAGAATTCTCTAGTGATATGCAGGTTTCCTCACGATGTTTTCCTTCACCGATGTCATCATTTCATCATTTCATCATTTATACACATGAATGATGACATACAACTAATTATATAAAGTATGTCTAGTTTTAATCGTTTCCCTTTTATACATTTATGATTTTTTACATTGGAAATGTATTTCTCTTATGATATTCGTGCCTGGTGGATGGGATTATGGGATTCGGTGCCTGGATGTTTGCAACCACAGGTCATCTAGTGCAGATATCAGTCTCTCACACCACTTTTATTTGTACCCTTAAGAATGCAATTGCATGCAAATGCACCATTACAACTGTTTCTTTTATGTGAAGCGAAACGTATTAAATAGAAATATATTTATTTATTGTTATTATTGAATAACAATAAGTTTTATTTATTGTTTCGCTTATTTATTGTCATTACATTCTTCTCAAAAAAAAAAGAGAGCGAAGGCATTGAAGGCATGGAATATAAACAATTATTTAAGCCATGTTAAATTTTAATAATTGCCTATAAGTTACTCGTTGCTAAGATTACATTACTTTTATAGCTGTAATCTTCTGTGGAAAGTAAAATAAGATAAATCAACGCTAAACGATATTTACAAAGGCTTGGAAGAAATAACGAAATCGTGTCCCCTTACTTAGTAACATCGAGAACATCAAGCGATAGTCACGATCTCGTAGAAAGTACGCGAAACCCGATGCACGCCATAATTCGAACGGTTCCGCGAGATAAGATATGACTAGTTGATACCCGCGACTTTATCAGCATCACAAGCTATTCTACATCGCTGGAATATAACAACGCAATACTATTTTTTATATCATTCACTAGCTATGCTCGCCGCTTTGCCCGCGTGGAAATCAGTGTTTTCCCAGCAACTATCAATTAGACACAAGTTTAATAGAAAAACTCATTGGTGCCTGAGACTGTCTCTAGAGAGTCGCACGGACTCACCGCTGGGCTAACACAGCTTACTTTTTAAGCTATATTTTGTATGATAAAATATAATTGAGTCATCATTTTAAACATTAAACGCACAAAAAAAATTATATATATGTTTTATAGTAAAGATGTTGGTTAGCTTTCTGATATTATAAAACCGCGAAGTTAAATAGAACGGAACCGTTTTGATTTTCGAGATAAGGTTATTGATGTTAGCTTAAAAGACGGTTACTTTCTTTCTTAAAGATAGTGTTTAAACCGAAGATTGTGTGTAGAATAATGGCGGCGAGTCGCATACTATGAAAGATATACTATAATGTATTGAGTTGATATTTAAAAAAAGTACTTCTGTCTTCTATAATGGCCAAACTGTGTAATCGGGGATAACCTTAGCTAGGGTTAGAAGGTTCAAACTTCGGAAACTTATATGACTTTTAAAACTTTATGTGTCTAATTTTTGGCCGATACGAGTAGAAGAAGTGATGGACTTTGAAGTATCAAGATTCCTGAGCGAAGATTCAACATCGGAAAACATAAGTAGGACAAATTATTTTCATATCTTCTTTCTTATATCTTTTCTGGTACATATATTTTTTTTAATTATCTTCTGGCCTTATAGATCTGATGATTGCTGCACTCAAACTGTTAATTAATACTTACAAATATGCTGATAGTAATCATTCGCTGTGTTTAGTCAAAGGTCATTACTTCTCTCGTGACTCTTTTTATATACTTACACACATGTCATCGTCCATCCCCAAAGTAAGTAACTTAATACTTGTGTTATGGGTGACAGACAACTGGTAAATATATTCATATATGATTTTTAATACATTTACTTAAATACAAATACACACACAGGGTCGAAGAACCAACAAATTGTTTATAGAGAATGTTTGCCGTCGGCGGGAATCGAACCCGCGAAGCTGAAGGTAGGGTCACTACCCACTGCGCCAACGGGCCAGTCAATCCTATATCTATTAAAAGAGTCCCAACAATAAAATTATATTTATGCTCAAGCGTTAAGCGGTTTCCACTATTCGATATGTCAGCTAAATAAAAGAGCTTTTGTTAGCTGGTCAACAAACACATTAAGTGTTTTCGTAAATGCTGAACAATGAGATTTACGATTTTCCCTGTCATAACATGTTTGTAACACTATCAAGAATACCGATATCACGTCTATAAAGAGACGCTAAGCTGTTATAGTTATCTTCATACGAGTATATCGCATTACTTTATCTAACTTCCACAGATAACCGTTACCTGTTTTTCATAAATATTTATAACATTTTGTATAAATATAGTAAGATTATATTTATAATTAAAATATTGCATTTATCTTATGCTGCATATTGTATAGTAGCAAACTGTTACAATCCCACTGCTAGGAATAGGCCTCCTCTCTCCGTTTCTGGAGAGAAGGGTTGGAGCTAAGACCTACCACGCTGCTCCAATGCGGATTGGTAGGTTACACATATCTCCAGAGTTCATGTATCTAATTGCTAATTGCAATTTATCACACACTTTTCGGTGAAGGAAAACATCGTGAGGAAACCTGCATATCTCTAGTTGTATATTGTATACATCCTCCTAATAGTTAAATATTGTATTAGTAACACCTGCGTATGCGTTGAGAAATTGAGATATGTGACCGTTGTAATAAATACAAAACGTCATTAAACACGCATTAGTTAATTCGTAAATGCATATTTGAATGAAAATATAACTTAGTTATAAATTTGAATATAAACCTTAACTGTCTAATTTCTTAAGTAACTTGTTGAAGTGAAAACTTACAGCAAGTTAATTATCATAGTTAATAAAGATACCGGCTATACTCACGTCTAATTTTATCGGATTAGCCCGACTAGTTTCGAACCCGTCCGGGGCTCTTATTTTATTCTCTATGAATACTACTCACGATAGTTTAAATTTAAAAAAGTTAAATCCTTATGCCTGTTATGATTAATCATATAAACTCGACTTATCGACATATTGAAGCCTGGTACGGATTTATCGAAAAATTTCGAAAGTCATATTAAGACATGGTGGTTGACGTTGACCACGTTGATGAAGACGTTGGTGAAGACGTTGAAAGTTATGAGTGCACGTAGTCATGTCGAACTGTACTATTTTTACGGTAACATTATTACGCTCCGTCAGTCACCATGGCGCGGGCATAACATTATGGAAGTACTGTTAACTGATCGTACTTTACCAGCTTGCTTCGTATTATTTGTTAATATTTTAATTACGCCTTTAGTAATTTAAACAAACAGCAGTGTGCAAAGTATTTTTTGTGTTTATCGAAACAAACTTAAAGGTATAAAAAAGTTCTCAAACACGAACAAAAGCTCCTCTGAACTGTAACGTCCTGTAATCTTCGTTTCCGAAGTTGAAAATACTTAGGTTAACTTTTTCTACCCAGTAGAAATTTGAATTATATTGTATTTGTGAATTTTCACCGTGTGGTATCCGGCTGAGTAGAATCGACCATCCTCATTTCTTATCGAGCTATTGTAAATGGCGACTAAAGTAAGTTGACCCGCTGTGTACTATTCGGCTGAGTAGAATAGATCACCCTCTTTCTTACCGAGGTGTCTTAAAAGGCGGCTAAGATAAGTTGACGTCAGGCAGGCGGCCGGTCGTAAAATAACTAAACAAATCATCAAACAACACGTCTAAAACATGTTGTGCCAACCCCACTTAGAGTGGGTTGAGGGCAGGAAGATGATGATGTTTTGAATGTATATTTATATATAAACCTGAATTACGTTTGTGGTTGGAATAATCACTTCAAATGCAATCTCTGCCATTTCGTGTTTTTAATTGAGAGCGTCTCAAAATAGTTGCCCGGAAGAGATCGCTGTCTTAGCGATAACGATAACGCTGCCGAATGCAAGATAAGTGTTAAATACTTTTATTACTGGTTTTCTTTTAAAATAAAGTATATTACAATATTTGATGTATGGAAGGAATCATAAAGGTGACCCGAATGACCGCTGGTCATAAAGGTAAGCCAAGAAATTTAATTTATACAATTAGGCGTCACTTTGCGGAGATCCATAATACAAAAGTAATAGTAAAATTATTTTGCTATATTCTGCGATAAATTTTCTACGATAATTTATCACGGATTATAGCAAAATAAATTTAATATTACTTTTGTAAGCTAGGAACATTCTAGACGAAGTCACTATTATACCCACGACAAAAGCTCAGGAGGTGCGCCATAATTTCATAGAGTTATTATATTATAATTGGGGAGGAATAGACATGCTTGTAAGTGCAATAGTCACAATACATAATAAGAGGAAAGATTAAACTCGTATCTTTATCTAATCACACATATAAAAGAGAGACAGATATAGTCCAATTTGCTTTCCCTTGATTGTGTCATAGGGCACATTTTAAGCTTGCTTCCCTACTCTAGTAAAATAACTCTATGCAGAATTTCGATCTGCAGGCCTACCATGAATTTTATTGCATTCAATATAATTTTATTGCGACTCAATTGAAGACGTAAACTATTTTTTTTTGCTTTGTCTTAAAGACGCACATATTAAGTCGTTGCCGAATGAGCGTTCGGAATGCGTCCTAAACACATGTGAGTAAAAGAGACAGAGTTATCTATAGTTTATATAACGTTGTCCTTTTCAAACACACTTCATGGTACGAAAAGAAAGCGGTTCGGTTTAGGTTCTGACTTTGAATTGAATCGTTATCTAAAAGTTCATGGTAGGCCTACTAATCACTTTGAACACGAATTTCCCACGCGCCATTTGAAATATTAAAACAAATCTTTGTACTTTAGACTTTCTTAGAAGAATTTATTCAAAATTCGGGCGAAAGTTTTCACGAAAGAACTTCTATCACGGCTTTCCGAGCATTTGCCTTGGTGCCTTTGAAAAAAATTTAAAGTTCTTGAAAGGGAATTCTTAGCTCTTGTATAAAAGTGAGATTATTGATGAGATTTTTCTGTAGAATGATTTCAAAAAGTACACTAAACATTTTGATTTGTCGATGATTAACTAGTATCGTGTTGTTACTTTATCATAACAGTCAATCGTTCGTTATCTGGCCGAGCGCAGCTCAGGAGGAACTTCTCCGCCAATGGTAACGGCGGCAGGAATCGCTTAGTACAGAAGTCTCGACGATTTTAGCCATCCGGCCCATTCTCCAGGGCTGTGTCGTCAGCAGGCATGGGGGTATGCAATACAATGGTGCCCTCCGCCTGCCTGCCACCATCAGCGGGGTTAGCACTCAAGTTGTAATCGTTTGTTATAGATCGTTATGGACTTTAGTTATAAGTAAGTTCTGGTAATTGTACAGTCTGTACACTGCTAACTTTGAACCTCCGTCCATTATTTATTATGTAGATTTGTGATATGTTTCTTATTTGTGGTACCGTCTTCGTACTTCATTTGTGCAAAAGTGTTTAATTACACTAAGTCTTAAGTACTTGAAGGCAGGTTTAGGCTCATCTGCTTCAACGGGTTTAGTCAATTATTTGGATATGTATAATTTAAAAACCGCATTAACTCAACGAGGCGGGTCTAAGTCAATAATCCTTCTCACCAAGAAAAGAAGAGTCATTAGAGCACATTTTTACAGGAAAATAACTATGATTTAGTTTTCTTCATGATTAAATAGAAACGAGAAAATTCAGTAACAGCAGTGGCCCTATTTTTCATCGCTATGCAAACATGGCGGGTAGTGAAAATATTTACGCAAGGTAACCGAAACCGTCGGGTTATGACAAATTAGGTCAGCCCGAATCGAGAACGTGGTCAGAAATCGTAAACTGTGCCATTCAACGTACTCGTAAGATATGTTTTGAATGAGATTATTATTTAATTTCTTTGTAATTGAACTTTTCTTATAACAATTAAATAAAATAAAAATAAAAATGGGTTTCTGCAAAATAATCGAGTGTGTAATTTGTAAACCCTTATTTAAAAATGCGTCGTAATTTTAAAAATACTCAGCTTCGTAAATTACGGTACAATTTTTTTCCGAAATGTTTATTCGCTTATGATGATGGTTTGTTAGTCTAGGCTAGTCTGGTTATTGTGGTGTATGAGTTTAGCACAGGCACAAACAACCACTAATGGATATAGATGTATGTATGATATGTTAGGGTCTTCATGTGTGTACACACACACACACACACACACACACACAGACAGACAGTTTTATATATAACTGTGTGTGTGTGTAAAAGGTGAATGTGTGTAACTCACAAACATTCACCTTTACGTTTTAACTTGGATTTATAGAGTAGAATAAAATAATTTCCAGTGTACACCAATAAATAAAATTGTAAAAACTAGAGAAAACAACAATATTACTACAATAACAATACAATTTAAATTGCGATTCCTTTCAGGAAATCTACAAAAATCAGTTATCTTTTCTGGTATGCTCTAACAGGAAAAGACTATTGATTATTGAAATTTCCTTGATGACGTAAAATCCTAATGAGTAGGAAGTTAAATTTCAAACTATTTTTGTTAGCGGAAATTTAGGATTATTTAGTAACGACGACTACACAATTATCAAAATTACGTTATATTATCGTAAGATAACGGTAGATAAAAACTATCATACATGTATTATATTTTTATGACTGGCCCGTTGGCGCAGTGGGTAGTTACCCTGCCTTCAGCTCCGCGGGTCGCAGGTTCGATTCCCGCCGAGGGCCAATATTTTCTGTAAACGATTTGTTGGTACTTCGAGCCTGGGTGTATATTTGTATTTAAGTAAATATTTAAAATTATATATGTAGTATATCTACCAGTTGTCTGTCACCCATAACACAAGTATTAAGTTACTTACTTTGGGGTCGGACAACCGTGTGTGTAAATGTCCCATATATATATATTTTTTTATGGTATTGGAGATTTAGCTACTCTTCGATCCTGTACTAGTACAGTAATGACTAAATGTAACTAGTGATAAGAATTTATACTCTGAAAAGAGCAACTGAGTTTCTTGCTGGCTTTTCTCGGTAGCAACAGCTTTAAGAATCAGCGGTAGAGTTGACAATTCAAAAGGACTTCTTTACAAGTTTACTTGAATAAAGAATATTTTGAATTTGAATTTGATCGACTCAGTAGGGTTAAAACTCCTAATCTAGAACTAAAAGCATTTAAGAGTTCTCCAATGCTGCATTAGCGCTTGAGTCTTTGTAAGTTGTGTCCTTTCCATCGAGGTAGGTTCAAGTGAGTTTGAAGTTATTATTGCAATCTAATCGGGTTCAGTTTGACTTACGACTCCGGCTCTTTGACCGCGATAAATCTTGCATTATTCAATTAATTATTAATTAAATTTTCAATATTACGATTCCAAGATTATAATAAAAATAGTTATTGGGTGGTGGCATATTATAAACTAGCTGACTCTGAGAACTTCGTACCGCCTAATAGACGATTCTTTATTTATTTTTTAATACTTATTCTGCTATTCGGGACACCGGGTCAGAGCTAGTAAAAAAAGAAAGTTGATAAGTCAATACTTACAGTATGTCAAAAAATAAAAATTATAAAAAACTTAAAATTCTTTTTAATACTAACTCAAAAATCACACTGAAAATTACAATTTCAGACTTAATATTTATACGATACTAATATTACTGACGTCACTCAACTGTTTTGCCTTCCCAGAAGAACTCCACCAACACTTAAACTTTATGATATGGTATTAAAGTTCAAATGTACAAGTTATATCTATCTTAAATAACTTACACGCTACTACTATACAAATCATGCCCACGTGGAATGGTCCCAAGAATGCTGGTAGCGTTTCCGCGTTGAATCGCTAAGCTGATTGTTTGTGCGAAAAAGGAGCCAGCCCTCTTGTCACCCGAAGAGGCGATCAACCGAGATTTTAAAACGTATCAAAAAAAATTTTTGCACTTTGACTCCATGGCACTAGGGTCAAATTGACTACGTACTTCAAGAAATATTATAAAACAGGACTTAGCGAAATCGGTGCAGCTGCTCTCGAGATTTGCGCTTAGCAATACATTCAGCGAATCATTCTTATACTATCGATTTAGTTACTCCAATTTAAAAATATTATTGTTTATTTTGATTCCACAGCGGTCATCATTAAGTTATGATTAGGTTTATTCCAGTGTAGATATCATTAAAACTTACTCGAAAGCAAACAGAACGTTTGAAAGCCAGTTGACCTAACCTACAAACGGTCGAACTGGCTAGCTGCAGTGGTCTTTCTCTCCAGCTTTGAAATAATATTAATGAGGTCACAATTTTTGTTAGATAAGTATTTTCCTAAAGGATAATTGAATCTTTCAACGGATAGGCATATAGCGGGTATATAATTTATAGTTTGCCTAAAAGTATTTTTTGGAGCAAGTTTTTTTTAGATTTTTTTCAGGATAATATCTTTTATTTATTTATTTCGCTATTGCACATACGTATTATTGGAAAATAAAACAAAAATAGCAAATATGTACAAACGACTTATCCTTAAGAAGGATCTTTCGCATTCTACATTTGAGTAAAAGAAAAAGCACAAGAAGTAAAATGCGGGTAGAATTGAAAGAAAAAATAATAAGAATGACTATGTATGTCTAGATAAAAATTTCACAAGTAAAAAAAAATGATGCAATATAAATAATAATAGTAATTTATACTAGTATCAAAACTGTTTAATTTTTAAAATTTCAGTTTTTTAACTAAATAGGTGAATTATGCTAGTGGCTACTAATGGATGATAACTTGAGACAAATATTTTCTAGTTTGTAACTTTAATCTATTACCTATTATATACATACTTAAATACAAATATACACCCAGGCTCGAACAACCAACAAATTGTTTATAGAAAATGTTGGCCCTCGGTGGGAATCGAATCCGCGACCAGCGGAGCTGAAGGCAGTGTTACTACCCTCTGCGCCAACGGATAAGTCGACAATATGAATTATTGTCACAACCTTCTTGCTATGTTAAGTTATATGGCATATTCCTTTGTTCTCAGCTTCTCGCAAAAAGTGGATGAAGAGGAAGGTGGTGGCGGTGTAGCGCTGCACCCACCAGACGGCTTCTACTCCCACCAGCACAGCATCCACAGCGGACACCATGGCCACCACGCTGAGCCTGATCGGGGCTATATGGAGGGCAACAGATACGTCACCGCTGTTCACCGACCATTGCCTGGTAAGTGCCATGATCTCCATGTCCTTTATCTTACGTTCATTGGGCATTGTGTTTCTTTGCATAACTATTCTAATTAGTATCATTAGTATGTAAAGTCTTATTGATAACGCGCCAGGCTGCAACTATTAACATATATATCTATACTTATTATAAAATAAAGTCCCAAAAAGCTGTCTGTCTGTAAGTAATCAATTTTCTCCAAATCTACTGAAAGGATTTTTGTACGGTTTTCACCAAAAGATAGTGCAATACTTCTGGATGGTTTAGGCAAATAGTACATATCGGTATTAGGTTAATTTTGTTGAAGAGATCGCGCAGTCGTTAAAAAACTTGCTTGCTGGGAGCTTTAGTCGCGTGCGCTGCGTAAACCAGCAGAGATATGCTAAAGTAGTGAACTAGAGAATTGTAGATCTATAAAAAAACTAAAAAAGAATCCGCCATAACATGTCTCTATCTCTTATGGTTAACTCACAATAACTACTGTTATGTTTAAAATTTGAATTCTAGAAAATTTTTGTGGTATATAATTAACTTAATACTTGTGTTTTGGGTGACGGACAACTGATGAATATATAAACATATAATTTTAAATACATATTTAAATACAAATACACGAAGGCACAAAGGCACGAAGAACGAACAAATCGTTTATAGAAATTGTTGGCGTTCGGCGGGAATCGAACTCACGACCCGCGGAGCTGAATGCAGGGTCACTACCCACTGCGCCAACGGGAAGGTCAATTATTTGATTTATAATCAATTAATCAAATTGTATTTAAAATAAGCCGCCGAGTTTCTTACTGATTCTTCTCGGTAGGAGCAAACTTCCGAATCAGTGGTAGCTTCTTGAAAACATTTGACGATTCAAAATTAATGAAAAAAATCTACTTGAATAAAGAATATTTTGATTTTGAGTATTGAATTGAATTTAGACAAATTTATCTTATCCTGTGTGTTTGAGTACGTTTGCGTCGACTTTAGAAAATACTCTAATACGAATAATGTTTCGTCTATATTGCTCCAGTGGATTAACCATGAATGCGTAACATACAGGCAGACTGACTTTATAATATTAGTATGAATAGTAAGTAAGTGAGTGATTAATATGCATCTTCTTCTTTCTTCTTTCACCTGCCCTTATCCCGCTTTAAGTGGGGTCGGCACAACATCTTTTTCTCTTCCATTCTCTCCTATCATTCATCAACTCTGGCGTTTCTCCTTGTATATAAATTTCATGCTTCATCCAATCCAACCATCTCGTTTTTAGGATTCCAATCCAATCCAATCTCCAACATAGGAATATTATTTTTTTTAGACAGGAATATATTATTTTCTTCTTCAGGATAAGATTTTAACCCAGTATTAGGGATGACAGTCAACGCCTTAATTTTCCTAACATAGCACAGACGGAATGTGTATAAACACAAGAACATTTACACCTTTTTGCTTTACACGTCCAAACGTCGTTTTTTAGGTCTCCCTCTAGTCACATATCCTTATGATTTTCATCTCTCCTCATTACATGTCCATACCATGCATATGATGGTTATATTGAAAATAGAACATTTTTTACAGTGACGCTGTAAATTGCCACGACTTGTTTATTAAATCTAAGTAATTGCAAACGCTATAAAGTATCCCTGCCTTCCTCAGTCACATAACGATGATGAAGCAAACAAAAAAAAACACTTTATGAATATTAATAAAACAATGCCGAGTCATCTACAAAGTTCATTAATATGCAGATCTCGAGGTAGTTGCAGCGTTTACTTTAATTATATTCTCGTTTATATGTACTGAAAATAACCTTCGGGCGAGCCGAGGTCAAACCCGGAAACCATTTTTAAATTTATTCCGGTTTGTTTTCTCCCGCTTTCGGCAAGTAAATACCCTACGTGCCTGTAGCTTTGCATCAAACAAACAACACCTTTATAATAAATTTATGTAAATCGGGGCAAGTTACGTAGCGGAGTGACTTCAAAGTGAGCGCTTGCGAAATGCCGCAAATATCACAGTCGGAGTTTCCGAGAATTACAAATAAGTTTGACGAAATACCTTAAACAGTTTTCAGTCTGTCGGTACCAGTTAGTGTCATGTTAATTACCACATTGGACGCTTATCTTTCACGTTTTTCGTGTTTTTAACGTAACCTTGAATGTATTACTTGTTTTAAGTACTCAACTTGTGGTGACCAGATAATTTGTTTTAGGTTCCAAATAATTGAAATATACAAAAGGTAAATGTGTGCGAGCTTGTAATGAAATCAAAGCAAAATAATCTTTATTTAAATAAGCCATTTCAAGCACTTTTGAATCGTCACGTATCAATATGATTAATGAGGCTACAACTGGTTCAGAATGTTGCTCTTACGGAGAAGAACCAGCAAAAACTTGGCGGTCAATCTTAAATATTTTCAATTATATGTTATTAAACCGTTGTCTTGTATGAAGATGAAAGGGTTTTCAAATTCAGAAATTTATATCATCCAAATAATTTTCAATTTCGTAATATGGTTTACGTATAAGCATATTTCTTACACGTAGTTTAACCTTTCTGTAGACTGGTTTAGTGTGGATTGCGGAATTTTACTGTAGATTACTATACTGAGACCAACGAATGAGTTGCTAGTTGTAGCTTTTACAAAAAGAAATAGCTTGTTTTGCGTTTAGCTTTAAAAAGCGTCATCGAGCAGGACCGATTAGCGCAAAAGTATCGAAAAGTTTGGAAAATGCAGAAAGTTAATTGCAGAAGTTCTGTTAGCGTTGGAGGACCATCCTAGGGTGCCTCCTGCAAAGCCAGACCACGATTAATGCGACGTGCCGTATCTGATTATGTATGGCTGTAATTAATAATAACGCCATCAGAAATGTAGCAAGAAACTACTACTGACTGAAGTCAGAAACAAAAAGGTCATCATTCCCCTGTCATTATCCCACTCTAATTTGGGTCGGCACAACATGGTTTTCTCTCCCATTCTGTCCTATCATTCGTCAACTCTGGCATCAACTCCTTTTAGTTGAATTTCATACTTCACACAATCCAACCACCTCTTTTTAGGTCTCCCTCCAAACAAATATCCATCCACATTCATATTTAACACTCATTTGGTCACATGATTTTCATCCCTCCTCATTAAATGTCCATACCACCTATATAATATATCACTGCTCGTCTTTTATTATGGGTGCAACTTTTAGACTTCCCCTTATATACATACTCATTTCGTATTTTAGCCAGACAAGTCACACCACACATTCTCATCTCATTTGCATCTATTCTTCTTTTATTTGCATCTACTCTTCTTTTCTCTGTCTTTTCATTGCCCAAAATTCTGAACCATACAATACGACAGGTTTTATGAACTTATTATAAATTTGAAAACAAAGACTTATTTTTATAAAAAGTGTATTCCTTCCAGCGCTAAATCATTCCAACTCGTCATGCTCGTCGGCGTCAAACGCGTCGACGGGTGCGGCGCTCTGCCCGGGCTCAGCGGAGCCGGCTCCCCCTCTCTACATCGCGGCACCGCCCGAGGGATTCGGGCTAGCTGTTCATACCAACAGGTAATAAAGCTTAACTACCTGATACTTCCATCTTCAATTGATCCGTACTTCGTGAATTAAATATCAGGCTAACAGTACACAGTATCAAAGTATAGTCAGATTCATAACGGTTTTGTCCCTATCATTTTAAAATTTACTTTAATTCTAAACGTATTATTATACTTCGAAATTGTCTAATATAATTTCAAGATTTATATTATGATACTTACAGTACCTTATTGTTTAAGATAGGATTGACTTATGATAAGGAATAGAGTTCCTCGCTCAACTTTAACAACGAATCTACAGAAAGTTCAATGTCTAAAGCAACGTAATCACCAGGTGATTGGTATGGAATCTGTTGTAATTCAGAAGGAACCAAATAATACCACAACAGTGCTATCATTTGGTTCCGACAAGATTCAAAGACTTCAACAGTTCTTGGCTGTGCAATATAAATATTATTGCAGGGCGAACCGAAATCACGAACAGATATGACTAACATTTTTCAGTCGTATTAATCAGTCGCTTGGGAAATCGCATATACAGGAGTTATTAATTCTTTGTTTAATTTTATTATTATTTTCAATAATTTTCGACTGCATATATTACGATTGTAAACATTTTAATTTATCGCACGCTTAATAGTAAAGTGACCTAATTCAAAAAGTTGTTTTTTGGCAAATTGTAAAGCGTAGTGTCTACAAAACTCGTGGGTGGAATGATACCCATAACTTGGAAGAGCAAGAAAACACAAGTTTTTTTAATGGTTCGTAGCCTGATTTCATACATGGCATTGAAATAAGGATTACAACGTATCTAACTTAATTAAGCCCAATTTTGAATTGGGTCACTTTAATACTAAGCGTGCGATATATTTAAAATATAACAATAAAGGTCGTATGTTTCTAATAAACATTACCGAAGAAATGTTACTAACGAAATACAGTTTCCTTTTAGGTCTACAAATTTTATATATGTACGTGTTTTACAATTTCAGCACGCTAGATTTACTTTCCGATTCACATTATTAAATTACACATCATGTAAATATGGCTTTGAATTGCACTTTATCGTAGTTGAGAGATGGTGAACTGGTCTTGTCTAATCGAAGCTAATTTAAATGGTGTTTATGTGGTTTTGAAAGTATCGAATCTTCCATAGGCGGGGCACAGACGTTGGGATCATTGGCACAAGCGGAATAACACAAAAAGATCCTACTTTGCCACAAAAACGGGGCAAATTGACCCGAGGGTATGTCCCTAACCTTAGGAATGCATCTTGCTAATCTCAAATTCCATAACACTTTCCTATAACTTGTTTGACGTAACTGTGTCACTTAGCCCAAGTAATACGCTTGAGAAATAGATAGTGGCCTCACTAAACTTCGCCCTCCCTTAAATTTCGTCGTAAGTAATATAAATTCTTTGTTATTCTAGTCATAACCCATACAAAGCATGAGCTAAATAATTACACTTTCAAGTTTCCCACTGTATATTTAACTCTTCACTAAAGAAAAAATCGTGGCATGATTACAAATCTTACTAATAATTCATAGAATTAGGCGTTACTTTGTGGAGAACCATAATACAAGTTAATAATGAAATTATTATGCCATAATTCGCGACAAAGTAAATAGAAAATATATATAATAGTAAATGTAGAGTGGACTATCCGTTTTCATACCTGATACGTGCAGGATTAGTAAAAACACATGCGTAAACCTCCACTACCGCTGATGATGCTTCGGTTGCGGGGCGGAACGATTTTTGAGTTTGTGATAGTGAACGTGTGTATTGCTTGTGTATTGTGGGAAGGGTGACGGAGTTTTTTACGATTCCTGCATGTATGAAAACGGATAGTCCACTATACATTTAACATTATAAATATTTTCTTTTTATTTAGTCGTGGATTATAGCAAATGACTTTCATTATTACTTTCGAGTCTTACTAATGCTTATTTTCCCTCAACAACTCAATTTATAACGATGTAAATATTATCATTAATTTCAAGATAAAGTTATTACATGTACAATATTCTAATCTTATACGTCATCGTATTTAAATTCGCATGAGCGTAATTGATCTCTTCTAATTGCCATCTCTATTAAATCAGTCTATATTTATTAGAGCTAATTAATTTGGAACATCATGAAATGTACTCTAGTTAGAATTTCCTCTGTCACCATTTCATCTAAATATGTATATGCCATATTAGTAAGATTTAGTTTATTAACATCAATCTTCACAGTTAATGTCAAGATTTGACTTTTGTTTAGCTCAATCTGTTATATTTATGATATTGTTATTAATAATAATTATATCGACTAAGATATTATATCTAAGTTTTTGGTACTTATAAGTTTAAAAGCGTTTTCACTTAATTAACGATAACTGCTTATATCGACATTAATTTTATAGTAGTAGAATTGAAAGCCTGTGATTTATTAATTGTCTCGCATATTGTTTCCCTATATTGGAAGATGTACAAAATTTAATTGACCCATAAAGACATTGGCAATACTTGTGTCATACAAACCATTAATATCAGATCCTTTAAGTTCGTAATTTTTTTTCTTTTAATATTCTTAAACAGATGTACATTTTAAATTTGCAGTCGTTATGAAATGTCTCAAGATTTGCTCGACAAACAAGTGGAGATTTTGGAAAGGCGATATGGTGGTTTGAGGGCGAGGCGGGCGGCGGTTACCATTCAAAGGGCGTTTAGGAGGAGACAGCTTCTGAAGAAGTTTAGTGCTATAACCGCTATGGCAAAGGCGGCAGACTCCAATTCCAGGCGACTTCAAGATGGAAGTGATCATTTACTTGTCAACGGTGAGATAAAGTTACATACCAATTTATCACCCTTAAGTTTTAATATCATATGGAGCTTTCGAATAACACCTTCTATTTCTATCGAAGCATTAAGATTTAGATTAAAGGATGTTAATTTATTAAATCAGGTAAGACGATTGTAACATTTTTATAAACTGCACCAAAAATCTATGATAGTTAGATTTCTTAATATACTTAACTTTAGCTTTAGCTTCGAGGTAAAAGTAAAAGTAAAGTAACAGCCTGTTACTATGCCCACTGCTGGGCTAAGGCCTCCTCTCTCCGTTTTTGGGGAGAAGGATCGGAGCTAAAACCTACCACGCTGCTCCAATGCGGATTGGTAGGTTACACATATCCCTAGAATTCTCTAGAGATATGTAGGTTTCCTCACTATGTTTTCCTTCACCGAAAAGCGTGTGATAAATTGCAATTATTAATTAGTTTTATTATTTATTAGTGTTATAAGTTTTTAATAGAAAAACACATTGGTGCCTGTCCGGGGTTTGAACCTATGTCACCTCTAGAGAGTCGCACGGTCTCACCGCTAGGCTATCACAGCTTAATATGCTTATGCTATATGCTTCGAGGTAGAAGTTTATTATTATAAATCAGCTGTTTGCGGTGTGACATAAATCCCCTGGTAAAAGGTTGTTAATTTACAGATTAAGTTAACCTGCTATTACATAGACGTAATGATACAAGAAATAATTTCGTGAATTAAGAAAAGAGTAGCGAAATTTTGAAAACAAACACTTGATAAACTTTTCAATATGTAATACATGTTTGCATATTTCTTAACGTCATTAGCATCGAAAAGTGACGACCTTGACAATCTCATATATTAAGTATGCAAAGCTTGCATTAACTGCTCAGACGACTTACGCGCCTCGGCATAATTTAAAAGCAATATTAGATTATGCTCGTTTTGACTTTAGCGTAAATCCCTCAGCTATATCTTCAGCTTTCGAATACGTTAGCTTTTTAAAATGTTTTTGTTATAGAGTTTATTTTTACGAGATAACAGATAATTTATAGAATTAGGCGTTACTTTGCGGAGGTCCATAATGAAAATATTATTTTGCTATATTCCGCGATAAAAGAAAATTCAATAGAATACTATCGTTCTCATACCTGATACATGCAGCACTTGTAAAAACTCATGCACTACCCGCCAATAACATGAAAATACACAAGCACTGCAATGCCACAATCTCAACATTCGTTTCACCCCGTAACCGAAGTATCGTCCGGAGATAGATTCCACGACTAAATCGCAATGATTTTGGTTTTGGTTTTTATAAAAAAGGTTTTTATAAATTAGGATTTTGGGATTTGATTTTAAGATAACAGGTCATAATTCTGGGCAAAAAAATTGCATCAATTATTGTTTGTAGTGTTATGTAAATGTTGTGCGTACCTGTAATTAAGAAATATATAGGAAAGATGATGTATTGAATGTTTAAATTAGTTTATTAATGATTTCTAGTTGGTAAACCTTATCAATAAAAAAAAATATATTAATATATATATATTTTTATTGATAAATTATATATATTAATTTTGGAACGTTGCTTCAAACGTAGAAAACGTGTATATTGTTGTATAATTTGGTACGAAGAAAGTCGCGGGAACATTTAATAATTTAAAATATTTTACCGGAATAGGTCATATACCTACTGTTTATCATTGCGATATTTCGCTTCATGACCCAGACAGTGTGTAGATAAAAATCCGCGTAAATCTATCTAAAGTAGTCTAACCTTTAGACGCGATTAGAGTAAAAAAAACAAAGAAATATGTTACAGAGATAAAGTAAAGTATTTTGTGGTAGATATTCTATACTCTGTAATGTTTAGGCAAATAATTAAAAGAGAACAGTTAACTTAGATTAAGTAGTTTGTTTCGGTATTGTAAACGACACCAAATGTTTACTAACAGTAATAATTTGTGTTTTTCTAAGAAAAATATTCTACACACATTTTTTGTATTTTGTCATTGTTAGGTAAAAATTGAACTACTCTATTTTAATGGGATTGATACGGTTACATACCTCAGATATAATCTAGGATATGCGAATTCTTTATAAGGTTTATAGAAACTCATAGATTCGGAGTTTAAACTGGGCAACCCTTGATACTGGTCACAAGTTTTTACCATTCAATTATCAAGGTTCTTTAAGCTAGATAATGCTTGTCAAATATATACGATATCCGGTTTTGTTCATTACCATTACTAAATGGTTACCTTAGGATTATAGTTTAAGAATGACATTTTTGGACGAAATAACCAAATAAAAGAAATATATCGAGTTATTTTGTTTATTTATTCTAAAAAAATTACATATCCTTCTCTTCCTTCCCTAGAGATAGAGAGAAATATAGAGCCGAAACGTATCTTGTACACAGGAAGCGTATATAAGAATCTAATTTATCTTTTCCTATAAAAGTAATAGAAAATTGTTTTGCTATAATTCGCGATAAAGTCAATAGGATATATATCACAAACTCAACAATCGGTTGCGGAGCGAAACGATTATTGAGTTTATGATAGGGAACGTGTGTAGTGCTTGTGTATTTTGGGCGCCGTGGTGAAGGTTTGTGCATGTGTTTTTACGAATACTGCATGTTTCAGATATGAAAACGAATAGTTCACTCTACGTTTAGCATATATATTTCCTGTATACTTTATTACGGATCTCCGCAAAGAAACGCCTAATTCTATAAATTATTTTCTCCTTTAATATCTTTTCCTCATTGATTAGCCTCAATAGCAGCTAAGCAGAAAAATTTTACTTTTCAGGTAACGATATATACGCCAACTCTCTGCTGCAGAAGAGTCCGGGTAGTTCCGAGAAGGTCCTCGCTCTAACAAGGCCCATGAGGTCGATGTCGTTGAGGGAAAGGCATGACATTGATATGAGGTATTCATGATGATATCATATTATTATGAAATCTTGTTTTTCTTACGTCTTACCAACAGGTTAACGTCCACTTACGATAAGGTCTCTTCAGAAAATTTCCACGTCACACTATCCTGTGCCGCTTAAAATCAGGAACGCAATCGACTTGGATGATTGGAATTTACGAGAGTTGAAGTTAATAAAAGGTGGGCATAGAAATGGTACAAAGTTTTATGTGCGTCAGCTGAACCTTAAGATGAGATGATACATCTTTATCTCTCTCGTGGATCAATAAACGCCCACTTGTAGATGTCCATAGGTATCTTCAGGCGTCTAAATCTAAGGATCTCGTGGTGCCAGGATCCGACCCCCTGCGATTTTTTAAAGTCTTCTGTCCAAAAGAGGTCTACCGTGGCTCCATATCTGTTCTGTTTTTGTGTCCCCCCATTGCTATTTCAGCTTAGTTTCGCGTAATTCTAAGCTCCTCATTCCTGATATGGTCACGGAAAGATATTCTAAAGTCCATCACTCGCTCTCTTTGAGTTATGTTATGATGCCTGTATGCGTATGTTAAAAAGAACTTTAACAATTGAAAACTGGATAAAAATGTATATTAATTTGATTACTTTTGTGACATCTTGTTTGTTATAGATTGTCCATTGACCTTTTTAGTCCGTTGGTCTACCTAGGACGCAAGTTTTGTGGATTTGTATTATGTGGGTGGACTAAGCATGAAAAATGGAGTTTTTGTTTTGCAATTTTACATCCTCTATCATCGAGAAATGATTTTACGAGTAGATATCTTAAGTCGTAAGCGATATTGTGGTATGAGATCTGAATGTATTATAATTTGTTCTTTTGCAGCAATCATATGTCGTGCGATCCCCAGAGTGAAGTGGAAGCGATGGTTGCTCGAGTCCAGCAGTCTGCTCATCAGATTCACATGATCGCTTCAGAGCTGCCGCCGCTTCATAGAGGCGACGCCGACAGCGGGGTACGTTACACTGTTGAATATCCATTGTAATATTATCAAAACATAATTATGTCTTTCTGTCTATCCTCTGCAGTAATCCGCTTGACCTACATATGGGATAAAGTAAATCCCATTTTTCTTTAGAGAACCGAAAACCACAATGCAAAATTCTCACTAATGGTCTCATAAGTTTCATAGGAGTACAAATCCAGCAGTTAGTATAGTACCCGGCAATAAATAATGCACATCGAGAACTTAGAACGAAACAGCCAGCCAATTCGGTTTCGTAGAGCGCTGTCACAGTCACAGACGGGTTCGTCAGTGTGTTCGACAGAGACAATGCTCTATGAAGCAGAATCTAGCGGATTTCTCTCTCTGAGTCACGATTTGCATTACTTATTGCCGCGTACTATATTTACTTCTTATTTATTTATCTATTTAATATATTTGCTTGGAACATTGTTATAAGGGAGCACTTATTGAAAAAAATTGTTCTCATGCTCCGCCAATATTTCGGCATGCAATAGATAGATTAGATAGATTTTAAGAAACAAATTTACAAATGTCTAAAATATAAATAATAATTAAATAGAAATAGAAATATTAATAGAAAGATTAATTAAATAGAAAGAAAAAAATAGAAATTGTATCCATTTAACCATATATAAAGATCAGTTTTAAATTTATTATCGACGTTATCGTAACGGTGGTATTGATTGCGCATTATATGCACTTGGCGCATGCTTATATGCATTCGCAAATTGCAGCATATTGGAGTTTTAGTTGTTTTTTCGAGACATTTTATTTCGACGCCTATCAACCGTTTTGGATACTTAACGCCTCAGTACAAGAGTATCTTCCTTTGTTCTTTACGACTTGATACCTATTTACCAAAAATTTATAATGTACGCATGTTTTCATGTAGTATAAAGTAAAGCGCACTTCTCGTCAGAGACAACTATTCATTCTTTCTTGTGAGCTTATTATGTGTAGCAGAAAAGACAAATGTATACATGTGGCAAAAATCAAGCCAAGAGCTTCGTATGCATATATCGTGCATTTGATAATATTGATCATACATATGATCAAATATCAATTGGCGTTTGTAACTTCTTAATTTAATTAATTTAGCGTGCTGTCATGGAATCAAAAGGAAGAAAGGATTAAAAAGCCCCACCCTAACTGAACAAAATCTTTAAAGTTAGTAGTCCTAAGACCTCTCAGAAATACCTAATAGTTGTTTGTTTAATCGTAGTATTTAATCACTTTGGCAATCAAATCATTAATTAATTAATATTAAATTCTTAATGATTAAATTTCCTAAGTAATTCGTGGATTTAGCATATTTTGATTGGAGTCAGTTTTGATTAGATCCATTATCACATATTAAGCAGTCTTACCCAACCTTTTCGCAAAATAACGAGTGTATTACAGTTATTACCCAATAAATTAAAGGATAATAAAGAATAATTAGTGAAATTAGGTATCTTACCCATTTGGTACGAACATTGTAACTAAGAATGATGTGATCTCCGGTAATTGGTACTATTAATTAATTTAAAATTATATGGGTTATATTTTTTTGGATGATTCATTATGTAATGCTGTTGGAGATCCGAAAAAATAAATAATTAAAGGGATGTAATGAAGTGTTCTTCTATAATTGGTACTACATATTTAATTTAAAACTATACGGGATATACGTTTGATGATTTATCGTGTAATGCTGTTGAAGATCCGAATAAATAAATAAATAAATAAATGTAAACAAGAATAATTTGGTATGAGGAATGGACGTCGTGCAAATTCGAGAACTGCAGGCCTACCATGAACTTTTATTGCGACTCAATTGAAGACGTAAACTAAATTGTTTGCTTAAAGACGCACACTTAAAGTCGTTGCCGAATGACCGTCCGCAATGCGTCCTAAAAACATTTGAGTAAAAGAGACAGAGTTATCTATAGTTCATATAATGTTATTCTTTTCAAACATTACGACCCCAAAGCGATCCACACTTCAAGGTACAAAAATAAAGCGGTTTAGGTAGTGACTTTGAATTGAATCGTTTTCTAAAAGTTCATAGTAGGCCTACTGGTGTGCAAGAAAAATTGATACACACAGGCTCCGATTATATTAGAGGTAGTTTGTAAGTAATGAAAAAAAATCTTTTCGCATGTAGAAAAATGCATTACTACTGCGACTATCATTTATAGTGATGTTTTTCTAAGAAAAACAATTCATTATAGATTATAGTATAGGAGATTTAGAGCTGTGATAGTCCAGCGGTGAGACCGTACGACATTTTTATGGGGGTCGCGAGTTCAAATCCGGGCAGGCACCAATGAGTTTTTCTATTTAAAATACTAATGTGTCTAGTAAAAAAAAAAGTGTCTAATAGATGATTGCAATTTATGATATGCTTTTCGGTTAAGGAAAACATCGTGACGAAACCTGCATATCTTTAGAGATTTCTGGGGATATGTACAACCTACCAATCCGAATTGGAACAGCTTGGTTGCTCTTACCTTCACACCTCCTTTCCAAAAACGGAGATAGGACGCCTATTCCCAGCTGTGAGATAGTAACAGGCCGTTACTATACTATAGGTGATTTATTTCCTCTCTCTACGATGCTAGTGAAAATGTTATATATTTTTAGATTACCGCGTTTTCTTAGATTGCATTGTTTATCAGCAAATATCACGGTTAAGTGAAATCTGACTTTAACAAACCAACACAAGTGTATGTTTTTATAAGAACAAAACCAAATATTTGTGCATACAATTATCGAGCGCTCCGCATAAATTGTTCAATTAACATTAAACTAATTAGTGTAAGCGAAAATATAATCTATCACACAGCAATAAAGGTGATAATATAATATTTGTATTTGGGTTTTAATAAGAAAGTGATGTCAACGTGAATCGCGTACGTAGTGATCTTTATCAGTTATTCGCGACACGGTTCTGTCGTATAACGTGTTTTAAGATAAAAAAAATAAAATTATAATGGATCATAGAACTAAAAAGACGCTGAAGAAAATATTGAAAAGTAGACATTTTTGGATTTTTAATCGAGTGACGAATGTTAAAGTGAGGCGCGGAGGTGTGACAAAACAACAAGATGTTCCTAAAAAGGCAATTCATTTCCTACTTTTCATAAGACAAAACGTACTCTTTATATTAAAGTGATCTAATTCAAAATTAGGTTTAATTGAATTAGATACATTGTAATTCTTATTTCACTGTCATTTATGACATACGATTAATAACAGAACTCGTGTTTTCTTGGTCTTCCAAATTATTAGCAATTTGCCACAAAACAACGTTTTTTTTCAATTAGGTCACCTATAAAACGTGCCAAATCTATCTATACTTATTATAAAACAAAGTCCCAAAAAAGCTGTCTGTCTGTATGTAAACGATTTTCTCAAAATCTACTAAACGGATTTTTGATATAGTACATCATTTGATATAGTATCAGTATTACAGATATATACAGATCGTACAGTTGTTAAAAAACTTACTTGCTGAGAACTTTAGTGGCGTGCGCTGCGTAAACCAGTAGAGATACGCTAAAGTAATGTACTAGAGAATTGTAGATCTATAAAAACACTACAAAGAAGTCATGCGATAGCATGTCTCTATCTCTTATGATTAACTCACAATAACTACTTTTATGTTTAAAATTTGAATTCTATTAAATTTTTGTGACACGCTATTTTCCACGCGGGTGAAGCCGCTGGCATAGCTAGTACATTATATATAATATATAATTCATGTCTTTTTGTTATGACCGAACAGTGAGATCACGGATCTCTTACCAAGAAGTCGCGGTTAGAAACTCATGCTCGTGAGTTTTCTAATAAAACTTATTATATTAAGCAATGAGATATTCACAATTCCTTCAAGCAATTTTATAGTGAAGGAAAAAATCAAAAAGAAATGTGTGTATGTTTGGAACATTCCTAAAATATTTTGCCGATCCGAATTAAAGAAGCGTGGTACGTTTAAACTTTAATCCTTATTTCTAAGTTGAGAAGGAGACTGCCAGCAGTGACATATATTACATATATTTTATATGGCTTAAATAAGTGAATGAGGTGATAAGCTGCGAATTTAATTTTATCTTTTATATGGCCCCATTCACCGAATATGTAAATAACTTGATAAAAACTTATTTAGTTGTATGTAGATGAACCAATTTATTTAATCAACAATATTTCAACATAAAATAGAACTACGACAATCTCTACAATCGTTTCGCCCCTTAACTGAGGAACTACTCACTCCGCGACAAAATAAACGGCGCAAAGAGTTAAGCTTGAATAATACCAAAATTCCTTAGATTTTTTAAATTTAAACTATCGTCAGTAGTTTTTATAGTTAATATTTACTATACTCATGTCTAATTTTAGCGGGTTAGCCCGACTAGTTTCGAGCCTATCCGGGGCACTTATTCATGAGCTCTTTACACGACGTTATCGAGGCGAGAACTAATTTCTTCGATATTGCTCTAGGACATTGGCCGTGAAATCGCGACAGACGCTCATATTTATAATATATATGAAAATCGAATACATATACACATATAGGACATTTATACACTCGGTAGTCCCCTAAAATAAGAAACTTAATACCGGTGTTATGGGTGACAGACAACTGGTAAATATATACATATATAATTTTAAATACATCCTTAAATACAAATATACACCCAGGCACGAAATCAAATTGTGTATAGAAAATATTGGCCCTCAACGGGAATCGAACCCTCGAGCCGCGGAGCTGAAGCCAGATTCATTACCAACTGCGCCAAAGGGCCAGTCATGAACGTTCGTACTTTCAGAATCATCGATATCCAGAATCCTGAAAATTTTCTGTTATATTACGACAATCTGATTGGTATTTGGTTTATTCATTCAGAAGTTTTAATAATTATATTATGTTCCAGGTATGCAGTTGTTCGGTGAGCGGGTCGGTTACCAATATCTCAACATCGTCATCTCACAATGAATCTCTACACAACCACCAGTTGTTGAATAATTCAGGTAGAATATATGCACTAACTATTCATCGTATTCATAAAAGTAAAGTAGCGGCCTGTTACGATCCCACTGTTGGGAATAGGCCTCCTCTCTCCGTTTCTGGAGAGAAGGGTTGGAGCTAAGACCTACCACGCTGCTACGATCACAGCTCTGTTTATTAAGTCGTATGTATTATATATATGTATATATTACAGTAAATTAACGATTTTGATATTTTATAAAAGAAATATTTAATTCAATAAATTATTTTGACGTAATGCGAAATGCGTAATGCAAAATATAAATTAAATTGCAATAAAACTTATTTCAATTTTTTTTGTAGATCATATTATTATTGCATTGAAATGTTTGGCACACCTGAGTTATGTGGTTTTGTTTGTTTATATTTAGTTAAGTGCCTAAACCTGTATACTTTAATATTCCTCCAGGTCCGGTGTATGGCAATCTCCTGTCGTCAGGCGGGAAGCCGCTGTCATCACCAAATGCTCGTCAGCAGCAGCAACTGGCTGCGATACAGGCCGCCAACGCACGACGTCTCCCACCGGAAGTGCCGAAGCGGACTAGTAGCATCACACTCAAGTATGTACCTTATTTATGTCATTATAGCGTCTAAATTTATTTATTTATTTATTTATTTATAGATCACCAACAAAATACACACTTCACATTACTCTAATACATTGAACAACTTAAAATAAGTAGTATTTTAATTAAAGGTAATAACAACTTTCAAAGTAAGTTACGACAACTGAGAGATATAATTTAACTGTAGTAATTTTATATAATCGCAAAGTTAAAAAAAAGAAAGAATGAATAAAAAAGAAAATTAATACAACCTGTAAAAAAATAAAATAAAAACAACTGAGATTTGAGATCAGCACTTATCACTGATAGCCCGAAGTAAAGTAGCTCTCTTGAATTATAATAACGATGATAAATAGTTAAAATATGACGTTACAACATTGTTATGTTGATAAATGTTAAATAAGTACGTGAGTAGTAATAAAGAAATAACATAATCATCCTCCTGCGTTTATCCCACTCTATGTGGGATCGGCAAAACATGTTATAAACATGTCACATGATTTGGTTACGTATTTTACGACCGGCTGCCTTAACGTCAACTTACCTTAGTCGTATTTTACGACAACTCGGTAAGAAGAAATGAGGGTGGTCTATTACTCAGCCGGATATCACATGGCGTATTTTGAGGTATTTCGAAAAAAGGAACAGATTTCCGAACCAGCAGTAGAGTTGAGGATTCAAAAACACTTGTTTACGAGTTAACTTGAATAAAGAATATTTTGAGTTTGAATTTGTACTTATATGGAAATCATTTGAGTGACTTAGCTGGCTATAGAAATACTTGAAATATTGGCAATACTTGAAGTACTCGGTGGTGAAATTAAAACATTAAAAAGTTTACCAAAACAGTGAGTTTCGAACACCTTAAATTCTAACAGCGCTGAAAGTCCTGTATCATTGCGTCGCGCCGAGTGCGGAGGGGCCGTGGTACGAGGCGGGTCCATGTCCTCGGTGCAATCGTCTTCATCATCATCCTCTCAAGAACACCGCCACCACTACCACCAGCCCTACCAGCCTCGAGCACCGGTAAGTACTCTGAGCCTATTAACACGGGTTCGATTACCGCCGAGTGCCAAAATTTCTACAAAATTGTTGGTTCTTCGAATCTGAGTGTTTGTATGCATTTGTTAAAAATTATATATGTATATATTTAATAGTTTTCTGCCACCCATAACACAAGTATGGTATACATTAGGGACGGATGGACGTGTGTGTCCCCATATATATATTGATATATACCTTAAAACCTTTTACCCTATATATTTTGTTCCAATATAGATTCCAAGAAACCTTCGCCTATCCACGACGTGTTAGAGTTTTGATTGGACTCGACATATCCAAATAAAAAGTCAAATATTATTTACATTCTTATTCTTGCAACTAACCTTGAGAAGTTTTGTTAAACGGGGTGTCAAAGGGAACATTAAAAAAAAATTATTTTTGTAATATTAAACCAGATTACGATGCTTTTCATTAAAGTTCAGTACTGTTTTCATAACCGATTACTTGTTTGAGTGATGCTGGTAGTAAATATAAATGAATTCAATAAAACTCAGCAGTATCTTCCATTGAACTCAGGAACCCCACATACACATCCAAGAGCAACAATTCCAACAGCACGCCCGAACAGCCTCCGGAACCCTGTACGAGGGTGAACGGTACGCGGTGTGGAAGAGGCAGGAGGCACCCCCCTATTACGAAGCACCCCCGCCGGCAGCTTGCTGCAGACCTCAGCATGACCACCACCAACACACCCACCAGCAACCCTTGAAAGTGAGTCCAGATTATTAGATATCTATAGTATATTCAGAAACGACCATGAGCCATTCTATCTTCTCTATAGTATATTCAGAAACGACCATGAGCCATTCTATCTTCTCTATAGTATATTCAGAAACGACCATGAGCCATTCTATTGCCTATTTTCTTTTTATAATTTATAGAATTAGGCGTTACTTTGCCATCCATAATTTTTACATCCATAATACAAAAGTTATAATAAAAATATATATTTTGTTATAAACCGCGATACAGTAAATAGAAAAAATATATAGTGCTAAATGTATAGTGGACTATCCGTTTTTTCAACAATCGAGAAAATCGCAAAGCTTTGCGATTTTGTCGTGGATTCTATCTCCTGATGACACAGTGCTTGTGTATTGTGGTGGCAGTGGTGGAGGTTTGTGAATGTGTTTTTACGAATCCTGCATGTAAGGGGTATGAAAAAACGGATACACATATCCCTAGAATTCTCTAGAGATATGCAGGTTTCCTCACGTTGTTCCTTCACCGAAAAGTATGATAAATTGCAATTATCAATTAGACACACAAGTTTTAATAGAAAAACTCATTGGTGCCTGCCCGGGGTTTGAACCCATGTCGTCTCTAGAGAGTCGCACGGTGTCACCGCTAGGCTATCTCAGATTCGCATTTATATTGTATGCAGAGCTATTTGAGCTTTCTGCGAAATGCGAAAATTGATACATAGTCGTACTTGCGGAAACTAAATATGAACCAAATATTTTAACCGAATATATTATTATGGACGCATTACGGAACATAAGGATGTATATTAAAATTATAAATATATTATTGTTATACAATAGTATATGTAAATATACTATTGTGTTTGTTTGTCTTTTTTTCACAGCCGGAAGAAGCTTTTTAAGATCTAAAACTGTTAAAACAATTCCACAAGTTTTTATAAAATCCTGCAAAAGTTTCAATGCTATTTTATTTACTATGTTTTTCATATTGTATCGAATACACATTCGACCGCTCATCCGCCTTAAGTTTTGATATTAATAGTTTATTTAAATGCTCTTTTTTTGGGATGCTATATTCAAATTCAAATTCAAAATATTCTTTATTCAAGTAAACTTGTAAACAAGTGCTTTTGAATCGTCAACATCTACTGCTGGTTCGGGAAGCTGTTCCTACCGAGAAGAACCAGCAAGAAACTCGGCGGTTGCTCTTTCCAAATAATAATTCTTATCACTAGTTACATATATTAATGTCTTGTACAGGGTTGAAGAGAAGCTATATTCACGCATTCTTATCCTCTAGGTAATCTTCAATAGTAAAATATATATAGCATCTGTAGTGAACTAATTTAATATTTTTTTAGGTATCAGAAACAGTACGCAAACGTCAATACAGAGTCGGTTTGAACCTTTTCAACAAGAAACCAGAGCGGGGTATCGCGTATCTGATATCCCGAGGTTTCTTGGAGAATTCACCTCGAGGTGTCGCTCGGTTCCTCATCACGAGAAAAGGTCTCAGCAAGCAGATGATCGGAGAATATCTGGGCAACCTGCAGAGTCAATTCAATATGGCTGTGTTGGAGTGAGTATTTTTATTAAATTCAAATCTTATTTATAACTAAACGGTTAAAAAAGTGCTTTTGAATCGTCAAAGCTAATGCTGATTCGGACAACTACTCCTAACGAGAACAGCTAACTTGATGGTTGCCGTTTTGATTTATGTAGCATTGATGTAGTGTTTAATATAATCTTTCTTAATCAGCCTTCTTTTAATAGTTTTTTGTTAACTGCTATAATGGCAAAGCTTAAATTAATTGATTACATTATTTATTAAGACAACGACGTTATTGATGAAAAAAAAAATTTTTTTTTGCATAAAATCCGAGCGCTTGACTGCAATCAAATTTGATGAGAAGCGATGACGGTCTAAAGTAAAGCATGCCCGATATATTTTCTATTTATTTTAATTCTCTTGCTTGAAAGATCCTCCATGCGTCGTTTCCCCAATACTTAAAACGTACCTTTAGTACCCGGTAATAAATAATGCACATCGGGGCTTAGAGAGAGAAGTCGGCTAGATTCAGCTTCATAGAGCATCGTCTCTGTCGCACAGACTGACGAAACCGTGAGAGACAGCTGTTGCGTTGTAAACATCGATGTGCATTATTTAATGCCGCGTACTATACCTGAGGTTTCGAAGCCAAGTTTCTTCCCTTCTTCTCTTCTCAAGACAATTGCTTTAGTTTTGGACTCAATGAATTTTACTTCGTTGACCCATAACCCGTTATGACTCCTAGAAGATTAGTACTATCAAAAATCGAAACGCATTCATTTAGAAAAGTAGGTACTAGATAATTTATAGAAGCAGGCGTTACTTTGCGAAATTCCATATTACAAGCAATATAACAGAACTAACTACTTTGCTATAATCCGCACGGGTTAAGTGAATGCATGCAAAGCCAATGTGTATGAAGCAGGCAAAATCTACGCACCTTATACATGCAGGACAAGCCACCACATGCACCCCAAGGCGCAATTCACCAGCAACAACGCACACAAAAGCAGCACACACAACCACCACCACAATCTCGACGATAGTTTCGCCCCGAAACGATTACGATTTTTGTCGTGGAGCCTATCCTCCTGATGATGCTTCGGTTTCGGGGCGAAACGATCGTCGAGATTGTGGTGGTGGTTGTGTGTGCATGCATTCACTTAACCCGTGCGGATTATAGCAAAGTAGTTAGTTCTGTTATATTGCTTGTAGGTACTAGATAGCTTGTTAATTTCTTACCCTTGGCCATTTTTGTTCTAGATGCTTCGTGAACGAGCTCGATCTATCAGGAATGGCGGTTGACGTGGCGCTACGTAGATACCAAGCCCACTTCAGGCTTCCCGGTGAAGCGCAGAAGATAGAAAGACTAGTCGAAGCGTTCGCGAGACGATATTGCGTGTGCAATACGGACTTTGTTCAACGGTTGCGGACTCAAGATACGGTAAGCAGTTTTTTTATTTGATTCAGACTAGAAATGCAATAATTTGACTGGCGCAGTGGGTAGTGACTCTGCCTTCAGCTCCGCGGTTCACGGGTTCGATTGCCGCCGATGGCCAATATTTTCTTTAAACAATTTGTTGGTTCTTCGAGGCTGGGTGTATATTTGTATTTAAGTATGTATTTAAAATTATATATGTAGTATATCTACCAGTTACCCATAGCACAAGTATTAAGTTACTGACTTTTGGGGATGGACGACCGTGTGTGTAAATGTCCCATATATATATTTTTTTATGGTATTGGAGATTTAGCTACTCTTCGATCCTGTACTAGTACAGTAATGACTAAATGTAACTAGTGATAGGAATTTATACTTTGTAAAGAGCAACTGAGTTTCTTGCTGGCTCTTCTCGGTAGCAACAGCTTTAAGAATCAGCGGTAGAGTTGACGATTCAAAAGGACTTCTTTACAAGTTTACTTGAATACTACGACCGTGTGTGTAAGTGTCCCATATATATTTTATTTTTTTTTTAACAATAAAACGCGAGTCTTAAAAGTTGCACAAGATTATTTGAAATTAATCAATAAACATGTCTCTAGAGAATTCTGTGGATATGTGTAGGCTATCAAACCGCAATGGAGCAGCGTGATGGATCTTAGCTCTAACCCTTCTCTCCAAAAATTGTTATTTATTAATTTCATATTTTTTGCTTAGATCGTGATAGACTTGTCTTACATCCCTTGCGCTACTTAACTTATATGAGTAATTATCTATTATTTTAACTTAACGTAGGTGTTAAGAACTCCATATGCTGTTAGTTTATGATTACTTCATACACTAAAAATAAGCAAGAAGCGCCTACCCCTGATAAATCTATGTTGTAAGGGCTTTCACCTGGTGTTACTCAAATGTAGAATTAATAATGAATAGTTAATTCAGCACTGATTTTCATATGAATCCCAACAGGCGACTTGATCTATAATACACATAATATCTTAGAATCTTATTATATTGTAAGTATATACATTTCAGATATTCGTTCTTGCGTTTGCAATCATAATGCTGAACACTGATCTCCACACTCCAAACCTGAAGCCTGAAGCGCGAATGTCATTGGACGATTTCGTGAGAAATCTGCGCGGAATCGACGATTGTGGTGATATTGACCGCGATATGTTGGCAGGGATATACGATAGAGTGAAGGCCAGCGAGTTTAGACCGGGAAGCGATCATGTCACACAGGTAGTGAGAACTTCTTCATATTACCATTTAACCATTATCACTTTACTAATCAATAACTGTTAGTAATAAGCCATTTTTCACGGGGATATAGAACAAATTGTAACTGGAAAACATATCAAACAATAAGTATTTGTTCATTACCCTAGCATATTACCATCACACCAGGGTCTCTTTACTAATTTTATCATTTCATATGACCTGCAGACCTACCATGAACTCTTATTGCGACTCAATTGAAGACGTAAACTAAATTGTTTTGCTTTTTCATACCTTCTTCTTCTTCTTTCTCCTACCCTTATCCCACTCTAAGTGGGGTCGGTACAACATGTTTTCCTCTTCCATTCTCTTCTATCATTCGTCAACTCTGGCGCTACTCCTTTTATACGCATGTCATACTTCACACATTCCAACCATCTCTTTTTAGGCCTTCTTCTAGTCACATATCCATCCACATTCATATTCAACACTCGCTTAGTCACATGATCTCTCTTTTCTTCATGATCTTGCTTTTTCATACCATGACGTCTTAAAGACGCATACTTTAAGTCGTTGCCGAATGAGCGTTCGGAATTCGTCCTAAGAACATGTGAGTAAAAGAGACAGAGTTATCTATAGTTCATATAACGTTATCCTTTTCAAACATTACGACCCCAATGCAATTCACACTTCATGGTACGAAAAGAAAGCGGTTAGCGGTCGTCGTTTACGTCTTCAATTGAATAATTTATAGAATTAGGCGTTACTTTGCGGAGATCCATAATACAAAAGTAATAATAAAATTATTTTGCTATAATCCGCGATACATCGCGATGTATCGCGGATTATAGCAAAATAATTTTATTATTACTTTTGTCTTCAATTGAGTCGCAATAAGAGTTCATAGTAGGCCTGCTGCTACTAATTGAGGAATTGCTTTTCTCTGATTTTTGCAAATCATTAGGTATAAACTGGTTTAACATATATCCCATATGTAGAACAAATTTGAAGTTACGAAAACTATAATTGTCTGGAATTAATTATAATATTACACACTAAGGTTTGCTATGCGATATCTATTAGTGCAAAATGCCTCAGAACGTTAAGACAAAAGATTTCGATAAGTGCATTTTATTTGTAATGAAAATTGTATAAAAAGCTTGATAGCCTATGTATAGATCCTGTAACATAATTCAGAATGTCTAATGTCGAATTTTAAAGATTAGTGTATGGGGTAGAACGCGTTAGTGATAACAGAATAAGTAAATCCGTAAAAATGCCCAGTTGGTTAACCCACTGAGTCAATATAATAAAGTCGCGATGGATAAGCAAATTGTTCGAAAATCCGATGAATATAGGACTGTTAAATGTTTGAATGGTGACCTTGCATCTTAAAACGTAGTACCTCTAAAAGTTGACCTGAAGATAATTCATAGAATGAAGTGTTACTTTGCGGAGATTCATAATACAAAAGTAATTGCAAAATTATTTTGGTATAATCTGCGATAGAGTAAAAAAGAAATATATATAATGCTAAATGTAGAGTGGACTATTCGTTTTCATACCTGTAACTTGCAGCATTTGTTAAAACACATATACAAACTTCCACCACCGTCACCACAATACGTCTACATTAAGTATCATATATATTTCCTATTTACTTTATCGTGGATTATAGCAAAATAATTTTACTATTAATTTTGACTTGAAGATGTCCAGTGACCCCTGCATCCATTTGGCAAGTAGTCGTATGGTGTCTATAATCGTAAGGAGTAAAAATTCCTTCAACAACGCATGTCATAAATAGATGTTAAAATCGGTTAGATTATATTAAGTTGCGAAATTTAAATCATAATAATAATAGACGACCTATTATTATGGCATTTTATAATTTAAAAGTGAAAGAATTTGCATCTTTGATCGACTACTTTTCATCACGGTGTTAAAGTCTCTGTAGATAAAGTTTAGGATAAAAGCTAATTTATCGATAAAAAGTGCGATATCCTTTGTTGATCGTTAATATTTCGAATTGCTTCAGGTGATGAAAGTCCAAGCAACAATCGTGGGGAAGAAACCGCATTTGGCGTTACCGCATCGAAGGCTCGTCTGTTACTGCCGATTGTATGAAATACCCGATATACACAAGAAGGAAAGGCCCGGGGTTCATCAAAGAGAGGTAAATGATAATAATATTAACTCTATTTAAGCCTACATCCAAACAAGACGTTACACAAATTTGAATGAGCACACGTCGATCTATATATGCGTGTACATGTCCGTATGGACATGTACACACATATATAGATCACGCACATACACAAAACACACACAGAGAGAGAGAGAGAAGCAGAGCTAAAAATAGAACATACACATATTTAAATATAGAAATAGTTGTTGCAAATTTAACGTGAGAGATAGAGACATGTTGTCGCGGATTTTTTTGTAGTGGTTTTATAGATCTACAATTCTCTACTACATTACTTTAGCGTATCTCTGCTGGTTTACGCAGCGCACGCACTTAACAACTGGGCGATCTCTTCAACACAATTTACATAATATCGATGTGTACTATTTATTTAAACCATCCGGAAGCAATGCACTATCCTTTAGTTAAAACCGTACAAAAATCTGTTCATATTCAGAGAAAATCTATCACATACAGTCAGACAGCTTTAGGGACTTTTTTGTATAATAAGTATGAATTTCGCCTTCGTTGTTATTGGAAGCTAGGAGTTTCATAAGTTGTGTGTCTGTGTGTGTGGGTCTCTCTCTCTGTGTGTGTGTGTGTGTGTTTGTGTGTGTTAGAACTTCTTGAGTATTGGCAATATTATTTATTTGCGTTTTCTTTTTACAGTTAACAGTGATATGATATAATTCTTTTACAGGTGTTCCTGTTCAACGATCTCTTAGTTATAACGAAGATCTTCAGCAAAAAGAAGTCCTCGGTGACATATACTTTTAGACAATCGTTCCCGCTCTGTGGGATGGTAGTCAGTCTGTTCTCAGTGGCACGTAAGTATAAAATAATCACTTTTATTCAAATTCTAATTCAAAATATTCTTTATTTAAGTAAACTTGTAAACAAGTGCTTTTGAATCTTCAACTCTACTGCTGGTTCGGAAGTTCCTTCCGAGAAGAGCCAGCAAGAAACTCGGTAGTTGCTTTTTTCAAGTATAGTTCTTATAACTAGTTACATTTGCTCATTACTATCTTGTACATGGTAGGGGAGTAGCTATATCCACGCATTTTTATCATCTATATAATCCTCAATAGTAGTCTTTTTGTATCAGCCTCCCTTTAACAATCTTTTTTAAACTGTTGTAGTGGCAAAGACAAAATCGATTGCGGAATTTTATCATAGAATCGTATACCCAAACCCACAAAAGACTTATTTACTTTTGCAAGGCGCAAAGTAGGAACCGCAAGCTTATGTCGGTTCCCACTTTGTCTATTATATACATCGGCAATCTTTTTATAATTATGTATATTCTTATGCACAAACATTAAATTAATTAATAAAATAATATTAAGTATTCATATCGCAGTTTCATTAAATACTCCATTTATCTATATTTATACTCCATCATGTCCAACCCGCCTTGCAGGCCTCAATTTAAAGATATATGGGTTACAGTTATAAAAAAATGCTCCGATCGTCACCAAGCTTTACAGGAACATCCGCTGGGTTAATCTAAAGAAAAAAATTCGTTAAAATCTTCCCAGCCGTTTCAGAGTCTATATACTATATAGATTTCCGCCTTTAGGTCTTATGTTTTTTTTAAATCCCGAAGTCATCGCCAAATTAAATTTATGAATACGCCTTTAAGCCTTTAAAAAAATTTTTTTTTCAAATTTAAATTCAAATTCAAATTCAAAATATTCTTTATTCAAGTAAACTTGTTAACAAGTGCTTTTGAATCGTCAAAATCTACCGCTGGTTCGGAAAGCTGTTCCTACCGAGAAGAGCCAGCAAGAAACTCGGTGGTTGCTGTTTTCAAATAAACTTCTTATAACTAGTTGCATTTGCTTATTACCATCTTTCATTTTCGATTTCATTAATAAAATCCGCGAATCCGTTTTTCGCGATATGAAACCTTATAAGCGCCATTGTTTAAAACCAATACTAAAATACGATCATATCATAATAAAGACAGTTTTCCTCCATAAAGGTGATTTTTATATCACTTTTGGCCATGCCATTACAGCAGTTTAAAACCACTGTTAAAAAGAGGCTGATACAGAAAGCCTACTATACTGTTGAAGATTACTTAGATGATAAGGATGTGTGGATATAGGTGCACTTCTACCCTGTACAAGACAGTAATAAATAAATGTAACTAGTTCTAAGATTTATATTTTAAGAAGAGCAACCGCCGAATTTCTTGCTGGCTCTTCTCGATAGGAACAGCTTTCCGAACCAGCAGTAAAGTTGACGATTCAAAAGCACTTGTTTACAAGTTTACTTGAATAAAGAATATTTTGAATTTGAATTTGAATTTATAGGGCATTAAACAATATATTTTGGGGACGGATGACGTGTTTGTAATTGTTCCATATATATATTTTTTATAAATATCAATTTGAATATCTCTTTAAATACATTTTTTTATATCCCTAGTCTAGAAGATTTATCTGGATATTGCACATTCTTGTTAGAGATCTTTCATTCTAAAAGTGCACGCCCCTCCAATGTCTTTCCTCACTTATACCAGTCGAGCCATTAGTTGACCTTCAAGTGCGCGAATGAGTCGAGTCAACTTTGAAATTGCTGCGCGCACATATATACAATAGTACAGTCAATATTTTCCCTCACACATTAAAATAATGTAATTTGGTGGAGGGGCGTGCACTTTTAGAATGAAAGATCTCTAACTAGGTGTACGTATTTTCCTCCCTGGAATAACAGATGGCGCCACTAGTACTTTGCTTCGTGCTATAGTAGTGCTTTTGTAATTACATAAGAAGTCCCTATACAAAATGTTTGTTGGATCGACATCGCCTACCAATTCCTATGATTCAAAGTGCATGCTACAAGAACCTAAGCCTAAGCGACATGGTAAACGGTGCATCTTCTGGTATCTTTCTTAGAATGCTGCGTAGGACCCGATACTATACTATGCTATACCCGCTACTCTCTGTATAAGTGAAAATAAATACTATCCTCTTGTTTGTACGTATTCTTCCCCGTTCGTAAGTCCGTCCGGTACGAGGTGTTAATTTTAATATTTATGGACTACAAAATAAAGTAAAGAAATTATTTATAAGAAAATCTCTATATCAAAGATCTTTACCTGTAATTGTGTAATTGTAATGGTGGGGGGTCGTGCACTTTTAGAATGAAAGATCTCTACATAGTTTTTATATGAAAGTCAATATAATTGAGTGAAATTATTTCCCAGATTACCCATTCGGTATCCGGCTAGCGCGTCGCGTGGACGGCCGCAGACTTGCGACGTTCAACGCGCGCAACGAACACGACAGGTGCAAGTTCGCTGAGGACCTGCGCGAGAGCGTCGCCGAGATGGACGAGATGGAGGCGATGCGTATCGAGGCCGAGCTCAACCGGGGCAAGGGCCGGAGCACCAATAACGCCGCGCGGAACGGTTTGTTTGTTTGTAATCTCATTTCTTTATTGCCCAAAATGACATTAATATAAAAATGATGAGAAAAAAACGAGCTTATTCCTGAATCTCTCTCTGCAATCTCTTCCTGCCAACCAGTCTTAAATGACAAGTCACGGTTATGGCAGCATGATTACCTAGACTGGTCTAGTCAAATAGGATGTATAGCTCGTGTTACAGCGTGTTTCAAATACAACCTAAATAGTTAGGTCAATAATATAAAAAACATTGTCGCCGTCAATTCGACAAATAAATATATGGGACACTTACACACACGGTCGTCCATCCCCAAAGTAAGTAAATTAATTCTTGTGTTATGGGTGACGGACAACTGGTAAATATATACATATATAATTTTAAATACATACTTAAATACAAATACACACCTAGGCTCGAAGAACCAACAAATTTTTAATAGAAGATATGGGCCCTCGGTGGGAATCGAACACACGACCCGTGGAGCTGAAGGTCGAAATTTATGCCCTTCGGAATCAAACTGAACGTGCAATTCTTAATATGAAACTACGTAACTCGTTTTATGGGAAATTTAAAGAAGTATTTATACTGTGTAACTTATCTTGTATAAGTCAGCAATAATAAACAAGAATGAACAAAGAATAATTTGATTTTGAAATTACTTAAATATAGAAATATTGTTGCAGTTATGGAGAATCGAGACAGCGGAGTTGCAGATGTTGAAATTGATCACCAACAGTGCATGGAACATGTGCATGTTCATGGGTAAGTAAAATGTACTCTATGAATGAAAAAAATAAGCCATTTGTTGGCATGAGTTTTTCGGTTAAGGAAAACATCGTGAGGAAACCTGCATATCTCTAGAGAAGTCCTGAAATGTGTGTAATCTACCAATCCGCATTGGAGTAGCGCGGTGGGTAGTAAGCTCTAATTCATCTATCCAAAAGGAGAAAGAGGGTCTATTCCCAGCAGTGGGATACTAAAGGGGTCCTCAATGAAGTGTTATTAATATCAAAATATTACCGACTGTTGTTGAAGCTTTTATAGCCCAGCGGTGAGACCGTGCGACTCTTTCGAAGGGTCACGAGTTTAAACCCTGGCCAGGCACTAAGGAGTTCTTTTGTTAAAACTTATGCATCTAATTGAAATTTATCACACGCTTTTCGGTAAAGGAAAGCATCGTAAGGAAACCTGTATATATCTAGAAAATTTTATATATGTGTAACCTACCAATACGCATTGGAGCAGCGTGGTAGGTCTTAGCTCCAAGCCTTCTCTATAAAAACGGAGAGAGGAGGCCTATACCCAGCAGTGGGATAGTAATAGGCCGTTACTTTTTTAACTTTAACGACTGTTGTAGGTGACCGACTAAACATCCAATTCGCTCTTAGCCCTTATGACTTCTAGGAAGTCACTAAAAGAGACTAAACATTGTCCGCGTCCATTAAACAAAAAGAGCTAAAGAAAGAGAAAGAAGAAGAAGATTTTGCCAAATAGGCCCACATTACCAGGTTCTAATTGTTCCCCAGTGTGGTGGTACCACCGCCGCCGTCGTGTCCAGCGCCCGCCGCCCCGTCGCGGCTGTCACAGAACCCACCACCTACCAGCATCATCAAGCGGAACGTGCTCAGCAATTCGCTCGTCGATATAAACGACCCTGGTACTTGATTTATTTATCTATATTAACATAGCTAATAGTATTACCAACATAACAGCATAAAAAAACAAGGTTTTACAAAGCAAAGTTTTCCGTATTATGGAATTCAGTCCCGTTCTGAACGTGTACTAGTTGCGACTATTTGATGCAATATTGTCGATTTTGTGCTTGGTGTCGATACATAAATACAGGTGAAACTAATATAAAGCTTGTATAAAACGATTGACTAGCCCGTTGGCGCAGTTGACCATGCCTTCAGCTCCGCGGGCCGCGGCTTCGATTCCCGCCGAAGGCCAACATTTTCTGTGAACAATTTATTGTTCTTCGAGCCTAAGTGTATATTTGTATTTAAAATTATATACATGTGTAGTATATTTACCGATTGTCCGTCAACCATAACACAAGTATTAAGTTAGTTACATTGGACGACCGTGTGTGTAAGTGCCCCATATATTTATATTAAGTATATTATATTATAGATTCTGATTAATCTTTAACTCGATATCTAATAGAAGTTGTATATCAAAGATAAGACCATTAGTTGACACGGCAAACGCTGTTCATCATCATTCTCTTTCCTTTATCCCACTCTAAGTAGGGTCAGCACAACATGTAACAAACATGTTGTCACATGATTTGGCTACGTATTTTACAACCGGCCGCCTGCCTGACGTCAACTTACCTTAGTCGCCTTTTACGACACCTCGGTAAGAAGTCAGGTTGGTCTATTCTATGCAGCCGGATACCACACGGCACTTACCTTAGTCGCCTCTTACGACACCTCGGTAAGATAGGAGAGTGGTCTATTCTATTCTGCCGGATACAACACGGCAAACGTTGTTCTGCTATATAAATAATTTCTTGGGAATTTATAGTTTCATTCAAAATTTCATAAAAGTCTGTTTTTACGGAGTATGGTAACTAACATTGTGACATGAGAATTTTATATATAAGACAATATATTATAGCAATCCAAAACTAAGTAGGTTATCCTAAATCTGATAATTTATTCCCAGTGGCTCTAGCGGCGGAGCGTCTCCAGCGGCGAGGGTCAGTGGGTTCGTTGGACAGCGGCATGTCGGTGTCCTTCCAGCAGGGCAGCCGCACTGCCTTGCATGCCACCTCGCCTCGCCATCCCCCTGAACAAAGATCTCCAGGTATTTAGTTTTCATCTTAAATCTGATAACCTCCGAAGTACTCCGTGGAAGATTTTCTTGAATTTAAATATGTAAAGGAACATTTAATAATATAATATAAATAAAATATTATAATCATTATGACATATTACAACCATATTGACATAAAATAATTTATAATATTAAAATAGATAATAAAATTTGCATGTCAGATGTCTAAACATTTTGCTAAGAATATCAAAGATTAATTATATTATCAGAACCTAGATTTAAAAAGTCGTTCTAATGATAAATTTATCTTTCAAAAAACATATATATTTATATTAATATATTAGCATTCTTTACATATTATACTAAAACTCTACATACTCGTAATTCGTATAATAATAAATTTACTTACTTCTATACGAGCTGTGATAGCCTAGCGGTGAGACCGTGCGACTCTCTAGAGACGACATAGGTTCAAACCCCGGGTGCCTACCAATGAGTTTTTCTATTAAAACTTATGTGTCTAATTGATAATTGCAATTTATCACACGCTTTTCGGTGAAGGAAAACATCGTGAGGAAACCTGCATATCTCTAGAGAATTCGAGGGATATGTGTAACCTACCAATCCGCACCATAGCAGCGTGGTAGGTCTTAGCTCCAATCCTTCTCTCCAAAAACGGAAAGAGGAGGCCTTAGCCCAGCAGTGGGCATAGTAAGAGGCTGTTACTTTACTTTACTTTACTTTTACTACTTCTATGTTTATTTATATCTACAGTTTATTTATATTTTAATTTCAGGTCGATTGTTTGGAGGCATATTCCCTAGTCGTCAAAGAAAATTAAGCGCGTCAGGCGTTCCAGATACAAAACAAGGTCTAGGCGGAAAGAGCACAGAGGTCTAAACATCGTCGCAATCGATTCAACAATCGAGTAATTATTCGAAACGAAACAAACTTCGATCTATCGAGAAGTTTGAATTTCAAATGAAATATATTTGCTTTCAAGATTATTGAAATTGCGGAATTCCATCGTCACAGAGTGGATCGATGTTTCTTCCGGATCGATTTCAATCAATTGCGCATTTCATGAGATCGCTATCTGATTCTTATTACATCTATCTTATTATAACCAGATAGATGTTTTTATATTTGCTATTTCGGGTTTCTTAGTGCCATCTTTATGATAATTTCGACGTCCCGTCCAAACGGGCATTGGATTATTTAAGTGCATGTGCAAGTGCACACTTATCAATTTGAAGATTTTTATCATTAATCGATAATCTAGTTTTAAATTTGGCAATTGAAATCTACATAAGTAGTTATCATTTATCGCTTCTAATGTGAAACTTGTCTACAAATAATACAATAATACAATCATCTTGCAGATGATTTGAACGGTTTTCCATTAAAAGTGATCAATGTGATATTGATGAATATTAATATTTTTCTCGCGGTATGAAGGTAAAAACCGTTCTAAGATTGTTATTTATTATATCCGTTTCGATAGACTTTACGGTTAATAATCGTATGAATTTCGCAAGAAAAATTCCAAAACTGTAGTTTAGACCGTATAAACCGCATATGTTCTAAACAAAACGCTACCAAGAGAGATTTAATAGGAATTTTGCACTCCAACACTTATTATGTGTGATTCAATATATAAAATCTTATTAAGGATTAAGACAAATACATATTACTAAATAAAATCAATTTTATTTAATCTCAAGGAGCCGAGAAGGTCTGTCCAAACGAATATATATCTTAAGGAATTATTACATGTAAGGTGGATGTTTTAATGAGTATCAGGGTAAAATGGGGTTATGGGGGTTGATGTTGGAGCATTGAGGAGAAATACAAGCCGAACGTATTGAACGTATAGACGGGTTTAATATCACGAAGATTTTATACTACACCTGATAGTGCTATTAGCGGAAGTATTAAAGTACTTAAAAGGAATCACTTTACAGTGATTCTCTGTGAAAAATCTAGAATAAATAAAGTGCAATTAAATGCATAAAGCTTTAAGTGATGCATGATTTGCATTCCGCCAATTCTGTCGTAGAGTAACGCGACATTTGCGCATACATTTAAATTTACGTAATCTTTAACAAAGCGCGTACTAATTTTTTTCTGTTCTTCTATTTAAGCTTGACAACAGGAAGCGCTCGGTTAAAGTTAGGAATAGACTTGGTCAAGTACTAACCTATTGTACAACAAACGATCTTCATAGTTTTGCAATTCAACGTACATATTACACGCTTAATATTAAAGTGACCTAATTCAAAAAAGTAGTTTTGCACAAAACTCTAGTGTTAAAGAGAGCCATAGCTTGGAACAACAAGAAAATACTACGTCTTTAATAGTTCGTAACGTGATGTCATAGATGGCATTGATTAACGATTATAATGTGTCTAACCCAATTAAACCTAATTTTTGAATTCAATCACTATAATACTAAATGTTTTATATATGTTAGCTAGCGTTCACAAGTGACCTAATTGACAATAATGGTGTAGTAAAAAATCTTCGTGATATCCTACGAGGTATATATACATCCTTCGCTAAGTCCGTTCGTGTGTTTTGTGTAGCTTTACATTCTGAAAAGAATTTCTTTCAAATGTCCTTATATACAAGGTCACCCATATAAACGGGCTTAGTGGAGAAGTTCACGTGATGTGAAAACGACATTATAATTCAAAAATTACAACGAAAATAAAAGATAAATGGTTGGGGCCACGCTTCCGTGGGATGCTAGAATAGAAAAGAAAATTCAAATAAAGAAATTTGTATGATAGTGTATGCAGAGTATTACTCTTGTGCCTAAATAAAATGGCAGGTAAACAGCAAAAGAACAGAACAGAAATACGAGTAAGTACGCATCTTTAGAGCTTCGCCTATTTGCCGTTCTCATAACAGGCATTAAAAACTCACAGGGTTACGAAACCATTTTATAAGGATATTCTTTATTTATGGAAGTCATAAGAAATATAGATTAAACGAATTTTGGGATTGTATTAAATTAAAAACATTTATTGCAATTTTAGAACGGAAGTAACTCGAAATTATTAACGAATGTCTTCTATCTAGTTTCTTGCCGATGCTTCTTTACAGAAGCAACCCTCCAAGACGGTGGTAGAGTATTACATACATATTTGGTGATTCCTCGAACCTTGTTGAAGCTTTTTAGAATAAAGCGAGTTTTAATCTTTAAAAGGTTTTGCTAATGCAAGAATCAAACCAGAAAAACGTATCAAGCACCGTTTTTCAACGACTGTTCAGTATTAAATATACAGATAATATATTGATCATAAATTAAAACCAGAGAACATAGAAACTTCGTTTTGAAATCTGTTCTGGTATTTGTTTGTCACTTTCGTTCTGAAAGTGCTATTAAAAATACTTGCATGTTACCAGATTACTTTATCAAAGAAAATAATATTAATATCGAAGTATTTTATCTTTTTTTAGGGATAATTGTACATATGTTCGGATTAGATACAATAGAAAATGTTTAAAATCACAATACGTTTAAAAAATTATTTCAGCACATAAACATTATTATCTTAGTAATGCAGTAAAATTATATTGATGAATATATTATTCTAGTTTATTTAGAATGTTATTAAAAAAATCTATAGTTCTCAATGGGTTGTTAAACGCATTAAGAAAGACAAATTTATTTCTGTAGTTTTTAGAATCTATTTATTACGAGAGTTCGCAAAAGAGGTACAAATCGCCGTAGACAACAAATCAGACTGACTAACTTCCTCAAGCGTTTCGTTTGGAAATTTTGTACTGTCAAAGAATTTTTATCCTGTCCATATATATCTTCTTAAGAATATATACCAAATAGTAAATTTGTGTCCATTTAGGTTATTTAATAGAAATTATATCCTGTATATTTATCCTCATCAATAACGTCTTAAATCTGACAATAATGAGGCGATTTAAAGTCTATAAAAAATTATATCCGATACTTCACGCCACATACCTTTGTGTTCTTTATCTTCTTTTATTTGATTTAGCTTTAATAATTAATTGTCTTGTTGTGTTGTCTTCTACGTCTATTTTTTACGTCCAATATTTCGACTTATGCCTTTTTTCATTACATAAATGTATGATATTTAATTATCTAATTCTAGAGTTCAACCTAAACAAAACTTGAGCTAATTGCTTTAAGAATGACTGACGACGACACAAATCAGGATGCTTTGAAGTCCAAACTAGATTAGAGATTACAGTTAATTTACTTGTGATGCTTATGAAGATTTTTTTTGGAACAGTGTAAGAGAATTCATTATTTGCAACAATAAGCTTGTACAGAGACATCCAATATAGAACTATATAGTGCTATCATCGAAAAAAGTCATGAATTAATTGCATTGATTTTTAAAGGGCTATATGTTATATTGACACTCAAACCTTTGTGAAAAGTTGTTGTACTTTTTGTCATGAGCCCTTAAAGAAGTATGAATATGTTCATTTAGCATTGTCCTAAATTTAAAAGTTAAAAAAGCAAGAAGTCTATTCTAAACTTGTGTTTGTTAGACTTCGCTTAAGTCTATCTAAGATTATCATCTATTAAGAAAAATATTCTGGTTCAAACCTGCCATTAATTAAAAAATTACTTTAATTAATTGTCTCCCTCATTAGTTGCTGTTCCCTATATCTTATACTATAGAAATTTTTTGAAAGGAAATAATATTAATAAGGCTAAATATTTGCAAACCTACTTTTTGAAGTTATCTAAATTAATTAGTGATTAATGTTGACTTTGTATCGATAACATAGGCTTGTTATTTCTACTATTTGATACGTGGGTAGATAGACAAATAATTGACTTGTTATTGGACTTGGACTTTAATTACAAGGGTGTAAAGGTGATATTTGAATGTGGGTTTTGAAAGGTTCTACTAGGGTGTGATGTTACTGGTGAAAGATGAATATTGGCATAGAATACATCGGAACTGCTACGGGGTTCTTTATTACTTTAGTATAATGAAACCTAGTTTAATCACTGGGATTAAGTGGTCGATATACTCGTAGGTCTCATTGGCCAATGATTCTAGGTTCGATTATCGGTTTTATTTTCTATCTTTTATTGCATCATCGCATTTACTATAAATATAATACTATTTCATCACTTTGTAATTAATTTTTTTTTTAACTCTGTAACTTGATAGTAAAATTTCCCATAAATATCAAGTTGGTATTTAATCAACTTATTAAAATGTTCGATTTTAATCGCTTCCTTACATAATCTTTGAACTTTATTTAAGTTTGACTTTGAATTGTATTAAGATAAGGGACGCCTATCGGAAACGGATGGTCAGTCCAGCCGAACAAATCGTTCCTAAAATTTCAACATATGGGACGTAGGTGTCGCTATGATCCTAACAATATCACATAATCTTATCTACCAGTAACATATGCTGGATAAATCCAAAATTTTCCTATTTTACCACGGATGAAAGTGATCAAAGAGCGGAGCAGAGTTATCGGTATATTTGTGGAACCAAGTTGAATAAGTGAATTCTCTTCAAACTATCCTTCAGATAAGCGATGTACAATGTATACGTACAGTACAAGTATCTGATTATTCTGTCCAATAAATTATTATACTGTTGAATCTCCAATATTAATCGTATATTGTAAGCTTTGATTTCCAATTTTATTGTAAGAACGATCGGCTACAAAGAACGTGATCCAAAGCTGTAACAAACAGGTTCGTAAAGTGCTAAGTATAACTGCTTCTCGTAGACAATTCATATATAGCGGTGAACTGTGCGATAGATTAGTAAGCACTATCTTGCATAGATACTATAAATGCACTGTCTAATAGTGAGATCAGCAGGCCTACCATGAATTCTTATTGCGACTCAATTTAAGACGTAAACGACGATCGCGAATCGCTTTCTTTTCGTACCATGAAGTGTGAATTGCATTGGGGTCGCAATGTTTGAAAAAGATAACGTTGTATGAACTGTAAATAACTCCCGTTTTTTACTCACATGTTCTAAGAACGAATTCCGAACGCTGATTCGGCAACGACCTAAGGTCTTTAAGACGTCATGGTATGAAAAGGCGAAACAATTTCGCTTACGTCTTCAATTAAGCCGCAATAAGAGTTCATGGTAGGCCTGCTGTTCGTAAAATTACTCAAAAATTGCACTAGCAACGCTTAATTATGGGTAAAAACTGACTTTCATAGCGCGGTTGAAGAGTCTAATTTAAGAAACAACAGTTGCAAACCCTAATGCTTTTTTGTTTTTGTTTTCATTACTTTTCCGCCATTTTGTTTTAGGCAATAAAATACTGAGGCGAACTCTATAAATCAATTTTAATTTAGTATATTAATTATATGGGTTGATCTCTAGGTGTATAATATACGAATTGTCTCTAAAAGTAAACATAAATGTTTTAAATCGTAAGTGTTTGTTAATACGTTATCGCTGTCCCGATAAAAATATCGTACATTTAAGGCCTTATATTAAGATCTTATATTAAGGCCTTAAACTTTTTTGGTAACCTTACATCAAGCTAGTTAGGACTATATAAAAGTTGGTAATGCTCTTTGATATGTTTTTTGTAGCCGAATCGATTAAATATGTTAAATATAACGATGTTTGTGCTAATTCTAAAGTAAGAGTAACGCATTAAACTCCAAGGAATTGATTAAGCGTTTTGTCGTTGGGATTTTGAACCTTATTATAACGTAATATAACTGTTAATATTATATGCGAGGAGTGAGCCAGTTGGAAGTTTTCATGTACGTATTTCAAGCGAAATGCGTCTTATATCTATGAAATAATTGATTTTATTGAGTCGGGCTTTCTAAATATGAACTGCAAAACATTTTTTAACTTAGTATATGTTTAATAATAACGGTTTTCTATTTTTAGTGGAGAAATTATAAAAACATATTTAATTTATGAAAGCATGAAGCTTGAATGATTGAAGTGAAAATAATTCACTAGAAAAATTTGAGTATTAGAAAATATTTCTATAATTGATATGAGAATTTTATTTTTGTTTCGTTGTCATCATTATTCAGTTTAAAAAAATATGTTAACATTTTCGTCACTTGAATTGACCCCAAGATTTTCGTGTAACTTGGAATCTTTTGCTGCTCCTCTGAGTACTGATGTACTTGTCGGTTTAATATGTTACAAAGTTCACATTTATAAAGCCTAAAAAAGTTTGTGTGAAATCTTTGAATTGCTTTTGTATATTTCGCTTGAAGCCAAAGATGTATTGTTGATTGTGTTCAAGTAATATTCCAAGAACTCTGTGTGTTGTGTTAAATTGTACATTTTTTCTGCTTCCTTATGTATTTCAATTAAATGCATTAAATAAAGAGGCATTTATAATTATTTGTAAAGATTAAGACAGTGTCACATTGTAATTTAATTGATATTATTATGACAATTTATTTTTCTCAATTTTAACAAAAATATATAGAAGACAATTAAGGACTACATTAAAAAACAATACTTAATTCGTGATAAATATTACAACAAGGCATGAGAAGACCTAATTATTTTTTATTAACTAGCTATCCGACCAGAAGTTGCTGAAACTCAGTCTAGTTTCGAATTCCCCTGGAAATGGAACTCAAAATTGTAAAAAAAGCTCTGATAGCCACCAAACTTAGGATGTTCCGCTGGGTCATTCTAAAGATTTTGAATCTATAAAGAACATTCAGACAAACATTTATTTATATATATAGATAAGAAACTATATTTTTATGTTCGTTGTATATCAAACGTGTAATATTATACCTGCTTCGAAATAGATAACATGAAAATATTATAAGACATTCTATTTCATTCATTCATTCTATTTGTATATTTGTTATAGATGAATGTCGCGCAGATCAATACCATTAAAAGTTACTTTATTCAATAGTATATTGAAGCTACCTTTTTAAATTATAATATTTTTTTTTCAGGGTTTAAATCTATTTCGTCGAAGTTATATTTTTTTATAGCTATTTATCACAGCTTTGAGAACTGTGATAGCCCAACAGTGAGACCGTTCTTTTAGGGACACGAGTTCAAATCCTATCCCTAGGAATGAAAAATTTAACTGTTCTATTAAAACAAATAATTAAATTATTAATTTCAATTTATCTTTATGGTGAAAGAAAACTTCGTGAGGTAACCTTGCATATCTCTAGAAAGTTCTGAGGATATGTGTAACCTACCAATCATTAATCTTGGGTCTTAGCTCTAACCCTTCTGTCCAACAACGGAGAGGAGGCCTATGCCTAGCAGTGGCATAGTAATAAGCCATTACTTTTTACTTTTTTTTAACTGTTTAAAATCAAATGTAGTCGCCATTAAGATACAAAAAACATTTATATCGTTAATGAATGTGACACGGTCTTTATCGTATTAGTTTGAGGGTTAATTTTTTCTGTAATATAAACTACACTAACTTATATATCTTGTATGTATATTTTAGAGGTCGACTAATATATATCTTTTAGTTCATAATTGTTATTATATAGTAATATTTAAGCAATAAACGCGCCAGCGTATCCCTGTATGTTGTATTATAAATTGTTGAGAGTTGCTACAACTAAGTCACTTACATTAGTTTTATTTAAAAAAAACATGAAAGTGTATTTATTTATTAAATATGAATTAACATTCATGAGGGTTTTTGTTGTTTTATTTTGTCCCTTTTAATTTATTGTAAGACTGCGAAAGATATAGAATATTTCTAAAAAAATCTAAATATACATATATTTAGATTATTATGTACCTTATATATGCAGCAGGAACAGTGTAAAGAAATTATCTTTCTTCTACCCTTCTCCCACTCTGAGTCAGGTCGGCAAACATGTTCTAAACATGTTCTTATATGATTTGACTAGGTATTTTATGGCCAATCGCCTGCCTGACGTTAACTTACCTTAGTTGCCTTTTACGAAAACTCGGTAAGAAATACGGGTAGTCTATTCTACTCAGTCAGAAACCACGCGGTGGGAAAAGTGTAATGAAATGTATGCGCGTATTTATGTGTCAATAACAATCAACCTGCAATCAAGATGCATTCTATAACCCTTGAAACAAATTTTCATACTATCTATCCGTCCTACGTCCCTTTTCGTTCAAGGATATGTTTCCCAGTAGCACGATTTTGTGCCACCAGTATCTAGCAACTCCCCGCTGTTTTTTGGTTTAACCTCAACCTCCATCAGACGATGTAGCCCGCCCATTATCATATCCGCTCCATAAAAAAACAAAAAAAATATACTACTTTCTATAGAATTATCAACGAACATAAAGAAACATCATAGTCCAAAATTCGTACATATTTAGAACTCACCAAGTTACGTGAAAGCGACGCATATTTGCAAAATTGCAAGCAAATAGCACTACAGAAGTTGTTAATGGCAGTAAGTATTATTACGAGATCCTAATTGATGTATAATTTAAATTGATTCATGTAGAATAAGTAAAAGAATAGCTAATGAATCTTAAGGAACTTTGGCACCGCCAGAAGTCAGTTTTATTTAAGCACACTCTTAGGTACCTCTGAAAAACCACACCCAGTATCATTTTTAAGGGCTCCTTGGAATATGATCGTTATTTTTTTTTCTAGATTACTTCAAATTTCATAAATCTCTTACAGATACACATACTGGATCGGTCTGGAGGAGCCATCATTGCTAAAAATAGGAATGGGATACCAATACTATATTAGTAAGTATGGAGTATAGTATTTGTGATAACGACGCTCAAGTTGCAATAGTAGAGACATAGTACAAAGAACGAATTGACATTAGGATCATAAGGTTTAGGTATTCCGTTTCAGAAAATACAGTGTCAGTAGACTCAAGAGGGAAAGATCAAAATACTAGCAAGATCCATTATAGAAGCAATATAACAGAACTAACTACTTTGCTATAATCCGCACGGGTATTTGCTATAACCCGTGCGGATTATAGCAAAGTAGTTAGTTCTGTTATATTGCTTGTAATATGGAATTCCGCAAAGTAACGCCTGCTTCTATAAATCATCCATTATAGATTTAAAATTCCAGATGTGTTACTACCAATTGGAGTAGGCAAAAACTACAATCAAAACTTGATTCAATACGATCAAAAATCTTTGAAGTTTTGGCCAAATGTTTGTGATTGGGTATTTCTAGCCCATCATTAAGTTGCGGTGACTATAAACCCGACGCTTAGTATGAAGAACTGATGTTTTCGAGTGGTTGTCTCAGACAAAAAAACGCAACATCGGTTGACTATCTATTTGATCATTAGATGACCTTAGTGAGGCAGTCGGAAACCTGGGATAAGATTATTTATAAACGTAAAAACCGATCTGAATTTAATTAAATTAAAAATATATGAAATCAAATATATTTTACCGATCGCGATCGGTGAGAAAAATCATCGATGTTTTATAACCTTCAAAACATTTTTTTAAGGTTTCATTGCTAATATTTGTAGGAAAAAGGACACGAAACACTTACTTTGGTGCAATAACACACACATTTAGCAAGTGACTGATGAAATACCTTATCGCCTCAGTCATAGTACTAGTAATAGATAAGACAGCTGGACGAGTCTACGTCGAGACTGACTGCCATAATGCCAATCTCCGCTATGTATAAGAAATATTACTTACTTGAGAATCCCACTTCTGGTATTGCAATTATCAATTGATTATGTCGATGTCTAATTATTTAATGTGTGTTGGTTAATAACGACTATTCTTTTCTTTTTTTTAATTACCTAATAGAAGAGAGTTTTGTCCTGTTATTGAAAGAAAATGTTTAAAACTGTAAATTCAGAAATGAGTTCCAACGACACGGATTTCACCCCGTATCGTAAAGCCACTGGCAGCGACACAGCACTTGTACGGCCTCCCTCCCACCGCCCCCTTGAGCTTGGCTTAACACCGAAACACACGTGGAATTATATGTTTATATACTATCCTAATAGATAGCCATTGGTTTTCTAGGATAAAGGTGAGGAGTCGTATTGTATCTAAAAATTTTGACGATTAAATTTAATAACTATTTCACTGTCAACAAACAAATATCCAGGTGGACATTTGTTTCATTTATGTAAGTATTATATTTTATTAATTTCAAAGCCGGATGCGAAAACTAAAGACCCCTATTCTTTTTCCAAAAAGTTCGAAAGTCGATTACACAATCAATTAATTATTAATTAAAATAAATTCAAAGTAGCAGCTATATGTCGAGAAAGCTTGGACTCTAGCTACAATAAGCTAACCTTGACATATACTTTTTTAAGTACTATCTCAAAAGACTGGCGAGTTTCTTCTTAATAAAAGCATTTTTCCAAAGCGGTATAATTATAATTAATTATTATTTAACAGACATTTGTTTATTTGATAGATTTCTTTAAAAACTATTTCAATAGGGATATTTGAATAGTTTTTAAAGTTCAAGCCGTGAGAAGAGTTAACTTTCATGAACGGTATGCAGCACAAAATCCGTGGTCACTATTTCTATAAAAATTTATGTATTCGTACATTTTTGGTGGAAGAAAAGATTATAATGTACCCTTCATATCTTTGTAGTATTCAAGGGATACATGTTGCCTATCTATATCTTGCTATATCTTTTTGGTCTTGACTTTAATTTTTGTTCCCACACGATAGAGAAGCTCTATGTCTATGACTAGGATACTCACAGGTCGTTAATTTCTTTTCTTTTTAATTACAAATAATTTAATTCTCACGGTTTTTGCTACGTCCGTTGTTTTTTAGTATCATAGCCTCTCCATGCTCTTCGCTATTCCATTTCTCCTCGACGGTACCCTCTCGCTTCAGTACAGCCGACCACGTGACAATAGTTACAGCCTTCGGCGCGATTTTTTTCATTTCGAAAAACCCGCTGTAAAACATTTAAACACTATCAAGGTAAGTTTTTATTTAAATATATAGTAACATTAAAAAAAATTGCAGTATTTTTCATCACCTTAATAATATTAATAAATATAGAAAGTAGAAATATTAACACATATAAGCAGCAAATCAAGCTAATCAGATTTTTTTATCACGCAAATTGTTAATATTATTAAATTCTATAATACCAAATGTATATGAGGCATGAAGGTATGCTTAATTAATATATTTTATGGCAATGCCAATTATAAGGTAGTGTTTGATAAATTACTTAATAACCGAAAAATATAATTTCATAGAGTCACACAATATTTCATTGCATTTTGTTCATTTATATACACAAGTATATACGACATCTACGTGTTGTAAAATATACTCTGTTGTTATTTGTATTTGTATTTTGTAAATGTATATATTATTTTGTTCTCTATTTCTAATTTTTTCTAAATTAATTTTTCGCAAAAATATGAATTGATTTTGATATAATATTGAAACATCTTGTTTAAATAAACTATTTTATTATGGGCCATTCCCATAACATAAATTGAAAAAATTAAATCCAATACAGACTTTAACATTAATAATTTAACAATTTTCATTTAAAAAATATATATATTTATCAAAAATTTGAGACAAAATTATTCTTACCTTAAATACAAAGGGTTTTTAGTTTTTGTATAAAACTAAAGATCATTTTAAAAGCAAACACCAAATGTAACAATACGAATTTGGCAGCCAGAACAAAACAAATCGAATAAGGGTAACTGTTTCCGAACACGATCTTTGTCACTTATATGACAGATGTCAAACTTTTGGCGCGAAAAATATAACATGGCGCGGCATCGAACGCGCCAACAAAACTGTCTTCGAAGTTGTAAAGAGAAAACACGAATTATCCTCATTTAGTAGTAATTTAATAAACTTAACTAAATTATAGGCATTTAATTCAATTTAAGCGTTGTCGGTAACGCTGCGTGCATTATGACGGTCAATCACCTTCCGCGTTTAGAATTTCAAAACAAACGATAGATGCGACACCATGGGGAAGGTTTCCACAGATTACAGATACATTTAAATAAAAATTCAGTAAAATTTAATTAAAAATAACTAAGTATTTAAATATAATTTGAAAACTCTTTAAATATATCTATTTAACTTATTTTTTTTAATAAAACTTGGTTTTTACTTTTTAACATCATATGGAAAACGTTAAACGTGGGTGAATGTCTTATAATAAATAGAAAGCCTATTTCCACACATTTTGAGAAGTGTGTTGAGTTAAAATCTACATTTATACAGACTTTTCGACCTGTTTATTTCATTATTTTTGTTCTATCTATATACATTATACATAAAAGAGTTCCTTGTGAATTCCATGTAGATGTACGTTCCTTATAGATTCCAAAACGGCAGAATCGATTTTAATGAAATTTTCAGACCAAACCCAGGGGTAAAGTTTGTCCTGTAAAATTTAGTGGCCATGGTTTTTTTTGTATACCGAAGCTCTGAGAATCCCTAGTAAGCTAGTAATATATATAGAGTGTTTCTTATTACTTGGAACTTGAAAATTCAATTAACATATTCAATGTCTCATATTTTAATAGCACATCTGGGTATGTCTTGGTAGATCTAAACCTTAGAAGGCCTTATTCGGTTAGGGGATAAGAGGTCTCACCGGAGGCACCCTTAGAACGACGATCCCCGACGCTAGTAGAGCTTCTGCGCTCTACTCTCTGCATTTCGCAACCACGACGATGCTTCTGCGCTCACCCATCCCGCCCAGTGACGATATAAAAGCCATAAACAGCATACAGTCAATTCGAAATAAAATAGGGGATAAGTTGTCATATGGGTGTCCCATAACTGAAGGACCAGCTCTGTAGTGGTGATAGAGGGTACCAATTGTAACGTTGTATAACGAATCTGTACCGTTGTTTTTAAATTAATCGCGGATTGCAGTTTCTTACGAGTACTATTATGTAATACAGAAGTAGTTCTCTTAGTAGTTCAATATCGATTATTACATCACTACAACTAGAGCTTAACTTACGTAGCAGCTTAACATCAGAAGAGGTATATTTATCGTAGCCATTGTACATAGGAAAATTCAATAACGACTCAAAGGTTTTCTAATTTAACGTATAATTAAAAAGAATCGGAATAAAGTAATCTAACAACATTCATTGGTTTTGGTTTCTTGGTAGCAGAAGTGTAAATGCTCAATATAATTTTATCCCATTTATATTATTTGCAGAGATAAATAAATAAAGCTTAAATTTTTAAATTTATCAGTAATCTGCGTTATTCCAATTCTTCACTTTGATTGCAACTATGATTATCAGGTATTAATTTGACGAATAAATTATAACTACTATTTATTATTATGTAATCATACGGATCTCATGACGACGAAATCCAGTTACCTTTGTATAAGGTTTGACGTTTCGGCAGAGTTGCATCAGTCGTGGTCGTCGTCGGCGTCTTCGTTCCCGAGTACTAGTCGTTATTTTCGCCAACTACCCTCACTTGTATGTTTGTATAATAATGAATCGCGAAAGCTTTAAATCTACTATAATTACGCAGTTAAGGCACTGGTAGTACCTGCGACTTCTTGCGCTTTGACTTGCGACGTGCTAAAATACCCTCAATTGCCTAAATTAACTATATTGTTTGAAAAATAGTGTTTTTTTATTCTGTTTGTTAGTCCGATATATAAGCTAAGTTACGAGTTTTCCTAGTCTAGGATAAAAGAAGTATTGTAAATTAATTTTATATAATGCTAAATGTAGAATGCACTATCAATTTTCATACCCGATACATGTAGGATTCGTAAAAACACATGCGCAACACCGCCCCCATAATATTAAAATTTCAAATTCAAATTCAAAATATTATTTATTATACATTACATACAAAATATTAAGTATTGTTAGCAAGTCTTTTTGAAACGTCAACTTTACTGCTAGTTTCTCGAAAGCTGTTCCTTCCGAAAAGAGCCAGCCAACAGTCACTACACACATTGTACAATTCACTTATATTTATAATTATTGTTGCAATTTAAGTTATCGCGGATTATAGCAAAACATTTTTTTTATTATTTTTGCATTATGGATCTCGCAAAGTAACGACTAATTTAATTAATTATTTATAGTAGACAGACTTTCGCATTCACAATATTAGTGTGGATTATAATTTTTATTATAGATGGAGGAATCACTCGATGGTCGCGAAGCAAGTACTGGTGCTTCGGGATATGATTCGGCAGCCATTTTGAATGATGACGTCTCGCCTACGACAAGTTTTTGTTACAACATACCGAACCTTTTTAATGGGTAAGCCTTTCACATAGAAAAACAATGAATTCCTGAGATTCTCAGAAAATTCGTTGTCATAAGCACGAAGAATGATTTTTAATAATTTACTATATATATCCAATAGTTGTTTACAAATACATTTAAACCATGAGCTGTGATAGCCCAGTGGGAAAGAGTCGCACCACTTTGTGACTCTTTCGAGAGGGTCACGAGTTCACACCTCGGGCAGGCACCAATGAGTTTTTCTATTAAACTTATGTGTCTAATTGATAATTGCAATTTATCCCACGCTTTTCGGTGAAGGCAAACATCGTGAGGAAACATGCATATATATATCTAGAAAATTCTTGCGAATATGTGTAACCTAAGAATCTGCATTGGAGCAGCGTGGTAAGTATTAGCTCCAACCCTTCTCTCCCGAAACGGGAGAGGAGGCCCTATACCCAGCAGTGGGATTGTAACGGGCCGTTACTTTACTTACTTTACATTTTAATCATAAATTTTACAGCTGTCAAAGACGACACACGAAGAGTTAGCAAAAAATGTTCCTCTTCTTTTGCAGAACTCACTGTTAACGCAATGTTTTGCATCACCGTACGTAGTCATTTGTAAATATCTATATATATATATTTATATATAAATTAACTACATAAATTGGTTAAAGAAAATTAAAAACATAAAAACTTTACTTGAACTAAGTGCATGCCTGAAGTTAAAATCCACGGCCTCTAACCTAAGGTTTAGGCACTGCCATCGTTCGGCAATAACTACTTAGCTATGATAGTCATAAAGGAAATTCTTATTTTTCTAGCCTCGGCCCAGGATCAGTTCTGTGCGAACGACCGGATACGGAAGTAGGAGAGCCGTATACTTCTACGGAACCTACGGAGGATACAGGCGAAAACCAGCAGTATGAAGAAGATGAGGAATATTCACCCAATTCTAGTAAGTTCTTTTATCTATTTTAACAGTTTATTCTACTATTCAAACTTAAACAGGATACCATCATTTTGTGAGCGTGCCATTACAAGATATAAAGAATTAAGGACAGTTAAAAAAATTAAAAACATGATAATTCTTCTGCCCTTATCCCACTCCAGGTGGGGTCGGTACAACTTTATACTATACCATTTAAGACATAGCAATTATTTTGATCTTTTATAGTAAAAATTTTTTATCACATTTCAGATCCAAAAAGCGATATTCCAAAACGAAAACAACGAAGATACAGGTATTTACACACAATTATTTATAATTCAAATAAATTAGGATACTTTTCATATTATTGTGGCGATATAAAGTTAATTTGTTGCATATAAAATAGCTGACAGACAGCACTTGATTGAATAACGTTAATGATATCTACTTTGAAATCATCCAAGGCTTGCATATACCAAAAACCATAGATGTAAACTTAAACGTTATCCATATAGAATTTTGCATAAAAATTGTTAACCTGAAGTTTGGTTCAGAAACTGATCTTACCTACAAGAATTTGCAGTTAAAGTAAAACTGTCCGAAAAATCTATACATTATTATAAAGGTAAACTTTGTGACATAAAACGTTTGAAACCAATATTATATTATATTACAAGGATCAAATAAATCTATTTATCCTTTAATAACATTTTCTGTCATTTCGGCGTGCAAAATTAGTTAATAAAATAATTCTAATACAAAATCTGAATAAAAATTTAAAATGACCTTAACAATTTAATTAGATCACAATTTTTTATCTATTTATAACAAAAATGTACAAGTTATATCTATCTTAAATTACTTACACGCTACTACTATACAAATCATGCCCACGTGGAATGGTCCCAAGAATGCTGGCAGCGTTTCCGCGTTGAATCGCTAAGCTGATTCTCTGTGCGAAAAAGGAGTCAATTATTTTAATTAATTTTCTTAATCCTTTAATTAGTTTAATTTTCAGGACAACCTTCTCCAATGTCCAATTGGAACAACTAGAAGCCGCGTTCCATAAAACCCATTACCCAGATGTGTTCTTCAGAGAGGAATTAGCAATGAGGATAGATTTAACTGAAGCTAGAGTTCAGGTGCGTACTTCATTACTTGTGTAGTAAATTAATGTTACTAATATTAATATTAATAATCATTTATTCAGATATAGTGTTACAAACAGATACTTAAACTAATATGACATACCTGTCAGTAACACCATACGAATGGGTGTACAACTCAGCGTATGTCCTAGGTAGGTAGGTAGGTGTTGATTTTCAGTAGGACCCGCGATGTTGAGAAACTAGGAACGTTAAATAATTTTTACTAATTTTGAGAGACCGGCTATAGTCACGTATTATTTCATCGGATGAGCCCGACTAGTTTCAAGCCCATTTGGGGCTCTTATTCATGAGCTCTTTACGCGATAACGACTAGTCGGGCTCATCCGATAAAATAAGTCGTGAGTATAGCCGGTCTCTCAACATTAATAATGAATACCAATCACGATAGTTTAAATTCAATAATTTTGTACTAATTGTTATCATAATTCCACTCTAAGTGGGGTCACAACATGTTGTTCGCTACCATTTTCTCTTATCATTCGTCGACTCTGGCACTACTTCATTATATACTTCACACAATCCAATCATCTCTTTTTCGACCTGATGACCCTCCAGTCATCCGTATTCATTTTTAACATTTGTTTGGTCACATGATTTTTTATCCCTCCTCATTATATGTCCATACCATTTTAATCTTGAACTTCTAGTCATTTCTATAATAGGCGAATCAAATTGTTATATAGTATGAAAAAAGTAATCATACCAATTTTATTTCAACATCAGATGAAAATTTATCATGCGAACATCATTTCATTTTAGGTATGGTTTCAAAACCGCCGCGCTAAATGGCGGAAGCAACAAAAATCAGGATGTGAGCCCTACCCGCCTCGTTCAACAAGGTCGCCGGACCCTAGATCGCCATCAGCCCTTGCATTGGAAATGAGAGATTTCATCACTATTCCGGGTAAATTTGAGCTAAGCTATATTAATAGTTATTGGTAATATTAAATATGAAAGCGATAAGAACAAATGAAATTGATTTTCTAGGCAACGGTAACTAAACAGTCACGTAGGTTTTCGATCCTCATTCGTTTAATCCAAAAACTGTTAGCCTTTGCTATCACAAAATAATGTACATATAAGGACAATCGAATAGTGTGCGATTCAAAATGACAAGAGAGCAAATGTGTAAAAAATGCGGCAGCAGAGGTCATCGCGGTAAAAAATGAGGTGGTCTATTTAGTCGTATTCCACACGGCGGATATGTATTTTAATTATTATAATTTCAAAGTAACTTCTCTTTACAGTTTCCTCGTCACAAATAATCAGCTTAGCCGAAAACAATCAGAGTGGATATCCATCGAAGTCAAAGCAACCTGGACCAGCCATACACATATCAGCTCTACCAACTAGACAAAACCCTCAAGTCGATCTTCCTTCTTTTTCAATACCACTACAGTACAATTTAGGGTCATTTAAAAAATTAGAAGACGCACAATTAGATCTCGAAGCTTCCACATCAGATAATGTACAACATCACTGGGATGCACGAATGATGCCAAATTTCAATCTCATGAACATAAAACCACTTTTGGATATCAACCGAGAAAATTTAGATATGTCTGACGTAAAATACGAGGTCAAAAATGAAAATAGGCCATACACAGAGTTACCTAATTCTATAACATCGTCTATAGAGCCTGAAGATATTCTTGGTAAAGATACAGTTAATGAAGGACAGACTATATCTCCAGATTTTGAGATCGAACGATATCAGAATTATCAAAATGAAAGCGATAAAAGGTACAGGGAGTCCAGCTTTGAGGAGTCCATGATTGAAGATGGACGCAATGATTTCGTTTGCGACAGTGATTTCCTTTGTAAGAACAACTTTGAAAAGATTGATGAGAAACGTAATGATTTTGAAGAATGCCATTTACTTGATACAGATAATAGTGTAGCTGTTAATATAAGTAATTTCGATAATGATCTGTAATTATGTCTTCCTATTCTATTCGTTCGTGTTCAGCAATATTGGGACATGACTATGGAGTTATTATGGTATACTCAAGTACAGGAGCCAGGCATGTGTCCATTGACAATAAAGTGAAGCAAATGAGACCTTATCTCTTACTAATCAATTACTATTGTATCTTTCGTTTTTATGTGTGATTAGACAAATTACATGAGTTTCATCTTTCATCTCATTATATGTTGCGACACTTTGTTTCTCACTTACAGGTCTGTCTATGACTCCACTAGTTTAGTATAATTAATACTTCTATGGGAATGACAAAACCGTGGTTGGATTTTGAAACTCGTGAATGGTATATAGTATAGTAAATAAACATGATTTCATAATGTCGCCACATATTGGCCAATGGTTAGAATTAATCTGAATACAAACTGTGATATAATTTTCAGCTTCGTCTCATAATTTCTACTATCGTCCGATCCAATGTAACTTTGAACTCAGTCTAACTAGAACTAGGTTTATTAAGTTATTTTTTTAGATATAATGGTTATTAAAACGTTGTATTCAAGTCGTAATTTATTTTGGTTAAAAATAACATTTCAACTGAACTTAAGTTTCAGTAACTATATAATCTACTAGCGCATGCCCGCGACTTAATGCACGTGGACCTCAGTCTCGGAATAAATAGTACCCTTAGTCAACCCTGCAAATACCTCCATTACAAAATAGTCGTAAGAGTTAGTTTGAATGTGCCTGATTTAATTAAATATATGGCCATAAAAGACCGAAATGACGTTTAAACATTAATATCGATATCTTAACAAGTTTAAAAAATGTATTTTGTCCCCGCAGCGTTAGTCTGCTTAAAATAAACTTAAGAAGCTAACAGGTTTTATTCAATAGAAAGAGTGATTAATAAAGATGGTTAAAATGTTTAATTTGATAAGGTTTTTTTGTATATTAATAGAATTATGTCCATAAACGTTACTTACTTTCTGGTTTTACAAAGTCACACATTTTAAATATAATTGTAGATAAATAAGATTTTATCCAAAACTATTGATCCGTTTTTACGTGTGTAAAAATATTATTTCTGCAGCTAGAGGTGTAGCGTGAGTTGGAACTGTAACTAGAGCAAGAACTGTAGCTGAAGCTCTAGCTAATGCTACAACTATAACTCTAGCTACAGCCCTAGCTCTAGCTACAACTCAAGCTAGAGCACAAGCTATAGCTCTAGCACAGCTTTAGCTCTAGCTCTAGCCATAGTTCATTTTTCAAACATTATTATTTTATATAATAAAACTGAAATGAAGCTGTCATGTGTTGGAATTGCGACCTCATACCGGAAAACGCAGCGTAACTAGACCCCAAAGACTGACGTCTTCAGAAAGGTCGCGGGACACCGCTGAATCCAAGCGACACAAGAGCGTTTAGTGTGAAAACACGTATGTCTATCGGTGGACCTCTAACGGTTGAAAAAGAAGAAGAAGATCTTGTAGTTGGTCGGTTATAAAATAACTTCTTTGCTTATGCGATCCGAATCACCTAAGCTTTATTCCTCCTCTCCTTTTTTACGGGTGGGAAATCTTCTAATAGATTCCGGAGCTCTTAGTTGTGATTCCTACCCATTAAAACCCCCTTGATGGTCCGCCTCCGCACTTGCTGCGTTTTCTGTCTGGGTCAAAAGGAACGGTCACAGCCCCCACCTCCGACCTTTCGTGAACCATGAAGTCCCATCAGCTGGGACCGTTAATTATTATTACGGTCTCATCGTCTGCGCCTGCGAGAGGGATCAGAACTTTCGCAATTACGCTCAGTCTCCTTCCTAACCATGCTACCTTCACAAAAGTAGACCACAACTTTCCAAAGCTCTATTAGCTCTCATCATTACAGATACTACCACTTGTTGAGAGAGGTCTCGTCCGATACTACTTATCAAGCCACTACGCTTCACACTCAATTCCTCTTCTCCTAGAAGTCAAGCAGAGTGCAGAGTATTCGGTGAGAAATAAGGATGGTCTGTTCTACTGAGCTATATACCACACGGTGGGTCAACTTATCCTAGTCGTCTTTTACGACACCTCGGTAAGAAAAGGGGGGTGGTATATTAAGTGAGTGCTGAAGGCTGTAGAGTTTTCAAGAGAATTGCCTTTAAAATAAAATTTTCAAAGCAATAGAAATATCGCGGGTAAGTATGCGTGTTAACAATACTTGCATGCGATCACGAATTCTGAAATTAAAAATATTATACCGCTATACTAATGTATAAGGTATTAGGTATACATTTAGGTATACAGAATAAATACCCAACTTTACTTGTTTACGTAAAAGTTAATATTTTTCAGTATATACTTTAAATTTTATTAAAACCGTAAAGGTAAGAACTAAAGAATTATGAACAATAAATGAAGACTTAATCCACGAGGTGAAGTAAATCTATTAAATAAACTCAACAACGATGTTAGTAGCAGATTTATTTATAATACTGGGATATACGCGAATAATTTAAATAGAGCAAGTATTTGTTGAATTTATTGAGCAAATAGAAATGCATTTTCTATATTTAAGCTATGCAATTTAAGATTAGACAGGTCAGACGTCTGGGTCATGGGTTGAAATAACACGCGAACACTTAATTTGAATTTTATTACAACATACATTGCTGTATGTGTTTTCGTTTTCTAGATTTTTTTTATGCTTATGCAGGTATAAATAGATTATAATTAAAGTTTCAAATTTATATTAGTAGCTTTAGCCTTGATAAGATTATGATTGTTCCCATATCATCATACATCTTTCTCCTTCCAACAACATGTTTTAAACATGTTGTTAGATGATTTGGCTAGTTATTTAACGACCAGCCGCCTGCCTGGCGTCATTTACCTTTTACGACACCTCGGTTAGAAATGAGGGTGGTCTATTCTACTCAACCGGATACCACACGGCTTGTCAACTTATCTTAACAGCCTTTTACACCTCGGTGCGAAATGAGGATGTTCTATTCTACTCAGTTGGGTACCACACGACGGGTCAATTTACTTTATTCGCCTTTTACGACACCACGGTGAGAAATAAGGATGGTCTATTCTTCTCAGCTGTATAGCACACCGCGGGTTACCTTACTTTAGTTGCCTTTTACGACACCTCGGTAAGAAAAGAGGGGGGTCTATTCTACTTAGCGGATACCACACGGCTGGTACAATTACCCTGTTCGCCTTTTACGAAACCTGGGTAAGAAATGAGGATGGTCTAAACTACTCAAACGAATACCTCACGGCTGGTCAACTTACCTTAAACGCCTTTTACTCGGTGAGAAATGAGGATGGTCTGTTCTACTAAGCTGTATAACACACGGTGGGTCAACTTATCCTAGTCGCTTCTTACGACACCTCTGTAAGAAAAGAGGGTGGTCTATTCTAATCAGCCGGATACCACACGGCGGTCTGATTAATCCGAAAATCGCTAATTTACTGAATCTGAGGTGCAAATGAAACGCATTGTCTCACATTTAGTATAAGTAATTTGTTGTGTTATACCTACATATCACAATCAGCGATGATTGTTAATTGTGTGATCGTATATAATCGGCACGATCATTGTGCAAGTGTACACACGATACATACGTATGTATCATTTAGCGATTTCCTTTGTTTGTTCAAAAAACCGACACTTCCAAGTCGTAGGTGATCCTAGATGATGATTGGCGAATACCGTTGAGTATGCTCTCTTGACGTCGCGTTTGTAATCGCCGATTATGAAGGGGGGGGGGGCATTTAGTTCCGAAACCAAATTTCGTGAGATGAATTTGATCTTGGATCTTGGACAAGTGTACGAATGCAAAAATTATTATCGTTACTGTGAATCACTTTTGCATTTAAACTCTAATTTTAATTTTATTGGGAACAAAATGTTAAACATCTAATGTCTCAAAAAATTCTATTTATCATTTTGATGAAAAATATCTAGGTCTAAAAATAATTTTAGCTGAGAAACCTTTTGAATACATTCAAGAAACAAATTCTAGGTCGGCTAAAATACTTATCTCAAATGAAATATTGAAGTGTTTGCTTCTTCAATAAGCTACTGATATTTTTATTAAACCTATTTTAGGCTGGATTCCAGTTTTTGACTTTCAATTTAAATTTTTTCATCATTCTCCTGCCCTTATCCTACTCTAAGTAAGGTCGGTACAACATGTTTTAAACACGTCGGTCTATGACTTAGCTAATTTTTTACCACCCGCCGCCTACCTGACGTCAACTTACCTTAGTCGCCTTTTACGACACCTCGGTAAGAAATGAGGGAGGTCTATTCTACTCTGCCGGATACCACACGATACTTACCTTAGTCGTCTTTTACGACACCTCAGTAAGAAATGATAGACCACCCTCATTTCTACTCGGCCATGCGGCACAAATTATGTGATCATAATTTTTTTTAATTTGACTGGCCCGTTGACGCAGCCGTTTTGAGTAACCCACGTTCGCCGTAACCCTGTTTTCAGCCAAGCGGGTGGTGGGTTTGATACCCGCTGAAGGCAAACATTTTCTAAATACAATTTGTTGATTTTTCGAATCTGGGTGTATTTATGTATTTAAGTATGTATTTAAAATTAACTTTATATTTATATTTACCTCTTATCTGTCACCTGTCTGTGTATAATTGACGTATATATTGTTTATATATCTATTTATTATTTAATATATTGTTACCTTACCTATTTTTTTGAAGCTCAAACATCATGAAAAAATCAATCATAATGAAAGTCATGGATAGAAAATAACCAGAGACATATATGGACACGTATACACTTATTTTATTTCTTGAGTAACAAGTAAAAGTTTCTGTTTTAAAGAAATCATTATGAAGATAAATATGAAGCGTTTAAAAAGTTATGCATTTGTCTCTCGGACAAACTGCACTTCTTACGATACACATTTGACAAAATCTACGTTCTCATTAATAAACGTCCCTCGGTGTTAAATTTCGATTTTTCTTATTATGAACGCTCATTTGATAAACATCTTTAAATCATGTGCATATAAGTCGTTTTTCAATTGCAGCTGTATCCGAGCCCAGTACTACCTAATATGAACCGTGGAAAGCAAACGGCACATTCGGAAAAGTGGCTCTTGATTCACGAAAATAACTCCTGTGTTTTAATAGATAAGAACTATTGTCATTGCACGCTTCATAACAATTATAACGTAATCGAATTCGGACATTTGTGTTCGCTGCACACATTTGCAACCGTTCATCTACGCAATTGCTGTTAATTGAAAATGAACTTTAACAAAAGTGATAACGCTTCAAATTGATACGCTCATATATATAACGGTAGTCGTGAATTGTGAGTATGTTGGCGTGCATTCGCTTTTCCGGCACACATACGTACAACTGGAAAATCAAATATTGTAACGATCTAAACTGAACTGTATTGCGGTGTCATAGAGAAGATTACGGAATAGACTATTTGTAAAATATACGTTGTTTTGTATGTTGTTCTGTGGCCTGGGCAGAGGGTTTAAAGGGGTGCGCGGGGTGCGGGGTTACGAGCAGCTAAAGCCTTTCCAGGTCTACTACGTTAGTAGCATCGCGTCCGTCGTGTCGCACACGCGTATGACGCGCTATGGAACGCGCGGGCGATTTTCGAATTTTTTAAAAGTAACCTTCACACCCAAAACATTTTACCTTTATATATTTTTTATTAGTGTTGTGGATGCTTTTTATGTTACTTGTGGCTTCGAAGTAGTTAATGGCTGTCATTATACTGGGTGAATATAATATGACCTAGTTGTAAAGATGTCTTAGTAGCATTATAACTTCCAAATAGTTGTATCGTAATGTATTATGTATAAGCTGGCTTTATCCCAAATGATATCGATATACGGACTTACTGTGAAATGGGCTTAGATTCTTATGTAACATCATCATGTATTTCTGATATCTAACGATTCAAAACAATTGTATTATTCTAGAAGTTTCTTATACTATTTCGTCTCTCTTAAAACATTATTCAGACAATTAAAAATGTGTAATTAAAAAAGTTAATAATAACTAAAATTCATAAAAAATTATCGTTTAACGATTGTAAATTTATTCCAAAATATATTTTTGGTAAAACTTAGGCTAAAAAATGAACGGTCATGTTGTATTGAATAAAAAAGTTTGCACCGTTAAAAGCGCGGGAAGGCAGCCACTATGGCGGGAACTGTAAAGTACCGAATCAAAATCTCATTAACAGCTCGAACCGACTGTAATTTGAGAGCTCTTAAAGTATGAAGCCGATAGGAAATTGATAATATATTGAGTTATCACGATTGCTTAACTTTAGTGATGCTTTCATTAAATCTGAAATTACGTAAGCTTTTACATCTTTACTAAATTGAAAAGTATAAAAAAAATACTTAAGTTCAGAACGAATTTAGTAATTTAAAAATCATTTAAAATGTCTCTACAATTTTTTATGAGGGTAGAAATAATATCAAACGGATGTAGCTTGTTGCAGAAAATGGTTATAAATGATGGGTTAGGTCTGTAAATCTGGCTAGGTCTGGGTTATCGTGTTTCGTAAGACTTAGTATATACATAGTCTAGATCTATGCCTAGTCTGGATTGTGTAATGATGAAGAGGTCATGGTGTTATCTTGCCGAACTTATCATCATCCTCCTGCCCTTATCCTACTCTAAGTGGGGTCGGCACAACATGTTAAAAACATGTTGTCACATGTTTTGGTAACGTGTTTCACGACCGGCCGCCTGCCTGACTTCAACTTACCTTAGTCGTATTTTACGACCCCTTGGTAAGAAAGAGGGTGGTCTATTCTCCTCAGCGACTTACCTTAGTCCCCTTTTACTATCTTGCTGAACTTAATAGATCAAAATAAATGGAAATATTTTGAGAGTTTTACGCACAGAAATTTAATAAAGCATTTTTTATTACTTGGACTAGTGTACTACAATCCGTGATAGTGATAGGAATACAGAAATAACCTTATATATAAACATGTTTGTCTGAATACCACTAAAGATAGGATGAATTCAATATTTTTTTGTTTATGCATAATGGTTGTTTCCATCTTCCATTGTTTAATATTCCAAATTCCATTTTATACTCGTAAATATTCAATCTTAAAATCTTCATTCGTTATGATTATGAGTTTTATTTCTTATTCTTATTTTATTTGTATAAAAATGTGATTGTATACAAATAATGTGTAAAATATTAATACGCTGTAACTGATTTTTTTTGTTGCAATAACAACAATTGCAATTGTTGTATTCTATAAATCATCGATATATAGAATTCAACACTGCGCTTTGTGAACTAAATGTGACCAAATTGCACGATTTCGGCACAAAGATGTGCTTCGACTCACATTGCCTTTTAAAATAATTTTAAAGACTGTTTTCTTGGCACGTTTCAATCTTTACAGAACGTGTTACAAATTTTAGGACTCCTAGTAGGTATTTCTTCAGCGTATCTATAATTATTATACATAAAAATCCCCAAAAGCTATTTATCTGTATGTGATAGATATTCTCAACATCTACAGAACGTATTTTTGTACGGTTTTTATTAAAAGGTAGTGCATTTCTTCCGAAAGTTTTAAATTAATAGTACACTGCGGTTTTATGTAAATGCCACGTAAACCAGCAGAGATACACTCAAGTAATGTACTAGAGAATTGAAGATATACAAAAATATACAAAAATGTCAGCAACAGCATGTCTCTATCTCTTATGGTTAACTCACAGTAACTACTTTTATGTTCAAATTTTCAATAATAATAAAGGATGTGAATTTATTCGGGAAAAAAATTGTTACACACTGATTTCCAGGGGGGTTGTGATAGCCGAATCATGAGAATGTGATCCCTCTTGTGGGGACCACGGATTCAAACCCAAGGCAGGCAGCAATGAGTGTTACTTTTTAAAACTTACTTGGAGCAAAGAGAATTGGAGCAGCGTGATAGTTCTAAGCTCCGACTTTTTTCTCCAAATAAGAAGAGAAGAGGCCTATGGCCAGCAGTGAGATATTTACAGACCGTTACTTTACTACGTACCTATATAGAACCACGTTCTATTGGTTATTTCTATGTTTTAATAGAGGAATCATCTAGTATATGTTATTGACCTCATTTGCAATAATTTTGTAGGTCACTTAAAATTTATGAGTTCGAAACAGCATATGAATCTTTATTTCGAGTTTGAAAATAAATATATTTATAAAATCTCTTCCTTTTAATGTAAGTATAAAAGTTTTATATTTTAAATAATTTATAGAGTTATGAATTGTATTTATCTGGAGGTTCATAATACAAACTTTTGTATTGAGTATCGCGGATTATAGCAAAATAATATTTTGAGTAAGTACTCAAATTATTAGTTTGCTATAATCCGCGATAAAATAGAAATATATATAGTGTTAAATGTATAGTGGACTATCGCTTTTCATACCTGTTACATGCAGAAAACTCATGCACTACCCATCACTAATAATACAACAATACAAAAGCACTGCACACATTCACTACCACAATCTCAACAATCGTTTAGTCCCATAACCGGATTATCATTAGGAAATAGACTTCGCGACAATATCATAAATTGTTCTGTATTTTAGTGTTATTGGTGGCATTGGTATATTGCCGAAAGATTTATATATTATATTTTATTTATAAAGCAATATAAATGGTTTTTCATTCCCAGATATAATACATTTTTAAACCTAACTTTACTATGAATTAATGTATTCGTAATACATAAAGCGACACCAAATTTCGTAAAAGTGCCCAGATATTTTGCTTTCATTTGTAAATTATCAGAAATAAAGAAACTCTCGACTATTAAATCACTGTCCGGAAACAAAAGCGTGTGTAAATCATTGTCTTATGACAAATTATTTGAAATTTAAGATGCAAAACATTTTCCAAAGCGCTCGGGACAATTTATCAGAGTAAAACCTCGATATAAAAGGTAACATTGGCTTATGAAAAATGAACGCTCATTGTTTGCCCTCTGTCTTTTTTCCAGGTTAAATTGTTCGCCCAAGGTTGCGTATTGTAAAGCACCATATCTATCTTTTGTAACGATTGTATATATGAAGCTATTTACGTTTGTGTCACTCATATTTGGAGGCAACACATTCTGACTCCTTGGTTTTAGCGCAGTTATGAAATACGACAGAAATATTAAATTCTTGTTTAATTTGGCCGATAATGTTAAAACAGTTGCCAGTATGACAAGTTCAACAATTTTTTTTGACGATTTGATGGATAGATAATACACTTTATAGGATATAGATGAAAAACTCCTTCATTTTATTCGAGTAATGAAAGGAAACTGTTGTTTCTGCCGTCACAAAGATGTCACTATACCGTTAACATAATAAGCCACTAGATTGACATAATACTGCATTTTTAAAATGTAGCAATTTGAAAAAAAGGGCAATAAAGTTAATTTTGTCTAGTTGATAAAACATGGGATCGATCTCGGAATCTGTACTTAAAATGTGTACTGTCACATATATTCTTTATTATAATTACTTATTTTATTATTACAAGCAAATGTTTCGCCCAATTTGCTCGCTTCCTCGTAAAATCATCATTTTAGTACCCATCACTAAAAAAAAGTATTTGGAATAAACCTTATATTTCTATTTTTCTAATTACAGGAATATCTCTCCCATTTCAAGGCGTATTCAAAGGCCTTTGAAATCTGTTTAACACGATCCGAGTTTTTCATATTTCCCTTAGATTTACCATCTTTACAAATCTAGCTCGATAAAAGTATGTACATCGTTGAGAATTTTACATGATTTAATTATATTCTATTTTCACACCGCAGTTACTTAGGCTCTTCATATTTTCTATAATATTTTAAGAATAGGGTTAAAACTTAAAAGCCATAAAGTACAATGATGAAAGTAAAACCGAATCTCTTTGGGCGAAAATTATACATTACCAAAGGTTGTCAAAATAATAAATTACTACCAATTGGTTTATCCAAGTACTTTAATATACAAATCGACATTTTTCTATTCTTTATTAAGACTAGTTGCGCGCACGGAAGTTTGTGGGATTTGGCATAATTAAAGTTAACTTAGACAAGATGTACATTACTTTAAATACAGGTTACAAATAATAAGGTTAAATAGGTTACAGCGAATATATTTATTATAATTTTAAATGCAGTAAGCATTTAACGTTTTTGCAGTAAAAAAAATATCAATTTATGTTTAGCCGATATGTCGTTATGTGGAATCAGAGATGTCGTGTCGTGTAATATAAAGTGATATTCGATCGATTACCAATCAAATTATAAGAAGCTACCTTCTTTCACGTCATGACTCAGTGCTTGAGACTATTAGTGGATTAATTTCTACCGTAAGGGTTTTACGTAACACTTGCTACGGAAATTGTTATGGAGACGCACTACGTCGTAGTGCCTATATTTTAGTGATCGTGAATTGCGTCTACAAAATTATCTAAGTTAATAAATAAGTTTGTATATGTCTATTTATGTCTAACTAATTATTACTCTCAGAAATATAATGTTCTAAAAGCATGTTCAAAGTGTTTTTTTAAGATAAAATATCTGTAGATACTAAGACAGAATTTTGAGAATATAAATCAAACAATAAAATATAAAAAAGGTTAAATTTAATCAGATTGCTTGCGAACAATTTTTACTGATTGATTGCGATTCCAAACCATCTAATGACCATCATATAAAAAGGATTGTGCAATATGATTTAAATCTAACTTAATTATTACGCTCAGAAATTGAAAGTTGTATACAAACTGGAGCAAGAGTATATTCAAGTTTTTTTTATGATAAAATTCTGTATAAACTTGCGGAGAAAAAATAAATCAAGCAATAAAAAATGAAAAAGCTTAAATTAAGTAAGCCGGATGCAGGCTGCTCGCGATCAAATAATCTGAAGTAGAATCTCTAGGTAGCTGAAATTAATTTGATGAAACAGATAGAGAAACTGGTGGATGACAAATGCAAAAAATCGATGGATCTTTCTAGAAAAGACCTATGTTAAAATATTATTTATTATTATTAATGTCTACCTATAGTATTTATGCAGTACCCACCACCAATAACACTAAAATATACAATGTTTTCCGACTTTGTCGTGAAGTCTATCTCCTAACGATGCTCCTGTTACAGAGCGAAGCGTTTCTTGAGATTGTGGTAGTGAATGTGTGCAACTCTTATGTATTGTTGTGTTGTTTAAGGTAGACAGTGCATGAGTGTTTACGAATTCTGCATATATCAAGTATGAGAACTGAGAGTTTACATTTAGTATCAGAATTTTTTTTTTATGGCGAATTATTATTAAATAATATTTTTATTACTTTTGTATTGTTGACGTCCTCAAACAAAAGTAAGCAAGCTTAAATATTTATGATTTATAGGCGTTACTTTGCGGAATTCCATATTACAGATACTATAATAGAACTACTTTGCTATAATCTGCGTGTATTAAGCGAATGTATGTAATGTAATCGTAATGTATTACGATTTTGTCGTGAAATCCTCCTGAAGATGCTTCGGTTTCGGGGCGAATCGATCTTGGGGATTTTGGTGGTGGTTGTGTGTTTTGCTTGTGTACATTGTTGCTGGTGAAAGGGCCTTGGGATACGTGTGGTGACTTGTCCTTCATGTTGTAAGGTACGTGAATTTTGCCTGCTTCATATACTTAGCATTACATACATTCGCTTAACACACGCGGATTGTAGCAAAGTAGTTCTGTTATAGTTTCTGTTATCATCTATGTTAAATATTGGATATATATATGCTGATCGTCGTGATACTTATCATGACTTTTAGTACAGACAACTGGTATAAATAGAAGAAATATATATTGTATGACCTTGTAACGATCGATAGAACATACTTCTAGTTATCAGAATATATTAGTATACCCTCGTACATTACGGTAGATACTTGCGGCTATTATAGCAGAGGTCAAATGTTAATTCAGTCTAGTCGATGTAACAGTATTTGGTAGTTTTTTGTAGCCTAAATTACTTTTATACAAAACTAGCGGTTTGGCAACGCGTTGCTGTGGTTCAGTTTGGTTTCGAGTTCCCCCAAAATAAAACTGTGATTGACAGTTCAAAATATTGCTCCGATCGCCACTAAACTTTACATAATATAAAATGTAGTTATTGCGGGTTAGCCACTAGAGATAGAGACACGTTATCCCAGACTTTTTTATAGTATTTTTGTAGATCTATAATTCTCTAGTTCATTACTTTAGTGTGCCTCTACTGTTTTACGCGGCGTTCGTGACTGAAGCTCCTGACTAGTTTTTTACACTCGCGTAATCTCTTTAACGTAATTTAAATAAAACCCGAATGTATTATTATAAGTTAATAATACATTACGGTTCTTTCTACAAAATTTGCAATACGTTTTACTAAAAACCGTAAAAAAATAGTTAATTAGGTCTTAAGAAAACCTATCACATACAAATAGATAGTAAGTAAGACCTACTCAATTTATATTTTGCCTCCGCTGGACTCAATTGGCAAGATATTTTGTCTTTTTTTTTTAATCCAATTGTCTCCTGAGACATTTTTCCCATTTTATGAAGGTGCTATCGGCACTCCATCTAAAACGGTGTCATCACACTGATACCTGGGGATTCCGGTTTTAGATCTTTTTAACTTTTAATACCACTAACGTGAGAGTTCATTTATACAAACTGTTTATCTATGTTAGTGATATAGGTTCTACTACGCATTCTCTCATTTCTTATTTGTAATTATGGTCAATCTTCTATCGATGAAAAACCCTCAGTTTCTTTACCTTTTCGTATACGGAAACCCTCGGAAGCTATTAATAAATATTATCGTTACTTATTTCAAGCTTGCGTCCTCATGTTGTACGTGTAACTTAATTAGACCAAGACATGAAGAATGCGTAAAGTGTATAGAAAGCGCACAGAAACTCAAAGCCAATTCAAGTTCTCTTAGGCTTTTTAAAAATTTAATTTTCTGAACCCCATTCTAATTACAGGCACTATAACAAAACTATCTCGCTATTATCCGCACGGGTTAAACGAATGCATGCAAATCTAATGTGTATGAAGCAGGCATAATCTACGAACGTTATACATGCAGGACAAGCCACCACACGCACCCCAAGCTCCTCCACCAGCAACAAAGCACACAAGCAGCATACACACCCACCACCACAACAATCTTGACGATCGTTTCGCTCCGAAACCGAAGCATCATCAGGAGGATAGGCTCCACGACAAAATGGCAATGCGCCGCGCCACCCATACATAGATTTTGCCTGCTTCATACACATTAGCTTTGCATGCATTCGCTTAACCCGTGCGGATTATAGCGAAGTAGTTTTGTTATAGTGCCTGTAATATGGAATTCCGAAAAGTAACGCCTGCTTCTATAAACCCATTCTAATTTCCTGAGTCTTATGACTCTTCTTCGTAATCTGCGGCTACTAACGATTACGCGAAATTACGATCGTGTAGATAGCGTACTCGGTTGTACTCGCCAATCAATTGTTCATGATCGCCTTCGACCCGGAAATCGACGGTTTTATGGACACGAATCGCAGGGTGATACGTATTGTTACAATCAGGTGTTCGTGAATTTGAATAAAAATACTTGGTGACTCGTTAAAAAACACTTTATTCAACTTTTCACTACAAACTTAGTACTTACAGTCTCTATGCTGTTCGTTGTCCAAGAAAGCCGAGGTCACTATTATATCACTTTTATTTTCACGCTTGCTCTTGATCATACGTAAGGCACCTGATCAACGCACTGTTACATCCTTAGTTCCTGGGCAAATATTGCTGACAAGGGACGCCATGACGTCCAAGTGACGCTTAACGTCAGGCTACATATAGGCTCCACTTACTATTTCTGACAGAGTTCGAGTTTAACCATCGGCGTAGTTGCATCTATTGCAACCTCGGGACGCGTATCGGAAATCCCTCCCCTTGTCCCTTGTAAAAAAAATAAAGAGAAAAGAGAAAATAAAAATAAAGTGATAATAAAGAAGTGTGTGTGTATGGTTAATTTTGTGTTTATTTTAAAAACGGTGCGCTGCCGACCATCCTAACAGCACGATACGTTTGCTTATATATCGAACGAACCGATGTTCACGAGTCACGAGTTCCTTGGAGAGATCGTAAACAAGTCTTTCGTAAACAATTTGAATATGCAAAAGAATTAGCGTCAAGCGTATTTAAAGTCTATTACATATAGATTACGAACCCTTTTTACACGTTCGTAAACTATCCCCGTCCTATTTGACCTTTATGACATTTGCATTACGAACTCTTTTTAAACCAGAATTTGGTGGACACTAATCTTATCTTATCTAATTTCGGGAACGCCTGTCGGTACAGGACGGGTGGTCAGCTCCAATACTGGACTATTCCACCCATTTTCCCTTGTTGGGACAAGGGTTTCACTGTTGTCCCGACAGTGTCACCTGCTCTAGCCTACCTGTTGCTTTCACAAACCTTATAATATCCCTGAAGGAGATATTTGTTAGGTCATCAGCTTTAATTTTATCCTTACCTAATATCTCCCATCTTACCAGCGAGTACATGGGGCACTCAGCCATAAGGTGGAGACTCGTTTCTTCTTCTCCACACTCTGGGCACGCTGAATCTTCTTTTATTCGTTGGTGGACACTTGCACGATGTTTGTGCCGACTACAGACGATCAACGATCATAATGTAATACATCATTCGAGATCTGAGAGTCTGAAATAACTGATTAGCAACACTAATTCTTTGCCATATTAAATAGTAAAATGGGTTTAGGCGTATACAAAACAAAGAAATACTAGAAACGTGTTTAAGTTGACAAAAAGCATTTATACACTCGGCGTTAATATAAGGGGCATTACTGAAAATGAATTCTTAATACCCCATTTAACTTTTTGGTGGAAATGTCGAAGCGTATACCTTTGTTTTTTGAAACTTCGCCTACTTAAGGGGGATTTCATTAAAAGGCATACAATTATGGACTTTTCTCATTTATTTCTTTTGTAATTTTCTTTGAGTAGTACATTTGCTGCTGGCAATAATGTTTTTATAATTGAAACGCCAAAAAAACTTTGTTTATAAGAATGCAGTAATTATTACCTTATAGATTGTTTCTAGTGTGTATACCATTAAGGTTTAGTTTTTGCTAGGAAAACTTATCCCTCTTAAATGATTTATAGAAGCAGAAACTATAACAGAACTACGTTGCTATAATCCGCGTGTGTTAAGCGATTGTATGTAATGCTAAATGTGAAGTAGACATAATTCACGTACCTTACACATGCAAGACAAGTCACCACACAACGACAAAATCGGTTTGCTTCGATTATCATTCTCATGCCCTTATCCCACCCTAAGTGGGGTCAGCGTAACATGTTATAAATATGTTGTTACATGATCGGGCTAGGTATTTTACGACCGGCTGCCTGCATCACGTCAACTTACCTTACTCGCCTTTTACAACACCTTCGAAGAAATGAGGGTGATCTATTCTATTCTGCTAGATACCACACGGCTAGCGATCAACTTACCTTAGTCTTACCTTATATTGCTTTACTCCGACATTTATCGAAGAGCAAATATGTTTTAATGTAAGACTCATATACCGTATATCGTATATCATATGCTTAGGGTTTGTAATCCATGAATGAAGTAAGGATCACGAGCTACAAGTTATTTCAAACTTTCGTCGCCATCATTTTTCATAGATTTTAGATGTATAAATATATCTTATTTTACTTAATATTATAAATGCGAATGTTTGTGAGTATGGATGGATGTTTCTTACTCTTTCGCAGCGAATTCGCTGAACCAACATCGATGAAATTTAGTTGTTAATTTTACAGGAGGACATTTAAAAACGCTATCTATTATCAACCTATCAAAGTTTTTTAATTATCTACTATTCACACAAGTCAAATCTTTAATTAAAAGGAGGTTCTTTATCACGTTGTTCAGTTTACGTCGAAGGAGTTACTTTTAGGAGCAGTTTTTATATATTTTGATTTCTGTTTACTGTATAAATTTAACTGAATTATTATAATGTATAATACTGAAGCTCCTGTTTATTCCAGGACTACGATCCACAAAGTCGCGGGTAAAAGCTTGTATTATATAATATAAAACATGCTTACTTTACCTAAACACTATCTTCGAAACAATTTTTCACTATTTAGGTAATTATTGGATAAAACTCAAAGTTTTCGTTATTACCTACTTCATCTTGTCAAATATTAATTTAACGCTCCAACACCGCGGACGGCACTTGAGCATTTCGAAAGTGAAAGTTGAATATTTGTTTCGGCGAAGTTATCGGAAAATTTGGACATCTTTTTAATAATTCTAGCCGAGTTTAATAACTGTTAGAAAGTATATGATTATTATTGAAGGCTGGAATAATTGATGAATATCTAAAAGTCATATTTATTTCCTCGGTAACCTTTATGAGGTTAAGTAAGCAACATCTATACGTATTATAAAACAAAGTCCCCACAACCTAAATAAATAAATAATAAATAAAAAGAACTTTATTCGGCAACATACATTTCTAGAAAAACAACAAAGATTATTTTAACATTTTATACACAATACAAACCTATGTTGAGGAAAAGATCATAGACTCAGCTAAAAAGCTGTTTTTCAGTCCACTCCTTATGACTAAGACTGGTGCCAACACAATTTTTTTTATTTTTCTAGCATATGTCTATAGAGCTGCATCCGATAATCCGTTTAAACTATTTATATTAGCTGAACCTCAAACGATGAACACGTACAAGGACATAAAAAATTAGAAAAAATCACCTATCTGTATGTGATTTTCTCAGAATCTACTTAAAAGATTTTAGTACGGTTTTTACTAAAAGATAGTGCTATTCTTGAAGAATGTCTAGGTTAAATTCCTACGGAGTCGAGATTTACGCGGCAAAAGCTTAGTGACATACTGATTTCCACGCACGAAATAATTCGCATAATTCGGCGTCACAATAATTTATAGCAGTATCGCCACTTCGCGGAAATCCATAATACAAAAGTAATGATGGAATTATTTTGTTATAATCCGCGCTCGGTCATAAAATTTATGTACCGCTAAGTGTAGGAAGCAAAAACCATTCTAATACCTTATACAGAATTAGTTACCGGACGTATTACAAAACACCACGACCAAAACGCACTACACAAACATTTGAAGTTGTAGTGAATGTGTGTAACATTCACTACAACTTCAAATTCAAATTCAAAATATTCTTTATTCAAGTAAACTTGTAAAAAAGTGCTTTTGAATCGTCAGCTCTACTGCTGGTTCGGAATGGTATACCTACCGAGAAGAGCCAGCAAGAAACTCGACGGTTTCTTTTTCAAAATATAATTCTTATCAATAGTAAAGTTTAGTCATTACTGTCTTGTACTGGCTCGAAAAGTAGCAACGACGTACTGGTGCATTGGTTGCGGGGTGAAATGATACCTATTTGTATAACTACTCCCGCAAATCGCGTCATCTTTAGTATTCAAATAGCTTTAATTATACACTTTATTGTTTTTCCCAGTTCTTGAAGGAAAAATTGAAATTATTTTATTCTAGCTACCATATTGCTAGCGACTTTGCCTGTGTGATAATCATTGTATGACACAAAAAATTCCCGAATTTTGAACATAAAAGGAGTCATTCTGAGCGAACTGTACGAGATAGAGACATGCTTTTTGGACTTTTTTGAAGTATTTTTGTAGATCTACAATTTTATAGTACATTAGTTTACTGTATCTCTACTGGTTTTTGCGGCGCACGCGATTCAATCTCCCAGCAGGCGAGTGATTTTAAAACCGTTCGACCTTTTCAACATTGTTCACGTAAAACCGCAATGTACTATTCATCTAAACCATCCGAAATTATAGCTGCTATCTTTTCGTAAAAACCGTACAAAAATCCGTTGAGTAGATTTTGGGAAAATCGATTACATATAGATAGACAGCTTTTGGGGACTATGTTTTATATTAAGTATTCATATTAACCCTATAAATAAATTTTAATTATGACAAATTTGGTCAATATTTTACCAGTGGATTAGCCGTGACATCGTAAGAAAAGGAAACATGACAGATAGACAGACTGTCGCATTTACAATATTAGTATGGATGTGCGTAAATAAATAATGAATAATACTTGCTAGCTTAATATCTTATCACTTAAAGAGGAAACCATTAGAGTAAGAAGCTTATAAGGTACAATAATAAAGAGCGAGTACTTAAGATTACAGGTAAATAAATATATAAATACTAATACGAAAACACATAAGTAACAAGTGTATTCAAAACATATTGTTACGTACAGGAGTTCGTGGATTTGGATAAAAATACTTGGTGGCTCGTAATAAAAATTTTATTTAGCTTTGCACTACAAACTAAATACTTACAGTCACTATGAGGTTCAATAACAAAGCCGAGATCACTATTTTTCACTTTTATTTTCAATTCTCAATTCGTTATGAACCGCTATTAGCAAACAAATTTGAATATTATAAATAGGACATAATTACTTTATTTAATACCTCTTGTACACAAGAATATAATAATAATAAGAATATAGTTACCTAGTTTAAGGTAACCTGTACAAAGGCCGTCTTATTGCTGTAAGCAATTTATTACAAACAACCTTTTATTTGAGATAATGTAGTATTATACAACAAAATTTCACACCACATACACCACAAATATAAAACCATTGTACCAAAATTTGTTCAAAATACTTTAATTAACATAAAAATAATGATTCACCTAACATTTAATTATAATAAAAATACTTTATTGCACAAACTAAAATATAATAGATACAGAAAATCTTAATAATAATTGTAAGTAGTGCGGCCTTTACTAATCCCTTACCTTACTTCTTAGTTAAACTAAAACAAGGAGTATAAAGGATTTAAATTTTGTTTTTCTTCTGTTTTAGTTTATTAATCACATAGTTTGACTCAGCCTACAATTTTTAGTTTAAATAATGAAATCCTAATTGGCTTTTGTTAAAACGTTTATACCCTGGATTTGTACATTTTTTGTATAAATAAATAAATATAGGTAAAATTACCTTTAGAAATTACTTTAAAGAAGGATTTCATTAGAAAAGTTAGAGGTTGATAATGAGAGAGTTGTATTGATTACTTTTTTATATTTAAATCCATGCAGATTCCCTTGAAATTAGTAATTAATAAATGTATTTATATATCTTATGTTTATCATAGACATACGAGAGGTCACATAAAGCGTGTGATTCCTGTGTTGCGACTCAGCAGAGTTAGCAAATCATTCGTTGTTCTCGGTATTCGCTTCTACAATAAATTTCCGCAATCCATAATTCCACGACCAGGCTACCAGGTTTAAATTAAGTGTAAGAGATATGCTTATACGTAAAGCATATTACGAAATAAAAGATTATTTTGATGATAAAAATACCTGGATTTGAAAATCCTTTCAGCTACATACAAGACTGCGCTTTAATAATGTAAAACTGGAAATGTTTCAAAGATTGACCGCCGAGTTTCTTGCTGGTTCTTCTCGGCAGAGAAGAGCAACATTCCGAACCAGTTGTAGTTTCATTAATCAAATTGATTTTTGACGATCCAAAAGTGTTTGACCTTATTTGAATAAATTTTATTTTGATTTGATTTGATATTTTTAATAATTAATACATAATATTTTTATTAAAATTAAAATAATCTTTATTCAGAGCATTCTCAAGCACTTTTGAATCGTGAAGGACATTATATCTATCCTAAATTGCTTACATGCTAGTAATATACATGTTCACGTGGAATTATCCCAAGAATGCTGGCAGCGTTTCCGCATTGAGTCCCTAATTTCTTGTGCGAAAAAATACTATTTATATTATAGGATAAATATTTTTTAATTCCATATTTATAGATATTAACTGTTAGGGCAAACCTAAGGGTGTTTTTTAAATTAAAATCTAAAAAAATTCAATTATTGAAAGAAAATGTATGTACGCAATGGTAACAAGAGGTAGAAATACTTTGGGTTTAATGTGTTTATAGCCATTGTAAAGGGCCGACGGTAGCGAGGGCGCGTGTTTCAACCGGAAGTCGGCCATTTTTTATTTATAGTCCAGCGCGGGAAAATAACCAGACCTTTGACGTTTATTGATTTTCCGTAAAGTGCTGGTGTAGAGAACTATGAAGGACATTTATGATCGCGTGAGTGTAAATTTAACACCTTTTCATTAACTCCATCTTAGAGTCATAACTCTTATAATATAATATGCCTACAATCATATCATGTATATACTACACGCCCGCGGGAATGTTCCCGTCTAATTTCTGATCCCTCGGGAAGTTAAGGTTATAAATTAGCAAACATTTTGCCTGACAACCTCTTCAATCTTCCAATGAATTTCCCATCAAAATAAGTTAAGTTTTTCCGAAAATATATATTATTAACCTAAAAACCTTCCTCAGAAAATGCATCTTTAAGTAAAACCCGCAAAAAAGTCTGTACAATAGATTCTGGGAATATTGATCATATACAATAGAGAGGTTTGTGGACTTTGTTTTATAATATGTACATATATCATATGTAACATAATATAATCTCTATGGTATTCGAAAATTTTGACTTTAAATTATTATTTTCTGTATCTACATATATAAACAAAGTTTGAAATATTGCAAGAATATAATTTACTAGCGGAATTAACATTTATGTATAGTCAGAAATTAGTAAAAATTCATCATTCTCCTACCCTTATCCCACCCTAAGTGGGGTCGGCACAGCATGTTACAAACATGTTGTCACAAAATTTGGCTACTTGTTTTACGACCGGCCGCCTGCCTGTCGTCAACTCACCTTAGTTGCCTCTTACGACACCTCGGTAAGAAAGGAGGGATATTCTATTCTGCCGGGTACCACACGGCGTAAAAATTAGTAAAAGAGTTAAAAAAGAATGCAATCTCAAAGTTGCTTGATATTTTTTAAAGATTTTTTTTAAAAAATTAGTAAAAAAGTTTTTAAAAAAATCCTCGGAAAATATCAAGCAACTTTCAACTTGAGATTGCATTTTAAACAATTTTCAGTTTTCTTTACACTCATTAACAACGGTGAACAATGGCCGCTCTCTAGTCTAATGAGCTATTTGCTAACTAATTTATAGAATTAGGCGTTACTTTGCGGAGATCCATATTACAAAAGTAATAATAAAATTATTTTGCTATAATCCGCGATACAGTAAATAGAAAATATATATAGTGTTTAATGTATAGTGGATTATCAGTATTTTCATACCCAATACGTGCAGGATTCGTAAAAGCACATGCACAAACCTCCACCACTTCCACCAAAATACACAAGCACTACACAGTTTCACTATCACAAACTCAACAATCGTTTCGCCCCGCAACCGAGGCATCATCAGGAGATAGACTCCACGACAAAATCGCAAAGCGAAGCGTTATGCAAACAAGCATTGTTATATAGTAATCGGTTCATCCCCACCTTTACCTCTGAACACGTGCAACAAGCTTGAACTTGAAACATTTATCTGCTCGTTAATGAGGGTGCCATTGTTATGCTTAATGATTTCTAATTGTTCCAAAATATTCAATTTTAAGCTTTTTTCGCAGGTGTGCAGTATTTCGAAACAATGGTCATTAGGAACTTTATGACCGCTTTCTAACAAATGTTTCGCGAAATGTGAATTTTGTGGCTTATTATTCCTGAAAGCGACCATATGTTCTTTAAAACGGGTTTCAAAATTACGACCAGTCTGACCCACATATGTATCATTGCATTCAGGACATTTTATTTTGTATACAAATAAAATGTATACAAAATAAAATGTCCTGAATGCAATGATACATATGTGGGTCAGACTGGTCGTAATTTTGAAACCCGTTTTAAAGAACATATGGTCGCTTTCAGGAATAATAAGCCACAAAATTCACATTTCGCGAAACATTTGTTAGAAAGCGGTCATAAAGTTCCTAATGACCATTGTTTCGAAATACTGCACACCTGCGAAAAAAGCTTAAAATTGAATACTTTGGAACAATTAGAAATCATTAAGCATAACAATGGCACCCTCATTAACGAGCAGATAAATGTTTCAAGTTCAAGCTTGTTGCACGTGTTCAGAGGTAAAGGTGGGGATGAACCGATTACTATATAACAATGCTTGTTTGCATAACGCTTCGCTTTGCGATTTTGTCGTGGAGTCTATCTCCTGATGATGCCTCGGTTGCGGGGCGAAACGATTGTTGAGTTTGTGATAGTGAAACTGTGTAGTGCTTGTGTATTTTGGTGGAAGTGGTGGAGGTTTGTGCATGTGCTTTTACGAATCCTGCACGTATTGGGTATGAAAATACTGATAATCCACTATACATTAAACACTATATATATTTTCTATTTACTGTATCGCGGATTATAGCAAAATAATTTTATTATTACTTTTCTATTTGCTAACATCAGCCTTTATCAAGCACGGTCTCCTCAAAATGTTTAAACTTTACAGAAAGCGTGCTCACATATTCCAAGCAACCCTGCAAAGTGTCTTTAAAATAACCTTGACTTAACAAAACTTTTTTATTACTGTTTACTTTTTAGGAATCAATTTTTCCGTATATGGAATTCCATTTCGATCCCAAATATGCCGATCTTGACTCCGTTCATCATATATTTATTTTCAGATACGCTGGATACATTTCAAAGTTCTTAACTACAATATTTACTGTCACTTAATACTGGCATATTTCCAAAAATCTCGAACAAGATAATGTCACGATTATGTCGAGGTTTCTTTGATAGCTAATTATCCTTTAATTTCATTGCAAAATAAACAAATAAAAACATATAAAACAATGTCACTAATCAACATAACTTTATATAGTCCCGCTCTGCTACAACTAATTGAAACACAGTTCTTTTCAATTGAAAGTGTCGCATTTAAAGTCCGTACTTAAACTTATATAAATAAATTTGACTTAGAAATCTTTTACTCAAATTGGTTCGCTTTGCTATTTATTTCAGCCAAGCTATTAGAATATTCCCCGCATTTTTTTGAGGTCCCCAAGGATCACATTTAGTTCCTCTATTGTTTAACATATTCATTAATGATATAGTGTTTTATTTACAACATTCTATAGTGTAGCGTTTCGCAGACTACTTAGAAGTCATGATAGGTATATTCACTGAAGAAGATCACTACAGTAGTTCACTTCTTCAAGATAATGATTCGTCGCACCACCTACCGTTTTAGCTGGTGCGATGAAAATAATATGTCACTTCATATCGATAAATGCACACACATCCGCTTTACAAGAAGTCTATTATTATTCATATCAAGATCCAAGTCTTGGAAACATTTAACATACTTCGAGATTTATATTTTTAATAAAGGAAAGCTTTAATTTAAGCTCTCATGCACATAATATCGTGTCACGAAGTTTCGTAACGTTTGTTTTAGACATGAAAAATGCTACGAGTTTAAAAATTATTTCCGTTAAACTCTTAATGGTCGAATTTTGCAGCGTAGTGTGCAATATGTTATATATTTTTTTATTTTATCTTACGCTTGCTTCATCCTCGTAAGTAGATAGTCATGATTAATTAAAAAATATATTGTGCACCTAGTTAGATTTAACGTTTATTTATTCAAACGTATTAATTAAATGTATCACTTTTTTATCTCATTTTCCTTTTAGCTGTATTTTGCTATCCGTATGTAGATTTAAATAAAATCAATCGAATATACACACCGACGGTACGCTCCGATAACTACTAAGTCAATTATGTGCGAACAAGTGCAAATATAAATTCATACATATCATTTTTGAAAAGAAAAACGATAAAAATGTCATGTGAAAGTAACTAATGACTGAATTAAGATATGACTTTGGTAATGTTAGAGGTAGAGAAAATAGTGGTGTGCAGAGAGTGGGGCTAAATTTGAGGACATTGTGCGTGGAGTCGATGCGTGGGTTTCGGGTGGGGTTATGGCGTGTTTTGGGGGTGTTTCTGGTAGGGGTGTACGTTGTGGCGGCGAGCGAGTTTCCAGAGAGGGAATGCTGCGATCCTGTGTATCCTCCGAACACGGCAACCACCGCAGCTGCCCCGGTTACTCATCCTGTCAGCAGAGTCTCAGGTACGTTATCATTTTTACTATAGAGTATTTTACGTAACATATGTTTCCAAAGTAATAGCTTAAAAGCTTTAGAAACGCAAGGCGATCTTTAAAATTTGCAAAGAGCTCCTTGCTTGACGTGATAAAAAATCACCTGTAGTGCGGATAACGAAACTTAACTCGGAATTAAATTAAAATAGCGGAATTGCGTTAGTAGACAAGGAGAAACATGAAATTACCTTATTGCGTCTATATTCTATTTATTTATTTCTTGCTCTTCAGCTATGGCAAGTAAATTTGACAGCTATGGCTAGAGAAAAAAGCACCAGACTAGCTTCGTTTATTGTTGGTTTATTAGCGATATGAAGCCCGAATTATTAGCAATATGTGCCCAAACCCTTGGCCTGTGCTAAGGCTAGCAAGAATCAACAATTTTTCTATTTTGTGTGTATAACCTTTGTTTTGTTAAAATGTTAAAAACGCCTTTCGTTATCAGTTTTCGAAAACTTTAATACCTTAGAGTACATGTCTTCCAAATGCTTCTTACTATCACTAAAAACTTAAGAGCTTAAATTCAAATTCAAATTATAATGAATCAACAGGTATTCTAAAATAGAAACATGCACTTAACCGGGATAGTAAGCAAGAAACTAAAAAATAAAATTTAAAAATTAAGTGAACAAATGACTTATGAGTGATTAAGTGATTAATGAGTGATTACGATAGAACGTTCGCTAAACTCGTGTTAGAATTTACGTCTCTAGCGTAAACGTAATGACTATCACAAATTGCTTAATTCGCCCATTAAATAAAAGCGCATAAAGTGTGTTATTGTTAATGTCGTTAATTTTATTTATAGCCATTAAACGCCGTAGTTGATACGTGTCAGCGACGTAACGTGGCAGTGTCACGTTTAATTAATACCCTGGTATTAGGGTTGTCACACGATCATTTATAATCTGCGATTTTCTTATTCGCATAGTATTTAAACTGAACGTTGATAGTATCCTTTACGCGGAGTTTACGAGATCAAACATGGGACAGGGTTTTAGTTATCTTATGCTCTTAACGGTGAAGGAAAACAGCGCAATGACTAAATAATTTGTGGGATATTTGTTAAGCCAATCTGCATCTGAACAGCATTGTTAGGGTATACCCTAACAATGCTGTTCAGATTCCATACACCAGATATACACCATATCCAGAGACTCTAGTGACAGGTAGAATTTTTTAAGCTATAGGAAGCTATTCTTTGTAAAGGAAACTGTTATTTTATATAAATCGGCTTATAGCGTTTGAGAAATTTATATAAAATTCTCTATATAAATTTCTCAAAGATTCTCCCTTTCTTTGCAATACAACAATTGTGTGGTAAATTCTGAAAACTCAGCAGCTCGTTTTGAACTAGTAAGGCACCTTACTTTCTGGTGTCGTGTGGTGAGTTTAATAGAAATAATTATATGAATATAACTTCAAAAATGAGAAGAAATACTTCAGTTTTTAAATACTTTTATCATTTCATTTAAATTCATTAAACATAGTAACATGCACGCACTCGCATAATTATACACGCCGACAAATCTCTTTAATTAAATACTACACTAAATATATGCTAAAATATAGATAACTATTGTTATCTACTTAGAACACCTTTATACTGTGATATATAGTAAAATTTATTTTATGTAATATTTTTTAGTAAATTGGAATTTGATTTTTTTTTCGGATTCAAGTGACAACCCTATTTACAATCCTGATAGATTTGACACTTTGACACGTAGTGACTTAAAATGACAAAATGCAAATACATAATTAAACCACATTTTTTCAATTTTTTAAAGCTTTTTCATTTCTAAGATGAATTCATACAGACGAAGTCACTGGAAGAAGCTAGTTAAGTAAAATTCACAAATGGCTGATCTTTATGATAAGACCGGCTGCTTGACATGGATATGGATATTTCTAAAACCTCAGAAGCTTTTTGAACAGCAACCTCTAAAAGTATTATTACTAATGAATTATTAAAATTACTATAACACTATGATTCTAAATTTTTCGAGTTCACCTAAGAGTTACTTTTTTTATCTTAAATATTTATGTATTATTATTGAGTATATCATAATTATAATTTACCTTTCCTTCCTGCTTAAGAGAGCCAGTTAAGCTGTTGGGTCAAGTTATTATCACCAATAAAGGAATTATGCCTCTAATTATTTTCCTTAATATCAGTTAATAATAAAGTAACTTTTAGTTATAAGTGAAAACATAAGACATCATACGATATTTCGAGAATACGTAACGATCTCTTTATATCTCTTACTTATTAAATTAAATTTTGCAACTTTTGTGTTGTTAAAGTTTAAAGATTCGTCATCAAACAACCCAGTACGCTGTCGTTCTACTTCCGAACTTTTTATTGTATGTAATTTTTTTTGTATAATTATGATTTTTGTTGTTCAACGAGATAGTTATAGGAAATGTTTGGCACTACGACGTAACGCGGGTTTAAGAATATAAGAATGTGCAAGTTCAACTTTTATGGGATTGGTAAAGTTGCTGTAAAAATGAGCTAATGTGGTCTGAATGGTTATTTTTTTTCTAAATATAACTTAATACGACCATAAGTTGCCCATACGCTGCTTATACGATGGGAATAGGTTCTCTGGAAAACAGTCTGTTGGAGTCTGGGTGTATTTATGTAAATTGAATTATGCTGCTAATATGTCACTTGTAATATTTTCAGTTCGGTAGCCACATTTATGACTCTAAGTTCATTATTTAAAATAATTTAATGGTATTTTGTTGGTATTCAAAAAAATATATCCGATACATAAAAATTTTCAACTCATTCCTTCTGTGAGTTTTAGTGAACTCTATTTAAATAGAGTAGTACCATGAATTGCAGATTATGAATGGAATTTCTATCTGAATTGTTGATGGCCCAGATTTAGCGGGAACGGGGCTAAAAAACTGTGAACGAGTTTTTCTATAAGCGATGTTTTTGGCACAATGTACGGATAATGGACTCTAAATATTTTGTGATTTAAAAAAAAACTGAATTGTTTAATGCTTAATAGAATTAGACGTTACTTTGCGGAGACCCATAAAATAAAAGTAATAATAGTAATGCAGGATTTTTCACAATGTTTACTATTAATTTATTATTTATTTATTGTTTATTATTAATTATCTAAAAGCATGTGTTAAATTTCAAATATCAATTAGTGCCACAAGTTTCAAAATAAAAACTCATAAGTGCCTGCGCAGTTTGCTCTGAACCTGCCTTCAGCTCCAGGGTCACGGGCTCGAATCTAGTCAAAGGATATTTTCTAAATACAGTTATTTAGTTCTTCCATTCTAAGTGTATTTATTTTGCACTAACTGTGCTTAGAGCTTCGCCCGCGTGGTAATCCGTGCATTTCAAATCTTTAAATCAGTGCAAATTGAAATTTTGAACAGCAAATTAGTCATTGTGTGTTAAAAAAGAGATATAAACATCCTGTCACGGATTTATTTGTAGTATTTTAGTAGATCTACAACTTCCTAGTACATTACTTCAATGTATCTCTGTTGGTTTTCGCGGCGCACGCGACTCAAGCCCTCCGCAGGCGAGCTTAGCTTAGCTTTTTACAATTGCGCGACCTCTTCAACACACTTTACATAAAACCGAAATGTTAACTTAAAACTTCCGGAAAAATTGTAACACCTTTTAGTAAAAATCCGTAAAAAAATCCAGTTAGTAGATTTTGAGAAAATCCCTCACATACCGTTTTAGGGACGTAGATTTTGAGAAAATTGCTCACATACCTTTTTAGGGACTTTGTTTTATGATAAGCATAGATTTAAGTAATAATTGTGTGTAATTGTCTCAAATATTTTTTATTATTATATTTCCTCATTAACGTTAAATTAACACAAAAATAAACCGGAAAAATAGGTAAACATGTAAGTTGAGTAGATTTTGAGCAAATCGCTCACATACCTTTTTAGAGGCTTTGTTTGAAAACATAACATAGACATAGATTTAAGTAATAATTGTGTGTAATTGTCTCAAATCTTTTTTTATTATTATATTTCCTCATTAACGTTAAATTAACACAAAAATAAACGGGCAAAACATGTAAACATGATACACATTATTTCCACGAGTACGTCATTATCACATACAAATATTTCTGAGTGTCCCTTTGTCAAACTTATGAATACAAAACGCTTTGCCCTTCTTGTTATAACAACGATCTTTACGCAATTATGAGGAGTTTTCCGAGTCTTATTTTTATTTTATCTACATAATAGAATTCTTAAGCAGTGATGTCTGTATTTTTTGAAAATTTTTATTAAAATAGTTGTTAATTTTTATTTAAAAAAACATCCAACCGTCAATCTTCAACGGTTCAAGATTTGTTTTGCTGTTATGGCATCGCACAATAACCACTTTTATTATTTTACTTTTCGAAATATACACGCCTATAAAGTTCTGTAATTATTACATTTAAACCATTGAAAACAAATGAAAACCATTATGGCACTGTTTTTTTTAATTAGCCGTTGCAAAGGATATTGTCTATGACTTTTGAGGACGTTAGGACAAATATAAATACTTTTTTCACTGTTATGAAACAATGATGTTGTCATGTTTTTTACGTAATGCAAGTTACATAAATGTATGTTCATATTTTCAAAAATAGCTACAATATGTTTAAATGCTTTTTAATTACTATAAAACAATACAAACGTTTAGTAAAAAGGGATTATCAACGTGATATTGATTAAACTTCTATGTAAATTAAATCGATTGTTTTTAGAAATCGAGTCAGACATGCATTTTTGACATCTTTACATATCACGTCAAAATAAATGATTGGAATGACTATGATAGCTTTAATTTTTTTGTATATACATATGTAGTTTTCTTAGCGAGTAAAAATAAATACCAAGTGAAAAATAGCTAAGGTAATAAATAAATTATTCTCTATTACTAAAACGTCTTACAAGGATAACAATATAATACATATATTAGTTAACCTGACTGGCTTGGTGGCACAGTTGGCAGTGCCCCAGTTTTCAGCTCCCTGGGTCGCAGATTGGATTCCCGCCTAAGGTCATAAAGACCTTTTATATAATTCTTGTTCTTTATAATATAAATGTTAAAGGTAACATCTAATAATAAAGTTATCTTCGAACGTAAATGACTGCCCTTTTCTTGTGAATATGTGACATATCTTTATAGATTGTGCTCTTTAAGTCTTTCGCACTATTAAGGTTAACATTATCTGTGAAAAACTTGTTACTCATCGGAAAAGCGTCACGTATATATATATATATATATATATATATATATATATATATATATATATATTATAGCAAAGCAACTCTATAATAACTTATTTAATATTGAAGTCCGCCAAGTAACGTCTAAATAAATAAATAAAATAAAAAATAAATTTATTTATTTTATTTCACTAAATTATGTTTCTTATATATTAGGATGATTTTATATAGACATTAGTAACCGTGACCATGACGTTATTTTGTTAAAATTATTTCTAGGGAACTTCTAGTGTAAAATATAAAATAAAAAAATGTAGTCCAAAAAATATAAAAAAAGTTAGCACTTAACAACCCTTATCACTTAGGGATACGTAAAATAGATAGAAGCCGATTCTGAATATGCATATACAATTTCATAAAAATCGGCCTCACATATCGGAGGAGTATGGTAACTAACATTCTGACCAGAGAATTTTATATATAACATGTACAGAATTTATTAAATTGATTTTTTAATGAATTTTTAAAAATGAATTAAACAAAAACGAGCCATAATAAATGATTTAAAAGCGTAAATATTTCAAGTATGTCTTAATTACTTTCAAATATCCACGATCATCACTTCGTCATACTCATGAATATGAAATGAGTCGCTCGTCCTCCTGTAACAACGATCTTCATGTAATTACTATGGGCTTCCAGCGCACTTTTTGCTGATATCTTTGTCTTATAAATAAAAGGAAGTTATAAATATTTATAAGGGTTAAAGTAGGGCTAGTTTAGCTATATTAAATAAGTAATATAAAAAAGTCCTTATCAAAATTTCATGTCCCTATTGTTAACCGTTCAGGAGTTCCCTCATCTAGAGCCAATTCTGGCAGCAGCATCAGGTCATGTATATCATAAACGTTGTCATCGGGACTAGAACAGTACGTAGAATTTCTGCCCATTTGGACACCGGGAAGTGGTTTAAATTTAACTTGCAAGATGCCACCTTCGCATACAAAAATGCATACAAGTCAAGTTAAACAAAAGTCTTAAAAAAATTTGCATCCTTCAATGTTAATGCTAAAAATTGTGATAGCCCAGCGGTTAGACTCTGCGACTCTTTCGAAGGCGTATTGGGTCAAACCCTAGGCAAGCACCAATGACTTTTTCCGTTAAAACTTATGTGTCTAACTGCTTATTGCAATTTACCACACGCATTTCGGTGCAGCAAAACGTTGTAATTAAACCTGTATATCCCTGGAGTTCCGCGTTGGAACAACGTGATGGGTTTTACCTCTAACCTTCCCTTTCCATCAAAACGTGGAGGGAAGGCCTACGCCCAGCTGTAGGATAATATCAGGCCGTTACTTAAACCCACACACTATATTACGTTTAAACTTTAAGTTTCGCAGGAACACTTTCGGCACGGCTTTTGCTGCTTAATTTGTATACATGTGCAATTTAACCATACTAATATAATAGATGTACAATATGTTTGTTTTTTCCTTCTTAACCCCCGAATGAGGCAAGTAATCGATGTGATTTTTTTGTAGGAACATAGTTGAAGGACTGGAATTTATATTTATGTCATTACCAAAGTCCACCCAGACGAAGTCAAGTTTTTACATTTTTTTACAAAGTAGCCTACTCACTTTGTACAAAAATGTAAAATGGGAAAACTATTAAGAAACAACTGAAAAATATTATCTTAAAATCTACAAAAGGTTTTTCATAATCTCTTCCGCTCTCAATGGAGGATTAATTCATAAAAACTTTAATATATGAGGGAAATTTTTACAGAGCTTAATTGCACGGCCATTTTAATTTTCATTCCGTATTACGCTTTTATTACCTTCTATTAAAAAGTCATTGAATACGAAATGCAATTCCAACTAGCACGCATGTGGTATACACTGAAAATCATTTGGCTATTAAACGGTCATTTCCGTGAACAAATCGTTTTATTAATTTCTTGTGTGGGCCCAGTGCTAGCAGGAAATGTATAACGATTAAATATCGAAAAAAATAATATATAGAAATGTTCCATACATTAAACAGCTTAAATTAATATGTGACCAGGATATCTAAGATTTACTATCCCATTACTTGGTATGGACCTTCTCTCCCTGTTAGAAGAGAAGGGCTGGAGCTAAGACCCACCATGCTGCTCCAATATGAATTGACAACTTACACATATCCCACAATTCTCTAAAGATATGCAGGTTTCCACACGATGTTTTTCTTCACCGAAAAGAGATAAATTACAATTGTGAATTAGATATATACGTTTTACCAGAAAAACTCATTGGTGCCTGCCTGGGGTTTGGGCTGACTCGTCTTAGGATGTGAACCTTGATTGCCTAATCTCTGTTGATTTAGTAAAAATTAGTACCCTTTACTTTGTCCTTATTTGAATCATTGTAATAGCCAATAGCTGGACCGCTAAAAGTAGTGTAGAGTAAGAGTAGGAGGTGATGCTATGTATGCTATCTTTTTATTTGCTTATGTATTTAAAATTTAAATATAATTTAAATATTTTGCCGATAGTCACTCTTTCAATGTTATTTGAAGTAATATACAGGAACGAACGTCGCTATTTTTCTTTTAAATATTTTTGGGTTTGGTTTGGTTGGTTTTAATTAACAACAAATTTCAACCCCAAAATAAATAACCATTAAATGATTATTTGTAATAATCCCATTTGAGTAAAAAGTTGAAGCGTTTCTTTCCATTTTTCCATCTTTTTAAAGGTCGGCAGCACACTCGCTCTGCGAGAGGTCGTGGGCGGCGGTGATAACGTTGAACTGCATGCTCGTCGTATAAGGTTGCCTGGAAGAAATCGCTGGTTAGCGATAAGGCCGCCTTATTGTACCTGTCTTTGTGTGTTAATATCTGTAATTTTTGTTCTGTATGTACAATAAAGAGTATTCTTCTTCTTCTTCTTCTTCTCGTCTGCCATCCTATTTCATAAAAAAAGCGTGTTACGTAATCTAAAGCCAAGAAAACGAAGTTTTTTATAACTTAAGTTACAGATTTTTACTGACTTAAGGACTTAACTTTATATTGATGAACAACTAATAAAGATATAATAAAGTAATTAAAGAAAAACATAATAAAGTTATTCTTATATTTGTTTAGGTAGTTTATGAAGAATTATACTAATAAAATACACTAATAAAATAGCCGATATAACAGTAACACTGGTTATTACTCCAATTACATTTAGAACCATTAAAACGTGTATAAGGTTATGGATAATCATTATTTTTATGTCTGAATTCAATAAAGCATATTTGATTTCATAAATCGATAAAGTGAAGAGCTTTATCATGTCATAATACCTATCAAGAGACTATCACAAACATGTTTCAATGAATAAATTATTTTCGGAATATTCATTATTGAGGCCCCATTGTAAGCGGCAAACTCGTTACAATATTTGAAAATAATTACAAGCTTGCTTAATAGATCTAATAATTGTGGATATTGTAATAGATACACTACAAAAGGTAATATTAGAAGTTGATATTTGTAATAATTGCTATGGATTTACGGTGTTTTTAATGAATTTTGTCTTCGAATGTATGAAATCAAGTATTTTAATTGTGTTTATTACTACAGTAATTTAGAAATAAATTTGTAGAAAAGGTGGTTTCTTTAAAAATGTTTATTTATTTATTTAAATAGGAAGCCAACGTAATGTACAGAGTATACAAAATAATATAAAGTACAATCATCTTAATATTGCTACCCCGTACATTTCACTTATAGGCTAACTCACCATGCGATAAAAAACGACAGACAATGCTTCAAATGTAATTTAAAAAAAATTCATGTTACATACCTACAATAATGTTATTCAAAATAGATCCGAAGGTTGAAATGAAAGATTTTTTAAAAGTTAAACGTATCTACGAGTCTTAAGTAATCTCCTAAGGTAGTTACGAAATTTCTGATAAATATTTGAGCCACTTTTGCGCATTTGAGCGTTTTAGACACTACTAATTCAATTTCGAGTGCTTTCATTGAAACGCGGTAAAAATGTTAAGAGTTTTTTTACTATACACAAAACACACATATTGGAGACATCCGATACATCTGGGTACCGATTCCTATCATGTAAGTGCGAGTCGAATAACATACATCTATAACATATATAATATTTTTAATAAATATTGTATGTATATAATTTATAGAATTAGGCGTTACTTTGTGGAGATCCATAATCCAAAAGTAATAATAAAAATAGCAAAATAATTTTATTATTACTTTTGGATTGTATGTATACTTTAACAATACTTACACAAATAATCTGTATAGATAATATAGAAAAAGCCAGTATGTGTTATTTATTATTAAATATAAAAACACCGTTCTTAATAAAAAAAATTTCTTAAATGCAATTACTGTAGTCGCTATTAACGATACCACCGCCTTTGGATTATTTTTAATTGGTTATGTGTAGACTCTATTTCTGCTATGTAGAAATAAATATTTTTATTATTATTCTTAGGTACTGGTATAAAATTTGTGTTGTCTATACTTTGAAATGTAGGAGATCATGTGAAATTGCATTTCATTGTTCTATATGACCTAGATTTAGCTTCGTATCTCGAATGCTGAATTACTTTAATATTATGTAAAACGTGCAATCGTGTTTTATTCTTGCAGGATTTAAAATGTATATCGAATAATGTACGGGCTAACACGTATATTTGCAAAATCGGCATTTACGCTATATTTTTAATATCGCATGAATTTGGAATCAGTACGACGTTAGTGGGCACGCGTGCTCAACCTATCAAATCCATTATCAAATTAGTATCAAATCATTATAAATACTATCAAATAACTATTGTAACGTGATTACACCGACGGATAGACGGGACGGGGAAGATTGTGCATACAAGTGACAGGGTAGGGTGGTTCATTGTCACAAAAAAATGTGTAGAAATGAAAACGTTTTCTGCACCAGATAGAAAAAAACTACTTTAGGATGTAGGAATCAAAACCAATAAAAAATTTTTAGTGCAATGCGTTTTCCCCTGCTAATTTAAACCCACCTATACATAATATAGGTGAGATATTAAAACATAAAGATTAACATTAAGATTTTTGTGGACTATCCATTTTCATACCCGATACATGCAGGATTTGTAAAAACACATGCACAAACCTCTACCACCGCCACAAAAACATAAGCACTACACACGTACACTATTAAAAACTCAACAATCTTTTCGCCCCGCAACCGAAGCATCACCCGAAGATAGACTTCACGACAAAATCACTAAGCATTTTGTGTCAGGTATGAGAACGTATAGTCCACTGTACATTTAGCATTATATATATATTTTCTATTTTCTTTATTGCAGATTACAGCAAAATAGTGTTATTAATACTTTTGTATTATGGATTTACGCAAAGTAACGCCTAATTCTGTAAATTATTTCTTAAGCTAATACTCGATCTTTTGTAAATGTGCAAAATACTAAAAAAAATAAAATGGCGATATAAAAAGTAAATTACGAATATCAAACGGGACAGATCAAAGACCAAATGTTAGACAAGGTTGTTGACACAGTCACCTAACGCCTCCTTCAGCGTCTCAGGTAACAAAAACAATAACAGAATATTGCCGATATATGAATAAAGCATTTTAAAATTATGCTTTATAAATGGCTATAAGTTATTATCGATAATGTCAACCGTAATATCATAAAAAGCTAACAGGGACGATATTAATAGCATCTGACATATTACATACGAGAAAAAAGGTAGACATATATGAATAAGAACAACTAAAATTGTATAGTAATGCACGGATGACCCTTTATTAAATGCTACCTTTACAATTTTATATTAATCAGTAAAGTGGATATGATGGAGGTTACGATTAAGATTTAAGTTTAAAGAAATAGGTATTCTTACATAAGCTTCACAGTATATTTTAAGCAATTTAATTTTTGTATATAAAAATATAAATTGTTCCTTGTTTTATATAAATTGTTGCCCTTGTAAAAGAACGTAAGTCGTTTGTGGATCTGAGTATAAGATTCTATAATTAAGTTCCGCAATAAATTTTAGCTTTGCCATCACAGCAGTTTTAAAACACTTTTTAAAATGCCTGGTACAGAAAGACTGTACTATTGAGGATTACTTAGATGATAAGAATGCGTGGTAATAGCTACTCTCCGACCCTGTACAAAACTGCCATTACTAAATGTAACTAGTATCTAGAATTATGTTTTGAAAAGAGCAACCACCTATTTTCTTCCTGGCTCCGTAAGAACAGCTTTCCGGACCAGTAGTAGAGTTGACGATTCATAAGCACTTTTTAACAAGTTTACTTAAATAAAGAATATTTTGAATTTGAATTAAGTCCGCAATTTCGTTCAAAACGCCCCTTTAATATGTATTTTTAAAGTATTTTTACCTTATCGGGTAAAAACCGCTCCTCCTTTGAAACAAGGATCTGAACTTAGCATCACTGCACTACCCTGATGCGGATTGGTAGGTTACAGATATCTCAGGAGATATGTATATCTAGAATTGGTAGGTTACAGATATCTCAGGAGATATGTATATCGTAGGAAAACCTAAGTAACCCTGTAGGGTTACTTAGGTTTTCCTACGATGTTTTCGTTCAGCGCAAAACGCATGAGAAATTATAAATACCAGATTAATTACATAAGTCATCCCTTGGTGTCTGAAAATATTGAACTTCCTCTTTCGTTAACCAATAGACATAAACCCTTAAACATTCGATGTGGCTTCACGTCACACTTCCGACGTCATAATGACTAATTAAAGTCAGCTCCACTACGTGTCGTCATAAGCTATTGTCCAGCCCCACAGGAGGAACCCTTAGGACAAGGTTTCCCGACGCTAATTTTTGCGCTCTAATCTCCGCATTTCTCAACCTCGACGATGCTACTGCACTCGTCTGTTCCACTGGATGCTGTAACCGCTGTTTGCGCTAACAGCATACAGTTAGTCTGAAAAAAAATGGTAAACATAAGTCTCTACAAAGTACTTTTATGCCAAAGGATCTTGTACCACCTAAATCCGACTGCTCCCCGTGACTGTTTGAAGGTCGTGTGTCCACCTAGTAGGAGATATGCCTATGTTTTCCGGCGTGGTGTCGCCACTCTTGCACCTTGAGCCGGCCATCAGTTCTTCGAACTATGTCCCCCTGCTCGTATTCAAGTAGTACGCATCTAATAATGACAACAGAAGACGTTGTCATATTGGGTTGAGTTTACAAGTACGCTGGTATCAACAACTTTTTAGTTCGAAAGTTAATTAAATGCAATGAATAAAGTGACATACATATGTCTATTCTAAAAATATTAACTATGTTATATACTAAACCTGTCGCACTTAAAAATGTCTCTTGATTAATGTATCAGAAATTAAATATTTCATAATTATGTACCCACATAATTAACGTACGTAGATCGTAATCATTACCAATAGTAGTTCATATCATAAAGCTCTGTTCAGACGATTCATTTCTATAACGACATCATAATATTTCATTTTTTGTATTGAAAATTCTAAATATTTTAATCATTGTGTTTAATTATCACAATGTTTTGAGATATAAACTCACGGTCTTATGTATATTGTGTTCGGATCTTCAACACTGACCTAGCAATTTTAAGCTCATCTAAATAAATAGACCCTGCATGGTAGAGCAATTTAGACTTAAACTAATAACTAAAAATCAAACTTCACCAACTGAAAAAGCATGTCAAAGTTTTGAAGAAACGTCGATAATTCAGCGAAAAGAGTATCTAGACACGACAAATTGAGGGTACTGGTAACAATTTTGTGGCATTGAGGGATTGTATTTTTTATAGTTCTTATCGTTTTCGACTTGATTGTTGGATATAGATATCATATCTGGTATTTGACATCATCGCATTTCGAAGCCTTGATTTTGTGCTGTTTTGATCAATTACGACCTTTTTAAGGTTGCCTTTCCACTTATTAGGGGTATACCAATTAGAACAAGCTACTCACGAGGATAGCTAATCGAACACCTTAGAACCCTGACGATCATCGAATAATATGTGATTTTAACTTTCATTTTGCTTTGCAAGCAAATTACATTAAACTAAAAAAGAAGAATTATGATTCCTTTTTTTTAATTAGCTTTCTAATCTGATTAAGAACAAATTTCATTGTTATATAAGCTTAAGTTTTGAATAGTATTAAAAATGTTAAATGAACTCAGCTATATTAATTATTTTAGCGGTTACCTTTGTCTTTGATTCAGTGATTACATAAAGCTATTTTGCTTTACGCTTAACATACATAACAACTGTTAAATTGCATATTAATTATTCTAAGCTCTACTGGTTACCGATAGCTCCATTTTACTTACCACAAAATTAAAATAACATAAGCATCTTTTGAGAGTTGATCATATCCATATGGTTAACATTAAAAGGTTCAGCGGTAAAAGCGTGCGACTCTCTCGAGAAGGTCATGCGTTATAGCCCCGGCAGCAATGACTTTTTCTGGTAAAACTTATGTGTATATTTGATAATTGCAAATTATCAAACGCTTTTCGTTGAGATATGTTAATGTAACAATACGCGTTGGAGCAGCGTGATGGGTCTTAGGTCCAACCTTCCTCTCCAAATACATAGTTTATAATTGAGGGCATTTGAACATTGAAAACACGTGAACAAAGTCACAGGTACGATTCAAATAACTCATAGTAACATATGAACTTGTAATAAAGATTCTAATATACAAAAGAAGACGCGTCGATTGGTTTACCTAATGTTCTATTAATATGGTAACTAGATTATTATTGGCCGTCGTCGTTTTGATTATTATTCATTTCATCTTTAGGTGGGCGTTGTTGGGTATAGGGTTGGTTCATTAAAATAAAACAGTGACACTACTCGTTATAATTTCAAATGGACATACAGCAAAGGTTTACAGTTATGTTACAATCATTACTTTACAAGTTCAAGGCTATACCACCACTAGGTGAAACACAAAGGAAGAGAAGAGAAGTGCAGCGTGCTTGCGGACATCAACGTAGAGCCATCCGGCACGCACGGGTACCTGCGTTCCCACCACAAGGGACAATGGTCCTGTCGACCATCCTAATTCAATATGTTGAAATCTGCGCTATTGAACTCCACTCGAGCATGGCACCATGGCACCGGGGTAAAGTAAGTAAGTAAAGCCAAGCGACTCGGGCACGACAAATATATTTCTAAGACAATGGTTTGACTTTGAATTTTGATTGCGCCATATTACATCAGTTGGATTTATTTTTACTAATGATACATCATCATCATGTTTCATGATCACTTAAAAAAAAATATTTAAGTTACTTGCTTAAGTTTATAAAAGATTCTTTCTTCTTAGCCAGTAAGCAACTTTTTTTCAGCTTTTCTAAAATTTGTCCAACGACAAAACTTTTTTAACTGTCCGGCACTAAACTGTTTAGAAACTTATAAACTATAGATCTAAATAATATATAGGATTAGATGACCTATTCTAGATGTCCATAGCATGTTGTAGATAAACAGGGCTCGAGTGAACTCTATCTATTACTTACCATCATTATACATCATAGCTAAATGAAAATCAATACTTGGATGTATTGGATTACCAAAATATATTCTACATAACCCGCAACACTAATTACATCGTAAACTTAATGAAGCTGTCGCGCAGTCCACAGCACATTGTAAACACGTCCTAAGTTTTAATGAACTGGGTCACGTTCGAGCGATGACGTCACGGGAAAACAGCCATAGGGCTGTTTGCACTGATTAAACCCTAACTTGGGAGGGGAAAAGATGACGTAATACGTTTTGAGCCTGAGGAACTGTATATAGGTATCACCGAAAATTGTAAAAAACTGTGCATAAAAATGCAGACAAAAATTTTGTCCAATTATAAGGACTTTTACATAGAATTCAAATTTTACCATTGAATTCAAATTCAAAAATATTCGTTATGAAAGTAAACTAATGCTTTGAATCGTCAATTATACTGCTGAGGGTCGGAATAATACTTCGTTATTCTAAGTTTCAACATAGCAAATTGTATTGTCATTAGTTACGCTGATCATAATTTAATTTTATTTCTAGTTAAAAATCCATCCATATTTATATTACTTACTCACTTTCACTTTTTGTGAAGATGACTTTTATCCCTCTTCATTACATGTCCTGTTCGATAGCGTTGTTATGAAGATATTTCTGGTACTCTCAATTCTCAAGAAATTTTAACTTAACGTACACACGACGCATTCAAATTCACTAATATCAAAATCTATTTTTTTGCTTTATTGATCTGAGAACTATTATCTAACCTAACCGACTCAATGAGAGAACTATAGAACTTATAATTCATTTATAGAACTAAAAACCGACCTATAGAACTCTGGACACAATATTGAACCTACGTAACTTAACATCCATTATCGCTCAGTAGTTTCCGCGGACACTACATAATTTAGAAAAGAACGTCTTTAGCGCGCTTTAATGTACTGCTGGCGCCACCTAGATTTCATATCAAACAACTTCAACATGTCCATACCATCCTAATCTTGCACTTCTCGTCTTTTCTATAACGGGCGCAACTTTCAGACTTCCCATTATATAATAATTTCTTAACCAGACAAGTCACACCACAATTCCACCTTAACATGCTCATCTCATTTGCATGCACTCTCCTTTCATCCATCGTTTTAATTTCCTAACATTCTGATCCATACAATACGACAGGTCTTATGACCGTTTTATAAAATGGATCAATAGAATACACGGTACATAATAAAGGTTATTTTCATACTAAAGTTGTAGCAAACGTATTAGCGAGTACAACTAGTTTTAAATAATAATTATTCCGACGACCGCGACCGTGTAGCGATCAAGAAGTTAATCTCTTTTGTGTCTAATTACCAAACGTTGGTCCTGTTTATAACAACTTTTATTTCAGGCTCATTTAGATTGACGACTCGGAAACTTGTTGCGGCCACATTAAACGATTTTAGATTTTAATCAAGCGGAACCCAAAGTAAAATGAACCGAAAGTTGTAATTTCTAGTCTGAGCCCGTGTTAATTAAAACCAAGGCAAAGTGTACACTAATCACTTTTTAACCACAGCCTTGTATACACTTATTTACAAATAACTCCGCACCACATTTTTTATTAGCCAATTGAGCCGCTTTCTAATGGAGTATGTATGAGGATCTCATAAAAAAAACTACAATCCACTTACTTACGCTTCAGGATTATCCAATAAACAAATAAAATAATGAATCCACGAATGGATTTAAGTCCGCGTGATTCCTTGTTAGAGAAGTTTAAGGAAATAGGTATTCTTACATTTGCTTCACAGTATATTTTAAGCAGTATTAATTTTTGTACATAAAAATATAAAGAATTATAAAACGATAGGTGATGTATACAATAGACAAAGTAGGAACCGATATAAGCTTGCGACTCCTGCTTTGCGCCTAGCAAAAGTACGTAAATCGTTTATGGGTTTGGGTTTAAGATTCTATAATAAAATTCCGAAATCAATTTTGGCCATGCCGTTACAGCAGTTTAAAAACATTTACAAAGAGGCTGATATAGAAAGCCGACTATACTGTTGAAGATTACTTAGATGATAAGGATGTATATATAGCTGTACTTCTACCCTGTACAAGACAGAAGTAACTAAATGTAACTAGTTTCAAGATTTATATTTTAAAAGAGCAACCGTCGAGTTTCTTGCTGGTTCTTCTCCGTCTACGGAGCTTTCCGAACCATCAGTAAAGTTGACGATTCAAAAGCACTTGTTTACAAGTTTATAAAATTAAAGAATATTTTGAATTTGAAAACAAAATCTATGATACGTTGCCTTTCATTAGTGGCTGAATGGTGACATCACGTAACGCGTTCAACAGGAGGTCATACAGTGCCAACAATACGATCACTTAAACGTATAAAATTACTTTGGCAATCTTCTTAAACATTAAAAGAAAAGTGTTTTTAAAGAAAATAAATGTAATTTAATTGAGATCTGGCTTTGTTAGTAATGGTTGATTGACCTAGCGCGGCGCGCTTGTCGAAAAATAGGGAAAACAATAACGTTATAATTTTATCTCCCTTGCATCTATTTAGTTTTTAGGCCAAGGTTGGAATCGTGTGTACATTCATTGGTCTGTATAAATCATGTTTTTTTAAACGTTAAAAATAATTATTATATTGCTGAGGTGTGTAGGTAAAATTTGATTCAAATTAATGTCTTCTGGTCGGTACCACCCTGTATACCGACGTCTTGTCTTTACAAACTTATATCTTTAATAGATATTCAACCTTAAATTCTTTCATATCCCTATTAATACTTAAAAATTTGAAAGTCTTTCTCTGTGTTATGCTTTCAGAGTTAATCAGCTTAACCGATATCGATGAAATTTGATGCTATTGAAGCTTATATACCGGACAACATATGTGGTAACAGTTAACCAATTTTTTTAATGACAAGATAAAATACATACATATAACATAATGTAGGGAATTTAAACTCAAGTTGGCGCGAATGACGTTGCTATTACTCGTCTACGTACATACGGATCACCTAATTTCTGATTCGATCACGCACTAACACTCCTGCTAGCTCGCTTAACAGAAAAACATTAATGACAAATCGATTTTCTTCTAAATTTTAAATCAATGATATCGTAAATCGGATCACGTTTACATTTGCAGGTGAATCGATGCAATATTTCCACAGGATAAGGAAATCAACCTGAAACGTGTTTAAAATTCATCATAGACGTGCGAATTAGATTCAGTCTCAGGTACAAATAACTGATGCATATAATTTATTATTTAAAAAATTACAGACATTATTTCGTACTGGGTTCTGTCCGCTAATTCGTAAACATCTGATCATCATGAGTATTTTAATCATCTTTATTCCCCTGACCTTATACCACTCAGTGTGGGGTCGACACAACATGTAACAGGTTGTTACATGTTTTCGCTAGTTATTATACGACCGGCCACCTGTCTGACGTCAACTTACTTTAGTCGCCTGTTACGACAGCTCCGTAAGAATCATTTCATAAGGCAGTCTTTTATTCAGCCGAATACCAAACGGCGGATAAACTTACTTTATTCGCCTTTTACGACATCTCGGTAATCAATGAGGGTTGTCTACTCTAATCAGCCGGATACCACACGGCGGATAAACTTTCCTTATTCGCCTTTTACAACACCTTGGTAATCAATTGGGGTTGTCTATTCTAATCAGCCGGATACCACACGGCGGATCAACTTTCCTTATTCGCCTTTTACAACACCTTGGTAATCAATTGGGGTTGTCTATTCTAATCAGCCGGATACCACACGGTGGATCAACTTACCTTAGTCGCCTTTTACTACACCTCGGTAATAAGCGAGGCTGGTCTATTCTAATCAGCCGGATACCACTCGGCGGTTCAACTTACCTAAGTCGCCTTCTACGACACCTAGGTAATAAATAAGGCTGTTTTATTCTAATCAGCCGGATACCACACGGCGGCTCAACTTATCTTAGTCGCCTTTTACGACACTTCGGTAATAAAAGCGGCTGGTCTAATCTAATCAGCCGGATACCACACGGCGGATCAACTTACCTTAGTCGCCTTTTACGACACCTCGGTAATAAATGAGGCTGGTCTATTCTAATTAGTCGCCTTTTACGACACCTCGGTAAGAAATTAAGGTTTTCTATTCTACTTAGCCGGATACCATACAGCGGAAATAGTATTTTAATAAAAAAATCAATTTTGTTACTTAAGTTAGAACATATAACATATAAGACCTACGAATTTTTACACAATCTTAAATATACAGTTAGATAACTCGAAATATAAGGATATGAAATAATAGAAAAGCCAGTCACATAAATCTCTCCTAATAAAGCACTGGATAAAGGAACAGGAAATTCGACGAATAAAGCCCTAATGTTTCCTTTACACTATGAGCTTACAAAAACCAGTACTGATTATAGAGTTGTCTGGCTACAAAGATTTAGGTATAATAGGTAATAACAAAAAAAGTTCGAATGTTCCAGATTTCGTACTAATTTAAATCCTGTGAAAGTTTTTTATTGAGCTTTTAGTGACAGATTTAACTAAACACTAATAATTTTTATAAAAGAAGCTGTTGCCAGTGACATCTCCTTCCCCTATCTAAATCACTCTGTAACCAATCAAGTAAGTATTTCTATGTCAAAAATAACATTGAATCATGTCGTTTGAATGTGAACGAAAGCCAAACAAATACAAAAACAAAGATTTAAAATGTTCTTTTCTACAGAAAGATATGATGCTTACACTCACTTACCTGTTTCTTAAGATTGGGAATTAGTAGGTAACAGGATTTTTAAAGGTACGGTCGTCTGATATTGAGTAGCTTCAATCCAGTAGTGCCCTGTTACCTTTTTAAGGTTCTCTGTCATACCAATGGAGAATGTATCAACATTGAGTCTCCAAAGGCAGGGTCTAGATCCTAGATCTTGCCACGAAATATTCGACCAATCATCACTTTCTGTCGTAACTCGTGCAAATATATCAGTTATTTTGGTTTTTTACTACGTCCTAATTTCCTTGAATACGTTTATAATGAGTAGAGATAAATACTTAAATTAATACATAAAGACAAGAAGGCCGAATTGATTAAGACTAATTTTGTAGGTCACATTTATTATAAAACATTCCGTAACCCAAACAAATACTCATTACAGTTCAAAAGAGGCACGCAAAACCCATTAATCAATTGAAAGTATGAGAACATTAATTCTCACTCAACTAAATAGCTTTTTCTAGTTTGAAAGTAAAATTTTTAAAAGAAAAGTAGAGAGCACTGAATAATTCATCAACTAAAAAGATTTTTGTTCGAAGTAATACATTATACGAATCTACTTAGGGGTTTGTAAGTAAATAGTCAAGTTGTTCTAAAAATTTTAAGTGCAGTAACATTATCACAAAATTTTGAATAAATATTTTGGATGAAACTTTCACGAATTTAGCGATAGATGTCAGAAATAACTTGTTTTTTTCTGAAAGTTGGAACCAAAGTTCATCACCGTTTATAGCAAAATAATATTAGGTTTTATATAATGCAGTTCTGCATTATAATTTAATTTTTAATTTTAGAAGTTTATTTGGAATATTTTTAAACAGTGCTATTCTATACGTAATTTATAGAATTAGGCGTTACTTTGCGGTTTTGTCTATTCAAATTCAAAATATTCTTTATTCACGTAAACTTGTAAGCAAGTGCTTTTGAATTGTCAACTCTACTGCTGGTTCGGAAACCTGTTCCTACCAAGAAGAACCAGGAAACTCGATGGTTGCACTTTTCAAAGATAATTCTTATAACTAGTTACATTTGGTCATTACTATCGTGTGCAGGGTAGAGGAGTAGCTATATCTACGCTTTTTATCATCTATAATACACAAGTAATGTAAATATTAGTTTGCTAAATGTTCCTAAAAGTTGAGTGTACTATCCGTACTCATACCTGATACGCCTACGCCAGGTGTACTTAAAATTAAATTTTATAGGAAAAAAAATATACAGGATGTTAGTTTAAATACTTCTGTGTGTGCAATAACGAAATAAAAACAAAACAAACTCTTTATATAATCACAGATGTACTTTATTTGCACGCATTTAACTCGCATAACTGTTTACAGGGAATGATTAAAATGATTGATTTGAAGTAGAGTTTACAACTGCACAATGATCATTGTTTATTACAGTATTGTATGCCTTATTTCTTTTATTTTTTCCTATTATAGTATAAAAATAAATGTTTGTCAGTATGTCTTTTGTAAACTCCGAAATGGCTAGATCGATTTTAATGAAATCTTCAGAAAATCATCAAATTGATCCGGATGATCCTGTAAGGTTTGGTGGGGATGGGAGCATTTTTTGTTTAATTCGCGAAGACATTTTTTTCTTAATTTAAAGATTACAGTCTTTAAATTAAGCTCAGTGAAGCGGGCTGAGTACGCTGGTCTAATATATAAAAATGAATGTTTCTCTTTATGTCCTTTATAGACTCTGAAATGGTTGGACCGATTTTAATGAAATTATTAGATAATCTTTTGAATTACAGGAGAGGAGAGATGCATAACTGTCCCAGCCCGGCCAGCTATTGCAACCTATATAGCAACTATATAGTAATAGCTAGCCAGGCGTTGTTTTGCCTTATAAATTGTTTTTAGGGAATATCTAATGTAAATTATAAAAAAATATAAAATTTTGATTTAAAAAAAATGTTGAGATTGGACAACCCTTATTACTTAGGGGTATGAAAAATAGATAGTAGCCAATTTTCAGACCTACAGAATATGCATATAAAATTTCCTAACAATCGGTTCCGCGTTTCGGAGGAGTACGGTCACTAACATTGCGATACGAGAATTTTATATATAAGCTTAAGCCCTGCAAAGCAGTTCATATTAGTTGGATAATAAAAGCAAGTTGCTAATAATGTTTTTTTTTGTTTTTTGTTATTTGTTATTTGTTTGCGTTGACACCAATCTCACCAAATAGTCATCTTAAAATTTTCATTAACGCAAACTTCATCATGCGATATTAATTAAATCATACCCCAAACTAAAGCTAAACTAACAAGATTATTCTGTAACACGAAAATTGCAATTATATCACAGTGGAACTTGCAAACATAAGTTTATTAATTAAAACTTAAACATTTTATGAATAAGCGGGACCTAGAATAACAGAGTTGGGTCACGTACTCTAACATAATGTAATCTAACTTGAACCGAGAGCTGCAACATGTTATCGACTTAAAGAGCTCTTGGGATCCTGGGAAATACACGCTTCAAGTCTAAAGTTGGAACGTATTAATTTAGTTTTTATTTTTTATTAGAGGTATCCGAAGCCATGTTTGTTTCGAATTTAGGGTTCGAATGATCATTACGATGAACACTACTTAGTGGTGATACCGTGTGACTCTTGAGACGATCACGAGTTCAAATCCCGGGCAGGCACCAATGAGTTTTTCTATTAAAACTTATGTGTCTAAATAATAATTTCAATTTATCACACGCTTTTCGGTTAAGGAAAACATTGTGAGGCAACCTGCATATCTCTAGAAAATCCTAGGGATGTGTGCAACCTACAAATCCGCATTGGAGCTGCGTGGTGGGTCTTAGCTCCAATCCTTCTCTCCAAAAAACGGAGAGAGGAGGCCTATGCCTAGTACTGGGATGGATAGTAACAGGCCGTTACTATAAACGAAAATTGCAATCTAGTAATACTAGTAAAAATTATAATACCAATGCCTTAAATTAAATTTTATTACTATTATTTTATTACTACTGTTTTTTTTTTCATTTCCAAAGTGAATTTTTTATGTATCCAACAGATAGAAATAAGAGGCCTAAAAAAAGAGAGACAGATAGGAAAACTTTCGCATCTATAATATTACTATGGAGTATATAGAAGTACGTTCCGTTCTATATATAAAGGCGTTACTTTGCGGAATTCCATAAATATAAATAAATAAAAAAATAAATAAGTATATATGGGACAACTACACACATGGTCGTCCGTCCCCAAAGCAAATAATTTAATACTTGTGTTGTGGGTGACGGACAACTAGTAGATATACTACATATATAATGTTAAATATATACTTAAATACAAATATACACCTAAGCTAGAAGATCCAAAAAAATGTTTATAGAAAATATTGGCCCTCGGCGGGAATAGAACCCCCGACCTGCGGAGGGCGCGGTTAATACCCACTGCGCCAACGGGCTTGTCATAATGCAGAAGATACATTTACGATACGTTTTATAAGAAAATCTTATAATGCTACTAAGTGTATGAAGCTCAATTCATTCATTTGTCTTATACATGCAGAATTAGTAACAACATGTATAATAAAGCGATATTTTCTTGGACCCTATCTACGGGTTGAAACAATCGTTAAAATTATCATAGTGAATGTATGCAGTACTTGTGTTATGTGATGGTGTTGTGAGGTACAAGCCGTTGCTAATGCTGCATAGGTCTCCTCTCCCCGTTTTTCGAGAGAAAGGTTGGACCTAGTACCCACTGGGGTTCTCCAATGCGGAATGGTAGCTTACTACATATCCCCAGAATTCTCGAGAAATATGCAGGCTTCCTTAGAGTGTGTTCCTCAACCGAAAATCTAGTGCTTTCCTGCAAATTAATTAGACACATATCATCCTTAACGTCCTTATGCTTTATGCCCTCATGCCACTTAAGTGGGGTCGGTACAACATGTTAAAAGATGTTGTCACATGATTCGGCTACGTATTTTACGACCGGCCACCTGCCTGACGTCAACTTACCTTAGCCGTATTTTACAACCCGTATTTTAAGAAAGAGGGTGGTCTATTCTACTTAACCGGATACTACACGGTAGGCCAACTTAGCGTATTCGCCTTTTACGACACCTGGGTAGGAAATGAGAGTGGTCTATTCTACTCAGCCGGATACCACACGGCGTTTCCACTTTCCTTAGTCGCCTTGTACCACACCTCGGTAAGAAATGAGGGCGGTCTATTCTACTCAGTCAGATACCACACTGCAATAACACATAACATTAACAAAATTAAAAATCATTTGTGCCCATCTGGGGTTTGAACATGTGACTGCGCAAATCAGAACTTAAACGTTCTTACCGTAGGGCGAATTTTTAATAGAGCTTTACTTTAATCATTCCTGATGAAGTACATATGAAGTCGCTGGAAGAGGGTAGTATCACAATAATTTGTCAGTGCTTCAATGTTGCGTATCGTTGCGTGCGCCTCGACAGTTACCGGTCGGACCAATCCATTCCACCCCTGACTTTTGCCACCGATACGCCAAATTTGATATATATGCCCGACGATTCCATCAATGTAAATGGGTTTTTTCAATTTAAGAGTTCCCTTACACATATTTCAATGTTACTCAGAATTAAATAGAAATACTCACGAAACCGGATTTCTCAACAGAGTCAAAACAGAAGCTTTTTCGCTCTATTATTTTCGTCACATGTTTATGTACCTCTACAGTTAAATAATTTTAATTAATTATTAATATTACAAAAGACAACTTTTTATATAGAATAAAATTCGCGGTTTCGATTCCTACCGATGACCAACATTTTCTATAAAACAATTTGTTGATTCTTCGAGCCTGGATGTATATTTATATTTAAGTATGTATTTAAAATTATATATGTAGTACATTTGCCAGTTGTCCCATAACACAAGTATTAAGTTACTTACTTGTGGGACGGACAACAGTGTGTGTAAGTGTCCCATATATTTATTTATTTATTTACGTAGGTACTTGAGGAACCAATAAATTGATTTTTGAAAATATTGGTCCTTACGGTGTAAATTAAATCTGCGAGAATTTTGTTTGTTACGCTTTTAGGGCTAATACGTTGGAGCAATATGAAATTTAGCACGATTAAAACTCTCCCGTTTTTCTTTTGGGAACAGAGAAAAAAAAGCAATATATTTCTTCAATGCTACTTAAACGTTTAAGTTGGGCGTACGAAGTCGCATTTAACACTAGTTCTAAATAAATAAAAGAACTCAAAAAAATAACACTCTACTCGATTGTACAGGTGAAGGGTTAAACACAAAGCAACGCAACAAAGCCGACCGCAGGCAAGTTAAACCAAATGTGGTTAGATTTAAACAGCTAAAGTTTTATAAATTCATGCTCAAAGTTTGTTTGGAACATGTTGAAACATGTTCAACATGAAATGCAATGTTCCGTTGTGAGTGATATGGGATTCGTGCTGACGTCAGAAACTCTCAGCTATGGTGTTTATCAAAATATGGTTCGAACTTTTTCGCAAAACTTACTTTACAGATTTCATACTTATAATATGAGCTGTGATAGTCAAGCGGTGAAATCCTGCGATCCTTTTAAAGAGAGTCACAGGTTCAAATCTTGTGCATGCACGAATGAGTTTTCTATTTAATTGATAAATGCAATCTATCACACATTTTCGGTGAAGGAAAACATAGTGAAGAAATCTGCAAAACTCTGGATAATTCTGGGGATATGTGTAGCCTACCAATCCGCATGGGTGCAGCGTGGTAGGTCTTAGCTCCAAACCTTTTCTCCAAAATCGGCAAAAGGAAGTGTATACTCAGCAATGGGATATTAACAGGAAGTTACTTTATTTACCATATGACTCTATTTTATTTGTTTCACATTTGCACGATAATTATGATAGTTTATTGTTCAATTGATTTTGCGAACATTCTATTGTTTATAGAATTAGGCGTTACTTTGTGGAGATCCATAATACAAAATGCTTTGCGATTTTGTCGTGGAGTCTATCTCCTGATGATGCTTCAATTGCGGGGCGAAATGATTGTTGAGTTTGTGATAGTGAACGTGTGTAGTGCTTGTGTATTGTGGTGGAAGTGGTGGAGGTTTGTGCATGTGTTTTTACGAATCCTGCACGTATCGGGTATGAAAATACGATGATAGTCCACTATACATTTAACACTATATATATTTTCTATTTACTGTATCGCGGATAATAGCAAAATAATTTTATTATTTCTTTTGCATTCTATTGTTGTACCCGTATTCCGCAAAAAATATTATTATTATTGGAGCTAAGTCTTTAAAAGTACGATACACATTTATACTTGTGTCGTTTTATTTTTTGCAAAACCAATTCTTTTTTAAGGTTATATATCTTTTTTTTGCTGTTGACTACATAGTAACGTAGAACTATGATAGCCCAGCTGCGAGACCGTGCGACTCTTTCGAAGGGCACACGAGTTCAAACCCGGGCAGGCACCAATGAGTTTTTCTATTAAAACTTATGTGTCTAATTGATAATTGCAATTTATCACACGCTTTTCGGTGAAGGAAAACATCGTGAGGAAACCTGCATATCTCTAGAGAATTCTGGAGATATGTGTAACCTACCAATCCGCATTGGAGCAGCGTGGTAGGTCTTAGCTCCAACCCTTCTCTCCAGAAACGGAGAGAGGAGGCCTATTCACAGCAGTGGGATTGTAACAGGCTGGTACTTTTACATAGTAAGAGGCTATTACTTTTACTCTACCTTTTAAAAGCTTTAATTTACCTCGCCTTGTATGTATGATTATAAATGAAGGTGGAAGGTGGCTTCAGACTAAGGAAACTCCTCAAAAGTTAACAGTACGGACTTTACATTTTGTTAAAAGCTGTTTTTGTCGAAAAGCGACAGAAAAGGTACAAAGGATTACAATGTCATCTTAAAATTAAGATTCAAATTACAATTAAGACTAATTTTGAATTAAGCCAGTTTATAACTAAGCGTGCAATATATCTACAAGGGTAAAATCAATATATTTCTTTAATGTCCGCAAGGATCAATTATTCTACCCCCGCAGTGATCTAAGGCATTTTGTTGTAACTTTAAAACTTTTTCCAATTTGAAAAAGTTTCCCCATAGAATAAGTCAATTGCGAACTGTAAGTGGTAAACATTACGAATATTTCTTAACAAGTTATTTATTTGAGTGTTGTCTGTAAAAGTAGCGGCCTGTTATAATCCCACTGCTGGGAATAGACCTCCTCTCTCCGTTTCTGGAGAGAAGGGTTGGAACTAAGACCTATCACGCTGCACCAATGCGGATTGGTAGGTTACACATATCAACAGAATTCTCTAGAGATATGCAGGTTTCCTCACGACGTTTTCCTTCACCGAAAAGCGTGTGATAAATTGCAATTTTCAATTAGACACATGAGTTTTAATAGAAAAACTCATTGGTGCTTGCCCAGGTTTGAACTCGTTTTACCCTCGAAAGAGTCGCACGGTCTCACCGCTGGGCTATCACAGCTCATGTCGTTGTCTATAGGAATTATTTAATAGCTATTATTTTCTTAAATGAGAAATAGACTATTAGCGAACAAGAATAGCACAAGGCTGTCTGATCCACCTACTACACGTCGCTCTAACTAAGAGGCAACTCTTATCATTCAAGAGGTTGCGTCCTGTTCTTAAGTTGACGTGAGAGATTCGCGGATGCGTCTCTGCTTACTTGTACAGAGATGTCGTGAAAAACTACCGAGGCTAATAATGTAAAAAAAACTATTCTCATATTTATTTGGAGCATCTTCCTATGATATTAAATATTTATTTTATTACTACCTGTGCTCGAATCGGAATTAGTGTTCAAAGTAGAGTAAAGTAAAGTGAGCTGTGATAGCCCAGCGGTGAGACCGTAGGACTCTTTCGAGAGGAACACGAGTTCAAACCTGGGCAGGCACCAATGAGTTTTTCTATTAAAACTCATGTGTCTAATTGATAATTGCAATTAATCACACGCTTTTCGGTGAAGGAAAACATCTTGAGGAAACCTGCATATCTCTAGAGAATTCTGGAGATATGTGTAACTTACCGATCCGCATTGGAGCAGTAAGTAAAGTAGTAGTATAGTTAAGTAGAGTAAATCTAAGTAACTTAGCTAGGATGCTTTTACCGGGCACTGTGGACTAAACAGACACATGTTAAACCTGAAGCTGTCAGACTCTGTCTAGAGGCGGAGGAAACACCCATGCATAGCCTACGTGACTGCCCCGCGCTGATTATCATTCGATACTCTCTCCTAGGGTCGCAATTTTTTACGCCCAACGGAAGTGAAAGCACTCGCCGCCAAGAAGATCCTTGAATTCTTCAAGGTCACCGGTATTGGTAACGAATTGTAAACAGTGGCGATCATAATAGATCAGTAATGGTCAAAGTGATACTAGGCCCACAGGCCCTGCATAGCCGTTACTCCTAGAAGAAGAAGATCTCAAAGTTTTTCCCGTGTAAACCCCGACCTCGCGGGTATTCCAAGTTACTTGCCTATATATTAGTCCGCAATCTCCTATCTTCCAGAGAAAGTCCCATCAAAACCACGTTAGCCATTCCGGGGAATGTATTAACTTAAACCTTCATTAAGAGGTGCTCTAATTTAGTAAAACCCGATCAAAAATCCGTTCAGTTAATTTTGAGAAAATCGATCAACACAGACAGCTTTTGGGGACTTTATTTGTAATATGTATAGATATTATTTGTGGTACCTACGACTCCGTTCACGCCTAATAAGCGTTTAAGTGCCCTCAATAATACTAAAAAATAATCATCTGAAAGAAAAATGGTAACTTCTAAATATAATAGCACGGTATAATTAGAATTATTAATTATACCGGATTTCATTAAAATTGTTCTAGCAGATTAAGAAGCGCAAAAGACAAACAGACTGGCTTTCATATTCATAATAGTCATAGTGGTTTTGCCTTAGAGGTAGTCTGACAATAAAAATAAACCACGAAATGTAGCACGAAAATATGCTAAAAGAAATTCATTTAACTGTCACCGCAGATTAACCCCAGATAGTCCTGCGGCAGATTAGATAAAAAAGGATTCAGACGTCACTTGTCAACCTTCGTTGGTCTGTCAAGTTTCGGCGAAGGGGTAAGGAATGCAAAAATAGTGGAACAGATTGCTTTTTCGTACAGATTCTAGGCAAAATGGGTTTGTTAATATTAAAAATAGAGTTGAAACTATGGGTTTTTTTCAATTTCTTAGTCACCAGCAAGTCGCCGGCGATAAAAGTAGCTGTCGTGTAGTGTACTTTAGATTATCCAGAATGCTTGATTAATAGCATGTTATAAGTATGTAAGGAGATCACCAGAGATGTTCACGTTTCTTCAAAAAACAATCAGCACATAATGACTTTTTAAAATATTTTTTAAATACAGAAAAATACAGCATGATGTTGTGTTCTGCAATAAATGGGCTTTAGCTCATATGTCAACTCATTGTGCTAATGTTGGAGTCCCTAAAAAATAAATAAATAAATGAATAAATAAGTAAATAAATAAAACAAATAAATAAATAAAATATAAATATATATGGGACATTTACACACACGGTCATCCATCCCCAAAGTAAGTAATTTAATACTTGTGTTATGGGTGACGGACAACTAGTAAATATATACATATATAGTTTTAAATACATACTTAAATACAAATACACACCCAGGCTCGAAGAACCGACAAATTAATTATAGAAAATATCGGTCCTCGGTGGGAATTGAACCCGCGACCCGCGGAGCTGAAGGTTAGGTCACTACCCACTGCGCCAATGATCCAGTCACAAAAATAACGAATAAAAATCAATTAAGGAAATAAAAGGGTTGACATTAAGGTTTTGACGACACGATTAACATAATATAAACATAGTTACTTGTTGACTATACCAACAGTAAAATATATTTAACCTACAACTATAAATCCGTTTCAATTTATTAAAACGTTTACTTAGGATGATTGTATAAACTGTTTATCTTTGAGCTTGTTCCATACTTGCGTGTTTTAGACCAGTTAAGAAACTAATGGCCTTTAAGACTAACTGATTGCTTAAGATAATATTGTTATTATACCCTCCTATATCTTCACTTGGGCCTTCTGAATGTCTTTGTTTGGGCAATTTTTTCCACTGAGGATAATCGGGGTTTTTTGCACCTGAGGAATGTTGCGGGTAGGTGACAAACTCTCACACAAGAAGAAGCATCTCGGTCAGCCGCACAACACGGCACACTTTGTGTCATCTACGAGTTTATCTGTACTTAAAAAAAATTCTGTAAATAAAACAAAGTCTGCCAAAGCTATGTTTGTATGTGATCGATTTTCTCAAAATCTACCCAACAGATTTTTCTATGATTTTTAATAAAAGATAGAGTGATTCCCGAGGAAGGTTTAAGTGAATAGACCATTATGGTTAAATTCCCGTGGGGTGGGTATAACTGTGGGACACACTGATTTACACGCGGTTGAAGCCAGCGCGGTTCTCCAGTACTTACTATAAAGCTAAGTCCCCCAAAGCTTTCAGTTAATATGTGATTGATTTTCTCAAAATCGGATTTTTGTACGGTTTTTACTAAAACATAGTGTAATTCTTCCATAAGGTGTAAGTTAATAGTACATTACAGTTTTATGTAAATATTGAAGAGATCGAGCGTTTGTGAGTAAAATACTCGACTGCTGGGAGCTTTACTTGCGTGTGCCGTGTAAACCAGCAGAGATACACTGAAGTTATGGTTAACTCACAATAACTACTTTTATGATACAAACTTCAATTCGGGTAAAAACTAGTAACACACTGTATTCGCAGTGCGCACATTATTATTTATTTATTTATTTATTCAATGGACAACTAACAATAGTCACTTTTAAACATTTTCTTAAAATTACATATTCTGAATTCGTTTATAAATGTTATATTAATTAAAGATCATCTCGTCATTCGTTATAATAATTAAAGCGACAGTAAAATATAATAATGTCAATATGTACAGTATCAATGTCTTAATGTCAAGTCATAAAGTAATAATTAACACAATCATTATTATTTTTAATTAATTATATTATAAATAACAAGAATATTATCTAATTTACATATAATTACTTTTTTCAATTATTATTTTTTATAACTTTTTATTTTATTTTATTTATTATTATTATTTTTTATATTTTTTCTTGACATCTAGAGTAGGACGTTATAGGTAGTTCAACGGCAATAGTTTTCTATTCGGAGCCTCTTAGTTCCTGTTAAGCTTCTTGAAGTTTGAGGCTGTTACTAAGACTTTTTCTAAATGTACTTTTCGCTTTCGTATTTTTCCATCACTTCTCTGCCAGAGAATTGACGACAATGTTATTTTTGGAACGAAATACACGCGAATTTTATATTATGGAATTTAAAAATTGACCTTTAATAATCGTACTTATTAGTGTAGTCTAAGGTAGAGACGCCATATCAGGTAATTTGGAATTTGGAAATTTTGCTAATAAAGATTACTTTAGTGGATCAAGAGCTGATTTCTCAGTCAAATTCCACTTTGCCAAAAAGTCGAACTAACCAGAGGTTTGTCCTCTATATTTCGATAATCAACTATCTAAAATATTATCTAACTGTCTTGTGGTGGCAGTGACCCTGCCTTCAGCTCCGCGGATCACGTGTTCGATTCCGCCTAGGGCCAACATTTTGTAAATACAATTTGTTGGTTCCCTGATTCTGGGTGTATTTATGTATTTAAGTATTTACCGGTTATCTGTCACCCATAAAACATGTATTAAGTTAATTAGTTTGGGAACGTATTACCGTGTATGTAATTGTGTCATATACAATGTTATATAATATATTTTGCGGATTATAGACGTGTTATTGCTAATAAATAACAAAGGCATCATCTTCATATAAACTTTTTGACTGCTATGATGAAAGTTACTCAACAAGTCTGAGAAAATAGAAATTAAAATTAATTGTGAGCATGACTATTTTCACTTACCACCAAGAATTTAGAGTATAAAAAAATGTATATCTGAATCATAACTAAGAAAAATAACAAAAAGGTCTATCGGCAAACTTGGGAATTACACTTTCCGTCATAAAATTAAATATCTCAAAGAAGACTCATTCAAACTCGATTAGGAGCTGGATTGTAAAATAAAACCGGCCATTCCGCGAAACTTCTAACAGCGATTTGTTACCATTTAACCCTCCAACTCGGATAATCTCAGTAAATACTCGATCCGAGGTATTTATCAGATAGATCTCGGTGAAAGGGTTAATTCGGCACTGCGGATTGGAATTAATATTGATTACGTGTATGTTGAATGAGATTTGCGGCGATATTGTGGTTCTGATAAGGCGTCTTTGAATCAACTAGCTAGCGACTGTAACAGTAGCTAAATAGGTACAACAGAAATGATGACAATTGAGCTGGAAATAACGCATAGAGTTATTATACGTAGAGTAAGAAAGCCAGCTTAAAATGTGCCGTTTTACGATAAAGAGAAATCAAATGAGGGTAATCTATCTGTCTCTGTTTTTTATGTGTGATGTGAAAGATGAAGTATACAGCTCACAAATTCCCTCTCAATATTTATTGTGTCACTATTACTTACAAGCCTGCCCTTATGTACACTGGTAGTCTTTGGGCCTTTGATTCCCTTACAGGACTGCCTATGGCAATGCTGTAACACAGTTACCTAAGCTCCAGAACAATAAAAGACCGATATTTCTCATTTTTATATGACATACTAATTTTAAATTAAATCAGCTGGTGTATTCTCACATAATTTTAAAAGATTTAATGATAGTGTTGATATCTGTTACAAGGTTGATGTATAAATTCGTATTGATCGACGAAAGACCCATATCACTAACTAATGTCCCACTTATACGCAATCAATATTAAATCAAATCCGAAAGCTCAAATTAACCCCTCCGCCGAGATCGATCTGATTAATACTTTGGAACGAGTATTTAAGGGGATTATTGAAGGGTCGAAATGGTACCCAACGCTTGTCTGATAGGACAATATATACGTTTTAGAATAAATTATGTAACTGGTGTGTATCCACTACTTCTTTCGTCATTTTGTATAAAAAAATCCTGGTTGGTATTTTTAGCCCATTTTTAAGCCCGTATATAAGCTTTAAACGTTTCAAAATTTGATCAATATTGTTCCACTGGACAGATACACACAGACACACATTAGCATTTATAATTAAATAAAAATTATTATATAAAAAGGGGATTGGTAGGTTACACATATCTCCAGAATCCTCTGGAGATATGCAGGTTTCTTCACAGTGTGTTCGTTCACCAAAAAGGCTGTGATAAATTACAAATATCACTAAGACATATAAGTTTTAACAGAAAAACTAATTGAAACCTGCCGGGGGTTGAACCCGTGACCTTCTTAAAAGAATCGCACGGTTTCACCGCTGGGCTATCACAGCTTATAATTGAGGGTAGTTTAACATTAGGTTGATGTGCTTGAAGTCACATGTACAGCTAGTTTAATTATAAAAGTGAGAACCCAAACTAAAATATCGCTCATGGGTAGCAATAGTGGCATAACCCAAAATATTTTTTCAAAACTGGCATTTAATAGGAATTTTACGTAAAAAACATTACAAAGTTGAAGATCATTTGGATGATAAGAATGCCTGGATTGAAAAATCCTTTCAGCTTCATTCAAGACTGCGGTTTAATGATGTAAAATTGAAAATGTTTAAAAGATTGACCGCCGAGTTTCTTGCAGGTTATTCTGGTAAGAGCAACATTCCGAATGAGTTGTAACTTCATTAATAATATTAACGATTCAAAAGTGCTCGAAAGAGCTATTTGAAAAATATTTAAATTATTTTGATATTATATTATATTTGAAAACTTTAAACTCATTTTACCAAAACATGTGCCGCTTTTGCAGCTCATGAGCGATATGCTTCTATGCGTATTTTATGAATTTTTCAGTTACAATTCTGTCCAATAAATCAAAGCCGGCACAAATAGTGCCCAATCGAAGTCATTAACCTGTCAACAAAGGGTACCTTTGGTCCTTTCTCTCTCTCACATATGAATGCCTCGTTACCAGCCTAGTAAAGGACACTTCAGTAAAAGCCTCTATTGAATCGCCTTATCCCTTTAAAAGGCAAGCTCTCAAATAATTTTGAACTGTCCTTTATTACAATACGGTTGTTTTTAGCATGAGCTTAGCAAGGCACTCTTTTACATTGTGGTTTAGTAGAATTTTGTTAACAATGCCGATACTAGACGAAGGTCGTACTTTATAAAAGTATCTCTAGATTCCTTGTAACATATTGTGGAACTTCTAATTTGGTAAAGGGATATGTACGTGCCGCGTCTGTCACATTAGAACTTTCGTTTTCCATTTTCTACTTTCTCTTGTTATACTCTCAATACTGATCTGTCATAAACACACACACACACACTTCACACAACTCGGTAAGAAATGAGGGTGGTCTAACGGCGGTTGCTGGACTAGAAATAGAAGTTCACTATACCATAAAAACCAGTTTGGAAACATGACGATATTGATAAGAATCAGCAAAAGAAGCAAGAAATCACCTTTTTCCACAAACCAACTGCTACCAACTTGGGTCAATGTTGCGTACACAACGTAATTATCTAATACACTCTGAAATTCGCCATATCATCTGTTATACATGAGATACAATCTTCTTACGATGAGTGACGGGTACACGAGAAATAAAATAATAAAAGAGACATTACGAAAGCTTCTTACCTAATGTTACTTTTAAATATAATAACATACAAGCTCTTACGGTGGTTTCGTTTGCGCGTACTTCGGTAGTGAGTTTAAAAAGGAACTGACAACGGTGTAAAACACAGCCCCACACTATAAAAGGCGCTGAATATTAAGGGGCGTGATCTGGGGTGATGAAAATCGTTAATAAAAATAGTAAAAATGCACTTCGAGTTCACGGTACTATATGAAAAATATTACTGTTTACATTATGATAGTCTATAAAGCCATAAAGATAATAGTACGTTGGAAGAAATGGGGGGGGGATTTACCGGAGGAGGCGTCTATCTGTCTGTTGTAGACATGAATTTGTTGAGATAAAATGAGATTTAAAAACAATCTCAAACTTTTGACAAATATAAGCTGATAAGTTTTCCGTCGAGAGAATATAATAACTTGAACAATAGAAAATAAATCTTTACAAATCATACCACAATGTGACCTTCATTTTCATCAACGTGTATGGGCTCTTTACTTGACTAACCCTTAGTGTAAGTAGGTACTACAATATTGTTGGGGGAGGGTAAATCCAGGGTCAGGGTTGCACCCTTGTTTACGCTATGAGAGTCTTTGTGCTTCTATATTGGCGAAAACCGAAACGTAATTATTGAAATGTCTTTCTATAATTTTTTAGTAGTCAATATGAATCAATGTTCAGTCGTATATTTTTAGGTTGTTTTTGTGTTAAAAGCATAACGGCTCAGATTGGATTCATTCATTCATTCAAATATTTTCTTATATCGTTTTTGTGAGCGAAAAGGGCATTTACTACGGAATAGTTGTATGGTACCGATTATAACCCCCAGACCTCTGTGCTAGCAGATTCTGCTGATCAAAATTTGATAAAATAATTTTAATTGAAATAATTATTTACACTCACCATTGTACACTTAAAGACTTTGATATTTATTTATTAAGAAATCAACAGCGTTACAGATAATACTTATTTAGAAATTAAAAAAAAAAATCTGTACAATAAGGCCAAAACAAGATAACATCATTTATGAATAGACTATTTACATTATCAGGGTAAGGAGTTATTAAAATATTGGGTCCAGAATAACTAAAAGAGCAAGCTAGAAATTCGGCATTCAATCTTCAATTTTTTTACTTTAAATAATTTCAGCAGTATTTTTGAACGAAGCAGAAAGAATTTTCAAATCCAAGTTTTTTTCTTCTCTATATTATACCGGATTGAGTAACATGCTTTAAAAATTAGCGCATACTTAATACTTAATTTAAATGTCTATATAGGCAAGTTTAATATGGATCGCTAAATCTATACTTATTATAACACAAAGTCCTCAAAAGCCATTTGTCTCTATGTAATCGATTTTCTCAAAATCTAATGAACGGATTTTTGTACAGTTTCAACTAAAAGATAGTAAAAATCTTGAGGAAGGTTTATACTTAATGATACATTCTCCGAAACGGCTAAAATAATATTTTGATGGGACTTTTTCTCACAGGAATTCACGCGGAAAACAACTTTGTGACACTGATTTCCATGCGCGCGACGCCGGTACACCTAGCCTGGAAATAGTTTGATGGTCCTAACGCCAAAAGCTTATTTTGACTTCTAGCATATCGACAGTGTACACCACAATTTCGTTTTGTAGTTGTTTATTTTTTGTACAAGGACGTATATCTCAAATCAAATCAAATTTATTTCATTAAATAAATAAAAATGACTTTATAATAAGCTTATACAATAAAGCTTAACATTAAAACTTGTTATTAACAAATTAATCAGAACCGAATTTAAACCAAGAAATAAATAAATAAAGAAATAACGAAATAAAGAAATCAAGAAATAACGAAATAAAGAAATCAAGAAATAAAGAAATAAAAAATAAAGAATTAAAGAAATAAAGAACTAAAGAAATAAATAAATAAAGAAAGAAAGGGAACCTTCCTAGATTTTTTACAACCTGTGTGTAGGAAAACCAACCTACTTCCTTACATATTAATAGAATACACTTTATAAGTAAATAGTTAGAGCGTTTATTGAATTTTTCCATGATTTAACATACTAAATAATTATAATTTGCTTAATTCACATTTACTAGCTTATCTGATCTTAACTCACTTGAGTCGATGTAACGTAACCATTATCAATGTCACTGATAAAACTAGGCCACGCCTAGGCTATTTTCATCCATTTACTGAATGTTCTTTTACGACTATTGAAAAACGTTTTACACGCGAAATATTGCTTTAATTTGTATCATAAAAAGATATTGTCTTCCTGACTTAAGAATGTTCCTTAAGGCTTTTAATGGGTAAGCTGATCGTTTTATAGAAAAAAAAGTAATTTTAGACCGGTACCGGGCGTTTGGACAGCATTGTTATTGTAATAGGGTAATATACTCAACTCAACAGACAAATATATCACGTTTAGTATTTATTTTAAAGTGACCTAATTCAAAAAATTTGTTATGTGGCAAATTACAATAAAGCGTAGCGTAGCGTCTACAAAACTCGTGAGTGTTTTAAAGAGACCCGTAACTTGGAAGAGCAAAAAACTAACTAACACTAACTTCTTTATAGTTCGCAGTGTGATGTCAAAGATGGCATTGAAATAAGGATTACAATGTATCTAACTCTATTGAGACTGATTTTGAGTTGGGTCACTCTAATACTAAGCGTGAGAAATATGTAAGGCACTTACACACTGTAGTCCGTCACCAAAGTCAGTAATTTAATACTTGTGTTAGAAATGACAGATAAAATAAATATATACTTATATTATATAAATTTTTAAATACATCCTTAAATAAATGTATAAATCTAAACTTGAAATACCAACAAATTGTGTATTTGGAAAATTTTAGCTCTAGGGGTGAATCGAACTGGCGACCCACGGAGCTGAAGGCTTTGCTGTAATCTGTGCCAATGCAATTAACAGCAGCTTGACCTCTCAAGCCAAGGAGTGACTTTAATCAAGTTTTACACAAGCAGACATTATTTACCTCAACACCTTAACAATGGAAAATCTTTCAATTTGTTTGTACCAGATATATAAATAGAACCAATTACGAAATTTAAGGCTGAGTAAAGTAAACGAAATTCATTGGAGAATTAAATAAGATCGCTCATATGTACAGCTAAAATACGAAATCCAACGTCTATCTAAAACACAAAGTTACTTGGCATTTGACGATACTTTAAATGTTTATTAAAAAAATAGAACAAAGTAGAAGAAAGCGTATGTTTGACTTGTTGAATAATGGAAAACTATTTTTATAATATTTTGCATTAAGAACAACAATTTTTACTGAATATGGTATATAAGGTAAGATGAACCTTGTTTTAACTTTCTAGAGGGTCTTAACTATATTTACGTTTGTCGATTCTGTGATGTACAGTAGAGTGTTTTATCTATCTATCGGTCTATCTATCTATAAAATTCAAAATATTCTTTATTCAAGTAAACAAGTGTTTTTGGATCGTTAACATTACCACTGATTCGCAAAGCTGTTCCTACAGAGAGGAGCCAGCGAGAAAGTTGGCGGTTGCTCTTTACAAAGTATAAATTCTTACCCCTAGCTGCATTTAATAATGACTGTCTTGTACAGGGTCAAAGAACTATGTCCACGCATACTTATCATCTAAGTAATCCTCAAAAGTAAAGTAGGCTTTTTATATTAGCCTTTTTTGATAATGTTTTTAACTTCTGCAATGGCAAAGCTGAAATCGATTGCGGATTGATTGATCTATTTTACTTTATGATGTGTAGTTATGTTGAGTACCGTAACCATACTGAAATACAAATACTAAATAAATAAATAAATAATACTAGCTATGCCAACAATCTCTACTGGTTTACGCAGCGCACGCAACTAAAGCTGCCAGCAAGCAAGTTTTTTAAGAACTGCGCGATCTCTTCAACTGAGAAAAAATCCCATCAAAATATTATTTTAGCCGTTTCGGAGAATGTATCATTAAATATAAACCTTCCTCAAGATTTTTACTATCTTTTGGTGAAAACCGTACAAAATCCGTTCAGTAGATTTTGAGAAAATCGATTACATACAGACAGACAGAACTTTGTTTTATAATAATATAGCGTGTTGAATGTCAACTTTTCTGTTATAAATGAATTTTAGAATAGAAGAAATAGCATTCGTTTGAAATATTGGATTATTAGATTAATTTTAATATGGATTCAACTTTTGTTATATAAGTTGGAAGATCTAACAAGACACAGTCTAAATCAGCGATCATACCCAATGAATCATAGTATCTTTTATCTACTCTGATACTATAATACAGAGATTATAAAACTGAAAACAAATTTCTTATGACAAACATTACGTACAGAACAAAAATTAAAAATTAAAAAGTTTCATTACGATACAGGTCTTGTATGGACACCTGTATCATAATGTAACTTTTTAATCATAACGATACACCTATATTACTTCCAGCTGGACCAAGGAGGTTGAACCTCTACCTAAAAAAAAAAGGTTTCAATGAATGGGTCCGCGGCGACGCAACACGCATGCGCAATCGATGTTTGCGCCTTGGCGCCAATATGACATTTAAAAAATCTTTTCAATATTTAAACAGAGTTTAGTTTTGTTTGTAAAAAAATTTGTTTTTGTGTAAAAACATCTCTGAGAGCGGGGATAGTGGTAATTGTACACCACCAGATATACTGAAAGCCGCGTCAAACATGACCGTGAACCAGTTGCCGACGAAATCTAGGAGCAATATTAAATGTTACCACGAGTTCATGCAATGGAAAATGAATATTCAGAACATCAATAATTATTACAAGTAAAAATAAATTTGTTGTTATATTAAGCGTTTTATTTACAATATTGTTTTACGTATTATAGTATGAGAGTAGATAAAGTAGTGTATGATACTGTACATAACTTGGTCTTAAAATACTCGTGTGACACTATAAAAAAAACTCGCCTGCGGCTCGTTTTTTTAAACCACACTCGTGTTATAAGAACCCTTATTATGCAACAGTATCATAAACTACTATTATATAAAATTGAACAATTAGTATTAAGTTAGTATTACCATTTTGAGCTGTGTCGTTTTAATTATTTGCTATCATCGATTAATAAAAATACAGTTTAAATATTTTTTTCTAAGGAAAATTTTGTAATTTCCCGTGTTTCTTATTTAATTAAATTTTATAATCATCTCTGTGTATGTTTGACTAAATAGGGAAACAAAATTAATTATCATGTTATCAAGTATTTCCCAAATGTTATTTATATTGCGTTCCCTGAAATAATTGGTATAGCGTTTCAAATTATTTCAATGAGATAATAATTTGATTTGGATAATTAAGCCGTAAATTGGTGGATTTCCACGTAACATAGCGTCAAAATTACTTTAGTATCAACGTGAGTCGGAAATATACTTTATTTTCATATATTCAGAAACTTTATTTTACACCGCAGATAAACAGTAAAACAATTAAAAAAAAATCAACATAAACATTTTAAGGAAAGAAAAGGTCTTATCGCTTAGTAGAGATTTTAAGACATGTGGGGTCGGTACAACATGTTATATACATGTTGTCACATGATTCGGCTACGTATTTTACGACCGGCCGTCTGCCTCGCTAAGAAATGAGGGCGGTCAATTCTACTCAGGCGGATAGCACACGGCGGATATTTAATATTTTATAATTTATAAAATCTCAAAAGCTACCATTTAGCTGTGCTTCTACTTCTATAAATTACATTCCAAGATGAACTCTCGACACACGAACAAGATACGTGAAGTTGAATGTATGTTCGTATCAAGATAATGGTTTAAAAACTCTCGCTCGGAGTTCCCGAAGTTACTTGAATTATTGCCAGAGGTTGCCCTGCCTTATCGATAACCTTCCGACTAGAAGTTTCGATGTTCTCTAGGTATGTTTTTAGATGTATCGAATATAATTGTCCTTTATATATTATACTAGCAATCCCGCGCGGTTTCACCCACGTACATAGCGATCTCGTGGTGGTGGAAAGTTTACTAAGTCAGACTATAGATTTATTTTTGTAAATTGACAGATTGGTCCTTGGACTTATCAATAGTTAAGGCAAAGGAAATTTTTAACGTAATCTATTCATAGGTACACGATTACAATACGCTACAATTGTTATTGCATTATTTAGTTATATTGACATTTTAAAAATCGTTACATCTTTTGATTAGAATGTCCGATTATAATAATTTAAAAAGTATTTTACAGGTATTAGAAATAGTTTTTAATAAAATATCATTTAGTGGGATAAGGATTAATACGGATATTATGGTTTGATTATTGTCGAAACTTTTATCAACATTTAAAATGTAGATACGATGTCAATGTAGTTATATTGGCAAAAATATAATAGTTAGACATATGGTATTCCGGACTTTTTTGTAGATATTGCGTTTACGTTCTATAATACTGAGCAACATTTTTCTGTTCTATCATCAATAGTTTCCGCAGCGCACGAAATAAAAGATTTTTATGACTAATTTTTTCACACCTTGTTACAATTTTAGTAGGGATCCCTATTTTTTTTTAATGTTATATAGCCTTTGATGCTCAGTGAACAAGCAGCTTTCCAATGATGAAAGAATTTTTGTAATCGGTCCAGTAGTTTTGTGTGAAAACTTTTACAAACACACATACAAATCTTTCCTCTTTATAATATTAGTATAGTTATAAACTTCCTTTTATGTTAAGGTAGATGTATAGTGTGACAAGACTAGATAACTGTGCATATAAAGGGAAGTCTGAAATTTTCCCCCGTTATGGAAAAGATGAGGAGTGCAAGATTAAGATGGTATGTGCATATAATGAGGAGGAATCAAAATCTTGTGACCAAACGATTGTTAAATATTAATGTTGATGGATATATGACAAGAGGGAGGCCAAAAGTCACGGTTGGATTGTGTGAAGTATGACATGCATATAAAAGGAATAGAATCGAAGTTGACGTATGATGCCGTGTGGTAACCGGCTGATTAGAATAGACCACCCTCTTTTCTTACTGAGGTATCGTAAGAAGCGACAACATATTAGTAGCATGTTGTGTCGACCCCACTTAGAGTGGATAAGGGCAGAAGGACCAATAGAAGTTGGCCAATGATAGGAGAGAATGGAAGCGAAAAACATGTTGTGCCGTCCCACTGAAAGTGGGATAAGGGCAGGAGAATATGATGTTTGTATATTCTCCTGATTCGTGTTTATGTACTACTGTCCTATAACATATGTCATATAAAATTTGCTAGCGCCATGTCACAGTAATTGTCTTGAAAATTTTTAAAATATAATTATACATCCCTTTTTTAACATGCCCTGTAGCGGATATTAGAACTTCAACGTTTTCATCGTTACGTCCCTATATTACACATGAACACAAATAATTATGACTTCACAAATTACTTTATTAGACGTTTGTATAGTCCAAGAAACTGTGATAGCCTAGCGGTGAGACCATTCAACTCTTTCGAGGAGGTCATGGGTTCGAACCCCAGGCACGCACCAATGAGTTTTTTGTTACAACTTATGTCTTATTGATACTTCGGGCACACCAACTCAATGTTACAATACCCTTAATCACAAGCTGTGGTTAAGGGTATGAGTTCAAATCCCGGGCGAATTTTTCTGTTAAAACTTATCTATGTGTCTAAATAATATTTGCAGTTTATCACACGCTTTTTTGACGAACGAAAACAGGAGCCTCTTGATATTGGTTGGGTAAGTCCATGCCTACCCACATTGATTGGCCCGTTGGCGCAGTGGATAGTGAAACTACTTTTAGTTCCGCAGGTCGTGAGTTCGATTCCCGCCGACGGCCATCATTTTCTATAAAAAAATTGTTGGTTCTTCGAGCCCGAGTGTGTATTTGTATTTAAGAATGTATTTAAAAAAATATATACGAGTATATATTATATGTGTATATTTAACAATTGTCTGTCACCCATAATACAAGTATTAAGTTACTTTATTTTGGGGATGAAGACCGTGTAAGTGTCCCATATATTTATTATTTATTATTGTTATTTTATTATTAAAGGGTTTGTGTTAATTTCCTACATTTATTTTATCAAATACACAATTTTTATAGTTGTAATAGTTTTTACACATATAATTAACTAGGTATAATTGCGTAGACTAGCCGGCGCCGAGAAAGGTTATCGATCATACCACGTAATTACGTGTCCTTCTAACTTTGTTTGCCGCGTTATAGAAAATTCGTAGGCGTTTTTATTGCCCTCTAACTCTTGCACGCTACTCCATACCCGTAAATTTGTATCTTTATCACTGACAGGTTTACGCTTGACATATGCACATTATTAAAAATGAAATCAGGTAGAAAATTCGTATAAATGAGCGCCGATGTGTAATCTAGATCCTATATAAAAATCATCTGCGCCTTGCAAAAGTACATAAGTCGTTTGTGAGTTTGAGTATAAGATTCTATAATAAAATTCCGCAATCTACTTTAACTCTACCGTTACAGCAGTTTAAAAACACTATTTAAAAAATGCTAACACAGAAGGCCTATACTATTGAGGATTACTTAGACGATAAGAATGCGTGGATATAGCTACTCTTCGACCCTGTACAAGACATTAATAACTATAGGTAACTAGTAATAAGAATTATTCTTTGAAAAGAGCAACCGCCGAGTTTCTTGCTGGTCCTTCTCAGTAGGAACAGCAATAGATTTTGATGATTCAAAAGCACTTGTTTACAAGTTTACTTGCATAAAGAATATTTTCAATTTGAATCTGAATATTAAAAATAATTATATAATAACAATAAATCTTATCTTATCGTCTATGTAAATGAAGTTCTATTGCTTATCTATCAATCTGAAGCTAGCTGATAGCAGCACATTCGCTAGTTGGACGTCGACACGCTTTCAAGCGTCTAAACGAGAACTTAGGGGATCGAAAAGCAGCCTACTGGACATATCACTACAGTGAAATTATCTAAATTCATATATTATTTTCCTTTGTTCTGATATATATTTATGACACTTCCTGGACACTCGTGAACCTTAAAAACCTATAGATATTTCATGTTATGTGTAAATGGAAGAAAACTAGCCACGAACGCGGTATTGGCCTTGAAGCGGTCTAGGAGAAGAAAGGTTGCTGCTGGGCTTCTTATTTCGATTGAACAACAACCAAACATATTATCTTATATAATTAGTATGGATACATACGAAACTGCTATGTCATGCCCGACATCATGAAAACTTTTATTTAAGGTTCTATATACCTAATATTACTTAATTAATTATATTATTTGTCTAACTTACGTCTAGTAAGTGATGCCGGGTGTATCCGGCTGAGTAGAATAGATCACTCTCATTTCTTAGCGAGGTGTCGTAAAAGGCGACTAAGGTAAGTTGACCCACCGTGTGGTATCTGGTTGAGTAGAACTGACCACCCTCTTTCTTACCGAGGAGTCGTAAAATACGACTGATCCATACATTTAACTGCTAAAACTGGTACGGAAAGAACCAACGAGAAACTCGGCGGTCAATCTTAAAACATTTTCAATTTTACATTATTAAATCGCAGTCTTGTATGAAGCTGAAAGGACCTTAATATCGAGGCATTTTTATCTTTCAAATAATCTTTAATTTTGTAAGATGCTTTACGTATAAGCACGAACGTATTTTGCAATATTTCTTACACTTAATTTAAACCTGTCTGTAGACTGCTCTAGTATGGATTGAGGAATTTAAAGCTGACGTAGATAAAATCACGGGTGACTCAAGTGCTACTTCCTATTTAATATTATAAATGCAAAAGTTTATGAATATGTTTCTCACTCTGTCACGAAAAAACCAAATACACGGAGTTTGATGAAACCTTAGAGTCATCGGAAAAACATATAGACTACAATTTGTAATTATTTTATGTAATAACGATACATTTCAATCAAGTCGAAAAAAAACTGGCCTCTGAGAAGTATTATGGCATGCGCTGCCTACACCACTGGAGATACACAAAGATGATGTGCCGTAGGATTGTTTGTCATAAATAGTTCTAAATAAAAGTTTGCGACAGTATATATCTTTTATGTGGAAGCCACTATTACCAAAATTGTGAACCGTAAACTTAATTAAATTGGGTACTATTTTACAATGTATATTTTAGAATATTTATCAAAATCGATACATTTGTCGCTTTAAGTATGAAATACTAAAATAGATAAATTTTGCTACTTTTAAGTAAATATATATATATTTAAAACATAATATCTGTCTCGAAAATTTAATGTGGCAGACCAAATTCCACGCGGGCGAAGCCGCGGGCGGAAGCTAGTTTATTATAACTCTAAAAATAGCGATAGACAATATAAATATATCTAGTTCATGAAACTTCAACCAAAAATTTCCATTACGCTGTCTCAACGTGCTGGTTTCACGCGAGGTTTTCGCAATTGACAAAAAAAGAATACTCAAGGTCGTTACGTGACTGAACTCTGGCTATGACGTATGGGGCGTGTCGCTTTAATGTCCAGAGCGGGAGAGTAGTAAACTACGTATGGTCCTATCGTAATAGGTTTAGCGATTCATTAGTTTCGCTTCATGTCATTCATGTCATGTTAAAAAATGTACAAGTTATGTCTTAAATTACTTACACGTACTATACTGATCATGCCCACGTGGAATGATCCGAAGAATACTGGCAGCGTTTCCGCGTTGAAGCAATAAGCTGATTCTTTGTGCAAAAAAGGAGCCAGCCCTCTTGTCACCTGAAGATATATAATGTGATATGTAATAATATATATATAATAAGATAACAAAATTTGTTTTAAGCTTATGTGCTTAGTGAATATTTATGCCCCTTACAGTCGAGTAGAAATCTAAAGAATTATTTGGATATTTGAAGGTCTTTAATCCTCTTTGGTTCAACTTGAGTCTAATTCTTATTATGAAGATTAAATAAGATTATCGTTGGTAGTGGTGTTTTGGTCTTTGAGTGTTTCTCTGGATGAGTTTAAAAATGATCCAGCAAAGTCAATATTTATGGCCCATATTTATTTATATATTATTTAGCCGGCCTCTTATCATAAATAGGGCGTTTGACAAAACGATCTTTCATTACATTTAAAAATCCGAAAATAAAACGTGGTGGCATTATAGCGTGCAGTACATAAAAAGTTCTAGGTTATTATGCCTCAAATACTCTATACTAGTTTATTTCAATTAGGATACTGTACAATTTTAATTGTAAATAGTTCAGAACGTTTGTCATTCTCTGTTCTTATTTAATAGTGTTGCTATTGAAATAACAAAAAGAAAAAGAATATATCAAGAATATATACCTAAGGATAGAGTTCCTCACATAAGTCATACAGAATATGAATAAAGTTACCAATAATGAGAAAAAGCTTGATACGCTAACTCTTAAGACTTACACACTACTCTAATATCCGCTCGTTTGTCTGTTCCTATCAAATTAACCAGCAGATTGCCCCTCTGCTCCGCTAACTGAGCTTAATGCGCTCGCAGTTTATAGCTCGTTCGTTTGTTTAACACGATAGCAACGATATCCTTAATTGGCTAGTCATCCTCATTTATTATTGGTTTAAAATCGATGTTTTACATCAAAGTCTGAAATATTCACTTACATTATCGGTTCCATTTATCATCGACATTTGAGCACTCAAAATTGTATACTTAACCGTCTAAGAAAAAAGGTAACGTAACGACCTGATGCTATCCTACAGCTGGGCAATAGGCTCATAGTTAGCAAGCACGCGTCATAGGCAAGGTTAGAAGACTCTGCAGTATTAAGTACATACATATTTTCGTGGATAAAATAATAACAGCCTGTTACTATCCCACTACTGAGTACAGGCCTTTTCTCTCCGTTTTTGAAGAGAAGGATTGGAGCTAAGACCTACGTTGCTCTAATGTGGATTAGTAGTTTACATATATCCCCAGAATTCTCTAGATATATGCAGGTTCTTCACGATGTTTTCCTTCACCTCAAGTTAGTTATAAGTTGCAATTATCAATTATTTACATCAGTTTTAACGGAAAAACTCATTAGTGTCCGGGGTTTGAACCTGTGACTTCTCGAAAGTGTCGCACGTTCTTACCGCTGGGTTATTACAGCTAAAAAATTATGTGTGAGTATAAAATACTAAAACTTTTTCATAATTTTAACTATAGCGTCTTTCCTCTTGTAGAAGTATATGTAAGTGTGCTGGCAACTAGAGCGCCATCTTGCATTTATCATCTTATCTCGCTTTCACACTACTCCACTCACTCGCTCACGTTTTCGTTTAGAAGCATTAATTAAACAATTACATACTAGGTACATCGTTCATCTTTAAACTTACTATAAACTCAATACAATATTTAAACTTTACTAAAAATTTCAAAACTCTGGTTTGACTTAACACAGTGGCTCCCAACCATTATCTCGCCTTGCCCCACCTAAGCTTTTCAAAAAAATTTATCCCCCTCTATTTAACATACATTACTTTTAATACAAAAAAAATTAAAATATTTAAAAAAAATTACTTGAATAAAGAATATTTTGAATTTGAATTAGAAACACAGTAAGTATATTTTCAAAACCTATAATGAAGAACTTAAATACAAATTCCACATAATGATACGAAATCTTTTTCTATATTACTATATTATTTTACTTTAGTGAGTTCCTTGCGCTTGATGCTTGATGTACAAAGGTTTAATATAAGGTTTAATATAAGTTTAATATAACGAAAGTGTAAAACTATTGTTGAGTCCACTTAAGAATTGCCTTCCCTTTCCCCCCCTGTGGGGAATGGGCCCCACACTGGGAAACACTGACTTAATACAACCTTAATACCATATATGTTTACCGTCAAGTACATATGTGGTCCTATAAAAGCGTAGCATACCAAAACATCCCAGTGGACGCAAATCCGGCATACCATTAAGAAAACACAGACATCTACCCATCTCGAGGTCATAAAGTATAAGTTGGAGTTTGCAAAATTTATGACCGCGTAAAGTGTTCACCCTCCTTTGACCCCCTGCTTATGTTCCATGTGTAAAAGGTTCGCCAAATTAATATTTGCATATGCTACTCTGGTTTCGTATTCCCTTTCACATTTTACAACAAACTAGCTGTACCTGCGGCTTCGTCCGCGTGAAGATCAGTAAAATTTTTAAATATGAAATTAGTTATTGTGAGTTAACCATAAGTGATAGAGACATGCTGTTACCGACTTTTTTGTAGTATTTTTGTAGATCTACAATTCTCTAGTACATTACTTTAGTGTATCTTTGTTGGTTTACGCGGCGCTCGCGACTAAAGCTCCTAGCAGGCGAGTTTCTTTTTACAACTGCGCGACCTCTTCAAGACAATTTAAAACCGCAATGTACTATTAGTCCTAAACATTTCGGAAGAATTGAACTACCTCTTAGTAAAAATCGTACAAATGTTGGTTCAGTAGATTTTGAAAAAATCGATCACATACACACAGACAGCTTTTGGGGACTTTCTTTTAAAATAAGTGTAGATCAGACATTCATATGTAATGTAAAGGATTTGTTATCGTTGCTACTGTTAGATATTGTCAGATATCATACGGTGACGGTATAACGTGTATAATTGTTAGACATAATTATAATAATCAGATATAAATTATATATTATGAATAAATACATTAATATGCATAGAATAATAATGAGGAAGTATTTTGTCTACAATATTATGTTATCTGTCATTTGGTGGGTAGAGGAATAAAACCGAATGAATGAGGGTAAAATATTGTGACCCGAATCTTGTTCGCGAGCGACATTCAACAGTTTAGTCAGTCCAAGACCACCTCTCAAGTGTCCATACGTTTTAAAGTGCTGTGACGTCGTGTGTTGATTTGGTTACCGATATTTAGTATTTCGTGTTGTTAGAATCTAACGTCAAATAGTTAATATTCGCGATAAGAGCAACCATTGAGTTTCTTGCCAGTTCTTCTCAGTGGAGGACAGCGTTCCGAACTGGTGGTAGAATCGACCTGGCTTAATGATTCCAAATTATTATTAAATTAACCTGTCAATACTTGCTTAGCGTGTCCAATATGTTATAGTTGTACGGTTATCTGTTGGTGACGTAGTATTTGGTAACATTTTCTATGAGAGAACGTTAGAATTATGAGTGGAATCCCGGCCGTAGCTAACACTACTTAAATATATTTTAAACTGTTTTTGCATAAATTAAAATGGTTATCTATACCTACTTAAACCAGCTACACAGTTTGCTACTATACTAATTTGATATGAAGAGAATACATATCACTGTTACTTACAAAAATCATTGTTTTATGAAAACCTACCTATCATTATCTTTTGACTGTATATTTATCCATAGGGTCATATCCGGCTTGTAGGACCATAATAATCATGTCTTTGATGAAAACGATAGTATATACAGTACTGACCTATATTCAAGTAGAATTTAATAGTGTTAGAAGAAAATCAAGAATTTTTTTACTCGATTACTAGTATGAGATAAATTTACGCGAACTAAAATTTTATGTGTTTGAAATCCAACAGAAAACCTTCCCACTGGGATTTTAATTACTTTATACTATCCCTTTGAGCGTGCCTTTCGTTTCGGAAGGATAATGGCCCCTCTGCATTTGACGTAATGAATTCCACTCGGTAAGTCGGAAAATTGGGAACTGTCACTAGAAGATGGTATTGTGTAACAAAGCCTAAGAATATTTGAACTGAAGTGTTTGTTTGGTTAAAATTACAAAAGTATTGATAGAATTATTTTGGTATAATTCCTATTTCCTAAGAAATTCTGTGTAATGCTAAGTGTAGGAAGCACAATCTGTTCTCATACCTAATACATGCAAGATTAGTAGCCGCACGTGTCAAAGGAGCTTATCTCTTACTAATGCTTCGGTTACGGGTCTAAACGATTGTTGAGATTGCGGCAGTGGATGTGTGTAATGCTTTTGTAGTTGATGGTGGTTGTGTTTTGTGGTACGTGCAGTTACTAATCCCAGTTTTGACGTCTGTTGACTGTAGGTTCTCGCTACATTCCACTGGCTTGATGACTTGTCACAGTCATACCACCAGCCCTCCACTATACATCGCCTTAACCCTTGGTCCAGCCTCACAGGAGGCTCCCTTAGAATGGTGTTCCCTAATGCTAGTAGAGGTTCTGCGCTCTTCTCTACGTATTTCGCATCATCAACGATGCTTCTACGATCACCCGTCCGCCCAGTGATACTGTAAAAGCCGTTAGAGCTAACACGATATAGTCAGTTCCCAAAAAAATATTCAGATATATATCCTGTGGAAATTCAACAACCAATCTTTCACCGATTAAATAGACATCACATCGCAGGATACAATCAGTTGGAAATTCGTCGCATTTGAGTCTTCAGATATACCCTCGAATTTATATCCGATTTACATAGGGCGTAAGTAATTCAAATATCATTAGGCTTCCAAACTGATCCCACAAACGTCAGCGATCTTATCTTTGTCTGTAATGCGATTCTTCCGCTCTAAATATTATAAAAATTCTACTTCCTTGACGCAATGGTGCCTAATTACTGGAGTTCCCGGATTCAATTCCCTTTACGAAATGCAGTTTATCAATTCAAATTTTAGTCTGCTCTGATGTTCTAATTGTATTTCTAACCGTACCGCGAAAGAGATGAAAATTTTCTTACGATGATAATATGTGCAAAGGTTGAAGGTTGAGAAGGTTGAGGAAAGGTTGAAAGGTTGAATTATTTTTAATACAAAAGTAATAATAATATTATTTTGCTATACTCCGCGTTACAGTAAATTGAAAATATATATAGTGTTAAATGTATAGTGGACTATCCGTATTTTCATACCCGATACGTGCAGGATTCGTAAAAACACATGCACAAACCTCCACCACTTCCACCACAATACACAAGCACTACACACGTTCACTATCACAAACTCAACAATCGTTTCGCCCCGCAACCGAAACATCATCAGGAGATATGGTGCTTCGGTTGCGTTGCATGCATTAATAAAAAAAACATTAGTGCCTACCCGGGGTTTAAATATGTGACCCCTAGAAAGAGTCGCATGGTCTCACCGCTGGGCTATCACAACTTTCACAGCGATCACATTCCTTAGCGGGAACCCCCGACCCTCCGAGTTGAAGACAAGGTAACAGATATCTGCACCAACGAGCCTGTCAATTTAAGGTAAGGTATCTAAATGACCCCTCATAAAATTCCACCCAAGACTGTATTTTAATGTAGCATCAGTTAACAGCAAAATTTTTGATAAAAGAAATATTATCATCGATATACTTTTCCTAATGAGTCATAAATACAACATAACATATATTTTTTGTGTAATTTGGTAATCTATTGGTAGAAATGCGCAAATCTGTAAGCTATAAACATTATGTAATCTTCACATTTTTGCTTCATTTGTGTCTGATACAAAAGAAAATTATTTTACTCATTTAAATAACAACCTTGTTAACAAATATCATAAGTCATTGATGTCTCATTACGATTCGCTTTCATGTTATTAAATTAAATATTTCTTGGACAAAGAAATTATACACACTCGACGTGATTATTTTTGAACTCTTGGTGTTTTAAGCTGTGATAGCCCAGTGGTGAGACAGGGCTTTCGAGGGGATAACGAGTTCAAAACCCCGGCACCAATATTTTTTTCTGTTAAAATGTATGTATATAAAAGTAACGGCCTGTTACTATGCCCACTGCCGGTCTTAGGCCTCCTGTCTCCATTTTTGGAAAGAAGGATTGGAGCTAAGACCTACCACGCTGCTCCAATGTGGATTCTCCTTAGAATTTTCTAGAGATATGCAGGTTTCCTCACGATGTTTTCCTTCATCGAAAAGCTTGTGGTAAATTGCAATTATCGATTAGACACATAAGTTTTAATAGAAAAACTCATTGGTGTCTGTCCGGGGTTTGAACCTATGTCGTCTCTAGAGAGACACACGGTCTCACCGCTAGGTTAAAATTTATGTATATACTGTATACAATAATTGTGAAATCTGAAATTAAACAAGTCAAGTTAAACATTTTTTCAAAAAGCTTTTAAGAAGATTTCATGTCCCTACTTTTAACCGTTGAGGAGTTGCCTCATCTGAAGCTAACCCTGGACCTCTATGTAAAATTTCAGCTCAATCCTTGAAATTCCTTCAATTTTCTTTCCGGAAAATGGGTCACGTTTAAATTGCAAGATTCCAATTACATACATATGAGTACCTACAAGACAAGTTAAATAAAAGCTTTTAAAAATAAGAAAGCAAACTCAAACGTGCTTCCGTCTTTACCTATATGTATCAGAACCACTTAAACAAGTATGCATTGCGAATTTCGAAGTTGAGTTACCTAGTTAGTTAAAACCTAAAAAAACCCCTTTTGTACGTTGCCTAACAAGGAATATATAAAATATTTTATGTTTAGGACGTTGGCATCGTCGCAGAAAGCGAAGTGCATTGTAAAAGAGCACGGCATGTTTCTTAAAGTGATGTGAAAGAAAATTATCGAATAGAAATATTTAAAAATTACATCATACAACCTTTGATACAAAATTATTGAAAATGCAGTAGCTGTGTAAGTATAATACATGTAAAATATAAAATATAAGCCTAAATTTTAAGAGAGATTTCATTACAATGATATGAGGAAAAAACGAAAAATTAATGACATTGTTTTTTAATAAAACTATATTTAATTTTGATTGGAATATGTTAGAAAAAAGGCACTAAATTTTAGGATTGATTTCTTTGACAATCAATTAATTAAACGAATCAGAAAGAAAATGTTATTCCATCTTCGCTTCGGAAAATAAACAATATTATTTAGACCTTGTTAATATCCTGCTAGGTGAGGCCTCTCTTTCTATTGGATTTAAAAGAGAAATGTAGCGCTTAGTTCGTTATTCAAATTCAAATTCAAAATATTCTTTATTCAAGTAAACTTGTAAACAAGTGCTTTTGAATCTTCAACTTTACTGCTGTTTCGGAAAGCTGTTCCTACCGAGAAGAGCCAGCAAGAAACTCGGCGGTTGCTCTTTTTAAAATATAAATCTTAGAACTAGTTACATTTATTTATTACTATCTTGTACAGGGTAGAAGCGTACCTATATCCACACATCCTTATCATCTAAGTAATCTTCAACAGTATAGTAGGCTTTCTGTATCAGCCTCTTTTTAACAGTGGTTTTAAACTGCTGTAATGGCATGGCTAAAATTGATTTCGGAATTTTATTATAGAATCTTACACCCATACCCACAAACGATTTACGTACTTTTGCTAGGCGCAAAGCAGGAGTCGCAAGCTTATGTCGGTTCCTACTTTGTCTATTATATACATCACCTATCGTTTTATAATTCTTTATATTTTTATGTACAAAAATTACATTGTTTAAAATATACTATGAAGCAAATGTAAGAATACCTATTTCCTTAAACTTCTCTCGCAGGGAATCACGCGGACTTAAATTGTAGATGCCACGTATGGCTCTTTTTTGTAATACGAAAATTTTTTCACTATCCGCGCATTTACCCCACAGCAATATTCCATAAGACATAATGCTATGGAAGTAAGCAAAATAAACAAGTTTTGCTGTTTCGACTATCTGTTCTGTTAGTCTTCTGTTATGACTTTCCAATCCGTTTTCATACCTGTAACATGCAGGATTTGTAAAAACGCTTGTACTACAAACATCCATCACCAATACCATAATACACTTGAATGTATCATGTATGCAAACGGATAATACACTCTACATCTAGCATCAAATACAATTTTTATTTGCTTTATCATGAATTGAATAAAAATAATATTATTATCACTTTGTTATTGTGGATCTCCGTAAAGTAACGCCTAATGCTATTTATTATTATTATTTGACTTAAAACGATAACGGGGCGATTATCAATCTATATTTTAATAAATTTTGCTTACGATATTAAAATTATGCGTTTCGATAAAAAATATTTCATCAATGGTTGTACATCACTAAACGTCTTGGAGAGGACTCAAGAGGGGTCGCGGCCTACGTACGTTTCATTTGTCTCCTGCCTGAATTGGCTCGGTCCTCGTTGCTTAGGATCTAGCTTACAAGCATAAAGGAATAGGATTTCTACAATTGTGTTCAGCAGTTTTACTTTAAAATCTCTAGCTCTGTATATTTAAGATAAGATTTTTATTTAAATATTTCCTTTTTGATTTGAAATTTTACATCTTTCACTAAGATTAACAAGAATGGGGTTAACTTTATTAAGCTTAATTTTTCCGAATATGACAACTTAAGGTTGTTCATTTCGAATCCCTAATGGATAATTGAACCACATTATGATTGTCAGATAATTAAAGTTGTATGAAAAATATAACTAAATAACTTCAACATTTTAACTTTAATTTTTAATATTCAACTTATTCAACCAAAATTGTGCAATGACTATGGCACTGCATTAAAAATTTAAAAAACTAGATGGTAGCAATAGCAAATTACAAATTTGAATCAAAAATCTTTTGTAATCCTTTCATAAAAATTCGCAGCAATTGTAAAGTTTTTTTAGTTTTATTTTTATGTTACCGCCTAAATTATAATCATAACTACAAGACACGCTTAAAGATTCTTGTAATACTGCGTAATATTCATTTATCATTTGTTTATTAAGATTCAACTTTATAAAAGCTTGTAAGACGCTTAAATAACTTCTTATCATACTACGAGTACAGTCCGATATTGAAACAAAATTTAAATTGGATATACTTATTCAAATCTCAGATATCGAAGACAAGTTTCGCTTAAAGGCACTTGAAACCATATCAATAGCTCGCTACTGTATCTTGATTTTAAAAAGCAATGGAGTCAAATGCGGGATATTATTCCTTGAATCAATCAGATTTGATTTATGGTAATACCATTTTATAGTACTGTAACGATTTATTATTACACTACTGCCGTGCTACCGTTCTTTCATTCCTTGGAGCTAAGGATTGACAACAATGTTGCTTAAACATTTAGTCTTATATTACACATATAGCCCAGGAACTATCTATTACCCGGTTTCATCACGATGTTTTCTTTCACCCTATAATGCATGATGAATTTTATATCAATCAAATACGTAAGTTATTATTGATAATTCATGTTCTCATAAATCAGGTTCCTTAACCCTTCAGCTATTGTGATTATTTTAACGGCTAGTTTGTAAAGTCCTATTAAAAAATACAATCATGGAAATTGTCTTAATGTAGTCAAACCGACATGTAAGTCAAAACAAAGTGATCGATAAAATAGTGGACACTTTATTGGTTAATGATCTATATATACATTTTACAAGCTAATAAGTCTTCATATGCACTTTTAGTTTCCCTTGAAAAAAAAAGCCGTTTGATATTTATAACTACATACGTTTCTTTAAGTATATGAGCTGTGATAGTCCAGCGGTGAGACCGTGCGACTCTTTCGATGGGAACAAGAGTTCAAACTCGGGCAGGCACCAATGATGTTTTCTATTAAAACTGATGTATCTAATTGAGAATTACAGTTTATCTCACGCTTTTCGGCGAAGGAAACATCGTGAGGAAACCTGCATATCTCTAGAGAATTCTGGAGATATGTGTAACCTACCAATCCGCATTGGAGTAGCGTGGTAGCTCCAACCCTTCTCTCTAGAAAACGGAGAGAGGACGCCTATTTCCATTTTACATTTACTTTATTTTTTTTTACGTTTCTTCAAAAATATAAAAATAATTCTACCATTACTCCTACTATAGACTTCCGCATACTTCTTTTTCTATAAGTTAAAATTTATATATTCAGATATAATGAAAAATGCAGCCTGCCTCCGTTTCTTTCTATGAATATCTGAATGTCTCTAGCTGGTACTTCACAGCATGTTATAGTATTGCCAGTGGATAAAATAAAAGTTTCTTACACAATGAAGGAGGCATTACAAAGTTCTCGTATAGCAAATCAAAAATACAAGAAGATGCTAATAAAATTAGAATTTATTACAAATAGCCAACGGTAGTCTAAATACGACTGTTATTTTTAAATAAGGAAAGTAAATAAATGCATAAGCGAATATAAAACTAAAAAATTACAACTTGCTTCCTTATATTTGTAATTAGAGAAGCTGTCTGGAGTTTACGTTATCAAACTCATATTACCAAAAAACGCTTAGAAAAGAAGGGGCATATTAATATTCCATTGCTGGGTAATGGCCACCATGAGAGAAGCTTTCACCTACGATGGATTGACATCTCTCCATTTTGGCGTGAAAGAAAGAAAAACAAACACCATTCACAAAAGTAATAATAAAATTATTTTTCTATAATCCGCGATAAAGTAAATAGAAAATATATATAGTGCTAAATGTATAGTGGACTATCCGTTTTTTCATACCCGTTAAATGCAGGATTCGTAAAAACACATGCACAAACCTCCACCACCGCCACCACAATACACAAGCACTACACACGTTCACTATCACAAACTCAACAATCGTTTCGTCCCGCAACCGAAGCATCATCAGGAGATAGACTCCACGACAAAATCGCAAAGCTTTGCTTTTGAAAAAACGGACAGTCACTATACATTTAGCACTATATATATTTTCTATTTACTGTATCGCGGATTATAGCAAAATAATTTTATTATTTGATAACGATTAAATAATTTTATTATTTGACAAAGCTGTGATAGCCTAGCGGTGAGACCGTGCGACTCTATAGAGACGACATAGGTTCAAACCCCGGGCAGGCACCAATGAGTTTTTCTATTAAAACTTATGTATGTCTAATTGATAATTGCAATTTATCACTCGCTTTTCGGTGAAGGAAAACATCGTGAGGAAACCTGCATATCTCTAGAGAATCTAGGGATATGTGTAACCTGCCAACCCGCATTGGAGCAGCGTGGTAGGTCTTAGCTCCAATCCTTCTCTCCAAAAACGGAGAGAGGAGGCCTTAGCCCAGCAGTGGGCATAGTAACAGGCTGTTACTTTACTTTACTTACTTTAATTTTATTATTACTTTTGTATTATGGATTTACGCAAAGTAACGCCTAATTCTATAAATTATTTAAACACCATTCACATTCATCATATTAATATGGAAACTTTTTATAGTGTACGTGTATTAAAATGTGTCATTCTTGCCTTGCATATTATATGCAGGACACAGACATATAATACATACATGATTATACTAATACATAAACATACTAATACTCGTGTACAAAGGAAACCTTACTAAAGCGCACCACGTCAGTATTACCCACTGTAGTCTTTGGTATCACCAGAGCCGTAGGCAAGAGTGGACGTGTTAGTGTGTGTTTGAGCCTGTGCTAAACTCATACAATACAAATAAATTCATACTTATTTTAAACATACTTTGTCTCAACTAGTATACTATAAGCATGGTTATTTAGTAGTAGTAAGTAAATTCGGCTTCGTCGGAATAACTACATATCATAAATCTGTATAATATATATTTATTTGCATAATTTGCAATACACAAAGCTTGAAATAAAAACTGGATCCAACTCTGATCTCAAAATAAAATAAGTTTAATTGTAAAATAAGGCTATTTCATATTTTCAGCACTAATTTAGTCGTTTAAATTTCATTTTACTTTACAATATTTTCAACAGCCTACAACAGAGCCTTTCAAACACAAATTGTGCATTATATAAAAACTCTTTGTACTTCTGCGACTCAAAGCTGCTAACGAGGCAAATTTTTCTGACCTCCTTGCTCTATTGACATAGCAGAATAAGTTTTAACCTAGGGCTGGTAAGAATAAGGAAAATTAAATTATTTTCTATACTAATTACAATCGATTATTTCAACGATTTAAAGAGCTTATGAATGCAAATCAGTATAAGTTTAAAACTGTTTTAAAAATAACCTAATAATTATAATCTATTGATATTTTCTATATTGAATTGCACTTATGTTAGTTTAAATTTCATCTAAGTATTAACTATAAACCCTTATTTTGAACTGATTATATTCAATAGTTTCACTAACCATTAAATTAACGCTTAAGTAATGCTCCTTAATGCGATCAACAATTTTTTATAGTTGATGAGTACATGCATGTAAATGAAAGAATGTAGCCATTCTGTGTTATTAGCAAGAACCGATGCTATTTACACGAATTTTTAATTAAAAATAAGATTGTGATAGTTTCCGAAAAGGTTTCAACACAAAAAATAACATTCAACAGTGAGAATTGAAGTAATAATTAACAATTTCTTGTAGTGTATGTGTACATGCATTAATTAAAGATGTTATTAGCAATAACTGATGTTATTTAAAATACATACATTTCTGAGCAATTTGACTTGACAACTGAGAGCGTCACAGCTCTGAAAATAAGATTATGGTAGTTTCAACACAAAGAGTTAACATTCAAGAGTGAGAAGAGGCTAGAGAAATCAAAACAGCGATAATTGTTTTTTTGAGTTTCCTCCCTTCTCCAAACACGATTAAGTTATTTTATACCTTTAATATTTTTTGAGACAAAAGTAATAATAAAATTATTTTGCTATAATCCGCGATACAGTAAATAGAAAATATATATAGTGTTTAATGTATAGTGGACTATCAGTATTTTCATACCCGATACGTGCAGGATTCGTAAAAACACATGCACAAACCTCCACCACTTCCACCACAATATACAAGCACTACACAGGTTCACTATCACAAACTCAACAATGGTTTCGCCCCGCAACCGAAGCATCATCAGGAGATAGACTCCACGACAAAATCGCTAAGTCAATTTCCACGACAAAATCGACACTATGAATACTACTACATAATAGATTAAATTAAAAAAACCATCTGTCTTTTATTTTTTATATGTGATTAGACAAAAATGGAGTATACGAGTGTCATCTCCCTCTCATTATTTATTGTATAATTGTCACTTATAGACCTGCCAATGGCTACCCTACTCTAAGTATACTTTCTCTTCTTCTTCGTTCTCCTGCCCTTATCTCACTCTAATTGGGGTCGGCTCAACATGTTATAAACATGTTGTCACATGATTTGGCTACATATTTTACGACCAGCCGCCTGCCTGACGTCAACTTACCTTAGTAGCCTTTTACGACACCTCGGTAAGAAATGAGGGTGGTCTATTCTATGCAGCCGGATACCACCACGGTACATACCTTAGTCGTCTCTTACGACACCTCGGTAAGAAAGGAGGTTGGTCTATGCTATGCTGCCGGATACCACCACGGCACATACCTTAGTCGCCTCTTACGACCCCTCGGTAAGTAAGAAGGGTGGTCTATTCTATTCTGCCGGATACCACACGGCGTTTTAAGTATAATTTCTCTATGTCAGTGATTATGGTTTTCATAAAAAAACCCGCTGATCAGTTAAGTGGTATGTAAAATTCGATCTTTTTCTGATAGAAGAGAAGATGAAGATTTGCTTTAGTGTTGGATAGTAACTAGGCCGGTACTTTACTTACTTTCTTTTTTGTTCAAAGTAATCCTACTGTTTACGAACTAATTCATTATTGCGCGATTTGTCGGTTTGTGTGCGCTGTTTTTCTTCATGTACCCAAACACATTCTAACAACAAGCTAAGCGACCACAAACTTAACATAGTAAACATAGTAGTTTGCAAAACAAACACCTTGAACAATCACTTAATGCGTAAGCTAAGGTCAGACTAGGAATGACCTGCAAATATGGGTTAGACCACACAAGACTAGCGAGTGAGTAAATAATTATGCTCTGTTTTAACTAGCTAGTTAGTAGAACAAGCATTAAAAGCATTCATTAAAGGAACTTTAATGAATTTGTATTCATTTTTGATTGGTATTCATTTGTATTCATGAATTAATATTCATTTTTTTCAAGTTTAAAATAGTATATTTGAGAGTGAAAGATTAATTTACCCAAGATTTTTAGACATAAAGTAGAAATTTACGAAAAATAATTCCTCATGGTGCTAGTGCTACCTACTTTTTGACATAGATAAATATTTTATGTAGTTAGATGTACGTGAATGTGTGTGTGTGTATGTGTGTCTGTATATGTTATGAACGCACTTCACATTGCCTGAATTTTTTTTGATGTAACTTTACATAAACTAAGATAAAATATAGAGTGTTTTAAACATTACTTTACTATTTACTTCTTTTTTTTTTCACTAAATCCAAGCAACACAAATAGTATGCCGTAGAAATCCTTTGAATAGACATGTCTATCAGCTGAAGAAAAAAAAGAAATAGAAAATTTATTGTTAGGCTATACTAATAATATCAAGCTTATTTGCTATATTATTAACCTGTATATTACTAATGGGGGAAAAATGAAAATTAAAATTAGATGAAAAACTATATTCAAGTTGTCTGAACAAAGCACAGAAGCCACTGTTCACTTAGTAGTGACCACGGTTCTTGTTTAACTGGTCCCTCGAGAAATTAGTTGAATTTCGGAAAGCTTTATGGATTACGTGATTTACGACCCAAACTGGGAGCCTTGGCTCATTATTCAGTTAGCCCTTTCAGATTTTGATAGGTCCAATTTTAACATCTAAAGCCCTAAAATCATTATATATTTAAGATTGTAAATGCCATTGTGACGCTTTCAAGTGAAGCTAGTATTCTATGGTTTTGTTTTTATTTCTAAAATAATCTCGCCTATTGTTACTCGGAAGGGCTCGCATTGCGGACGTATTCATTTATGCATTTGACGCGATATAACTATGGTTTACATATAATGCCGCGATAATGTCGTGTAAAGAACTCAAGAATAAGGGCACCGTATGGGCTTGAAACTAGTCGTGCTTATCCGATAAAAGAAGACGTGATTATAGCCGGTTCTATACATTAACTATGAATATCACTTATGATACGGTTGTACTAGTATTCAATTTTTTGAATATGCATAACTGATTGCGCAAATCTACGAACACCTACACGAAACGTCATGTTTATTTAGTTCTATAACTCTAAAAGTGTAGTTTTATGTGAATAAAAATAAATGAAGAGTTATGTTTCGATAGAAATATGTACCACAGGCTAAAAGACACGGTAAGTGCATTTTTTAAATAAATGTTTTTGACCAATAAAGTAACCAAAATAAAGCTGTTCGGTGAAACGTTAGGCTTTTGAATGCTATCTATATTGATTCAATAGTATCTAAAAACGCTAAACGATTGAAGTTCATGTAAGCATAATTTAAGCTATGTCATTTTGTAATCACAAACCTATAAATTTATCAAAACAAACAAAATTAAGAAAAAAGATTTTACTAAATATGTGAAGCGGTGTGAAAAATTGTGTGCTATATTAACATATTTGTGCTTTAGGTTGATCATATTAGCCCCGATAGTTGATTCGCAACAATTTATTGTATCAGTATAGTTTATATTAAAACGGAAATGGCCAGAGTAGCTCTATTATACGTTAATTACGTTATTTTCCAAAAGATAAGAAATTGTATTTTTTTGTTTTACTCTACTTAAACTTAAATTCACGGCATTTTAACGCTTCAGACGCGGACGACGTCTCGGGTACTATGAGTAACAAATAAATCTAAGAAAACCTCTGATATTTTAATAAAATAGGGTCACTTTAACCGTGAATTTTTTGTGACTTATTGAGTTATATAAAAATAAAACAGATAACTAGCTATATACTAGATTTTTTTTCTTAGGTATTATAGATTTTTCGATAATAAATGCTTATTCCGTGCATTTATAGTCCTGTATGTAAAATTTATTACCAATGCATTATAGTAATATCGGATTGAATCAATACAAACACAAACAAATAGTAAAATTTAAAAATCGACACGTTTAACTACTGAATATTCTACGCTGTGGCACAACACTGATATATAGAGAGGTGTGACAGCAACGATTATCTTTGCCTGTTTTTTTCAACGGCAATTCGACAGTTTGTTCAAAAATATGGGCAATTTCCAGGCGAATTCTGGCGAAAATTACTATCGATAAACCATTAGTAAATTAGTTTTATTTACTACAGCAATTTGATAAGGCTGTCGTTGTTCGTTGGTCGGTGAGATAAACACAACATATTTCACATCGCATTATGTAAATATCGGGTTATCTGTTTGGAAAATCGATGGCATAAAAGACTTATAATCTGTATTAATAACTTCGCTATAGAAAGAACGAACAAAACTTTCGACATTTATTGAACAAAATAAAAGCATGTGTAAACTAGTGCAATTTCAATTAACTAATGGAAAGATACGGTATACGAAGATTAATAAATCGTATCATTAAGGAATCTATACATAGCTAGTCTGCAGTCAAGAACCAGATGGTTGAGAGTCGTTAAACCGACATTCATTTGTTTTCAAAGTCTCGCCTCACCACAAGCAGGAGAGTCTAAAATGTAAAGAAACAGAATGAGACGAGTTCCACTTACAGCTTAAGTTTATATATTGCTATTTGTGTTTAATAGTGGATGGTAAGAATTCTAAAATATACAAAACATTTACATTTAGGCACTACATAATATGAGTTTTGATGACGACGTGACATTCACTTGACTTGACGTGACAGTCGCTAGTGATACTGTATTCAACGCACTGCTCAGAAATACATCGTTTGCCCTTAACTCGTCCAGGTTATTCCGCTATCGGATAATTGAAAAATTACCCTTCATGTTCAGTAATAAAAGGAGCACGCAGTCTTTATGACGTCTTAACCATCCCACTGCCGGACATAGCCCTCCTCTCTCCGTTCCTATAGAGTAGGATTGGAGCTATCACGCTGCTCCAATGCGGATTAGTAGGTTAAACATTTCCTCACAATGGTTTCCTTGACCGAAAAGCGTGTGACAAATCGCAATTATCCATTAGACACATACATTTCTTAATAGAAAAACTTATTGTAGCTTATCAGTGTTTGATCTCGTGACCCCCTAGACAGATTCGCACGGTCTCACCGCAAGTCTATGAAGTCTATGATGAAGAAATGAAAACTACAGTAAAAAGTAAAAATACAAATACAAATATTCTTTGTTGTAAAATAATAATTATAATAATATACAGCACTGCTTCGACTTCTAAAACAATTAAAAGAAACTAAACGTTTAGTTTTGAAAGAAGAATGTTATTTATAACATTAAAAAAAGAAAAACATTGTACAATTGGCGGCCTTATCGCTAAGACAGCGATCTCTTCCAGGAAACCATTATATTATATAGGACATATGCTAACTGGCAAAGTAGATAAAGTAGGCAATAGGTGCGTACGGAATAATAAAATACATATAAATATAAATTAAATAATAAAGTAAAGTGCTGGACTTTACTTTTTACTATACTAAGCGAAACACGCACTCCATGTTTTGCATTGTAGATAATTCAAAACGAAATGCAAATATAACATAAGATCAAGCAGTTCGGATACAGAGAACGTTATCAAAACTTTCATATAGCTTCTAGCATTTGTGGCAGTACTCGACTGAATTTCAAAGCTGACTTGAGGATGTACGGAAGTTTATAAGACGTGTTAAGTGTCTCAAACTTAATCGCCCTAAAGCAACTTTTAGTGCTGCTCGTTAAGATTGTTAGCTAGATCTAGAGAAAATACATGCTCTAACCCCGGTTTCGAGTGCTTCAACATAAGTGTTAAAATATCCGTAATTATATGCTTTGTTTGTCTTTTATTGATGGAAAAACGGTTTTTTTGATCTTATATGGCAGTTAGGTATATGAGCGTCTATCGTTTTAATTTTTAATATAGCTTAAGTGGATTAGCAGTGAATAATACAAAAAATATAATGACAAACTTTTGCCTACGCTTAATTGCCTGCAGAAGCAGATCACATGCTGGTTTTATCATGATAACCATAGGCATAACTAGTAATTAGTAGCGTGCGAGTAGGACGGGACTATGAGTGAAATAAGTATATAGCGGTAACAATCTTTAATTTCAATATATCATTTTTACATCTCCCCTTTATTTAGAGTCTGCCCGAATTATATATTGATCCTGCTCTATCCACCCACTGGACTTTTACAAAAATCTAATTCCTATCCTCGACATTCTAAATAATATCCTTCTTTTTCGCAATATCTCATGTTTTCATTATTTACTTTTTTTTCCATTACATATAAATCAACCCTTACATAAATATGATATGAAATCGATGACAGAAATAATATTCGCACATTAATATGGATAACGCATCTCGTACTGTAATATCGATTCATAAGCCATAATAACCCCACTCAATAAACCCATTTCCCCTGCAAATCTAAACGTGACTGGTAACTAAAAAAATAAAAGCTAGGCAATACGACAGCTCTAGTAAGGGAACGGGAATGAAAAGGCGACAAGGCATGAGTGGCATAAGAATGAAAGCCGCGCATTCATCATAGAACCACTAGATGCGGCAGGAAAAAAAACAAAATTCTTATCCCTTTAAAACACCTCGGGTAATTACTTTATTAAAGAAGGCTGGCTCCTTTTTAGCACACAGAATCAGGTTAAGTAATTTAAGATAGATATAACTTATATGTTTTCGCTATAAATAATATTTATATAAATATATTTCAAATAAAATAACATATTATAAACGCATAACGCATTTTGTATGTTATCTCGTATTTATATCGTATGTTATCTCGTTATAATACAACAATATTACATATAATTTCGTTATAATATGTACTATATTGTAAATTTTTGACAGGCCTGTTGGCGCAGTGGGTAGTGACCCTGCCTTCAGCTCCGCGGGTTGGATTCCCGCCGAGGGCCCACATTTTCTATAAACTATTTGTTGGTTTTCTATAAACTATTGGTTGGTTAATATTTATTAGATGACTATGGCGCAATTATTTGGAATCTTAGGAAAAAGGATTCGATCCTTGTTTGCATATTTTTATGTTTAATTGTTCTACTTATAAAGAAACTTTGAAATATTTTACTTACGAAATATTAATTTCAAATTAATATTTTTAAGTACCTACACAAAAAATTATACAGAAATAATAATAAAAAAAATGTCTAAACTTTTCTATCTCATCTAGTGTAAATTCTAATACAATGTATAAGAGAATAAACCCTCGAAATTAGTGGAAGAGCCTTTTGCTTCATTGCGTTATTATGACAAGCTTTTTAGAAGCAAAAACTTTTATATGGCTTACATACAAAGTATCACTGTCTGTGTTGCTTTTTAAAAGGATTCTTTATGGGCTACAATATTAAATATTAAAACAAATATTAATATAACTTGCGACTTTTGTATTATGAATCTTCGCAAAGGCGCGCCTTTCTTTAAATTATTTAAAACATACATTGAAACTGCCCAAAGCTGGGAAATGGATAATTCTTTGAAAAGAAAAGACGTCTTGAAACTTGTTAAGAAATGACGTAATATTGCATGCTTGACACATATAGGAGTTTTTATTTACCATAAAAAGTATAATGACTGGCCCGTTGGCGCTGTGGGTAGTGACCCTGCCCTTAGCTCCGCGGTTCGCGGGTTCGATTACCGCTGAGGGCCAACATTTTCTATAAATAATTTGTTGGTTCTTGGAGCCTGGGTGCATATTTGAGTTTTAGTATGTATTTAAAATTATATAGGTAATATATCTACCAGTTGTTACCCATAACACAAGTATTAAGTTACTTACTTTGGCGTCGGGTGTCCGTTTGTGTAAGTGTCCCATATATTATATTATACTATATACCTGTAGACCTCGATCACAGACACGCCAGACTCCATTGCCAAGTGGAATCTCATGCTTTAAAGCCTATTAATTTATACTCAAAGAAAAATTTCTTAATACTGAGCCTCATTTTTGAGCGGATTTTGAAATATTCCTTGTACTACACTACATTTTCTGCTTCTAATATATACGTATACAATAAAACTAACATGGAGCGACGCTATCAGTCAAAAAGCTTGAAGCTTGAATGGGTACAAGGTTAAGGCTTTCATGCACGTTGTTTAAAGGAAGTCCCATTTTTTGCGTGTATAAACGTTGTGTCTATTAACGTCTACCAAATTTGATTTGTAATGACGTTACTCCACCCGAAGTGCTAAATGTTTATTTAATGTTAGCTTATTAAATGTCTCCATCTGTACTGTTGGTTAGGAGAATTTCTCAAAAAGAGCCATCAAGACAATTCATCATCGTTAACTGTTTTCAAAAATATTTCAAGAAAGAAACGCTTAAACAAGAAGAGTAAATTCTTCAACGATTTTGTCGGTTTTACCCAGTATTAAGTTAATGCGAGCCATTTCTTTGAGCGGCCTATCCGATTACATTCGCAGCACGTTTCAACGCGAGACATCGATTTAACTGCGGATTTCCCGTCGCCTAACATTATTCTGAAGCAAATCGATTACGTCACAGAACTTAATTAAGTCACGTGCCGTGTAAAAATGCCAATAGGTTTACTTATCACAAAATGTGATTTTATACAGTTAACTGCGTGTCTATATAATAACAAAAGTATATTAGTACCCTTTTGGGTAATATTTTAAATTGACGTTTCAAAGCATCTATCGAAATGCCCGTAGAAGAAGCGTCACAAAAATTCATCGCTTCTTAAATTGATACAGTTTTGAATGAATACTTCGTACATTGTAAGTATTATAACTTTATACTTGTGTAATGGGTGACAGCCAAGTGGTAAATACATACATATATAGTTCTAAAATATATACTTAAATACATAGACTCGAAGAACCAACAAATTGTTTATAGAAATTGTTTGCTATCGGAAGACTTTGAACCTGCAATCCATGGAGTTGATGACAGGATCACACAGGACAACTGGGCCAACGAGCTATTCAAATTAATTGATAATTCGTATATATACAGCGGTTTTGAATTGACACTTCGCATATTGGCAGCTGCGATGCATCTAACAAAATGCCCGTGGGTGTCATTCTGAAGACTTTTCGCATAGATTTATTTATTCTGATACGTGCTTTAACGTAATTCATTTTGACTTTCGCACACGTCCTTTACAACGTGAACTTTGACTCATGTGTAATCCCGACGGGCAAAATTTGTCCTGCACACAACTTGGTAACCGGTGTTTGCTTACGAACAAAACTTGTAAGATTTCCGCTCGCGAAAGTTAGGGAAATATAACTTAGTATTAGATGAAAGTGATATAACAGAGTTGGTGACTTTCGTCGATCTTTTTGTTTTACTTTCAATACGTGTTGTATTTAGTTTCGGTTAAGTCTTAATGTCTGAAACACTCTTAACAATACAAATAGTACAAAGTGTTATAGTCTTAAGATGTGATGAACCCAAATTATCTTACGTCGCAAAATTAACCTATGTATTATTAGCGTCAAAAGTAAGCTTAGTTTATCAAACTCAAGCTCAAACTCAAATAATTCTTTATTCAAGTAGACTGTTTACAGTACTTTTAAATCGTCAAATATTTTCAAGAAGTTACCACTGATTCGGAAATTTGCTTCTACCGAGAAGAACCAGCAAGAAACTCGGCGGCCATTTTTTTTAAAATATATTTTTTATATATTTTTTAAATATATAATTTGATCGGCGGGAGAAGGTGCAAACTTTGATTGTTATCTCTCTATATCAATAAATTATTGATATAAGGTTGGGACATAAGATTCTGTAATAAAATTTCGCAATAAATTTTAGCTTTGCCATTGAAGCAAAAACACTTTTAAAAAGAGCCTGTTACAGAAAGCCTATTATACTGTTGAGGATTACTAAGATGCTCAAAATGCGTGGTTATAGCTACTCTCCAATCATGTATAAGTAATGAATGTAACTAGTAATAATAATTATGTTTGGAAAAGAGCAATCATCGAGTTTTTTATTGGCTCTTCACGGTAGGAACAGCTGTCCAAACCTGCAATAGAATTGACTATTTAAAAGCACTTGTTTAAAAGCTTACTTGAATAATTCTTTGTTTTGAATTTTAATTTACTATGGAAATTCGTATACAAAATTATAGACAAAATTTTAATTGTAATAAGTTTAGAGATAAACTGTGACAGCTCTGCGGTGAGACCGTATGACTCTTTGTTAAGTAGTAACTAGTTAAAACCCTTAGCAGGCACCAATGCGTTTAACGATTAAAATCTGTCTTTAATAGATAATTGCAATTTATCACACGCTTTAAACATCGCGAGGAAACCTGCATAGCTTTAGAGAATTCTAGCGATACGTGTAACCTACCAATTTAAGTAACGTGGTGGATTTTAGCTCCATCTCTTCTCTTCGAAAATGGAGAGAAAACAGCAGTGGGATAGTAACAGGCCGCTACTTTTACATTAGAGGGCACCTGGCTATTGAGTCCTATAGTTAAATATGTACAGTAAAACCAGTTTCGCTTTTTAATCCTAATAAGGTTATATGCGCTTTGTCAAATTAATAGGCCACTGGACAATATTAATAAAAGCTCGAACAAAAACACTCAAACAACACAAGCCAATTTTTGTAACAACAAAATCGTGGGCAGTTCACGTCATATTACGACAGCGTAATCTACATCAGCACGCTATCGGAGTAGATGAAACGACTAAAATATGTCCCCGGTAACCCAAATGTGTCAAATAATCACCCCTCACCGACACGCCACTAAATAGTGACCCGAACAACGGCGATAGCATTAAAATATGTTTGTGACCTAATAAAATTATTGTTAAGAACTTTTTAATAACACCTTGTTTAAAAGCTGGTGACGTGCACTCCTGGTCATTTGAAATCATTCTTTTCATCAACAGTGACTTTAAATTCCATCTATTTTTGTTACTGACTGATATTGTTATAAGCCAATCATAACTAATGAAAATTCTTAAGAATGATCATTTTAAATTATATTTAAATGTAATAATTAATAAAATTACAGATTTTATATACTATTCACACGATTTAAAATTGCATTTAGTCTATCACGAGAATCATATGCTTCCTTTTTCGTCCGATCTCTTTTGCAAATTCTATTTTTAAAGAAGTCCAGTCAGTCTCTGTCCGAATTTATACTCTATGCTTAATATATAAAGCTGTAGAGTTTGTTTGTTTGTTTGTTTGTTTGTTTGTTTGTTTGTTTGTTCGATTGATAGATCGTTTGAACGCGTTAATCTCAAGAACTACTGAACTGATTCTAAAAATTATTTGAGTATAAGATAGCATTTATCGAAGAAGGCTAAAATGAATAAGAAAGGCGCAGCAATAAAAAATATTGAAAAAAACGGCAAAATTTAAAGCTTTCCTTACATGCGCTATGTAAACGGTGAAAGTTATAAAAAATTCATGTATTACAAAATTATTTCTCTCTGAAAGTTCTAAATAAAAGTCCGCGACAGCATATGACTAGCTTTTAAGGTGAATCGAGTTTAACCATAATTAATATAAGTATTACGGTTTACTCAATTAATAAGACTGCAGTCCACGCGAACGAAGTTGCATTTAATACCTAGTATGTAATAATGAGTAAATAAAGTACAGACATGTCTGTAACAGACAGACATGTCTGTCTGTTACGCTTTCACGGCTAATCACTTTTTACAATATTCAAGAAATTTGAAAATGAACGGAATTTTTTAAATCTCTTTTTTAAAGTATTCAATATAGACATTGATAGAAAAATAACACTTATTAAATAAAAAAGCATGAACAAATTATTTTATTTTTTATTTTGTGTTTTATTGTACCTCAGTAATAAAGCCTTTTAAATATGCACATCATACTCAAAACTAGAGGTGTGCCGAGGGAAATCTTAATATTAGCCCTCATACCGTATTAAGAGGTCTTATTAAGCTTAGGGTATGTCCAACTAATACACTGAAAGCGTTTGCGAAAGCGGATAAGAAATTAATGATAATCAGTGAGTGTATACGCATTCTTTATTGAAACGAATAAAATATTATTTTGAAAGAGATTATTATATATATAGATTGTCCAACATATTATATGATGCTGAATGTCATAATAGTAGTCCCTCCGGAGAGAAGGGTTGAGCTAAGACCCACCATACTACTCCAATGCAGATTTATAAAGTACAAATATCCTAAGAATACTCTACAGATATGCACGTTTCCTCACAAAAAGCTTGTGATAAAATATATAACTTATGTGTGCAATTATAAATTAGACACATAAGTTGTAACAGAAAAACTCATTGATGTCTGTCCGGGGTTTGTCCGTGAATATGTCGAAAAAGTTAGACGTCTCACCACTGGGTTATTACAGCTTCAAACTCAGTAAGATTCAGTGAAAAAGTAGTAAAAACAATCACTGCTATACAATTTTTCCGTTATCCTTTCTATAAACTCGTGAGTGAGAGAGACCCACAACTTGGAAAATCAAGGAAACGCTAGTTTTTTTTATTAGTTTGTAGCGTGGCGTCATAGATGGCATTGAAATATGGATTACAATGTCGCTAACGCAATTAAGCTTGATTTTGAATTCGATTAATTTAATACTCAGCGTGCATTATATTCATTATGTACACTCGATAAACATGGAATTTTTCTTAATTATTTTGGTCTATCAACTTTTTTCCCGCTTACCATAGAAACATTAGAAATAAACATTACGTTTCTAGTCTTTTTAAGCCAATTGAAATTTATATTATATACACCTAATAATTATTAGGTGTTAATTTGTATGACTTCATAATACAAACGGCTCAAGATTGGTGAAAAAAAGTTTATTTTACTAAGATACCGATAGAGGAAACTAATTTTTTTATCTACGCTATTATTGCTTTAACACTTAGTATACGGCTATTCAAACTTTGGCCATAAAAATATATTTTTTAAACTCTATATAAAGTAGAGTCACTTATGTGGCTATGTTGCTCAGCCATAAGTCAAATTGTTTAATGAAACAATGCTTTTGTATGTGTAGACGCGTAAAATATCATATTATGCTATCTATATTCTATAATATTATTAAAAATGTGAAAGTCACACATGTGATTTTTTTGCTAATCTACTAACAATTTACATAGATAAAATTTGGAACAATTGCAAAAGTATATACACTATAATAAATTATAATAGTACATAAGTGAGGGTGAGAGGTACATTTTTTAATACTAAAGTTACAACGAAATTTTGGGTTGTACTACTTTCTAAAATACTATTTTATAAATCAGATTTTTAACCCGCTTGCTCTTTGACATACACTTAGCATTAGAATCGCCCAAGTTGTGTGAACTTTGCAAATATACCTCGAATGACATCTGGAAGGCTAATGAAGATATAAAAACTTTGTTTTGAGGCTTGTTTGGGTTTATACTAAGTAAATTTGTGTCGAATAGCTTTATATGCATAATATGAAAGTAAAGTAAAATCACGAGTTTACGTATAAATCAAGTTTACCAAACATATACCCAGAGTGTTGTCGTTAAATACTAAGTAAAATTAGTTACGTCAACTTTTTGGTTGAAGATATTGCGTGATTCTTAAGTCAACAAAACAATGGTAAAAACTTTCTTAAGTTAAAAAAATATAGTTCCCGTTAAAGTCTAAATGCTTTTAAGGTCTCGGAGGTCGAAACCCTCGAAAAAGCAAGTCGTAGTAAAGCTCTACTATGAAATGCAACTGAACACTTCTCGATTCTGGGTCAGGTTAAAAAGCAAGACCTGATTCTAAAATGTATTTACATTTCAACAGAACATTATTATTTTAGTATCTTGTTATAACGAGAGATATCTTAATTATCCATATCTATACATATATATACATCTAAACAAAGTCACCAAAAGCTGTTTGTCTGTATGTAATTGATTTTCTCAAAACCCACTAAAGCGATTTCTGTACGGTTAGTAAAAGATAGTGCAAATCTTTTGGAAGATAGTAATAGCTTAATGTAAGTACTTATAAGAACGCATAATACTTATCAAGACTTCGTGCGTTCAAATCTGTTTTTTTTATAAAAACTCATGTCCTTAGTCGATTTTCACAAATCAAACGCTTTTGTAAACTTTTCTTATGTTTTCATTAAACTTTGTTTTTTTTTGTAAACTGCGTTTTCGTTAGCGGGCGTTGGCTTTTCGAATTGACATCTTCGCTTAAGGATATAGCCTTAAAAAAAAAAAAAAATTAGCACTTTGTATGGCATTAGCAACAGTTTATAAACACTGTAAAAGGAAGCTGATACAGAAAGCCGCTGCTGAGGATTATATAGATGATAAGAATGTGTGGACGTGGACTTTTCGACTCTGTACGAGATAGTAATGTAGTCATTAATAATTTATATAACTATGAAGTTAAATTTAGTTATGTAACATAGTTATATAAATTATTTTGAAAAAAGCAACCGCCGAGTTTCTTGCAGGCTTTTCTCGGTAGCAGCAGCTATCCAAACCAGCAGTAGTTGACGACTACAAAAGCACTTGTTTACAAGATTACTTGAATAAAGAATATTTTGGATCTAAATTTATCGTTCCAGTGTATTACCCGTGAAACTTAACAGACAGACATAAATACCGATACAATTCGCATTGATAATATTTATCCAGTTAGATAAAGGATGATATCATTGTTTATTATTGCCGTTTTTACGTCCTCGAAAACCAGTTTATAATTAAACTTTCCCTAACGAAATCATAAACTTGTTATGGTCACAAAGTTACTAAATCAAATTGAAATATTCATTGTTGAGATAGAATTTACTAGCCCTTTCGTTTGTTATAATGAAGTTACAACCACTGGTTCAAAACGATGCTCTCGCTGAGAAGATGCTGAAAAAAATTGTTGACCTTAACATAATTAAAAAACACAGTCATAAAGGCTGTGTAAAAATTTTAGATAAAGATTTTTAACCATTCATGAAAAAATTAACGGCCTTCTACTATCCCAGTGCTGGGCTCAACATTCCTCTCTCGGTTTTTGGAAAGAAGGGTTGGAGCTAAGATCGACCATGTTGTTCCAATGTTTTAAACTCAAATCGCTTTAAATATACTGTTACGTAAAGTAACGGCCTGTTACTATCTCACTGCTGGGCATAGGCCTCCTCTCCTTGTTTTTTGGAGAGAATGGTTGGAAATTAGATCGACCATGCTGTTCCAATACTTATTGGTAGATTACACATATCCCCAAAGTAGATTACACATGTCCCCAGAATTATCTAGAAATATGCAAGTTTACTCGCGATGTATTCCTTTGCCGAAAAGCATCTGCTAAATTGCAGTTATCAATTAGACAATTAGTTTGTAAAAGAAAAACTCAGTGATGCCCAGGGTTTGAACACGTGAACCTATCGAAGAATTCACACGGTCTTACCGCTGGGCTATGTTGTCATATATATTATGCCTAAATATGTAATATTCTGCTGCTATAAGCTGTGATAGCCCAGCGGTGAAACCGTGCGACTCTTTCGAGGGGACCACGAGTTCAAACCCGGGCAGGCGCCAATGAGTTTTTCTATTAAAACTCATGTGTCTAATTGATAATTGCAATTTATCACACGCTTTTCGGTGAAGGAAAACATCGTGCGGAAACCTGCATATCTCTAGAGAACTCTGGAGATATGTGTAACCTACCAATCCGCATTGGAGCAGCATGGTAGGTCTTAGCTCCAAACCTTCTCTCCAGAAACGGAGAGAGGAGGCCTATTCCCAGCAGTGGGATTGTAACAGGCTGCTACTTTACTTTACTACTACTATGTAATATTCTATAGAAAAACTATTTTATATGCTATACATTAAACGAGGAGAACATGTAGCGGACATATGTTTATCTAATCCACATTTGGGTATAATTTTTCTTACTCTTAATGTACGCAAGCCAATTCCATCCTTTACCGAGTAAAAATAAATTCTAAAATTGTATCCGAATTTTTGTACCGTGTATGTAAACCACGCGGAATTTTCTCGCATGCAAATTTTAACCAAATTCCTTCCACTTAAGATATTAAATCGTACGTGGATAAGCTTGTCACGGGCATGCTATATCTACATCAAAGCGTGGTGTATGATGATCCATCTGGAAACGGCAAATATTTTTATACCATTATATCCCTTAAGCTTACGCGTTAAGAGCTATTTGTATATCAATTTTTCGATACAAGGCTCGTTGTACATACGTATCAGGTAGTCCCGCGGATAAATATCTCAAGAGCCAGGCTGCGCGGTACGTGCTTACCTAGCTTCACTGCAGACGTAGGGAAACGTCCACAGGGACCATTTTGAAAATAGAACGTGTCACGTTGACAGTTTAAATGTGTTATTTAGTTACAATTCTTCTTTTGCTTATCATCATATCAAATTCAAATTCAAATTCAAAATATTCTTTATTCAAGTAAACTTGTAAACAAGTCCTTTTGAATCGTCAACATTACTGCTGGTTCGGAAAGCCGTCCTACCGAGAAGAGCCAGCAAGAAACTCGGTGGAGCTCTTTTAAAAAAGAAGATTCTTAATGCTAATTACATTTTGTCATAGCTATCCTGCACAAGGTCAAAGAGCAGCTATATCCACGCATTCTTATCATCAATGTAAGCCTCCACGGTATAATAGGCTTTCTGTATCAGCCTCTTTTTTACAGTATTTTTAAATTGCTGTAATGGCAAAGTTAAAATTGATTGTGGAATTTTGTTATAGAATCTTATACCCAAACCCACAAACGACTTACGTACTCTTACAAGGCGCAAAGCAGGAGCCGCAAGCTTATGTCGGTTCATCATATGTGTAATTACCATAGACAAAGCTATTCGCTTTGTCTATGGTAATTACACATTTAAGTGCGTAAAGCGCAACAACTTTTATGTATTCTGATGAGAATTTACTATTATTATAAATCTATATTAAAAATTATAAATATTATTTACCCATTATACAAAAGTAATAAGTAATAAAAAATATTTTTATATTTGGATTATAGCTAAATAATTTTTATTATTACTTTTGTATTATGGATCCCCACAAAGTAACGCCTAATTCTATGATTAATTTACCCATGACTTAAACATAAAAGTAATAATTTAATTTATAGATATATTTTTAAATCTAATTAAATATTACGATTTAGAATCGGTTAAATGATAACAGGATATAAACGTGTAAATGTCAAAGCGAAGTGTGACATTTGTGATGATAATAAAGAAGCTAAAATTGTGTTAGAATCATAAAATATCGCATAAACTTTATGGAGGGTAACCGCGGCTTAACAATGTACGCATACGGCAGTTCATAGCGCGCATGCTCGGACCTCACTCATTCCGGACTATTTGTTTTGTCGTTACACTATCAAAAACCTTTGGATTGCTCGCAAAGTAACATCTATTCGATAATTGCAGTGCATCAGATCGTATCGAGTCTGTATCCGGTTGTCTATTCTATCGCGATACGCTTTTGACGTGAATCAATCAACTATCTGTCAAGAGTTCGCGCCAATAGTTGACGTTTGACCGCGTGTTTGATGTTCAAAACGATTTGGCGGCTCAAGTGTGTACAATCCCATCATATTAATGATTTCTTTCTACGTAGTGCGGAAATATTAAATCGAAGATAGATTCACGCTTCATATATCTGCAATACGGTAAAACGGATGCAGATTTGACCGCGTGTGCAAATTGACACGCTATTGAGTTGTTTAGTAATTGACATTATCGTAGTCTGTACTCACTGCACAATATCTACCAATCTTTCTGTGGTTTAAATATCGAACATTATTCGCGTTAAATTCGAACTTGTTTTTTTTTTAATTAATTGGATTTGGTCGTGAGGAAAGTTCTTTTTCACGCCAAGATGAATATAACGTCAACGACTGATGGTAAGTATTATATTAAATTTAATCTTTTAATCCCTGCACTATAAAATAACCAAATTGCTCGAATTCCATAGATCGCTGCGGATTTTATCGCGCACTCAAAACTAGCCTTTCAGTCGTGAACGTAAGAATCTAATTCCGTTATCCCAAATCACGACAGTACACAATGAATTATGAACCTTATGTAAATAGTTTTAAAGCATATATTTCTGTTCGTAGATGTGTTTCATTAAGTTTATGAAAAGTTTTAGTGTCGCAAATGAATGCGGCGTGTGTTGAACATGTTTCTATGTTTTTTGTTCTTTTCATGTTTTTAAGTTGTAAACTTCTTTTGTAAGGCGGAAGTTTATTGTTGTTTTCTCGTTTATTCGGGGCTTATAGTTTGGGGATTTTTTTAAAAATTATATATTGGTCATGATAAAAAGAGGTATAAATCAAATTTAATAAATATATGGGACACTTACACACACGGATATAAGCTTGAGAATCGTCTTCTAGAACAAACTATAGTTACCAAAAATATTAATTTAGGAGTGAATAAATTTCATTTTTAACCACTAGGATATTTGAAGTAAATTATATTGCGTAATTTTTTTTTAGTTCGTAATATTACATTTGTCTGTAATTGTTAAAGAAATACAGAAGATTATTATTATAATTTATCGTAATTAACAGCTTTTATTTCACGCCATGTGGTATCCGGCAGAATAGAATAGACCACCCTCCTTTCTTACCGAGGTATCGTAAGAGGCGACTAAGGTATGTGCCGTGTGGTATCTGGCTGCATAGAAGAGACCACCCTCATTTCTTACCGAGGAGTCGTAAAAGGTGACTAAGGTAAGTTGACGTCAGGCCGGTCGTAAAATACGTAGCCAAATCATGTGACAAATGTTGTGCTGACCCCACCTAGAGTGGGATAAGGGCAGGAGAATGATGATGATAATGACATTTAACTTGTCGTCTATTATCTGAAGATGGAATCTTGTAAGTTAAATTTGACCCACTTTCCGGTGTCCGATTGAGCTGAAATTTCGCATACTGGTCCAGTCCCGATAACAATGCATGCAGTCCAGGGCCGGTGACATGTTTATGTTATGCATGACCTGATCCTGCTGCTAGGATTGGCTACAGACGAGGAAACTCCTTAAAAGTTAACAGTGAAGACATGATGTTTTGTTAAAAGCTTTAAAGATGTATTAACTTTACATGTTTTTCAAATAAATATGATTTTATTCAAATGAGCTTTGGCAAGCACACTTGAATCATCAATTTTGAAGATCTTAATGAAGCGGCTACTGGTTTAGAATTTTGCTCTTACATTGCATAATTAAGCGGTAGTCTTGTACAAAGCTAGAAGGATTATCTAATCCAAGCATTTGATCATTTATATAATCTGCAACCATGTAATACGTACTTTGGGGTTCTGTATTTTTAAGTAAGCAAAAATCACGTTAAAACGTAGTACGACAAAACGTAACGTAGATTCTTAACGATCACTGAAATACTTGACCTCGGTAACGACTCTTATGTACTTGACCCCGACAACGATCAATACTTTTGCAGTATTCTCACAAAAAGTGGAATTTAAGGTATTTTCCATTGGAATGGATAAATTTGTAAAGATGTGCTACAATATAAAAAAACTTTTTATTTCATATCCGTTGCAATTTCGTGCTAAAATCTATACTGGTGCCATCTTTTAATGAAAATAATATAAGTGAACCCTGAATTTTTTATTCCGTATAATTAAAAATAATAAAGCGCATTAGCAATTTACCTTTTGTAAAGCTTAAATCGGCAAAGTAATTAAAAGGTACAATTAATTACCAGTTTTTATTTAAACAATAATACAGGGATAAGTTGACCTTTGTACACTATTTTTATTAATAATGTTTTTCTTAATAAAATAAATAAATACTTTAAAATTTGCAATGAAATTGTTAACGTTTAAAATAACAATAAGGGAGAGATTTAACACCGACATAGATATTATACTACTCACATGTCGGAATTTGTGAAGGTTTTACAGCAATATTTATTTATTTATTTGGAAATTACAATTTTATACAATACATAATTATAAGAGGAACAAAATAAAACATAAACCAATAAAGACTTCACAAGAAAAAAACTTAAATTAGAAAAAAAGGAATTACAAGTAAAGTTACAGATTAAATAAAAAAAAAAGAAATATTGAAATTACAAACGGGCATCGAAGAAATCCCTCGTATGACACCTTAACTTATACGTTATACGTAATACAAATTACGTACGTATTATAAATATTTGAATTTGAACTAACGTGAGTAGAATTCATAGTTTATGCATAGAAACCGGCTATATGCATTATGTCTTATGGAATATTGCTGTGGGGTAAATGCGCGGATAGTGAAAAAACTTTCGTATTACAAAAAAGAGCCATACGTGGCATCTACAATTTAAGTCCGCGTGATTCTCTGCGAGAGAAGTTTAAGGAAACAGGTATTCTAACATTTGTTTCACAGTATATTTTAAATAACGTAATTTTTGTATATAAAAATATAAAGAATTATAAAACGATAGGTTGAAACGATAGGTTTGTATATAATAGACAAAGTAGGAACCGACATAAGCTTGCGACTCCTGCTTTGCGCCTAGCAAAAGTACGTAAATCGTTTGTGGGTTTGAGTATAAGATTCTATAATAAAATTCCGAAATCAATTTTGGTCATGCCATTACAGCAGTTTAAAAACACTGTTAAAAAGAGGCTGATACAGAAAGCCTACTATACTGTTGAAGATTACTTAGATGATAAGGATGTGTGGATATAGGTGCACTTTTACCCTGTACAAGACAGTAATAAATAAATGTAACTAGTTCTAAGATTTATATTTTAAAAAGAGCAACCGCCGAGTTTCTTGCTGGCTCTTCTCGGCAGGAACAGCTTTCCGAACCAGCAGTAAAGTTGACGATTCAAAAGCACTTGTTTACAAGTTTACTTGAATAAAGAATATTTTGATTTGATTTGATTTGATTTGATATACTCATGTCTTATTCTATCGGGTCAGCCCGACTAATTTCAAGCACATCCGAGGCCCTTATTCACGAAGTTTTTATAAGGCGTTATCGGTGCGGTTACTGCGTACGGCCCCAAATGAGATCGGAACTAGTAAAGCTGACCCGATAGAATAACACGTAAGTATAGCCGGTTTCTATACAAATACTGAGTATAAAATATTTAATCATAATCGGGTATTTGAAAAAAAATTAAACCCTAGTGTAATTGGCCGAGACACATATACCCGGATATCTCTCAAGCTATGTAGATTTTAATAATTCCCTTTACGTTTAAATTCCTTTTTTAATTCTCTCACATTCGTTATACAATTTTATTGCACAGAAATTGTAAACAGAACCACCACACTCCGCAAAGCATAGATTAAGGGCTAAGAGAAATAATATCACCCACAATTCTGAAAGCAAGATCTGCTTATTTAGATGCTGACCCGTTTCCTTCGCATAAATATTTGATTCTCTTTTGCTCCTTGTTTACTTTTTACATCTTGAATAAGCATTTTTCCTTTGCAATTATTATATTGCTCTTTGACGTTCAATGTATTTTAAATCTGTACCAATATCATAAACGCGAATGTACATTTATCTATCTCTCGCGTTAAAATGGAGCAAAAAACATTTTTCCCTTTTTTTGATATATGGAACACATGATTTATAGAAGCAGGCGTTACTTCGCGGAATTCCATATTACAGAAACTATAACGGAACTACTTTGCTATCATCCGCGTGGGTTAAGCGAATGCATGCAATGCTAATGTGTATGAAGCAAGCAAAATTCACGTACCTTACACTCCACGATAGCATCGTAATGCATTACGATTTTTTCGTGGAGTCTATCCTCCTGATGATGCTTCGATTTCGGGGCGAAACGATCGTAGAGATTTTGGTGGTGGTTGTGTGTATTGCTTGTGTGCATTGTTGCTGATGGAGGCGTCTTGGGGTGCATGTGGTGGCTTGTCCTTCATGTGTAAGGTACGTGAGTTTTGCCTGCTTCATACACATTAGCATTGCATGCATTCGCTTAACCCGCGCAGATTATAGCAAAGTAGGTCTGTCTCAGTTTCTGTAATATGGGATACAATTAGAAAGGACGTGTGTGTACACGTCCTTCCGTCCAAATTAAATTAATTAATACTTGTGTTATAGGTGAAAACCCGTTCAATGTATACACATATAATGTTAAATACAAACTTGAGTACATATAAACACCCAGAATCGAAGAACCAACCAGTTGTATTTAGAAAATGTTGGCCATGGGGGGAAATCGAATTCGCGCCCCGCGGAGCTTAAGGCAGGTTCACTGTCAGCTGCACCAAAGGGTCAGTCCTGACAGGCAGCTATGATACTGCGAGAAAAGTTTCACGATACCAGAAATCTTGCAAGATCACGAGCATCAAACTCTAGTATAAGCAAATGCTTAACTAAATTGAAGAACCGAGTTTAACCTAGATTGTTTGGCTGTAAAAAGAATCCATTCCTCTTTTTTCTATAAAGAGGTTATTTCCTGTTTGAGTTTTCGCTTTCATTTCGTTTTAGTTGTTTCCATTTTAAACAAAAAGTTTTAAAATTTAAATGTAAGCTGGTTTTACATTTATAAAATCATTTCAGTTTCTTGTATTCCTTATACTAACTCTTAACAAATAGTATTTTATTTGAAACAATTCATTCACATTTCGTTATCAAATCATATACTTACATACGTCTTGATGAAACCTTAAATCAATACAAATAACCTTGAAACAAAGCAACAACGAGTTAACTTTGATTTATTAAAAACAAAATTAGTAACAACATAAAATAATTTACTACAAAAAAGAATAAAATAAAACTATAATTTGCTTCCTAAGTTAGGTAGGTAAATATTAAGCAGATAGTACTGTGAGGCCAGTCTACAAATTGAATTAGCTAATCTTTGCATGAGTCTGAAGATAATTCAATTTTAATGCCGCCTCATAATTATTTAACCTGTGCTCCGAGTTACACGACTTAAATTTCGTACGGATTATTACTCTGGGAAATGTATTAATTAAAATTATTACTCAGTAATTACGTATTAGTCTTTAATTACACGTTATTATGTAGAACGATACGTATTGGATTAACTTGTTAGAAGTTTGATACGAAACTATCATATTCACAACTTGTGCTAGAGTTTTTGTATAAGGAACAAGCGATCCTCCAAATCAGTCCAGTCAACATATTTTCGTACAGAATTAAAATAATTTTGTAACAGATTATATATAATATGAGGAATTTAAATAGAAATCATTTTTGTGATCTTGACTTTCTGAACTATTTTGAAATCTTTGGCCACAGTTTAACTACGAACTGTTTGTTTTGACAGAATTCAGAACAATACGCTCGAGATATACAGAGATAATCTCGACAACGCCCACGTTCGACAAAGAGTCTAATAGTCATATCGAGTTGATGTTCAGGGTAACCTTTCATATGGCAGCCACCGTTATTTGAAGCAACTACTTACTATACAGTAGTTAACCCATATCGATATTCACAATTGCACTACTAGGTAACTAAAGAAATTACAAACGCGAGCAAAGACGTTGCAAATACTAGTGCATTTAACTACATAGACCCTCTTCGGCCTTTTTTTACGATGAGATCCGCCCTCTAACCCTTGGGATCAGAAATCTCTACTATCAAATCAACCCGGGCTTGGGTAACCCCTAGAAAATGGTGACTGTGATTGTATGACGAGTGTTCTTGGTAATAAATCATTTTTTATACGACTTTGTATATATATTGTCGTAAAACAACAGAAGTGACTTGTAAATGAAAGTGAGACAATTTTATGAAAATGCAAAATAATACCTTCATCCAGTGACAATTCTAGCATTAAAAACAATATTTTATTTTATTTTAAAATTGGTTAAAACTTATCTAGATTTTGTCGTTATAGTCTGTTGCAAACAAATAATGGGTTATTCCTGTATTAAAAAAAATTGCAAACCTGCGAATTAAAATTTCACATCAGTACATTCAACTACACGTCGTCATTAGGCGTGATACAACGTTAGAAGACGTATCCTTAAGAAAGCGCTTGTAGAGTTTCTACACTCAACTCACCGCATTTTGCATCCTTGACGATGCTTCTGTGTTTGCCCATCCCGACTAGTGAAGCTTTAAAAGCATCTATCATTGCACATAACATAACTCTAAAGTATGTTGACTGGCCCGTTGGCGAAGTTGGCAGTGACCCTGTATTCAGTTTCGTACTTACCATTCCCAACATTTTCTATAAACCAATTTTTGGTTTTTCGATTCTTGGTTATCTTATATCTATTTAAGTATGCATTTTAAATTATATATGTCTATATTAACCACTGTCTTTCACCCACAATAAAAGTATTAAGTAATTTACTTTGAAGACGGATAGTCGTGTGTGTAATTACGAGTATTATATGGGACAATTTCGTATACTGATTAAATCTTTATTTAGCAAGACTGCATTCGCATGTCTCTATGTATGAAATTTCATCTTCATGCTGTCCTAGAATTTTTAATTACTCAACTTTTATTTACGAAACAAAATATAATGATTGTTCTCATGTTCTAAATTATCTTGTTGACCTTATATTAATAGACCTAATTATAACTATAAATAGATTTAAATCAAATGTAAGAGATATGCTTATACGTAAAGCATATTACAAAATTGAAGATTATTTGGATGATAAAAATGCCTGGATTTGAAAATCATTTCAGCTTCACAACACTGCGGTTTAATAATGTTAGAAAATGTTAGAAAGATTGACCGCCGAGTTTCTTGCTGGTTCAGTAAGAGCAACATTCCGAACCAGTTGTAGCTTCATTAATTATATTGATCCTTGACGATTCAGAAAAGCTCCAAAGAGTATTAATGAATGAATAAATAATGATTTGATTTAATTTGATAAATTTTACAGATTATCTTTATATCTTATTTAACTTTAAAGACTACATTTTAATTTGTCTCATGTAATCTCAATTATATATTAATTATGAATTCGAAATTGCTTCATTAAATTATAAGTAGAGGCATCTGAAACCCATAAATATGTGTTCAACTAGTTTAGGTGCTTAAGCGGTATATAGGAAAGTTAACAACAATATAATTCTTTTTGTTGCAGGTAAGCGATAAAGACGTGTTATTTTTTAATAGTTCGTAAGTATTTTTTATTAGTGAGAGTGAAATATGGCCTTATTTCAGCTATCCAGCCCATTCTCCAGGGTTGGGTCGCCAGGAGGCATAAATAATAATAAATAATAAATATATGTGACACTTACTTACTTGCTGGGGATCGGATCCGCAGCAGGCAAGCGTGGCGCAGGCGACTCGCCGAAGTCTGTCACGCCACCCTAACGAGGACCTCCGTGCTTTCCAAACAGGTATTATCGGACACTCGATGGTGTTAGGTCCTCGAGGCAGTCAATGCATCTGGAGCTCCCGATGCATCGTCTAGCGGAGAGAGAGGCCTCCGTTTAGAGAGACCTCGACTCACAATTGGCGCTCTCCGCTGCTAGCGGGGATGGGGGCAATGTGTTCAACGGTACCCTGTTCCAACCATCAGTACCCAAAAATTAAGCGGTTCCTGGGTTAAGATCAAATAAAAGGCATCACAGTTTTATGACATAAAGTTAACTCTTCAAAAATACAGACATAAAAATAACAACAAATAGCAAATACTATAAATCTCTTTTCGAATTCAAATCCCCCTGACCTTTGAGCAAGGTTTTATGTTCGCTTGAAAGCGCTTATATCCGACATCGAAAGCGGCCTTCTCTTGCATTTGAAAAAGTGTACAATTTTTTTATTTGCCATCAGAATTTATTTTGCGATTTCTTGTTTTTTTTTCTATTTGCATAAGCTCAGCTGATATGTGTGGACAAGGCCTGAACCTTATCCAATTTTATAAACGTTTAACTAATTGAATTGATCAGTGATGAAAGAGTAATGCTTATGCTAGTCGCGTATAAAATATCACATAAATAGCACACTTACCAAGGAAAGATAAGATATATATTCCCTGCCATAATCTTTTTCGTGCCCTTATTCTACTCTGGGCGTCGGCACATGTTTTATACATGTTGTTACATATTTTGCCTAGTTATTTTACGACTTTAGTCGCCTTCTATGACAATTCGATAGGAAATTAGGGTGTTCAATTCTACTAAGCCAGATACCATACGGCGGTCAACATATCTTAGTCGCGTACTTAATGTACTTACCTTAGACCATGTGAATATTGCAAGTAACATTTGACCCACTTCCCGGTGTCCCATTAAACATCCATAAGCATGTCATATCCTATCCTACTTCCTACTTAATTTTATAAATGCGAAAGTTTTTGAGTATTGATGTTTGTGTGTTACTCTTTCACGGCGAATCCGCTGAACCAATTTCGTTGAAATTTGACACAATTATTTCTTATATACCTGGGTAACATATAGGCTATATCAACTTATCAGTTCAAAAAAATTCAAGTCAATTCTGTAGTAATTTATATGGCAAAACAACGTTTGTCGGGTCAGCTAGTTACCTATAATTCGAGGTGCAATTGTGCTAATGATACAGAAATATAATTTAATATTGCAACCATTATTGGTAATTGAAATAATTAAATAAATGATATACGAATAATTATTCATAAAGATTTATTTTTTCTTTGGTTTTTTTAAGAGTCTCTAAAAACAGTAATAAATTTAAACACAATCCAGTACGTCCCCAAAGAAAGTAACTTAATACCATGTTACTTACTTGACTAAAATTAAACCCATGTTAAGCCCATGAGTAATCACTCGACTAGTAAATAAACGCATCATACGAGAATTGTTCATTAAATGTTATATAATAAAGAAAAGTCAAAAATCGTACACTTAATTCTTCTAATTCTATGTTAAATTTCTATGTTATTAATAAAAATGATAATAAATGTATGGGATACTTACATACTTATTATCATTTTTATTAGCCTAGCCCTACGTAAGCAACTTAATACTTATTTTATGTATTAAGTTGGTGTAAATAGATGCATATATAATTTTAAATACATACTCAAAGATCCAACCAATTGTTCATAGAAAATGTTGGCCCTCGGTGGGAATCGAAGCTGAAGGCAGGTTCACTGCCAACTGCGCCAACGGGCCAGTCACCAATTTTTCTTTAGTTTCATTTATATGAATATTTCGCCGTAAACGACTTTTAAACCTTGAATTCAAAACTTCTGTTCCATTCAAATTTAAAGAAATAATCTTTTAAAAATCGGATATCGAAGCGCCCTACTCATAAAAACTGCAAACTCCACCGTTACCAGGAACGTTAATTAAAGGTTACCCTTCAAATGCTAATCGTTTCTAGAAACTAATCAGCAACCCAACTGAAGTGCATAGAGTCACGATGCAATTTTCATGGTAAATGAACTTACTTTTGAAGTGCATCATAAAAAATGTACTAACATAAAATAATAACCACTAAACAGTGACCATGGCGGACGCAACTCTGCCGAAAAGTGGAACCTAATATATAGGCAACTGGATTTTATCAAATTTAAATTCAAAATATTCTTTATTCAAGTAAACAAGTGCTTTTACAGAGAAGAGCCAGCAAGAAATTCGGCGGTTAATATTTTCAAAGAATTCTTCTTATTTCTTATTACATTTAGTCCCTCTCTACATCTTACGTCTAGTCCTCGAACTCTTTTAATGGTCATAAATACTGTTATGATAAAAATTCATGACCGTGTATGTACTAATTTTCAAATGTTACAAATAGAAGTAGTTTTTTTTTATGTGCAATGAATCCTTTAAAAATCATTGTAAGATTGTTATTCTTGGAAAACACTTTGTTATTTCCCGTTTTCATCAAACTCTTTCATAATGGTTTTATATTCTAGGTACACGCGATCGAATACTTAGGGGTTTTGAGGGAAAAATGTGAATAAATGGATTTAAAATGATTAAATGAGGATGATTCACTTTTTTCTTGCTTTACTGGCATATGCAATAAAGACTAATATTTTCAAATAATTTTATTCAAATAAATATCATTATTTACAATTGATAGACAAATATTTTCAAATATTTTTATTCAAATGTTGTCAGAAAAGAACTCGGCTGCAATCACATCTAATGAAAATCGTTGATATATCCTAAATATAATAATATTATTTTTATTTTATATTATTTTTTTTACAAAATTTAGGCGATTCCATTATTTAAATAATCGGAAACAAATATGGAATGCAATTAGGTATGTAATTTCCCTGCAGACTCAACGCATCCTGTTAGGTCCTAGCTTTGATTAGTCTAGCGTCACATTGTTTTCTGATAAACAATACTTGGTCAGTAAGGTATTTCCGTAATATGATCCATAATTGCAATGTGAAAATTAATATCACGCTGTAATGTGATACAAAAATTATACAACGAACACAAACGTCACAAGAAATAACGAGGCGAAGATTATCGTAATAAGATGGCTTTAGTAGAATCCGCTTATGGTGAAAAATGTCACGAATCCGTGTCGTCGTCAACTGAGCATAAATTATATCTAAAGCATCTAACATTTTAAATGAGAATATATAATATAAGTACAATCTAAGAATCAAGTAGTTAAGATGTCGTCTATGATTTAACCAGTGTCAGTTTATTTTTAAAAACTTTTATTTAACTTGCCTTGTATGTATGTGTAGAACTATATTTGTATGTGAAGGTGAATCGTGGAAGTTAAATTTGACCCATGTCAATGCATGTCTATTATAAGCATGACCTGATGCTGCTGCAGGATTATTGGTTATATATTAGTTATATTTATATTTTTGTACATAAAAATATAAAGAATTATAAAACGATAAATGATGTATATAACAGAGAAAGTAGGAACCGACATAAGCTGGCGACTCCTGCTTTGCGCCTAGCAAAAGTACGTAGATCGTTTGTGTTGGGTATAAGATTCTATAATAAAATTCCGAAATCAATTTTGGCCATGCCATTACAGCAGTTTAAAAACACTGTTAAAAAGAGGCTGATACAGAAAGCCTACTATACTGTTGAAGTTTACTTAGATGATAAGGATGTGTGGATATAGGTGCATTTCTACCCTGTACAAGACAGTAATAAATAAATGTAACTAGTTTTAAGATTTATATTTTAAAAAGAGCAACCGCCGAGTTTCTTGCTGGTTCTTCTCGGTAGGAATAGCTTTCCGAACCAACAGTAAAGTTGACGTTCAAAATTACTTGTTTACAAGTTTACTTGAATTAAGAATATTTTGAATTTGAATTTGAATATATATACCCATACGAAAATATGCACACTCACTTACACCCACACTCACTCACACACGCACACACACACACACGCACACACTCACATACGCACGAGAACCATTTATTTTTGTTTTCCTTATTTTATTTTTATTTTTTCCTAAATTTGTCTGTTCACCTGCATCTAATTTATTGTAAGAATCTGGGTGAGGGCGAGGACTCTGAGATACAGGTTTATATAAACTTAATTCGGAGTTCTCGACAGAAAATTTGTTTGTTACAATATTTGCACAATAAAGTATAATATTTTTTTTTAGGATTAACTCTTAACAAAGAAACTCCTCAACGTTAACAGTAGAGACACGAAATTTTTTTTAAATCTTGTTTTTGTCCGAAAACGATAGAAATTACTCTTCAATTCTTTCCCATCATTCGTTAACTCTCTCTTTTATTATTACTATTTGTTAACTCTGGCACTACTCCTTTGATATGCATGTCATAATTCACAACGATCCATCCATCCCTTTTTCGGCCTCACTCGTTTGATCACATGATTTTCATCCCTCCTCATTAAATGTTGATCATCATCATCATCTAGATTAAGATGATCTAGCACTTCTCGTCTTTTCTATACAATGCAGCTCTTAGACTTCCCATTATATACTCATTTCAATCAGGTAGCCGTGTGGTATCCGGCAGAATAGAATAGACCACCCTCCTTTCTTACCGAGGTGTCGTAAGAGGCGACTAAGGTAAGTGTCGTGTGGTATCCGGCTGCATAGAATAGACCACCCTCATTTCTAACCGAGGTGTCGTATAAGGCGACTAAGGTAAGTTGACGTCAGGCAGGCGGCCGGTCGTAAAATACGTAGCCAAATCATGTGACAACATGTTTGTAACATGTTGTGCCGACCCCACTTAGAGTGAGATAAGGGCAGGAGAATGATGGCTCATTTCACTCAGTATACGTTATAGGTACAGTAAAGCTATATAGTATATGTGTATAAACTTCAATTGTTTATTGATTTATTTTTACAAAATACACAGCTCTTAAACAATTAATTTACAAAATATTAGTTTAGTTTTTACATGGATTTTAAATATGTTACTCGTAACTATATATTCTTATTGTAATAAAGACGACAAAGATCTGTGTCTATGTGTGTTGCATGGGAGTGAAAGTGTGTGCGTGTGTGTGTGTGTGAGTGTATGGTTGGTTGTATGTACATGATATGCGTGAAAATGCTTCATTATGTGTATATATCTAACTTATTTTTTTTCCAAGAACAATCTTTATGACTTATATTAATACATTAACACACCTTTCGAAAACCACTAATGGTCTATATATTCTGAATATGTACAAAATTTCAGTGGGTTAGCCGTTAAAGGTTTAAGAAAAACAGATATACTATATATTTGTCTAGTGGATACTTTAAAGTGTTATAAATTTAAACATCCATATTTCAAACGACATTCTTGGATTATGTTAAACATTGAATTTTATGTAAAATATAAATCCGCTTATGGTGAAAAATGCCGCAAACTCGTGTCGCCGCGAACCATTTGTTACGACGCTTGAATTTAAATACTTTCTTGAGGTAACTGAAACGTTTTAAATGGAAATTTATATTGGTATTGGAGGGAACACCAGAAAAGATGGTTTTGTGATATCTATAATAAAAAACGCATTAAGGATGTGCGAATCTACGGGAGTGCGGATATAGTTAGAATATGAGATTCGAAGATTGGTATTTGAATGATTTAATTTTAGCGATATGGTAGTCAAATTTATAATGAGTACTTGAATGAACGAGACTTGCTCGGTAATTTTTTTTAACGATACAAAAAATGTAATAAAAAAAGGGGTGTGATATCTGGGACTCTATCTAGGGTGTTTTTACTCCATTAGCCCGTTCGTTCCCCGTTCAATGCCTGAAAATAGGGATAAAACTATATTTTTTTCTAAATTAAACCCAGCTAAATCGAATTATCACCCCCGAAACCCACTACATATTAGGTCCTTACATATGAAATTGGCGTTTTGTCGTACTGGCCACTTTGATCGCAAATATTACCTTTATGGTTAGGAATTCCGAATTCAAATTCATACAGCTATTTACTCATGCATTTGTGTTTCAAACCCCCTAATTCATTTGTTTTTTCTTCTTTTGTTTTTTTCTTTGTGTCACTCTGTTTACAAAATGGAAAACATGAAATATCGCGTTATTTACGAGTATGAGTTCCACCGTGGCACCAGTGCTGCAGAAACGGCTCGAAGGATTAATGATGTGTATGGTGACGGTGTCGCAAAAGAAAACACAGTGCGTTTTTGGTTCCAACGTTTTCGTTCTGGAAATTTCGACCTGCAGAACAAGCCTCGTGGACGGCCGGAGACCAAAGTTGATAATGAAGAATTGAAGGCTATTGTGGAAGCGGATCCATCGCAAACCACGTCTGAGTTAGCTGCAAGGCTCCGGTGTTAGTGATAAAACTATTCTAATCCACTTCAGAGGAGCTTTAATTAGAATGTCTTAGACATCCATTGTACTCTCCGGACCTTGCTCCAACAGATTACCATTTTTTTCGCAATTTGGATAACTACTTGCAAGGAAAAAAATTCAACTCCGATGGGGCAGTCCAAACCGCCTTCAAAGATTTTATTGATTCCCGCCCGAATGGTTTTTTTAGTAAGGGGATCAATGAACTACTTATGAGATGGCAAAAGTGCATACATAGCAATGGTACATACTTTGATTAATTAAATATATTTCATTAAAAAAAACGACTTTATGTTCCTCCCATAAAAAACGCCAATTTCATATGTAAGGACCTAATATTATACTATATTCCATGAAAATCGTTGGAATCCTTTCCGCAATTCCGATTATAATTCCTTAAACATGCGGGACTAGTTACTACACGTATCACAAAATGACGCCAGCAACAACACAACACACATTCACTACGACAATATCTACGATCGTATCGCCCCATAACCGAAGCATCATCAAAAGGATAGGATCGTAATTCATCACGATTTTGTCGTGGATCGTTTATATTTTTACGATATTACGTGGCAAGACATTAAAATTATAAATTCACTGTCTAAAAATTGTAGTCAACTATAAATAAAACAGTTTTAACACTAATTCCCCTGTTACAAAAATTTTTCACCATAATGGCTTTCGATCATTGAACGATAAATCAGGATATCTAAAATATCGAGTAAATGTCGTGGATGCTTGCTTGGAGCATGCTAATAAGCTTGGTGAGGACGTCTTTAGACGTGCAAATTTATATTGATCGACAAATAAGCGGTAGAGAAATGTGAATTTTAATATTAACCTAAGAAACAACGTGCCTTGATTCCAGAAAAAAAAATTATCTAACCTTAAAATATTTTAGACACACGCAAAATAATTCCCTTTAACTTATTGTTAAAATAACGATTTCAGGATATAAAATTTACTTTACATACAAGCGGTGCACGCAACATAGTTCCCGTCAACCTATTTTTCTATTTATTTATTTATCGTTACAGCTTTACAATAAATGTAGATATTACACAAAAATTAAAGTGAAACGATATTGGCATTAGTTGAAAACTGTGTCGCAGCCAATAACGCCCGCCTGTATGATACATTAATTAGTCACTATATTATATACTAGCAAAGCCCCGCGGTTTCACCCGCGTCCATACAGATCTCGTGGTAGTGGAAAGTCTACGAAATCGAAGTAGATTATTTAATTATAAAAAATGGGTATCATTAGTATTCTTGGAATAAGACTTAAGTGCAGGCCCTGCTATAACGGTAGGTTAGGTTTGTTATGGCATTATTTGATTTCGATTTACATTCTTAAATTCGTAAAATCTTTTGATTGGGATGTCAGATTTTAATAATTTAAAAAGTATTTTACAGGTATTCAAACAGTTATTCATAAAATATCATTTAATGGGATAAGGATTAATACAGAGATATGAATAAAATGGTTTGATTATTGTCGGCACTTTTAGCAACTTTTACAATGTAAAAAAATAGTTATATTGGCATAACTATAATAGTTAGACATATGGTATCTCGGACTTTTTTGTGGATATTGATACGTTCTATAATACTGTAGAACATTTTTTTGTTCTATCATCAATAGTTTCCGCAGCGCACGCGATGATAGATGTTTACGTCTAAATTTTTACCAAGTTATTACAATTTTATTAGGGATCCCTATTTTTTTTGAAAATGACATATATCCTATGTTGCTCAGTGAAAAAGCAGCTTTCCAATGGTGAAAGAATTTTTGACATCGGTCCAGTAGTTTTTGCTTGAAAACGTAACAAACATACATACAAACAAACATACAAATCTTTCCTCTTTATAATATTAGTATAGATTTTTACGCGCGTGTGTGTTTGTGTGTGTGTGTGTGAGAAAGTGAGAAGTAAAAGAAGTTGGTGAATGTGATTGTAGTGCATAGGTCATGCCATACATTTACAAATCCATAATTTTACAGATATTTTCCGAATCGTCGTATGAAAGTAATTTAAGCCACTCAGTTACAAGATTTTAACATTTTTTAGTTGTAGCCGAATATATGTTTAAATGGTTTTTATTTTTGAAATATAATAAGTATTGAATTGAATTGTCAGGAGCTTATTTTTCATAAACAAAAAACTTATGAGATGCATTAAGAATTACGGAGTCAAAAAACTTTTTGTCTCGAAATAATCTCGAAAATGAATAAATATCGGATCGATAGTACGGTCTCCTCACCTAGTAGTGACGTTATTTATCGAAAGTCATGAATACAAAGAGAAGCGAAATGTTACTTTCGTTTTTGTTTTATTGTTTGTTTGCTTACGTTCCCTGGTGTTGGAAAGTTATTGAATGTATAGATGTCGTTTTTGTACTGTTTCGCGTTTTTGTGACACATATTTGGGTATTCGTGTTGCCAGAACTTTACTTCCTTTCCCTTTGTTTTACAAAGTCATCAAAGATTCAAACCAGCGTGAGCTGATATAAGGAGATTTTAGTCCTATTATTTCTTAGATCCGACCTAAACAATATCCTCACTGGCCCATTTGAGTAGTTGGCAGTGAACCTGCCCTCAGCTCCCCGGGTCCAGACCAAATATAGTATTTATATAGCGTATAGTAGCCCATTGGCGTTGCTGATAATGAGGCGCTTCAGGTCCACGGGTCGCGGGTTCGATTCCCGCCTAGGGCCAACATTTTCTATAAACAATTTGTGGATTCTTCGAGCCTGGGTATGTATTGCTATTTAAGTATGTATTTAAAATTATATATGTTTATACTTACCACTTCGTCTGACACAACACAAGTATGAGGTAGGTGGCAAACGACCGTATGTGTATAGGTTCCATATTTAAATATAAAAAACCTCCCACCATCAGACTACCCTCACACCTCTTACCGAGGTGTTGTAAAAGACGACTAAGGTAAGTCGACCCGCCGTATGGTATCCCTCTGAGTAGAATAGACCACCCTCATTTCTTGCCGAGTTGTCGTAAAAGGAGACTAAGATAAGTTGGCCCACCGTGTGGTATCCGATTGAGTAGAATAGACGACCCTTTCTTACCGAGGCGTCGTAAGATACGACTAAGATGAGCTGACGTCAGACAGCCGGTTGTAAAATACGTAGCCAAATCATGTGACAACATGTTTGTAACATGTTGTGTTGACCCGACTTATAGTGGGATAATGGCAGGAGGATGATGATGATCGATGGTCACTAAAACCGAGTTACACATGCAAATATCGTTTTCACCCGCTAAGATTACGTCCATGATTCATGAAGGTAATCGGTCTTGAAATTTTTCTCCTAGGATAAATACGAGTATTTAAGCGATTCATCCTAACTCGATTAATATTCGTAGGTGATACCTAAAATCGAATCGAATATGTGAAAGCCCAGCTGTGAGAACGTGTGACTCTCTAGAGACGATCATGAGTTCAAAACCCCGGGCAAGCACCAATGAGTTTTTTTAAATTAAACTTATGTGTCTAATTAATAATTGCAATTTATCACACGCCTTTCAGTGAAGGAAAACATCGTGGGGAAACCGACATATCTTTAGAGAATTCTAGAATGTGTTATCTACCAATGACGCCGTGTAGTATCCGGCAGAATAGAATAGGCCACCTTCCTTTCTTACCGAGGTGTCGTAAGAGGCGACTAAGGTAAGTGCCGTGTGGTATCCAGCTGCATAGAATAGACCACCCTCATTTCTTACCGAGTTGTCGTAAAAGGCGACTAAGGTGAGTTGACGTCAGGCAGGCGGCCGGTCGTAAAATACGCAGCCAAATCATGTGACAACATGTTTGTAACATGTTGTGCCGACCACACTTAGAGTGGGATAAGGGTAGGAGACTGCCTAATGTGTAATTTACCAATGCGCATAGGAACGTTGTAGTATTTCTTGCTAGTGGGCTGTGGGCTAGTAACAGACCGTTACTTATATTTTTACTACAACCCAAAATTTTCTCGACATAAAATATAAATAAACCTTTATAAAACCTTATAAAGTTTGCTTTATATTGTCGTAAAAATACATTAACCTTTGCAATTTAATAGTTATTTTTAACGTGGCGTGACCTAGCGTTTATAACTAACTACTAATAATACTAGCCGGAACTGTCGGCTGCTTTCCGTGGGGCAGATCGTAGCTTTATTATAGCCATATTGTTGAACGAGTATAAACTCATTTATTTATATACAAATTTGCATTATATTATACATTTCAAAAGAAACAAATACATACATGACCTTCTTTTTACTTTAAAAAGATGAATTGGAAAGCTTAACCCATCATGACTTCAAGACAGATTTGATATATGTAACTTACATAACTATCATGCACTCCTGCCACACTTTTTTATTAATTCTGTTAAGCAAAATCTAGATTTAATATGTAAAATTATATAATCAGTTTGGCTTTATTAATAGACTAAGTTTTTTGGTTAAATATATATTGTATAGCTGTAGATTATATAAATAAATAAATAAATACACAACCTGCGAAAATCACAATGTTTTACTTCATATTAAAGCGTGTAATACACTTATTTAAGCTGAAAATATGCTAAACAAAATCTGGGAGTTAAACCTGTGATCCCCATTTTAAGCAATCTCACCATCCACCCATCATAGATATGTTATCATTGTTTTCTACAGTAAGCTTATACCTCAAATATCAAGTGCACTAGTTCGTAAATAGCGAGATTATTTGACCAGTTAATTTTCAATACAGACATGCTATTTGGGCTTCAGATTGATAACATTTGCGATTAGACAAACACTGCAATGTGGTTCGCATTGTACAGTGATTCGAGAAACAATATTGTAACCAAATATAAACGCCAGATGATCCAATAAATTACGTGGGGTCATAAATTCGATATGTTATGCTTTGACCAATAAGGCCTCCTTTTTGCTTGAGTTCTGTGTATCAAAGCAGTGTGCAGTTGAAAGGTAAGACCGTCTCTTTCCAGCGAGTCACAAGTTCAAAGCCCGTGTTTATTCGATATTTGGAATTTACACACGGTTTTATATCTCCAGATAATTTTGGGGTATGTGTAATCTAAATCTGCATAAAAGAAACGTGGTAACTTCAATCCTTCTCTCCAAAAGAAAAACGAAAGAAAGCCTGTGGTAATCAGTGGGATAGTAACAAGCCGTTACGTTGCTTTCTTCCTTGATAAATTAAATTGTAGCGTAAAACTAATACTATTTTCCAATGCGAAGTAGCAAGATTGTCATATCGCCGAAATTATAATAATTTGGAGCACATTCGTTTCATATTTAAAATAATTTATAGCATACGTTCGAATACACAATTTTGAGGCCAGCGTAAACATATATTTATTATAAGGATAAGGGAGTCATAAGACAGCAGACGTGGTTGTGGGACCGCGACTACTGGCGAGAACTAAGAACGTTATACAACGTGTACAGAACGCATGTGCACGTTTCTGCTTTAATGTTCCACCGCGCTCTCATGTGACACCGTATCTAAACAGTTCCAAGATATTGAAGATGTGCTATAGACGACAACTACACTTCGCTAGTTTACTATTTGGTATAGCAAAGTATAAGTTGCCTACATATTTGTACACCAAATTCAGATGGCCAAATGGTCGTATTCCAGCTATTAATACTCGTGGCTCTTCACACATTTTGTATACACGACGTCACTACACCGCTGCATTCCACGGCAGCTTCAAATATGCAGCAACGAACTGCTGGAATAATATACCACCACCTTTATGGAAATTAAGCACTGTAAACAGTTTTAAACGTACATACAAATTACTCTTAATAAACTTGCAGTTAATGTCGTGATAACTCCAATAGTTACCAACATAAGCTATTTTATGCTGCTGTGGAGTGCAAATGGTCACCTGTCTCTCAAGATGGCCGTGGGGTTTTTTTTTAGAAAATTTTCATTATTATTATTAAATAATATAACTTGTGCATGCATAGCAAAATAAAAAAAAACAATTTGCTTATTTTTCTTATATATATATATATATATACATATTTTCCCTTTCATTCTCTTTCATCATTCAAATAATAGAAAACATATTTAAATTCTTAGTATATTTAAATAAGTAACACTGTCGCTGACGTTCTGGGTGTATTCTTAGTGGTAGTAAGAGGTCGCCACTGAAAATCAGCTTTGAGATACCCCCTCAAATTACGCTGAGTGGTGTTCCTTTTTACAGGGTCACATTTCTCTGCGTAACTTATTTATTATTTTTGTAAAACTGTTTTTTTTTTCTTTTTATACTTTATGTAAGTTTTATGCTTTGTTTTATTTTGTTACATACGTAGTTAAATGTGCTTGTCTGTAAATAAAAGATTTTTGATTTGATTTGATTTGATTTGATAAGTGGTCCCGTCAAATAAAAAAAGAGACACAAGTTATAGTCAGAAGTGTGGTGACTCGTCGTGGATGTATAATATATGTGAACGATGCTTCATACATTTAGCGTTACATAGATTCACTTAACAAATGCGGATTTTAACAAAATAGTTCTATCATAACTTCTTTAAAGTAACGCGTTTGGCGCATTGGCGATTTAACGCGTTCCAGTGAAACGATAAAAAATCAATTTTTACATTCAAACAAACAGAGCCGTATTTGAAGAAAGTCTTAAAAGATTCTAAATTACGATATCGGAAAAAAACCTGTCTTCATTTGTTTGAAATATGAATGAAATCTGCTTCAGTGATATCTGTTTACCGCCCCATCAATAAACACGTAGTGAAAATATAATAAAAATAAATAAATTATTCCTCGATGGGTACTTTTAGACTTAGGACTCTTCAAGGGATCTCCGCACCACATAACTTTGTGCAGCTTGAAATCGTCGACTCCGTACGATTGTTTTGAGGTCGTCCGCTTGGTTTACCAACGCTGTATTTATGGATACAGATACAGTCGATCCTTTAGCAAATTCTCCAAATTTCAGTGCTTGATTTTGGATTATTAGCTCTCCGTTAAAGCTGTGTAAACTTCCCTTTAGCACTTTATGACCACAACATTCATCAAATTTTCGTATTACCTAAATAATTGCCTATTTATCCAAGTAAAATTATACTGTAACAACAGTAATACATTTCAACTAAATCGGAAAATATATCACACATGTATATTTAAGACAGAACTAAAATATTGACAGAAGTTATACCCCGGCCTCCGTTTTCCCCATTCCCTCAACTATCGCCAACTGATTTATTTCGTACCTTTTTTATTGGCTCCAATAAATAGACCCGATTCGTTCTGTTGCTTGGGCAAATGTTTCGCACATTTTACATTGATGTATATCTTAACACAAATTCTTTGGCATCTCTGTTTCTAGATAATCTTAGAGCGTCTTGTATTATGTAAAACGTTCCGATCATTAAATCGCGATGTATAAAAATGGTTTGCCATCCTTATATTTGTTTAATCTCGCAATCTTGTTGTGTGAACTTCCTGATAAATTATATATGACCGTTATATATTATTAAAAGGTAAATCCTTCGACCTCTCTATTCCTGAAGAAGTTTAGGTTATAGTAAATAATTTTCTGTATAAAATTTCTTAGCATGTACATAAAATTGATCTACGTGCAGTAATACATCTTATATAATCACTGAATTGTGTATTTTCTATCCGTTGGAAAGGAAGAATAAAAAAATATTAGACATGTTAATCAGTACATACAATCGACATGCACACTGATAAAATAAATGAGAAAGTATATGTGTTTATGATGTGTTTATATTGTGTTGATATGTGTTTATAATGTTAAGGTTAAAGCTAGCTATATAAATGTTATCATCTTCCTGCCCTTCGGCATAACATGTTACAAACATGTTGTCACATGATTTGGCTACGTATTTCACGATCGGCCGCCTGCCTGATGTCAAACTACCTTAGTCGTATTTACAACGCCTCGGTAAGAAAGAGGGTGGTCTATTCTACTCAGCTGGATACCACACGGCGAAGCTATATAAATGTTATGTTTATAGTTAATCCGTTAGAGCAATATTGATAATTAGTTGATGATAAACAGCGACAAACCGATGTGATGTTTGCCATGGGAACATTCAATAACCATTTTTACTTTATTCTCATTTACTCACATGATTGTCCTAAGTCAAAGTTGGTTCATTTATAATTAACTAGCTTTTGCCCGCGGCTTCGATCGCGTGGAATTTGGTCTGCCACATTAAGTTTCGCGACTTAAATTTTAGATTTAAATATTAATTTCACTTAATATTATAAAATATTTTATTTAGTTACTCGTACATCCAAAATTTCAAATATCTTACTTAAAATCTGACGGATTCCATAGTCTTCGCGCGCCGCGCCTGTTAAGCCTCTATGACGCTCCATTCAAGTCGATCATATCGTGATAACTTTTAAACTATTCAGTCAAATTACTTAGTGTGAAAGACAAAGTTTATCTACATGAAATACTGAAAGCGATAAATGTATTGATTTTTGATGAGAGTTTGATAAATATACTAAAATGTGCATAATAAAATAACATCTAATTTAATTGAAATTATGATTCACAATTTTGTTCATAGTGACTTCCCCATAAAAGGTTATATGCTGTCGCGGACTTTTATTTAGAATTTTCTAAGACAAACAATACAGTACATCATGTTTGTGTAACTCCAATGGTTTAGGCAGCATACGCCAAGATAGCTTTCAGAGACCCGACTTTATTGACATATGTCGTTATATTACATGAAATCATTAAAAAATTGTAGCCTATATGTTATTCTGATGTATAACCTATATAACTATCAAGTTTCATTCAAATCCGTCCAATAGTTCGCTCGTGAAAGAGTAACAAACATCCATCCATACTCACAAACTTTTGCATTTATAATATTAGTAGGATAGTAGGAAGTGGAATAGGATTGCCTTGATTATGCGCAAGCAGGATCGTGTAGAGTATACTCGGCTATACTTGCCAATCATCGTCTATGATTGCCTACAATAGCCTACTATCCGGAAATCGTCGGTGTTTTGGACACGCACACACGGGAATCGTATGATAATACGGAAGATCGTGTGGACACTAGCACGATGATTGTGGCGATTATAGACATTTACGAAATCAACAATCATCTCGGATAGTGTATAGCAGGCATTACATAAGTCACAATTAACAAACCCTACATATATTGACAGTTCGTAGTATATAATATAGTCCTCTTCTTATTTATATCTATATATGAAAAATTGGTAAATAATGATAACATTTCTACCAAAACACATCTTAGCATAAGCCTTTGGTTACTGATTAATTTTCTGCGATCCTTATTTGCTCAAATAAATAAACCAATTTCGTTCTGTTATTGAGGCGAACATTTTGTACCTACAATTTTTACTGTGTTGGATAATATTCTGACTTAACGAGTATGTCGTCGGGAAATCTAAGGTGAATAATATACTCAGCGTGGATGTTGATGAGACATCTATTTCAATCTAGAATATTTTGGGAAAATAGCAACTAAAGTTTTTGAGATCAGTACAAATATATCTAAAGAAAGATCACCTAGACACGTTCAATTCGCAACAAACCCAGAGCCAATAAGAAAGATTGATAATAAATCAGTAAGCAATACTTGAGAGAAGGAAGAAAATAGAAAATTGGTTATGCAAAAATAATTTAAAAAAGGTATTTAATATAAATATATCTGTCATCAATTTTCAACAAATAGGACGTTCATTTCAACAATAAACTAAAAAATAGGCTGTCTACTTTTGAGCGATTGAGTTTTCTAGATATTTCTACAGCATACAATCTCGTTGGTTTTAACCCGACGAATATCTAAAACCTTATTGAAATCTAATTTACAGTATCTTTAGTGGTATTGATAGTTAATGTATAGAAACCGGCTATATTCACGTCTTATTTTATCGGGTGAACCCGACTAAGTTTCTAGCCCATACGAGGCTTATTCATGAACTAGTCGTGCTCATCTCAGATTTATTTATTAATCATTTTTGTGTTAAAGTTAAAACACTCAAACATAGCTTGCTGGCCGACTCGACTTGCTGAACTCTATTATAAAGCCCATTGGTACTGACCAATTTCCTGGTCCATGCGTCTTGACACCTCAAAGATTTTCGTCATATGCCATTTCCATATTTTGGACGATTAGATCTCGCATGACTATCTATTTGTATTTGATATCAGACTTCCTAACTCCTCAAACTCAAACCTCAAAACTAGATAGAAAGAATAGTAAAAAGGAAGAATAGTAGTCATGTAATATCCCACTCCTCCACTTAGTTGATTTATTGGAGCTTCGATACTAATACTAATGAGATATTCTAAGAATTCTCCAAATTTATATAGGTTTCCTCTTAATGTTTTTCTTCGCTGAAAGGCGATCGATGAATTGTAAATGTCAAAAAAATCAAAGGGGAAGCAGGCAAAAGTGAAAACTTGAATATTAACATTGTGTGTTTATGATATTTTGAAATGGCCAGGGAATAATTTTGTACGAATTGCTTTAATTATCAACATAAGTGTCAGCAAAGTATGTGGTAAAATACAATATTCATTTATCGTACACAAACATGTCAATTTATTTTGTCCAAGCACCCTGCGGCGCCTAAACTAAACAGCAGACGTAGAGATATATTTTCACTGCGCCCGCGGTCTACTCTCCCTCCGTCTTTCGAATTTTTGATCATGTCACGTGTCCTGACGTGAGTTTAACATTTTTTTTACATATCACAAAAAGTGTACAACGCCGCTAAAGAAGTTTTCACTTAAATCATCATCATCCTCCTTCCCTTCTCCCACTTTAAATGGGGTCGGCACAACGTGTTACAAACATGTAGTCACATGATTTGGCTACGTATTTTAAGACCGGCCGCCTGCCTGACGTCAACTTACCTTAGCCGCCTTTTACTACACCTCGGTATGAAATGAGGGTGGTCTATTCTACTCAACCGGATACCACACGGCGGGTCAACTTACCTTAGTCGTACACAACACCGCTAAAGAAGTTTTCACTTCAATAATAATTTTGATTATAGCAAACTCAACGGTTTCTCCCCGGGGCTTAAACCATTAGTACCCTTTACTACACGTGGTCTCAATAGCAGATAATCACAGCTAAGAAATAGGTGCTTATCACGAAATATATGTGACCTAATATTTTAAGGTAGCAGCTTTAGATTTGGAGAATAGTGTACAAAAGTCCAAGAGTGTTCGCGCAAGTAACATTCGTTTCGAACGCGACTGTTTATTGCAGCCAATACGAAAGGTTGGAAATAAATCAGTTGGCGATAGTTGAGGGAACAAGGAAAACGACGTGGGATTTTGCGAGAATCCTTTCCTGGATTATTATTTTTACAGGTATATTTTTGTAAACTCTAGTGGAGGTTTTGTCTAAAATTACACTATTTTTAGCATTACATGGATTTTCTCTTATTGCGGATTAAAACAAAATAATTCATTACTTTTGTTTTTGCTAACAATTCCCGCAAATGCTCTCATTGATTATATAATTTACAGAATTAGGCGTTAATATATATATAGCGCTAAATGTATAGTGGACTATCCGTTTTTTCATACCCGATACATGCAGGATTCGTAAAACCACATGCACAAACCTCCACCACTGCCATCACTGCCACCACAATACACAAGCACTACACACATTCACTATCACAAACTCGACAATCGTTTCGCCCCGCAACCGAAGCATCATCAGGAGATAGACTCCACGACAAAATCGCAAAGCGATTGATGTAAGTATTCTTCTTAGAAGTTTTCGTAGATAGAATTTTGTCCTTCTTCTACACAAACACTTCTGTATTTTTACGGGATTTTCCACGCTATATTGTGCTATATTATCTTTTAAAGGACGTCTGTCTACTTCGTGGAGCGTTTCCCATCGCTGCGCTTTAAGATGCAAGGTTTATCATTACACCCCAACACCCATCGGTTTTATGAAATGGAATGTCAATGTGGTAAAGATTAGAGCAGGGGAAGGCTTTATTTTATAATTGGTTAAATTAATTTCGCAGCTTGTCGAATAAGTATTTTGTTTAGCGCCAATTGCGATGTTTACACTAACCAATACAATGGCATTAACCGTGTCCCTGTTATTCAATATCCTTAGAACGTTTTGTTCTTTACTCTTATTTCGTTACTTAGTTCTTTCTCATTTTGCACCCTCAACGATGTTTCCGCCGCGCCTTCTGATCACGACGTAAAAGTCAATTAATTATTCAAATTCAAAACCTTAGTCTCTATCATTTATCGATTCTTAGGACTATGTGCTTTGACCGTAGCGGAATTTTAAGCAATAATAAACCTAAAAAATAAAATCGAAACTCTTTTCGAAAATTCTTTGTGCTTCGCAATGACTACTAACATAATTATCCCATCGTATATTTCACGGATGAACGACGAAACAATTTATCACAAAATCAGGCGCTGATCAAATTTACAAGTAATTATAAGAATTCGGAATGTACTATATATTATAATATTTAAACGTAAGGCTAATTTTTATAAAATATCTGCCGAATTGCATATTACGAATGAAACTTTTCGATTGGGTTAACAGTGATAAATTACATATATTTTATAGGGTTGATACGCGTTTTAGTAGAATATTTAAACTAAATAAAACATAACTTAAAAAAACTAAATTTGATCGACACAAAAGATGTATTATTTTCGAACGGTGAGGTGTATGTTTTCACGGAGGTCACTGTTGCAAACCTCAGGAAGTTGAGTTCTTCTGTTCACACTTATCGCTGATACTTCTGTATAAACTCATTGGTATAGAGTAATATTAAGCAATAATTGTTCATGTTTTCGTTTTTTTAGTGGTCTTGTAGCAAAGGCCAGAAAAAGCTTTGACCATTTCAAAAGTCTCACTTGTTGTTGGGTCAAGCGTCCCTACGCTTGGCTACAAAAGCTAGTAAGTATTGCTTGAGGAGGCACGTATATCGAAAAGGCTTAAGAGATAGCTCGGGCCCTTTATCCGCTTCCGGTGATCTTATTTTTTTTTCTTATTTTTAGTTTTTACAGAACATATTAAAAGTTTTTTTACTAGTCTCGCTCATCTGATATAAAACATGAGTATAGCCAGTTACAGCTACACATTAACTGTATAAAAATATATTATTATTGGTAATACAATAAATGAGTGGCAGTAATCAGTATCGTAAATACCAGTTTTCAGTTTTTTCCATTATTGATATTCACGGATTACTGCATCAAAGATACTAGTAGGAAACTGACGTTAGTTACAATCATTCGGTTGATAAGAGATAGTTCGTGGGGATAGTTAAATTAACAATGTCATTGTTTGATTCCTAAAAAACTTTTTTCTAATTTGACAGTTCTGTATTCTGCAGATATTTCGCTATCTATTTGGCTGGGCAAGATACTCGCCAACATCACATCATATAACCTAGACATCAAGGCATCTAATAGTTTTACTTCATTGTTAGATGCATGATTGAATGTAAATATCAATAAATAATACGCACAAGTTAATATAGAAAATTCATGGGTACTTACCGGGGGCTGAAAACTTTTGATGAACGCGAGTTTTCCTAAAGGTCATATGTTATCATCATCATAATCCTTCTGGCCTTATCCCATTATAAGTGGCGATGTCACAACATGCTACAAACATGTTGTCACATGATTTGGCCACGTATTTAACGAGGGGCCGCCTGTCTGACTTGAACTTACCTTAGTTGTATTTTACGACCCCTCGGTAAGAAATGGTGGTCTATTCTACTCAACCGGATACACACGGTGGGTCAAATTACCTTAGTCGCCTTTTACGACACCTCGGCAAGAATTGAAGGTAGTCTATTAAAGGTCATATACGAGTAAGTTATATAAATTAAATAGAGTATTCGGATATCCTTAGAAAAGGCTCTTAAATACGATTACCTTTTGACTTATAATTATTGTTTTGTTGAAATGAACAGTGCATATTTTTCAAAATTGAAAGTTCTTGTGGCAGCAGGAATGCATTTAGTAAGCTGATAAAACAAAAACTTAGGGTAATTAATTTAGACAAGCACTTCCAAGCTCGAATCGTCTTGTTCGCAGCGCGGAAATTTGCATAGTCGGGCGATAGCGTTTTTCTTTAACTGAAATAAAAAGTGTGCAATATACAATTACTTAAACACAGGCTTGCGTAGTATAAATACAAAAGCTACAGGTGGAATATAAATCATAATTAGTTAGTAGATTATAATATACTATTTGTAGCTTACTAATTCCGCCGTGTGGTATCCGGATGAGTAGAATATATCGCGTCGTAAAACGCGATTAAAGTTAGTTAACTTCTGGCTGGCGGCCGGTCGTAAAATAGCCAAATCACATCTCAACATGGCTAAGCATGTTGTGACGACCCCAATTACGGTGGAATAAGGGCAGGAGAACGATGATGTCATAACTAGCAAACTGTTGTAATATACTTGTTGTCCCGAAGGAAAAACGGAAATTCTAATACTTAAAATTCTAGCCTGGTATATAAACCTAGTTTGAACCAAGTTGTTATCAATATCGCTTCTGCGGATTAGTCGTTAAAGCGAAACCGATAAACAGACAGACTAGAGACTTATTCTGCATATCTAATATTAGTATGTATTGCGTTTCCCATTTTTAGGCAATAGAACGATCCCATTTTCCTTTATTATCTAACCTAGATTTTTTTTGGTTTCTTAACCACATTTCAGGAATTTGCCAGAGGTGTGCATGTTTCTTCACGATGATTTACTTCGATGAAAAACGTGTTTGAAATAAAAATTTCAATTATTATTATTATGCAATATTGCAATGTTATAAAAAATAATAGTAGTATCTTTCATACTTGTTCACATTAAAATTTTGTTGATTTTGTGTTTTAGTTCATTATTCATATAGATTGACTCAGTCTATGTTTAGTTTAAATGAATGTAACCCTGGTGGCTTATAATAAGAATTTTATATTTAGAGCTACATATATAGTCTTAATAATAAATTTGTTACAAATAAATAAATAATTATTTATTTTATTTCAGACATTGCGTCCATAGGGTTAGTAACAAAATTACTTAGCCTATGTTAGCACTTAAAATATAAATTTTGATAATGATAATGATAATCTTTATTAAACTCATAAATGTAACAGACTATTAGATTTATTTTATAATATAGAATAGAGAATTTATTGAATTAGATTTATTAGAATTATTTATATACGACATAAGTTTTTATAACTTTCGACTAAGAGAAAAACTCATTGGTGCCTGCTCGGAATTCCAATTCAAATCACCCTCTCGAGTGAGTCACACGGTCTCACCGCTAGACTATCACAGGGTATTTATTATTCACATATTATACGGCAATATTACAGTAATCAAAAATATTAATACATAAATTGTTTCTGAAATAACATATTTCATTTCTACGTATACAGCCTTAGTACTAATTACGTACTCGGAAAAGGCCCCATTATAGCAGTCTCTAACCACTTTACTTTGGCCGGCACATAGTAGGGTGTCAACTAATCACGTCGTAAAAAGCGGTCCCATAAAACGTACTGTGGGTTTCGCACGTCGGCTTAAGTAATGAAAGGGCCTTCTCAGCGTTTCAGACATTTCTATCTATTATGGATTATATTATTATATGTATTTGTAAAAGATGCTCCTGTTATTTCAATGCATTAAATATTTGTATTAAATAGTAAGTAACAATATCAGTTTATTTTCGTTATTTTGGAAAATATATAGTATCAACTCTTCTTTCTCCTACCCTTATCCCACTCTAAGTGGGGTCGGTACAACATGTTTTCCTCTTCCATTCTCTTCTATCATTCGTCAACTCTGGCGCTACTCCTTTTATATGCATGTCATACTTCACACATTCCAACCATCTCTTTTTAGGCCTCCCTCTAGTCACATATCCATCCACATTCATATCTAAAACTCGTTTAGTCACATGATTTTCATCCCTCCTCATTACATGTCCATACCATCCCAATCTTGCACCTCTCATCTTTTCTACAATGGGCGCAACTTTCATACTTCCCCTTATATACTCATTTCTTATTTTATCCAATCTTGTCACACCACACATCCACCTTAACATTCTCATCTCATTTGCATGCACTCTTCTTTCATCCATCTTCTTCATTGCCCAACTTTCTGATCCATACATTACGACAGGTCTTATGACCGATTTATAAATTTTCCCTTTAAGTTTAAGGGGCATTCGGGGGTCACATACTGTCCCTGAGACCTGTCGCCACTTCATCCATCCTGCATTCATTCTATTCCTCACATCGCGATCAATTTCACCGTTTTCCTGTAGAAGCGAGCCAAGGTACCGGAAGTCGGAGCAGACTTTACACCATTTAAGGTTATTGGAGAAAAATTGGAGGTACCACTGAAATTACACTGCATCTGTTCAGTTTTGGTCAGGTTGATCTTTAAACCAAACCTCTCCAATTTTTCTTGCCATTTCACAAATCTGCTCTGAACCTATACCTGATATAGTATCAACTAAACAAAAATTATTATAAATAAAAATACGATTATTTTTCTGTAATCCTCGATAAACTATCGCGATAATTATAGCATCGTGGTTATTAACAAAATGTTTTTATTATTACTTTTGTATTATGGAATTCCACAGAGGAATGCCTAATTATAGAAATTAATATTAATAGGTAATATAAGGCCAAATCGCTAAACCACTTTATTGCACAAACTACCAAAAATTTAAAAAAATATTGGTAGCTCAATCTAAAACTAGAAAACCAGAATTATTCTATTCGTAATTATATATTTTTGATGATATTTTTAATCACAATATAGTGTACAAGAAAGATTTTTCAGACAGTAAATGTAAATGTCTCAATTTATAAACTCCGCACAGAAATCACGATTGACTGAATGGTACCTCCTCTCTCATCCTTCAAACTCTCCTCTCCTATCCTATCCATAATTTTATCTCCCTTTCCACATTCCCCACCTCTTCAAAAGCCAAAATCGCCTGTAAATAACCTGAAAAATAATTTAAATTTTATTTAGGAATACCTAAATAGCATTAAAAAATAATATAAATTATATTAATAACTCATAAACTCTTATTTCATATTTCCTAAACTCCATATACATATGTACTTTATCATCGAGTACCCAAAATAAAAAGAGTACTACAAAACCAACACCAACTTACGCTTAAATGTGAATTGTGACAAAAAATATACAGAGGGTTTATATACAATAATGTATGATAAAACATTCTTCAAGTTTAATACAGTATTTTAACAAAAATAGAGGTTTATTTTTTACATAAAAACAAACTATAACCACTAAATATATTAGGTAACGGTACTATTAGGTAAATACCTAAGAGTCTAATTAGTAAGCTCTAGCTACTTTGGTCGGTTGACGCCTATGAATAATGGGGTAAAAGGAGCAATGTGAGTTTCACACATTGCTCTTGGCTGTTCTTATCATTCCTGCAATTTCGAAGAAAACAAGTTATTTGGCGAAGAAAGCACATTACAATTGATAACTTACTGCCCGTCGGTGTAAGCATTTGGTTTACCGTACTCGCACTGCTACTCTTCGATATGTCTTCAAAGAGACAGAAAGTGCCCATATCTTGCACTATACTCGATCATATAATGATGCTCCTTTCTTTAGTCTTAACTCCATTGATGGATGCCATATGAAGTATTCAACCTCTGCCAATTTAAAATATCAGTACCCGCTTGTTTCTGATTGAAGTACAATTTAATTTTACAATCAAAAGCAAAATTAAGTATTCAATGCATATTTTGCCAGTGTTTCAACACCTGTAAACAGGGATAAAACGTATTTTTTTCGAAATTCGAAAACCTAAGTAAATCGATTTATCACAAACGAAACCCCCTACATAAATATACATATGAGCTAATGTTATATGTATATATATATATATATATATATATATATATATATATATATATATATATATATATCACGCTATAAATAAACTAATCTTATGTATATATATATATATATATACATAAGATTAGTTTATTTATAGCGTGATTGTGAAAATTACAAATTTCTTGCAAAGTTAATTTATTAAACTATTAACGTCTTTTTTAACTCCTTATTTCTATTCAACCGAACTCAGCATAACAACTAATTACATTCAACAGAAAGTCTCATTAAAGCCGTCTCTAGACACTTTACTTTGGCTGGTTCAAATTAGGGCGACCATTATCAAACGTTAAAAATAGACCCAATAATATTAAAGTAAGTTTTAAAATTTACAGTAATGTGTTGATAATCTAAGTATTGATGAAATATCTGTGCATTACAAACTAAAGCATGAGAGTATTCAAAATTCACATGTTTTTATAAGACGTCGACTTCAGAAAGATTTATGTATCATTAGTATTTCTTAGTGTCACTCATTTATTTATTTACAATTTTGATTAAATTTATAAATATTTTCTAAAAAATTAATGAAAAACATTAAAAATTGTCTTCAACGGAAACAGAGAAAGCAAGCAAGCTCCCGGTGGTTATGGTTACAGAGTGAGGAACCTCCTCACAATGCGTGTCGTCTCAAGCAACACTGCCTTCTGTATCCTACCCTTGATCCAACAACTACGCGAGAGCGGATTTTGTATCGCGTTGTTGATTTGTATCGCGGATTATAGCAAAATAATTTTATTATTACTTTTGTATTATGGATCTTCGCAAAGTAACGTCTAATTCTATAAATTACGCGAGAGCTTTTTGATATGTTGATCAAGGCTCTCCGCTAGAAAAATATTTACCGAACTGTTCTCAGTACCCTAATAAGTGTTGTCTATTTTCAGTTCTGGCATTTTCTAACCTCGTCCGTGCAGGATTCATAAACGCACGCACTACAAACTATTACCACCACAACACATTCACGTTTATAGGACATTCGACTGGCCTGTTGCCGCAGAGGGTAGTGACCCTGTTAGTTGCGCGGGTCGTGGGTTCTATTCCCTCCGAGGGCTAACATTTTCTATGTTGATTCTTCGAGCCTGAATGTATATTTTATATACCTTGGGGACGGACGACCGTGTGTGTAAGTGTCCCATATATTTATTTATTATTATTATTATTGACAAAACAAAATGATTCATAAATCTTTTTTCTTTTTTTTCATTTGACAGTGTAAATTATTCGCCCAACAGAATTTATATCCGTGACTTGGAATAAATCCAAATGGACAGTGGCTTAGGCAATAAGTTAAATCTAGGCTACTTCACTGGGTCTCGGCCAATCGCGATTACTTGAACTCACTAGAATGGTTTGTGTTTTAAAAGTATTTTTTTGTTATTGTGTAATGGAAAACACACCTTTACTAAATACACTTTGTATTTATAATGTATTATACAACATATTATATTCCGGTTGAGTAGGATAGACCACCCTCATTTCTTATCGAAGTGTCATAAAAGACTACTGAGGTAAGTTGACGTCAGGCAGGCGACCGGTCGTAAAATACGTAGCCGAATTACGTGCCAACATAAATATGTTATGCCGACCCCACTTAGAGTGGGATAAGGGCAGGAGGATGATGATGATATTAATATATAATATAATCGTGACGGTCTATCTATCGATTAGAGACTGATTTTTAACAAATCGGTTGTGGAACTTTGTGTAGGTTATGTGCCTTAGTGGTATTTAGCACGCGCTTTCAGTAAAAGTAACTGGTATCCTAGGTAGCTGATATATGTATGATACATGCGTTACGGGCTTCATAAGTAAGCTCAAAGTCGCTCAGCGGGCGATGGAAAGAGCTATGAGCTTATAACACTGTTAATACAGAAAGCTCACTATACTGTTACTGATTACTTAGATGATAAGAATGCGTGGTTCTAGGTAGCTACTCTCCGACCCTGTACACTACTATATGTTACTATTAATAAGAAATATGTTTTGAAAAGAGCAACCGTTGAGTTTCTTGCTGGCTCTTCTCGGTAAGAACAGCTTTCTGCAGAAGAGTTGACGAATCAAAAGCACTTGCTTACAAGTTTACTTGAATAAAGAGTATTTTGAATTTATGCTTTAAGTATCTCTACATAATCTAATTAGAAATGAGGAAACTCCTAGAAAGGCCAAAACGACAGCTATGCAGTGCCCCGAAGCTTGAAGTGGCAACAGAGCACATCCTTCAATGAATCAATGTAAACGTCATATTTGCTGACGTCAATTCCCTTTACAGATAATTAATTAAAATACATACAATGAACGTTAGAAATGTTATCATGCAAAATCAGCCCTGAAATTTAGCCCAAACGGAAACAGTCATGTAATTAAGAATAAACTTTACGCAGCCCAGTTGAAACAGCTACCAAGCGTAGTCAAACATTAGTAAGTATGAAGTTCATTATAAACTTTGCATAATTGTAGAATGTATTTTCAGCTATTCTAACCATTATATGATTAATACTAAAGATTATTTTTGTTTGTTGTGTCGTGGTTTGAAAACAGTAATATTTGTACTGTGAAAGCCTAACGGTGCGACCGTCTGATTCTTTCCAGGGGACCACGAGTTCAAATGAATTTTCTATTAACATTTATGTGCCTGATTGCATTAGAAATTTGTCACATGCTTTACGATGAAGGAAAATATCGTGAAGAATATCTGTAGAATATTCTGAGGACATGTGTAACCTATCAATTGGCATTGGAACAGCGTGGTGTGTCTATGTCTATCCAATCCTTCAATAGGCCCAGTAGTGGGATAGAAAAAGACCGTTAGTTAACTAATGCTTTTATAAAGATAAAAATGGTTATGTTACTATTTACTTATAAAGGAACCAGTTCATATCCGGACCTTTATTGTTGCGTGGATATGAGATCACTGATTACATGCGATAAATATCAAGATATTTAGCCATTCTTACTATAAAAGTAATAATAAAATTATTTTGCTATAATCCGCGATACAATGTATCGCGGATTATAGCAAAATAATTTTATTATTACTTTTGTATTATGGATCTCCGCAAAGTAACGCCCAATTCTATAAATCATTCTTACTATATTATAAATTCTAAACTCTATATCTATTACGATGAACCAATAGTGAAAATTGTGTAAAACGTCCATTTTTCTTTCTGCATCAGAGAAAAAATACAAATATTATTTGGGGTATTTAGACGTTTAAGTTGGCACGGTTACCACAAGCTTTACATAAAAAAATTAGAACTTAATTTTGCACTCTAGACATTATTAATTTAATCAACATATCCGAGAAGGACGGTTCTTCTTCCACAGATTTTTGAAAAATATAGGTAATGAACTAGTTCTTAATGTAGAATTCATATCAGATAAATTAATATACAATTACAACTTTTTTCTTTGTTTTCAATGCAATTTTCATCCTCCAAAAATTCCAGGATCAAGTTGGCAACTAGATCTATTACATACTTTCGGTGTAAATAGTGCGACCCCCGACCCTGTAGATTTTTTTAAACTGCTGGTATATGACGAGCGTCCTTCAGCTACCCTTATAACTTTTATTATACTGCTTGATATATATGCTCTACTAACATTACCCTGTCTGCATGAACTTCAGTACCGAGATGAAGTATAGCCTATACCACACTTTATCAGCATATAAACACACAAGCACTTTTAACACTCAAAGCAGTTATGATATGTATTTAAGCTCTTAATTCCGATTATCAGGAAAGGTTATTATTATTCAATAACTGCAATGCCATCGTAATTTTCACTTACGTAAACACTTACATTTATTTAAATGGAATCATTTTAGGCTGTTTCCTAAATAAATAGAAAATGTAATACTCGTAGTTATTGCGCCGAAAGAAGGAAATTGTATCGATAGTAACATTCGTAGACACCTGCTACGACCGACACGTAGCACAGTCTACGATAAAACGTAGCTCGGTTGTACGTAATAGCCTCTACGCAATATTTTTTCATTTACAAGCAATATAACAGAACTAACTACTTTGCTATAATCCGCACGGGTTAAGTGAATGCATGCAAAGCCAATGTGTATGAAGCAGGCAAAATCTACGCACCTTATACATGCAGGACACGCCACCACATGCACCCCAAGGCGCAATTCACTAGCAACAACGAACACAAAAGCAGCACACACACCCACCACCACAATCTCGACGATCGTTTCGCCCCGAAACCGAAGTATCATCAGGAGGATAGGCTTCACGACAAAAATCGTACTGCGCCGCGCTACCCATACAAGCAGACTTAAATAGTTCAACTCCCACCAATACCCTCCTCTCCGAACACATGCAGTAAAACGGAATTAGATACATTTACTTGCTCGTTAATTAAGTGACCATTGTTATTTTTTATTATCTCAAGTTGCTCTAACGTATTGAGTCGGAGTCCCTTATCACAAGTGTGGAGAATATGAAATGAATGGTCATTAGACACTTTATGACCGCTTTCTAGCAAATGTTTTGCAAAATTAGAATTTTGTGGTTTATTATTCCTAAACGCAGCCATATGTTCCCGGAATCGAACCGCAAAACTTCCTTATTTTAAAGGTTTTTGTCAATATTTTTTTAGACAATGACTATCTGATTTTTTCAACTGATATTTGTCGCAATATTTAATTTTCATTTAAAATGAATGCAGTTACGATTAGTTACAGAATCTAATGACTTTATTTTCTGAAGTCATCACTCACAGTAGGTTCTAGAATTCAATTTACTCAATTCCCATATTTTTATACGCCTTTTTAATTAATTTATTACTTTTTACCTTGACTAAATTGTACCATAAAACTTATTTTTAACTTGATATCATATTAACCGATAAGACATACAAGTGACTGCTATTATTTTAAAATTTTAAGCGCGTTTATCGACTTTCAGGTCAGACCTGTCAGCAAAAAAACTTGATTTAAAACTATTAATAGTCTAGAAACTCTTTAATGCTGCAACATTGAACTTCATACTTATAATTCATAATCATTTTAAAAACTACTTAGCGAATAAAAAAAAGGATAAAAACAAATACCATTAAAATCTGCCTATAGTACAATGGTGTCGTGTCGTATACGTATCGTATTGTGTTAATTCAACCCCAAAAACTCGTTTTACTTTCCGGCACCTATAGAAGAATGGAGATAATCTTTCATTCAATAATATAAATGGAAACAAGAATTTATTACTACTTCTAAAATGTGGTCGTATATTTAATATAAATTAAATATAAATTATAGGTTCTACTTAATTCGCGTCATTTTAGTGTTCAAATACCCCGCCGTGTGCTATCCAGCTAGTACCACCCTCATTTGTTACTGAGGTGTCGTAAAAGGCGACTAAGGCAAGCTGACCCACCGTGTGGTATCTGGTTGAGTAGAATAGAACCCTATTTCTTACCTAAGGTAAGTTGGTGTCAGGCAGGTGGCCGGTCGAAAATACGTAGCCGAATCATGTGACAACATGTTTATAACATGTTGTGCCTACCCCACTTAGAGTGGGGTAAGGGCAGGAGGATGATGATTTTAGTGTTCAAATACCCTCAATTGTATACTGTTTTCCCTAATTACGTAATTTTTGCTATTACCAAAGAAAAACGGACTTTTTAATCCTTTATATTAGCCCAGTGTATAAGTTTTAATTAAACTATATTTTACGAATATTAGTCCAGCAAATTAGTCTTCAAAGAGTAATAGACAAACAGACCTATAGACACTTTGAAAGGCATAAACTCACTATAACAAGGCTAAATATTGTAACATAAAGTAAAAAGTAAAGTAACAGCCTGTTACTATGCCCACTGCTGGGCTAAGGCCTCCTCTCTCCGTTATGGGAGAGAAGGATTGGAGCTAAGACCTACCACGCTGCTCCAATGCGGATTGGTAGGTTACACATATCCCTAGAATTCTCTAGAGATATGCAGGTTTCCTCACGATGTTTTCCTTCACCGAAAAGCGTGTGATAAATTGCAATTATCAATTAGACACATGAGTTTTAATTAAAAAACTCATTGGTGCCTGCCCGGGTTTGAACCCATGATCGTCTCTAGAGAGTCGCATGGTGTTACCGCTAGGCTATCACAGCTTCATCAATTTTAATATTGTATTTAATTTAATTTAATATTGTTAATATTGTAACATGTTCAACTCAAAATATGAAAACCATACAATAATATAATTCAAGCCCATTAAACAATAAACTGTTTTTTGGATAATTAAACCCATGTTAAGCCTGTGAGTAATCACGCAAGTAATAAATCAACGCATCATGCGAGAAAATTACGGGAATTGTTTTAAAATGTTACATGAATAAAGAAAATGTAAATAATTATACACTATATTATGCTAAATTACTCAATAAGAGCGTTTGTGTGTATGTAATAAATAAATAATAATAATAAATATATGTGACACTTACATACACAGTCGTCCGTCCCACAATCAAGAAAATATCGTGCAACCTATATCTGAAGGATTCCCAGGAAATATTCCCAATTCTCATTGATATTGAAAAGGGGGGTTAAGCTGTTATCCTTCTCTTGAAAAGTGTAATAATAAACAGCTTTTTCTTTACTACTTTTGCAATAAAAGTTGCTACACCTAAGATTTAACAAGTCAAGTTAAAATGTCTTTAAAAAATCTTTTGACACAATTTCATGTACCTAAGGTTTACCGTTCCCTCGTCGGTAACCAATCCTGGCAGCAGAATCAGGGCATACTTATCATAAATATACATTGTGATTAGGACTGGACCAGTATATAAAATTTCAAGTCAACGGGAAGTAAGTTAAATTTAACTTGCAAAATTCCACATTAAATAAAAACTTAAAAAAAATAGATTATTATTTAATTTTTTATTTTATGTCACAAGCCAATAACGGTTATACATGAATGTAAAATACAAATAAAAGAAACACTTATAAAATAAGGCATATAGCATAAACATCATAACAGGCGTGTACAATTAATTTACAACAACTATGACAAATAATGTGGAGTCTAACACAAAATACAAATAAAATATAAATAAATTTAGAGTTAAAAAAAACAGAAAATAGGAAAAAACGTTGTTCATATTAATAATAATCATTTTATATGTATAATGCAATAGTATAATGCAAATATAGCCCTAGGCGCTGCAAGTGAACAATTATTTTATGTATAAGATATTGGTAGTTAACACTTGTTAAATTTTAAGATATTAGTAATTACAACTTAAAATACTATAGTTTTTATACAATAATCGCGTCAATGGTAATTTAAGATTTTTATGGGTTCGTGCATGATAACGATCACTATAATGTACCATGCTCGTTCTCTTTATTACTCAAAATGTTACTTTGTATCAAAACTATTTTTCGGTTAAAGCCTTCAAATAACTCAATTTTTATAATACTCATTTATAAAAATATTATTAGGCTTAGGCATGACGTTATTTTATTAAAAGTTTTTATTTATCTTACCGTGTATGTATGTGAAGGTGGAATCTTGCAAGTTAAATTTGACCCACTTCCCGGTGTTCCATTGAGCTGAAATTTTATATATAGGTTCAATTCCGATGACAATGCATTTTTATATGCATTACCTGATACTGCTGCCAGGGTTAGCTCCAGACGAGGGAACTCCTCAAAGGTTAACAGTAGGGATATGAAGTTTTTGTTAAAAGCTTTTTAAGCTTGACTTGTTCAAATTCTAATTATTTTTAATACAAGTAGACTATTTCGGGTTAAAGATAATTTATTTCTCAAAAGAACTACAGTCCACTTAAATGAGAATTAAAATTAAACATTACATTTACGTACGCGCATGCACCACTTATTCTTAAGACCTTAAATAATCTTATTTACTAATATATGTATGTATTTAAAAAAAAAACAAACATTAACTTAAAATATACATACAAGCGTTGATAATTTATATTTTTGATATTACTTTTCCAAAATTAAGACTCTTAGCATTTTTTTGAACAAATTATATATATTATATATTATTTATTTCCTTTAAATAACTTCGTTTTTTTGTAAATTTCTTTAGTAGGTGTTAAATAATTGTAATGAAATAGCGTCTTGATTAATTTATTTTGAATAATCTGTAGTTTTTTAAGTTGCGTCGTTGAGGCATTTCCCCAGATTTCTACCAGGTACTCTAAATGAGGCTTTGCTATTTACAGTTCTTAATTCGTGAAATTAAAGATGTTGTCACGATCTTAGCTAAATCATTCCTAAAATTATAATACCTATAACTTCGAATGAAACTCACATACTTTGACTATTTTATTTACTTATTTATTTATGTGCCATAAAATAACGTAAACTTTTCTTAAAAACTGTTGATAAATATCAAGTTAAATTATATAATTAACACTACATTGTTAGAAACAAAACAAAAATGTAAGAAACAACGCCTTTGTTTTACAATAATATTTAATCACGCGATTATATTTGTATTCCGCTGGTAAAATATGTTTTTAGTAAAAAATGTAAAACTTATCGCTTCAGTTTAAAAAAAGGTACAAAAGCAAAGGCCTTTTACTATTCGGCAATCATCTTTTCGCTTTAGAGTAAAGATCGGGGTTTAGACCCATCCCAAAACTCAGATGAGCCAGTTAAACGTTTCTTACAATGTTTAAGGGATAAGCAGGTTTCTATAAGATGATTTCTTCAACCGTAAAGCACCTGAAGAGTTGTAAATATTCATAAAGCGAGTAAATCTTCATAGAAAACTCATAGGTGCCCAGAATTAGCAACGGCGCTTGATTTACTCGTTCAAAGTGGCTTTTTTATTTTATTTTAATTTTTTTTTTTTTTTATTTATTTTTTTTATTATTATTAGTATAAGAAAACCCCCTGATATTCATGATTGAGGGTCCTTGAAAATTATAATAAATATTTACTATATACTATAATCGAAAATGAAAGAAGTTCATTTGCAAACAAATAGTTCAAAGTAGCTTAAATAGTTTTGACTGCAAATCTTTTCAACAATCACGTTTACGAAATTAAAATTTACAGTATAGAATAGGCCAGAAGAGATTTACAATAAATGCAGTGTGTAACATAAATATGATTGTGAAGAAATTTTTTTATCAGGTTTCAAAAGTATTGTGCTTAATTTGTGCGAAAAAATATTTACTTATATAGTAAAAATAGTATTTTTACAGACATACTAGAAACAGACATAAACTAATGACGCCTAGGTTGCGCCTCCATAAGGTCCAAAAATGATTAGTCAGTCTCGGTACACGTTTTTATAAAAATTCATCAATATTATGTAGACTTGCCTTTAAACAAGTTTAGAAGTTATCTTAAAACGATGCTGCTACTTAAAGCTTACTACTAAACAATTGAAGATTATTTGAGTGATAGAAGCATATCATAACTGCTGTCAGCTACGCACCAACCTGTAACTACTAACTTGCAAACATCAATCAAATTGTAAAATTGTATAATTGAAAAGATTAAAGTTCCAAAAAGCTGCCTGTCTGTATGTAATCGATTTTATCAATATGTACTTAACGAATTTTTGTACGGTTTTCACCAAAAGATAGTGCAGTACTTCCGGATGGTTGAAGTAAATAGTATTATACATAACGGTATTTTGAAAATTGTGTTAAAGAGATCGCACACTTGTTAAAAAACTTGCTTGCTGAGAGCGTTAGTCGCGTGCGCTGCGTAAACCAGCAGAGATATGCTGAAGTAATGTGATAGAGAATTGTAGATCTATAAAAATACTACAAAAAGTCTGCGACAGCATGTCTCTCTCTCACGGTTAACTAATTATATGTTCTAAAATTAGAAAATTCAATAAAATTTCGTAGAACACCCAATTCCACGCGGGCGAAACCGTTGTTGGCACAGCTAAAGCTGAAGTGTTTGTTTGTTTGAACGCGCTAATCTCATAAACTACTTGACCAATTTAAAAAATTATTGAGTGTAAGATAGTCTATTTATCTAGGAAGGCTAAAGACTATATAATTTCACGCTAAGATGAATAGGAGAGAAGCAGCAATAAAAAATATTGCGAAAACGGCAGAATATATTGCTTTCCTTGCGTGCGCTCAGTAAACGGTGAAAGTTATTCAAAAATCATGTACTAGAAAATTCTTCCCCTCTAGAAGTTTGAAATAAAAGTCCGCGATAGCATATGTATAGCTTCTAAGGTTAACCCATTTTAACCATAATTAATATAAGTATTACGGTTTACTCAAATAATAAGACTGCAGTCTGCGCGAACGAAGTTGGGTTTAAAAGCTAGTAAAGAATATTTTGAATTTGAATATGAGTTTTAATTAATCATCAAGCGCAATTTCCAAAATGTAGTCCAAAAAGCATGTACGTGATGTAACTTACAACAATACAACGAATCTTATTACTTATACATATATATGACATAATCTTTTAAGTCAAAGCTCCGAAACTAGCGATAACTACAGAAGACTACTTATGTTTAAAAATGAGAAATAATTTAAAAAAACTCAGTTATCTTTGTTTTTCTTGGTCGCTACACTCTGGATAGAGCGGACGTGGTCTTCCAATTTCCATGCGATAACTGGTCAGCTATATCACCATGGCCGGTATCCAATTTAGCACCAATTTGCCCCGAAAGCAGGACTGCGCCGGTCGCTAAGCGGGTTGCATGGCTACCGAGGTATTCTTTTATGTAGGTACATAAAAAAATAGAAAGAAGCTTGAAGACTTTCCTGGGAAAATAGTGCATTGGTTTCCCGTTGACTTCTGCACTAGACATTCTAAGGGTTTCAATTTACACCCTTAAGTCTCTGTCGCCTCCTACAGCTAGTTTAGCAGTTGGTTATGAGGTTATGCCACCACTGTTCGGTATTGGGCAATCCTATTACTATTTTATTTCACATCTCCATATTTTCACATGCTTCAGATTTTTTTTGCGTACTTAGTTATTTCACTTAGCATTCGCTTAATTTATATATCGGCATAAAAATAACCAACTCTATGGTAGACTTTGATTAATGACAACCCTATATTAATGGGATGAAAAAAAGAGTGCGGGGGTAAACTATCGTGCCCACCTACGAGTATAAAATTATCTATGGGCTCATTCATTTTATTATAGAGCTGTGATAGCCCAGTGGTGAGACCGTGCGACTCTTTCGAGGAGAACACGAGATCCAACCCGGGCAGGCACCGATGAGTTTTTTTATTAAAACTCATGTGTCTAATTGATAATTGCAATTTATCACATGCTTTTCGCTGAAGGAAAACATCGTGAGGAAACCTGGATATCTCTATAGAATTTTAGAGATATGTGTAACCTACTAATCCGCATTGGAGTAGCGTGGTAGGTCTTAGCTCCAACCCTTCTCTGCATAAACGGAGAGAGGAGGCCTATTCCCAGCAGTTGAATTGTAACAGGCCTATACTTTACTTTACTTTTTTTTATTCATTTTACATGTGTCGGCATTGTAACTTTTTGAGTTTAGTTTTTAACATTTAGTTTTTAATTTATACTGCTATGATTAATTTAAAAGTAATTGCAATGCAATATAATTATAAAATAATTAACGTAATTTTTTTTAATTATTGTAAGTTTCCAAATATAAAAAATATTGAACTACAAATATAGATGAAAAACTATAACAGAAAGCTAAAATTTTGGTATCGATGGTAAAAATTGTTTTATTCAAATAACCATTAACATGGTAATCAAACGCCTTTGACGTTTGGCTAAATTCTTGATCCAATATAAAGTTTACATTTAATACAATATAATCCTTGAATTTCAGTCTCTGAAAGAATCTCTCTTTATAATTTATAAATATAAATATAATGAGATAAACATTGTTATTACAAAGACATTCTTATTACTTTTTACCACAGGAAACAATAATCACAGTTATAAATAGGACAACAATTTGTTCTCTTATACTCTCTCTTTACTCTTAGTTCATAGGTAATTATGTTCTTGAATAATCTAAGTTTTTAACTTAGATTATTCAACTAAGTTCTATTAACTATTATTATTAGTTCTAGTATTCTTTAACCATATGGACTTAACCATAACATTTTTACATTTCATTTGCAATGCGGTTAAAAATGATGGTCTCAGATAGTCGATCTTTTCAATAAAAACAATACAGATATTTATGAGACAATATACTATTGGTAGTATTAACAATGTTTTACCAACATTGCCTTTTGTATTGTCCGCTTGACTAAGCTTCTCATTTCCCACACGTTTCGTAGCCTCACCTTAAGACCCGATCACGGAATCGTGCGTGACTTGACCTTTTTGTTTTGACTTGCAAAGAAAAATAACGCATTACCGTATTTACCCGTATTAACAAGAAGCTAGAGCCGGTTATTGTTTACAAAACCACTTAAACCGCAATGCGGTGCTATTACGCCCTTTGACAGAAAGCTTAATGGTCTAGTCGAAATAATAAGGAAACGATCTAATCTAGATTTACAAAAATAATATAATAATTTGTCACGGTGTAGTTATTGTAGTTATTGCAAAATTGGCATAAAATGTGTGAAGGCAGATTTGAAATATAATTTATTTAAATAGTAATTATAATAGAGTAGGGAAGTCATGGGCACACCTGTATACGTGTGAGAGTGTCACAATAATTTGATGAGTGGGAAGATGAAACTCTTCTTTCTTTTCATCTATTTCTAATTTTGTCTTCTCTATTCTTATTCTTATATAGATGAATAGATACAGTCTTATTTGCTTTCTCTATATTGCTCTTGTAATGTATGCAAATGCTGTTTACTTTGGTATAATAATTATATGGAGTTTGTAGATCAAAGTCTTCAACGGTGGTCTTTGCTAAAAACGTCAAATACATCTGAAATTAGTCGCGAAGGGCTAAATATAGAAGCTCAGCAAGAGATGTACAAATCTTAAGATTGTTTCTATGTTACCAACTTAGACATGAGACAGGCATATCGCAGTGGGCAGTGACCCTGCCTTCAGCTCCGCGGATCGCCGTTTCCATTATATTAAAAAATTGTTGGTTCTTCGAATCTGGGTGTATATTTGTATTTAAGTATGTATTTAAAATTATATCATCATCATTCTCCTGCCCTTATCCCACTCTAAGTGCCGGAAAAAAGAGCTTTTACGTAAGCAATAAGCTTCTATCCGCCAATTCCAACCTCACTTTCTACAGAACAATAATTCAACCTATATTGACCTACAACTGCGAAACCTGAACGCTAACACAAAAAGGCAAAAGGAAATTATTACAAAAAATATCGAAACATTGCGAGAAGACAATGGCATCTATCGTAGAAGAATGAATCATTCTTCCACAAACCAACTGGACCAGCTGATTCATAAAGAAACGATTGTCAGGTTTTACAAGTTATAAAGGCTCAGATAAAACGCATTAAGATGCTAGAGCGTTAAAAACTCTTTCCTAGTGGACCCAGAGGCAAACCCAAAAAGCGTTGGAAAGACTGTGTCGAAGAGAACCTCCGATGCATGTACAAACTAACATCTTGGAGACGGAAAGCCAGGGAGAGAGCAAAATGGAAAAAGCTCGTTGAAGAGGTCAAGAAAATAAAGGATTGTAGAGTAAGTAAGTAGAAATACAAATTCATGCAATTTTGTCCCTGAAAGAGAAAATAATATACTCATTTATAAACCGTCGTTAAAACATGCTATAAACATCGGCCGCTCAACATCGAGCGCCGCTGCATGTTGATTGACTGTTGATTGGATATTAATAGCGAGGCACGCATTCAAAACGGCCATTTTATATTTATGACAAGCATACCCTTTTTATATGCGGATATAAATAAAACTCGACTAAAAGCCTTCGCCGCAATAAGTATGAATATGCAATATTTAAATCCATACGAATATATGCGAAAATCTTACGTTACGTAAATGTTACGCTTTCACGGAGTATCGAATTGACCATTATTATAGTAATGAAATAGAGTCATTCTTATTCTTATGTTTAAATTTGGCACAATTAAAATTTGTACACCAGAGTAACATAAACGAAAAAATCTCGCGTTTTTATGTCGAGGACAGGGATAAAACAAACTTAGAGTATTTTAATTTTGGTGCAAACGAAGTCGCAGGAATTACTAGTATATTTTTACGTACAGGGGTCGTGGATTTGGATGAAAACACCTGGCGACTCGTTAAAACACTTTATTGAACTTTTCACTACACACTTAGTACTTATAGTCTCTATGCAGTTCGTTATCCAATAAGACAGCCGAGGTCGAGTATTAATTTTTTTACAGTTCGTTATTCGCTCTTGATCGCTATTCGCAAACTGAACGTCGAGGCGCACGATACTCCGCTTATATATCGAACGAACCGACGACCACAATGTTCCCGAAAGTTCCCGAGTCCTTGGAGAGATCGTAAACAATCTGCAGAGAATTAACGTCAAGCCAGTTTGAACCTATATAGTTTAGAAACTCTTTGTGCATGTTCGCAAATTGCCCCCGTCCAATTTGAACTCTATGACTTACGAACTCTTTTCACATGTTCTTAACAATATGATAAATGAGAAAGTATCATAAATGAGGAAGTCTTTCTGTAACGCTTTCATTACTTATCCGCTTGACCAATATGAAATGTAGCCTTAATTGAACGTTACATTCCGGGCTCACGTGTGGATAAAAAATGTGGTTTCTCCTATCCAAAGCAGTGTCGCTGGTTTATGCCCCTTCTTCTCTAATAAACTGAAGGCCTTGCTAAGTGCTTGAATTATAGCACTGTTTATGTCATCAGAAAACGGTTTTTTTTTAATACTTACGACACTCATCGTGCCAACAAAAGGAGTGTAGAACGGTTTTTGGTTCGACGTTACAGTTTAAAGCACCAATACTAGCTGTCCATCCTCAAGTCATATGAATATACAAGGATGACGGCGAACAGAGATAAATGGTGTAAAATCTAATGGGTGAGGGATTCTCAGAGCACGATCAAGAGCGTATCGAGTCAAAAGCAGTCATAAACCATATTAAGACTTGCATGCTTCAGAACATATATTGTCGGAATGCATCTCAGCGGGGCTCTTATCCCTATGTTTAAACAAGACATTATCCATTCAGTTCCGCTGCTCCATCGCTGTATTATGCATACAATTGTGATGAACGGCTTCCGAGGATTTGTCAAACATGTACGAGTAAGTGTACGTGATTTTGCAGAATCAAACGGCAGCTTTATTTGGACTATGATACATGTTGTCTTAGTTTTGTCTCGTGGTATACTCAAAATAATTTACAAAAGTAATAGTTAAATTATTTTGCTATAATCCGCGATAAAGTAAATAGGTTATATATATAACGCTAAATTTAGAGTGGACTACTTGTTTTTATACCTGAAACATGCAGCATTCGTTAGAACACATGAACAAACTTCCACCGACGCCACCACAATACACAAGCACTATATAAGTTCACTTATCACAAACTCAACAATCGTTTCGCTCCGCAACCGAAGCATCATCAGGACTCCACGACAAAATCGCGAAGCGATTTTGGCGATACAATCTTCCGCAAAGTAACGCCTTATTCTAAAAATTATTCAAAATAATTTTTTTTTTTTTGAAGTGCAGTAAAGATTTATTTTCAGACACTGAGATCGATAATCCTACTATATTGAACATAGGTATATTTTTATTAAGAATTTTACAACAATCGGTGCCTGCCCGGAAACTACTTTTTAAGAGGCTATTAATTCACCTTTGCTAATACCCAAGATTATGGTTCTAAGTTGTTCGAATAACCTTGATCTGATAGAAATATTAGTGAACCTCTTAATAAGTAGACATCAAAAATACGTTGTTTAAAAAATAAAGATACAAAATAATTATATTAGACAAAAATTAATTATATGCTTAAAGACAAATACAACCAGACTCCAAGAGTCAACTAATTGTTTTCAGAAAATGTTGGTCCTCAGCAGGAATCGAACTCGCGACCTCCGGAGCCGTACGCAGGTTCAGTACCATCAGCACCGACGTATAGATCAATTATTGATGCGACACAAATTGGTGACGCGTTTAAATCAACCTTTGTTCCGTCCATATATTGTAATTAAAAACAAAACTTCAGTTTGTACGTTATGCACAATTCAACTAAACTATAATTAAATAAAGCTCCATCAAATATACACCTGTGTAAATCTGCCCTAATAACATTCCCTACATATTTGCATAGCAAATCGACATTCGGGCCCGGCCAGATGATTGTTCTCTGTTTGTTCGAACTTCGAGGTTCACTGGATTTGCCTGATTTGTTGGAAAAGGGGGGAAGAATGAAAAGGGGTTGTGGATTATGTAAAGTCAATGTAAAGGAATGTTCTTGAACAATTTTGCAAGTCTGTAGTTGAATAAGGATGTACAACCAACTAGCTAAAATCCTAAAATTTTCAATCAAAAATCCGTTTTAACACGTCAGTTAATTGCCTCTTTAGCTGACAATAGGACTAGCTCCTTATTTGGCAAAAAAACAGCTTAGGAATTCAACGCGGAAACGCTGCCAGCATTATTGAGACTATTCAATGTGGGCATGATTTGTATAGTACTAGCGTGTTAATAATTTATTATAGGATCATAATCTTCGATATCATTTAAGTTAAATTACTAGGCTCTTAAAAAGAAATTCAACTCCGGGCAGAGCTATTAAGTTTCTATAAAAAGAATATTAATCGGTTTTCATTGACTGAGATGGTTAACATAGTGATATCTCCAAAATGGATTAGTAAGAGACCACTCCTTACTTACTACGTGATTAGTTGTCTTCATAGATAATATATAAGCATAATATAGCGTTGTATAGTTACCATAGAATTTTTATACTAAAGTCAGGGATCTATAGGCATTCCTGTGAGTGAGAGTGTCACATAAATAATGAGAGGGAAGATAAGATTCGTATATTTATCTTTGTCTGATCATACGCAAAGAAATATTCATGACATGATTTTAATTTAAATACTTAGAACATTTTTAGAACGCCTTCAAAATGTTGATTCGGTTTTTAACCACTCTTCTAGCTTGTACAAGAGGGCGATGACGAAATATAACTAATTATAAGAATTATATTTTGAAAAGCAACCACCGAATTTGTTGTTGACTGGGTAGGACCAACTTTCTGAACCAGCAGTAGAATTGACGATTCAAAAGCACTTGTTTACAAGTTCAGTTGAATGAAAAATAATTAGAATTTTAATATAGGAGGGTTTCCTTCATAGCTCTAAAGCATCTATCAAATTAAAACTTTACACCCCGCAAGTGGTTACCAAAGTACTAAAGGCCGTATTTTGTCACGTATCGTAACTAACTCGACGAACAGATGCTAATACAATATAAAGTTTCCCCTCGCTTTATCTTTTCTGCTTCCCGTTTCCGTTCGATATTTTGGGTTTGTCTTTTTGAATTTTATACTTTATAAATTTTATATATTAACTAGCTTTCGCTTGTGACCTTTTTTTTAATCAGGTTCCCGCCGCTTTTCCCCATAGTGTGTCGGACTCTCACCAACTTAAACGATCTGAATGCTTCATCACGATGCTGGTGGAAGGAACAGGGTAACGTTATGCACATTGCCCCCAATCCCGATAGCTACTGTGAACCCCAGAATGCGGTACCTCTGGGTCGGGGCCTCTCTAAAAGTGGCCCCTTCCGCTAATCGATGAATCAGGAGCACCACATGCGCTTGTGACCTAGTGTAATGGTTTTTTTGTATATACATATATTTTAACATAACGAAACCCCCTGATATGTTTCAGGGTCCTTGAAAATAATAACAATAATGATTGACTTATTTTAAGCTACAATAACCATAATTGAAATAAAAGAAGTTCATTTACAAACAAAAATAAAATGGTGTAGCGTAATGGTGCTTTACTACCGAGATTTGCGCGTTTCCATTATAGACTATATCTTCGCTTACTGGTAGTACAAAACATTGCGAGAGCAAGAGTAAAGTATAAAAATAAGAAGTTATCGAATAAAGGACATTATTTAGTTGAAGTGTAGTATCTTACGTAATTGCAATTGCAAATTTCTAAATATATCTCGCACGCTTAGTATTAAAGGGACCTAATTCAAAAAATTTTTTTTAGTAAATTGCAATTAAGCGTAACATAGCGCCTACAAATCGTGATTTTTAAAGAAAAACACTACTTTTTTAACAGTTCGTTCGTGATGGCACTGAAATAGGGAATACAATGTATCTAACTCAATTAAGTCTAATTTTGAATTCGGTCTGTTTAATACTAAGCGTGCGATATCTTCTTTAACTTTTTTTTTTACTTAACATTAGCAGGACAGAAGTAAAAAATTATATTATTTCGGCCTGTACCCACCCACAACTGGACATTGACCTTTTTCACTAAGAACGGCCACAGTAGAATCTATTACTCCCTCAGTTATCACTAATACGAAGGGCTTCGATATCTTTATCAATATTAATATTCAAAATATGAAACTGTCTATTCCTCAACGATAAGGATTTTATTCCTTTCCTATATGTATTTTATAAACCATTTGTTCTTCGAATACTCGAAAAACATTTACTATGTAAATAAAGGTATTTTAACGCATTAATTAACGCCAATGAAGTCATGGGTACGCGGGCGGAACGTAGTTTCAAGTAGTGTAATTTAAACATCGATAGTTTTAATTTCCGACAGTTATCTAAAGATACGAAAGAACAGATTTAAATAAATAACACTTATTAATTTAAATTATCGATACTACCGATAGTTTATGGTAATTAAATAAATATGGGAAAATTCCATAAATCAAATAATTTAAGGCTATATGGACGAATATTTTTATCTACATATTGAATGTTTTGTTCCAAAAACAACAACATTTATTATTTATTTCGGCATTCTGTTGTTATTTGACTGGCTTTAGAAAAAATTCGTCTGAAGGAACAGATGTTACTGAAATGCAAAGATGTTACTGTAAATTTAATGGGTTCTGATGCTTAATTTGGTATGCGTGCTGCCTTTACAGGCAAAAAGCCATCTGAATAGGTTTGCACATATATATGTACAAAGCAAAACTGTATGTACAAAACTTTCAGTTATTATAGCACGATGTGTTATTATTCCCCGCGATGCAAGTTTGTAGAGACGGAAAATAATAATGAACCAATAATCGATTGCGCTTTAATAGCTATCGATACTATCGATATAGTTCATAGTTATGGATATTAAGGCCGCGTTCGGAGAGGCGTAAAAAATACGTCGCGTTAAAACTCCGCAATAGGCGTAACAAGAAGCTTCGTATGGTATATTCGACTTAACGTCCAACGCCTAACGCCTAAAATGGAACACTATTCGATAAAAATACGTCGCGTTTTAAAAGCGTTGTCGTGTGAATAGATATCTGGATAGAGATCTTTCATTCTAAAAGTGCACGCCCCTCCAATGTCTTTACTCTCACACAAAAAACTTATGTACAGACGAAATACCGGCAAACTTGTTATTCTAATTGGTTACTCAGTTGCCGGACAGACATCAAAGTAGGAGCACGCATCGATTATTGCCAAAAGTACAGTTAGCATGTCACAAAAAAAGAGGATAAATATTTTTTATTTTTTATTTTCAATAATAATTAGATACATTTTTTTCTTTAATAGAAAAATATGGAGAATATTATAAAACTATGTGGCGAAAAAAAACGGGCAAAACTTAACATCTATCATTATTTCATCATTAAAGCCATTGCTTTAATTAAGGAACGAATTGGCATGATTGATAGAAACATGTGGGAAAATACGTGTCGAAATGTGAATGATATTGAGATATTTTTCATATATTCTATGAATATATGAAAAATTTTGAATTTATAATTAATGTTGAGTCTGAATATGAAGATAGCGACGTGAGTGAATAGCGTTAAAATAGTAAATATTTATTGCGGTTTAATTTTTTTCTTTTTTTACTAATAAAATAAATGAACAGACTTTTTTTGTACATTACGTTTTATTTATCATTCTAATAGTTGCATAATGATATATGATATGATCTTTATTAAATTAAGTTGTCAAGCAAGCTCTTGATTGCGAATTCACCTGATGGATGCAGATGTAGTTTAAGTTTCTTGAAAGGGTTTGGAGATTAAACGTTTAACCATTCAGGGTTTTTACACGACATCGTACCTGAATGCTAAACCGCTTGGTGGTACGTCTTTGTTAGAAGGGTACGTCGGAAGTATCTATCTAGTCAAGACCAGGGATAAATTTTAGAAATATACTAATATGTTTTTTCTACGATTCGAATGCGGAACTTCCCGTTTACAATCCACAGCGCTTACTATTACACCAGGGAAACGTTAAAAACTTACTTTTTATTCTAAAGAATTTTCAACATAAATTTGATTATAAATAAAATTTATTTTATTTTTATGCAAACGTTACTCGTAATCCGTGTAACCGGATTGGTTGGTCAATCAGTGCACAAATGACAGGAACGCGTGACAGAATAGACGTGTTGTCTCATACAAAGCGTGCATTCTCCGCCATATAAATGCTTGACTTATTCCAGTCGAGCAATTAGTTGACCTTTAAGTGCGCGAATGAGTCGAGTCAACTTTGAAATTGCTGCGCGCACACATATAAAATAGTACAGTCAATTTTTTCTCTCACACATTAAAATAATGTAATTTGGTGGAGGGGCGTGCACTTTTAGAATGAAAGATCTCTAACCATTTGTTTCATTTCGACGTATTTTTAACGCACGGTAAAAAACCTCTCGTGCTTACGAGGGGTGTACCATAGTCCATGGCTACATACTATTGATAGTCTATCGATGTTTAAAGTACACTAGTTTCAAGAAATATTATATTTTAATTAGAATGACTATCTGTTTGTAAGACATTCACGGCTGAATACAATAAATTATTTACAAATTAAACCTATTAACAGGGTTAACATGTTAATTATTATAAAAACATACGGGTAACATCACGATAACTTCCGAGACTTTTTTGACGTTTCGGCAGAGTTGCATCCACCGTGATCACGAACGGATTGACATTATCATATAAAATTAGTAAATCAATTTTTTGTAGAGAAAAGTCGTAATACATAAACGTAGGGTATTTAAATAAAAGTAAAGTAGCGGCCTGTTACAATCCCACTGCTGGGCATAGGCCTCTCTCCGTTTCTGGAGAGAAGGGTTGGAGCTAAGACCTACCTACCACGCTTCTCCAATGCGGATTGGTAGGTTACGCATATCTCCATAATTCTCTAGAGATATGCAGGTTTCCTCACGATATTTTCTTTCACCGAAAAGCGTGTGGTAAATTTAATAGAAAAACTCATTGGTGCCTGCCCGCGTTTGAACTCGTGTTCCCCTCGAAAGACTCGCACGGTCTCACCGCTGGGCTATCACAGCTCTTATACTATGTACTATGCTAAAATCTTAAATACTAATGGCGTCCGATCCCACCGAAGTTAAGTAGGGAATGGCGAGGTCGAGCGAAGTGTCTTTCCCAGGCGTGGAACATGACACCTCAGGTGTCGAGTAGAGTCTGGGAAAGGGGCAAACGCTGAGTAGACGTAACAAGCATCCGCTTGTCCACTATCCAGTCCACTCTAGATTTAGCATTATAAATATAGTTAGAAATTAGCGGAGGGAGGGGCCACTTTGAGAGAGGCCCCGACCAAGAGGTGGCGCACTCTGGGGTCTAGAGTTGCTGCTGGCGGGGATGGGGGAAGTGTGTCTAACGGTACCCTGTCCCCGCCACCAGCAGCGCGGTGGAGCACTGTCAGGTTTTTAGTCGGTGAGAGTCCGACATACCCATAATGAGTTTTCCTGACAAAAAAAAGGGTATTTAAATGCTTAACTCGATGCGAACAAAGTTGTCGCAACATATTAATATTATTAAATATGAGACCGCTCAATTTTTTTTTAATCGTAATCGACATCCCTAAAATACGATTTAAAGTAATGATATAAATAATTTTGTATACGTTATATAATATGTTTAATACGTAAAAGTAAAATAAGTACCTTTTTTCACCTTTATCTTTTTAGAACAGGACTAGTAAATACAACGGTAAGGTATATAACTTTAAAAGACTATAGATAACATGACAATAAATTGTGGTCATAAATATTCTCTGTCATTTTAAGGTATTATTACGGTGCTTTCCATAATCAAACAGCGTATGACTTATTAAAATACTTTATTAGTTATAATAATAAAAAATCCTTACTGTCTTGGAAAACTTTGCCGTGTGGTAAGGCTGAGTCCAGACTCAGCTGTCTGTCTGTCCAGGCTCAGACTGTAAGAAATGAGGGTGGTCTATTCTAATAAACCAGTTTATTAGAATAGACCCCCCTCATTTCTTACAGAAGTGTAGTTAAAGGTGACTGAGGTAAGTTGACCTGTCGTGTGGTATGCGGCTGAATAGATTGGACCACCCTCATTTCTTACTGAGGTGTCATAAACTAATGTAAGTTGACGTAACGCAGGCAGCCGGTCGTTAATACATTTTTTAATATGTTGTGCCGACCCCACTTAGAGTAAGATAAGGGCAGGAGAATTATCACTGTCTTGGCAAACTGTTGGAAAGAATACTTACTCTCATTTAACTACGTCTAACATTATTGTTCACGACTTTGGTCGACTCGAATGGAAATTAAGGTACAAAACACACTAATCTCGTATCAAAAAACGGTGTATTTAAATTTTGTAGTATTATAACGAACAGTTTATAACTAGTTGCCTCACAGCGTTTGAGAGAGTGACGATCTAAAAACTCAGTGGTGGGGTCAGTGCCCAGACAATGTATTCGTGGGAGTCCCGATCCCCAAAATAAAAGAAAGTGGACTGTATAGAAGTGGGTTTATGAATGCGGTTATACGGTACAAGCAAAGAGGGAGTGTGCGCTCGCGTAGCGTGGTGTTGCGCGTCTGGCAGCCGGTCCGGCCCGCGTATGCCCCCCGCACGCTCCTAGCAGGACGCCTACGCGTGGCCTTGGCTTGACCACTCAGAATGCAACAAATATTATTACACGTAGGTGCATTAATTATATGATATAAAACTCCAGCCGTTCTATTGCTCTAAAATTTTGCGAGCCGCAACAAGTATTAATGTGGCATAAATGGAAACCCTGTTTCGTTTGCCTTTCCATAATATATTTACAGTGCATTCGACAGTGACAACTCTGTGGCTTGCGGTCACTGGAAATATACAAAACAGCATAAAATCTTTCGCTCACAGTCGCTGGCAAATGACTTTTTCCTTATTACAAAATAAAATGTAAGCTTACAACGCAACCGTCGCTGCAGGGCACGACGTTTCTGAGTACCTACTTATTGGGACACTCTAAAGGCTCCCCTAGGCTGTGACTTCCCTACTCTAGTATAATAAATCTATGATGATGAATTTATTTTATACGTCTCCCCTGTTCAACCACAAAATTCAAACATTTCAAACACAAAATTGTCCTTTTAATATTGCTAATAGTAAGACAAAAATGACTTAACTACATATAAATATATTAACTTAAAGTGAAAAGAGTGCATTCACTTTTTTTATTATTATTTAATGCCCGCTGTCATATTTAAAACACTTAAATTTGTAACTTTCGTTGATGTGGGCTGACGTCACACGCTATGTTAACATTAGGGAAACTAAATCACTGAGTTGTACTAGATTGTTCATGATAAAGGATAATTACAGTTATACATCATTTTTTGTGTTATTAAATAACAATATAACACAGATTTTATCCCCGCTATCAGATTTACTATGTACCCTTTCATGTGATTTAGCGTGTTATTTATTTAATAAGAATAACAATAGAAGACATTATCATATTTCATATCTGGTTTCCTTTAAATTACTGCTACTTTGGTAGCACTGTTATTGGCGAACTGTTATTTCATTACCCTTTTGTTTTACTTATATATCTATGCATATGAATTAAACTTTCGTATATTTGTATCCGCTTAACTTAAAATCTGTCAATTGACTTCTTTTCAAACAGCGTTTCAATTTTATATTTTTTTTTATATCGCACGCTTAGGACAAAAGTAATATTAAAATTATTTTGCTATAATCCGCGATACAGTAAATAGAAAATATATATAGTGTTCAATGTATAGTGGACTATCCGTATTCTCATACCCGATACGTGCAGGATTCGTAAAAACACATGCACAAACCTCCACCACTTGCACCACAATACACAAGCACTAGACACGTTCACTATCACAAACTCAACACTCGTTACGCCCCGCAACCGAAGCATCATCAGGAGATAGACTCCACGATAAAATCACACACTAAGTCTTAAAATAACCTTATTTTAAAATGATCATTAAAAATCGTATACGTTCTAACGGTAATTAAATTATGGTCATCTCTCAATCTTTCTTTAAACAGAATCTTTTAATTAACTGTATTCAAATAAACTTTTACAACTTCTTTAGTTAAGTTTACTCCTGGTCCGGAAAATTTATCTTACTGAGAAGAGTCAGATAGAAACTCCACGTTTGCACTTTTCTGAGTATACTGCTCACAAAATATTTTGCACCATTGACTTATATAAGCTAATAATATTATTAAATACTATACGTTTTCATCACGAAGAAATCTTTTAAAGGACTATAAAAAATGTATAAGTAATTTTTAACTTATTTTAAGTAAAGCTAAAATTGAATTACATTGCATTTATGTTTACGTATCCGTCGTGCATGACACATATATTTTATATTGCTATATACATATCTTACATATCCCAATAAGCGATCTCTTGCAACCAACCTTTGACTTCTAAAATGGCAGGGAATGCGCAAAAGGACAACATAATATAAATATTTATTTGCATTATCCTTTTATTTTTAAACATACAATATATTCAGTCTTTTATTTAATGTAAACTATCATCAGTAGTATTCACAGTTAATGTATAGAAATAACGCCGCGATAACGTCATAAAAACAGCTCATGAATAAGTGCCCGGATGGGCTCGAAACTAGTCGGGCTAACCCGATAAAATAAAACGTGACTACAGCCGGTTTCTGTACATTAACTATATTTAGTCTTATGGCAAACAGCGCCATCCACAGTATGTGGTTAATCCGTCATCTTTACATCAACGTTTGTATCATGTTAAAACACATGCAAGATCATAAGCTTTTAAGTTCACCAACTTTTGTGACTCCGAGGAATTTACGTTGCTGCTGCAACTGGCAATTTGTTATAGTACTTAACCTGAAAACAAGGTACATTGTAACAGGTAACCTTTTAAACACTTTCACTTTCAATGTTGTATTAATATATCGATAAAGTAAAAACAAATATCGCAACGCCGTGTAGTTGTCAAAACGCTGGTAGGAAAAGACGTATATAGGAAGTTTATGACATCAAAGAAGCTTTTGGTTTCAAAATATTGATTTAACTAAGATGTATAAACGACGGTACCGTGTAAGCGATTCTAGACGCTTCAAAGATAGTATAATTGGCATCGAAAGCGCAAACCTTTATTTTAATTAATAGCAAGTAATGACATTATCTCAAATGTTGACGCGTTTACAAAAGATTCGATAGCCAAAACTAGTGCCCTGTCGTTTATACCAACAATATGGTACTATTTTGATCTCATGTAATGTTATGTTCCACCACACCACTGTATTTGACTTCAAGTTTTATGGTGTACTCACCGGAGTTCGCCCTGAATTCGACAGCGTCGATCTGGTAAAGTAACGCGTTGTCACCGTTTAACTTTTACGGATGTGTAGATAAGAAAGTTGAAAATATTAAACCAATCTCAGCCACCAGACCTTATAACATGATGTCATCATTTCGAAAAAATAAAAAAAATAAGTAAAAATAAATAAAAATTACAAATTATTTACTTCTACGGGCTAAACATAGTATTAAATGTGACTTAAAGACTAATCACTAACTACATATCGATGAATAAAGTAAACAAAGATACAGACAAAGAATTGAAAGTGTTTGACATTTACAGGACAATTGTAGTAATTTAATTTAGGCAGAACATACAGCTCTGTATCGTTCCGTAATTACTCGAATGGGCAATTTTAACGACTTCAAAGTCAACGGGTCTCATGCAAAGATAAGCCATCTGATGTGTAAATGATATTCTACACATCATATCTCCCTTTCCCACACATGACACCACGCATGCAACCATCTCGTTCTCACGTCCCAAAGCTGCCGAGGTAGAATATAATGAATTATACGAGTGAGATAGGCCCTTTACTCTTATCTGTGAAAGTTTTAATAACTTTACAAGCTTTTTGACTGAAATTCAACGTTCAAATGTTGTTGAATTAATTTCAATATGCTAATTTTGATTTAATAAAATTTATTAATTATGTATGAGCAATTTTTGTCCCTTATGTCTAATTTAGATGATCCTTCAGTAACAGGTCAATATATGCTCTGAAATTGCTCTTTAGGATTGTATATTTGCAGATCTATCCTATTCATAATGAGGAAGTTTTTAGTGAAAACTGGTTTAGTACAATACATTCGACAAGGATCAACACATTTTGACAACGATAGGGTAATAGTTTGTTCAAAGCGGTTTATAGTTATTTGTATAAAACTAAGTAATAAAAATCCTACCGATTAATTTTAGCGTCTCTTCGACTTTGAACAATGACCTATATAAATATTAAACGTATATACTAAATATCGTATAACATATGATTTGGCATGGTTCATAGCATTCACTGAAAAATTAAATACCTATTCACACGCAAATGTTGTTTAAATTAAAAAAAAATACAAGATTTTACTTAATATGTGACAATGAGATCGAAAAATCAAACTTATTGCGATTTATAAAAACGAAGTTGAGTATTTTGTGGTAATGATTTCATAAATGCTAAAATATTAGCTAACAGGCATTCAAACGAAGCAAATAGAAAGCAAATAAAATTTAATTATTTTCACGAATGTCACAAAAGAGGTTCAGCAACCATTACGTATTTTAATGAAATCTGTTACAGTTATAATTTTTAAAAAGTAATCGAGTATTTAAAATTCAAAAGAAAATAGAATAGAAAAATTGCATTTGTTTTACCTCTACTTATCAAGTTGGTCGTGGAAGGATTGTGTTCGGCGAGAAGGATTTATTTAAGCAAATAATAATTTAAATTATATAAGATGAGAGAAATTGTGCATATACAAGCTGGGCAATGCGGCAATCAAATTGGTGCAAAGGTAATGAAAATCGTTTTTTATCCTATTTTTTTATCCCGTTATATAATAGTTTGTACCAAATATCATCAGTAAGGTGATTTATCGATGAAAGCGCAACATAATGGCAAACCTTCGTATTTATATTAGTTATATCTTTTTTGTACGACGTCATTTTGTTTAAATTAAAACAATATGTCTTCATTATTTAGTCTAGACTCTGGTTAACCAAATCTAGTAATCATTCTCTATATTACGGTTAAAGATTAATGCGTTAATTACATCTGAACAACGGATTAACTCGAAGTTGTAGACTATGTTATTTATAGGTTGTAGGCTTTATTTATACTAAATTTCATAATAACGCTCGAGCGGATTAGCCGTTAAATCGTAACAAATAGACATAGACTTTCAGATTTATAATTATTGATATGCATTTTAATCGAATGAGGTAGCAATAAAAATCTACACCAGGTGGTCTTGTAATACAATGCAGTAATATAAATCGTTCATTTCCAGTTCTGGGAGGTGATATCGGACGAGCATGGCATCGATCCAACTGGCACATACCACGGCGACTCCGACCTTCAACTGGAACGTATTAATGTCTATTACAATGAAGCGACTGGAGGCAAATATGTACCTCGAGCAATTTTGGTGGATCTTGAACCTGGTACAATGGACTCTGTACGATCGGGACCGTTTGGTCAGATTTTCCGGCCAGATAATTTCGTGTTTGGTCAATCAGGCGCTGGCAATAATTGGGCTAAAGGACATTACACCGAAGGGGCTGAATTGGTTGACTCTGTGCTGGATGTTGTAAGGAAAGAAGCCGAAGGTTGTGACTGTCTACAAGGTTTCCAATTAACACATTCGCTCGGTGGAGGTACCGGAGCAGGTCTGGGAACGCTTCTTATATCAAAAATAAGAGAAGAGTACCCTGATCGTATTATGAATACATTCAGCGTTGTCCCCTCACCCAAAGTATCTGATACTGTTGTCGAGCCCTACAACGCTACACTCTCTGTGCATCAACTAGTAGAAAACACGGATGAATCTTACTGCATCGACAATGAAGCTTTATACGATATTTGCTTCCGAACATTAAAACTAACCACGCCTACCTACGGAGATTTGAACCATCTGGTATCTGCAACGATGTCTGGCGTCACCACCTGTCTTAGATTTCCTGGGCAACTAAATGCTGATTTGCGTAAACTTGCTGTAAATATGGTGCCTTTCCCTCGTCTTCACTTCTTTATTCCTGGCTTCGCGCCGCTAACTTCTCGTGGCAGTCAGCAATACCGTGCTTTAACAGTTCCAGAGCTAACTCAGCAAATGTTTGATGCCAAGAATATGATGGCTGCTTGCGACCCGCGTCATGGGCGCTATTTAACTGTGGCCGCTGTATTCAGAGGTCGTATGTCAATGAAGGAAGTCGACGAGCAAATGATGAACATACAAAACAAGAACTCTTCGTATTTTGTCGAATGGATTCCCAATAATGTAAAGACGGCTGTGTGTGACATACCACCACGAGGATTGAAGATGTCTGCAACATTTATTGGAAATTCTACAGCAATTCAAGAATTGTTTAAGCGAATCTCGGAGCAATTTACCGCTATGTTTAGACGCAAAGCATTCCTGCATTGGTATACTGGTGAAGGCATGGACGAAATGGAGTTTACTGAAGCCGAGAGCAATATGAATGACTTAGTTTCGGAATATCAACAATACCAGGAGGCTACAGCTGAGGAAGAAGGTGAATTCGATGAAGAGGAAGAGGGTGGTGATGAAGGAGACTAGACTGTGTTTTAATAATGTCATTATTATATTGTATATTTTTAATTTTGTTTTATTACAGTTTACTATATCTACTTATAGTTTTCAATCAAGACGAAAGTATTTCTAAAGTTTAAGATAAGTGAGGAAACAAATTTGAAACCCTAGAGATTTAGATCGTTTGTCGTAGAAATGCTGACTTTTTACTGCATAATTCAATAGCTTGCCATATTAAACATAAACATAGACTATAAAATATACATAAACTAAGAACCTTTAGGAATTTGATTACAAATATTACTACTAAATCCTAGATCTTGAACTATTCGCTAGAACCCTACTAACCTAAATCTAAGAGAATATTTTGATTGATGCAACGAACTGCTTATTAACTATCCTAGAAAATATTTAATGATTTCTTTTATTGATATAACTCGGGAGTGTTATTAAAAAAATATATTTTCCAACAAATAGAATAAAAGGAGCATGCTTGATTCGATATCGTCGAAATCGTTAAACCCTAATCATGATTTCGTCAAATCTTACTACCCAAAGATAGCGAGGCAACTCCCATCGGTAATATCGATTCGTGTAGATGCGTGTTTAGAAAAACAGCCATGACAGCATCTTATAGAGTTCTTATCAGTATCAGGAAAACATTGTGACGCAGCAGAATAATTATAAAGGAAACAAAACTTACAATCCATCTTTTTTTCTTTTTTAGCGTATGCCTACTTACCTTACATATGCCTATACCTACGCATATAGCGCATGTTATTTAAATTTAAAATTGAATTTATGGAATTAGGCGTCATTTTTAAACTTTTAGAACCACAACAAACCGTTAAGGTATAATAACTCTATGATCAAAACCCTTCAATTAAAAACAACAAAAAAATAATGTTGACATTTCACAATTAGAACACCTTTTCAAACTATTATTTTTACGGCTAATTTTAAATAAAATGATCCGTCTACTATTCAGTCAAATCCATTCCAATACCCCAAATAAATATTCAGTGGCTTAAGTAATTCTCTTACTTTAAATAAACCGACACCGTATGAAATATCAAAAACTACGTCCCGAACTACACTAAAAGCAAATTAATGTAGCGTAGAGTTGAAATAGGCTGAATAAGTATAATTGAGGCCGACGCCGTTGGAAATATCTTCGCTTTCAAAATAGCCGAGATTCGTATCGATCGGCGAATGAATGCACGGTTCGGCTTTTGAATATTCTACGAGATTGGATTTGCGCACACACCTAGACAAATATATCTCAAATTTCTTATTTCAATTAGATAATCACTTTGATTTTGAAAACTGAACTACCTATTAACGTCCTCTTTCCTCTTAATCGTGTCTTCACTAATGTAGGGCGATGGGGATGTAAATTATGTTACCACCGCGTTTTTCATCACATTCTGCCACTTTGGTATTTCAAGTCGCAAGTTATTCCGTCCCTCAATTATGACTGGTGACAACGAGAATTGTTGTTTTTACTAGTCGTATTATATTAGGGAGCAAGGAACGTAAAGAGTTGTATATAGCTTATATAACGTATACATCAATAGAGATTGGCAGATTACACATATTTTGGTACGATGGTTTCTGTGCTGTTAAGTGTATTTTAAGAAAGTAAAATTACAGCGTGTTACCGTTCCACCCACTGCTGAGGTAAAAGCTTCTTCTCTTTTCGACGATAACAATTGAGCCATAGACCCACCAATGACAGTGTTCCAATGCAAATTTATAAGTTACACACATACCGGAAATTCTCTAGATATAGGTTTCCCCGCGAAGAAAAGCGTATTATAAATTGTAAATAAAAATTAGTCGAAAAAGTTTATAGTTAACTCATTGGTGCCTACACAAATACAAAGAAAAAAAATCCTGCACAATTTAATAAAAGGCATTCCCGTTCTAACTGGAAATTTGTTTCAGATTCATTGAATACTGAATTTCAAAATAAATAAGAGTTTCATAAGCTAGACTTTAATAAATAAAAAAAGATCGATAAGCAAGACAAATGAATAAATCGGGATTTTTTATCTGACATTTGTCTTAAGATAATTTGGTCTCTAGTGTGTATTTGCTATATTCCCGCTAGATAACCAGTCTCTGTTCGCTCATTTACGAAAATACACTTCCGAATATCGGTCTGTTAGTCAGATTTATTTAAGCACAACTTCAATTACAATCTCAAAGGCAGTACTACTCACAAATGATGTATAGATTTTATTTTTTTTAATAAATATTTTGTACAGTATAAAAGGCGGTCTTATCGCTTCTTAGCGATTTCTTCCAAACAAACTTTTGATTAGCAAAGCTGTTTGATAAATGTAAGTAGGTAAGTGATAGATATACATACAAATAAATACATACTAATACACAGACATATTACAAACATAACAATATTGAAAAAACATACAGATTCTACACAGACTCATAAATATTATAATATTTCCAGATATAAATAGAAATTTAAATAAAGTATTTAAAATTAGTCGTCACAAAATTATGAATTAGCGAGATAATAACTTTTTAGACGGATTAAAAAAAATGGTAGTTAGGTAGGTAGCTAGGTAAAAGGCGTTACAATTTTCTAGAGGGAGTGCATACCATAATTTTATAGCATCGACTTCTGGCTTCAAAAGACTGATCGAAAATTTTGGTTTTAAGGGTAGTCATCCTAAGCACCAGTTTTCTCGTACTATGCAACTCAGTTTGCACTCGCTGAGGTTTGACTTATTCCTTTAGATACTAATGTGTTTTTGGATCAAATATTGAATATGAATAATATTTAAATATTGGTTATGCTAAAGGTTATGTTATCGGTATTGCTGCTGAAGAGAATTGTATTTTAACATTTACACCTATTTTTAGTTACTCAAAAATATGTATAAATTGTGCCTGTACTAGACTAAAGTCAAAGTTTAGTAAATCAAAAAGCCAAGTTAATAAATTTGATCCAAAAATAATTTTGGTCATTTTTACTATTTCTGAAAAGATTAAGGTGTCGGAAATGAACACTAAATTCAAAAAGGCTTTGAACTTCAGGCAATGGTCACGCGTTCTCACATCACGGCTTTTGAAAGCTCGAAGTAATTTTAGGTTTAAGCTTTATATCAAAATGGCTGCGGGCGGCGAACTCATGAATAATGAAATAGACTTGTTTACAGCATCAATTTGATTCAGATGTTTTTGAAATGTTACATTAATTATTTTAATTTAATTCGAGCATGCTTGATATGCATTTAATAATATGTAATCCGTCATTTGGTTGAATCGTTTTCGAATATTAATTGAATTTGACATTTTGGTTGAATGCTCGTATTACTTGAAGCGACAAAAGTAAATATGCTGCATATTGTATACTAAATGTGTAATGCAGAACGTTCCGCTAACGAAACTGAAATTCTACTAATATTATAAACTAGCTGTCCAACAAATAGAACTCAATAGTTAAAAAAAATGCTCCGCTCGCCGCCAAACTTTACGTGATCATCTGCTGGTTCATTTTAAAGATTATCTTAAAATTTCATTAAAATCGGTCCAGCCGTTTCGGAGTCTATAACGGACATGCAGAAAAACATTTAGTTTTATATACTCAAAAGGAGATAAAAACGTTTCTTTATTTGAATGTTTATTACTCCTTAACGCAAAAAACTTTGATTAATTTTCGATAAGAAAAAACCCCGTTTTTCTTTTAGTTACAGGCACAAAACATATATCGTAGAATCGGGGGTATTTAAAAGTTTGAGTTGGCGCGAAAAAAATGGTATGTAATATGGCATATTTCCTCTTTCCAGGGCCGGGTATAAAAGGAACGATGGCGATTCTGAACTGCCTCCTCGCTAGACAACTGTGCTTCGAAGACGCATCCTGCTCCGCGATCTTGGAAATAATACCGCGTGTCTGTGGATCTGAACTTGGTAAGCAAATAGAAAATATATATTATACAAGCAACATTACATGAAGTTAGAATACAACTGTCCATGGATGGCGAAACCAAAACCTAAAGGCTTTCGACGATTTATACACAATTCTTATCTTTACAGAGATGATTTTTAGAATGACTGGCTCCTGGTGTAGTTGCCAAGGACCCTTCTTTCAACTCCGTGGGTCGCGGGTTCGATTCCCGCCGAGGGCAAATATATATATTTTTTAATTTGTTGGTTCTTCGAGTGCAGTTGTATATATATATATATATATATATATATATATATATATATATATATATATATATTTAAAATTATACATGTATATATGTATTTACCAGTTGTCTGTCACTCATAACACAAGTATTAAATTACTTGGGGACGTAACACGTGTGTGTAGTTGTCCTATATAATAATTATTATATATAAGTTAAAGAAAAAAGGTAACCCTTGCTAATCAAATGTTCGTCAAAGGTCATGACCATGCTGCCATAGGGAGATTACACATGTTTTTAGAATCTCTAAGGATATACAGGTCATTAAGTATATGATAAATTTTAAATACCAGCATAAAAGTATTATTAATATAACATAGGTGCGTGCCCAGGATTTGAACCCACATACAACTTACTCTAACAATGTAAACAATCTCGGTCTAATTCAAGCATATATTATGCGATAATCCCTTGATCCTGTCTTGACAATCGAGTTACACACAAGACTTGGCGAACTGCCTAGCCTGTCATGCCTAATTGACTTGTCATGGCATATATATCCATACTAATATTATACATGCAAAAGTCTGTCTGTCTCACTATCTGGAATTAATAACATATAATTTCGTTATATTTAATACTGCAACTGCCTTGCTTGTCGTATTCGAAAATTCGATCTAGTCTATAGTCCGACATAGTAGACTTTCCACTACCACGAGATCGATATGTACGCGGGTGAAACCGCGAAGCATTTCTAGTTAATGCATAAATTTATTAAGAAAAATTATCAATTCAAAATCAGGAATCGAAAGCGTGAATATTTTAACAAAATCCGACAATTGAAACATAATACTTTTATTTTAAAAGTTGATTCCTTTTCCTTTTATCTTATCTTTCTAACATTTCTGCTACAGTAGTATCATTTCATTAAAGACATAAAAGAGAAAGTACCATCTGTTACTTGACACGTAAATGATAAATCGACTTCAACGCCTTTTAAGAAAAAGAACGGTGAAACTAAAGAATACTCTACGAATATGTTACCCTGTATAGGGCTAGTAACAAAGGCTTTGCAACAATAGGCATCCGATAGCACAGGTGTCTAAATCCATTTTGAACCTTATCGCAATGTGATAGAGCCTAAATTATATGATTGCGCTACACTAACAATGGGGTAAAAGGAGGTCACGGGAGCAATAAGTTTATTCACAGAAACTAGAAATCAAATATCCATTCCGGTATTTATTTTTCAACTTTATATAGTATACTGTTGAACATTATGATATAATTATATATATCTTGCTTTATAGTCTTTCTAATTATTTATTTAATTTTTGACAGCTAAAGTAGTGATGTCCAGACTGCATGTCTGACTCGATTCCTAAAAACAATCGACTGTATTTACGTAGTAGTTTTAATCTTCCCTTTTTATTCAACGTTTTGCATTGTTTAATAGAAATAAGCAGGAATTTTAGTGATTACATTTTAGGTATTCAAATAAATATGTACTTTAAAAAACACTGAAACAACAATGAAACAATGATAAAAAAATATATATTTATCAATAACAACATCACAAGTCATAGACAATATCGTTCACTAACAAAGCAATGGCCATTTTATGTCAATGGCAACAAAATATTGGTTAAATTTTTATAAATTCTACTCAGTTAACTTTGCTTACTAAATTTAGATGATAATAAGCATATTAAAAACAAAATGTCCATAATGCGTTGCATTTGTTTTTAATGTTATAATTACCTTATGTGAACTTCATAGGCGTGTATATGTCAAAAGTTAAATAAATGGTAAATATTATAATGGTAAATTTATTTGGGTAATAGCGCAAAACCACACACTCACCTAAAAAAAGGATGGACGGAGGGTTGATGTTTTTTGCCTGACAATTATGCGAAGCGTTTAAAATTAAGGCAAAATTAAAAAATTAATATATTTTTTTAATTCAATATTAAATCAAACTAATTAGCCATATATAATTAAACCATCTTGAATTGAACAAAACCTACAAGTATAAGTTTAGGAGAGTTACAAAATTACTTCAAAAAAAAATCTCTTATAAGTTCCGCAGACATTTATATAATTTGCTTTTTTATGAGGCTAAATATAGAAAAGATGTATAGACAAAAATATGCCCGAATTGAAATTTCGAACATAAAGGTTTAATTGTGAGTTAACATGAGTGAGAGACATGCTGACTTTCTGACTCTGCAATTCTCTAGTACATCACTTTAATGTATCTCTGTTGGTTTACGCGACGCAGGCGAGTTTTTGTACACCCGCGGAACCTTTTCAGCACAATTTACATTTAATCGTAATGTACCATTAACTTAATCCTTCCGGAAGAATGGCACTACCTTCTAGTAAAAACTGTACAAACATCCGTTCCGTAGATTTTGAGAAAATCGATCGCATAGATAGAGACATCTTTGGGGACCTTATTTTAATAATAAGTATAGATAGATAGATAAGGGCCACGTTATTTCCATGGAATATTAATAAGTATGCTAATACCATAGCTTTAAATGATTTATCAATATGAGGCCACGTTATTGGACACCAATTATGCACTGTTATTGTCTTTCCAGCCTCCTATCCCGTTGGGAATTAATTAAATTTAAAATTCAAATTCAAAATGTAATTCAAACAGACTTTTAGAAGCGCTTTTATATCGACAAAGTGCGAGAGTTGAAACTAAATTACAAATCATTCCGAATAAATACATTTATTGTGAAATGGTTTGAAATTTTGTTAGAATAACTATAACTCAATAGTTTTGTAACTAAAATTTATTTAATAAAAACAATTTCATTTCATTGAAAGTTTAATGTTATTTTTTAAAATATTCTTATACTATCCTGCAGAGATCTACATCAATTAATTTCATTCATATTTCCATACTAATAATTTAAATGCGATAGTCTATCTGTCTGTCTGTCTGCTTTTTACGGTATCAAAGCCGATTTTCGGGATTAATATTGATGAAATATGGCAAAATTAAAGCTTGAAAACTGGGGTCGCACATCAGAATTAAAAAATTACGTTATATTTTAGGGTTCTTAAACGCTTAAGTTCACGCGAACGAAGTTGCGGGTACTACTAGTATACTGCAAATGCTGTTATTTATTTATTTGTTTATGTAAAACATGTAAGAAAAACTTTATCAATAAAAAGGAACAGAGTACAAAGGTCAACTTAGCAGGTCAGGTTATTGTCTCACTGTCCGTCTATCTGTTACACTTTCAATGCTAATCCGCTGGATCAATATTCATGTAATTTGGTAAAATTGAAGCTACTATATCTATAGGATATCTACTAAAAATTCCCGTTTTTGAAAATATTTCGTAATATTGACTGCACCGTAGGCACAGTAAACCTGCCTGCACCTCCGGAGGTCGTAGTTTCAATTCCTACCGAAAACCATCATTTTCTAAAAACAAATTGTTTCTTCATTTCTGATTGTATTTATTTATTGCAATATTCAATATTATGTATATATTTATCTGTCCAACACCATAACACAAGTATTAAGTTATTTACTTGGCGGACGGAAAACCGCGTATTTACTGTCTCATACATTTACTTATTTTATTCCCGACAACAATACAGAGCGTAATTGACAATATTTTGACACTAAAGTTGATGGGAATTGTGGTAAGGTGATGCGATAGTGGATATTACTAGTAAATAAAATTAAAAAAGTATAATTACCTACAATTAAAAAAAATCTTGTTAACTAACAAATTTATCTCTTTCAAAACGAGTTTCTGGCTTATTTTTATCACGCAATCTTATAATACTCTGAGATTTTTGGGCGGATCTGAGGGTACTTGACGCGGTGGTGGCACTAGAGGGCCCTTAAGCCAGATTTATCCGTTCAGAATACATGGGACGGCCATTTTTTGAAGTGGCGATATTATAATAGGCATTATCGTTTATTACACCTCTAATCAGGTATTATTAAAGAGAAAATTGATACAAAGGGTAAAGATAGAAGAAAGAAGAAGAAGATAGATTCAAGTTTAGTCCAAACTCATTGCTCTGAGAATTTACCGGTGATATATCTCAGAAAATTTACATCCATATTTCCGCAAGGTCTTTGATGTAAAGTACATGATGAATTGTAAACATTTATCCATTAAGATAGATATAAACATCTTTTCGCACAAAATTACACTATGAATAAGACAAATCAATTAACAGAAAATGTAAATCATGCAAAGGGCGGTCTTGTCACTGATCACTGATCTCTTCCAGACCTTCCAGCGAAGGAATCAAATATATAACATAGTGTAGTGGGTTAGTGTACCAAAAAATAAAAACAAAAAAAAAAAAAAAAGCATTAAATTAAATAAAAGGAAATCAATAATACAAATAAATTTGAGCATAATCAAAAATCAAATTAAATTTAAGGATATATATTTATAGGTAGCGTATTTTTGGTAACTGGGTTCATTTTTTTAGTATGACAATGAACTGGATTGAAATTTGGGTAAAAGAATGAATGCAATTTACATTAAATAAAATAAATATTAAATATATGGGACACTTACACACACGGTCGTCCGTCCCCAAAGTAAGTAACTTAATACTTGTGTTATGGGTGACGGACAACTGGTAGATATACTACATATATAAGTTTAAATACATACTTAAATACAAATACACACCCAGGCTCGAAAAACCAACAATTTGTTTATAGAAAATGTTGGCCCTCGGCGGGAATCGAACCCGCGACCCGCGGAGCTGAAGGCAGGGTCACTACCCACAGCACCAACGGGCCAGTCAAAAAGGTACATTTCTCAAATACTTAAATAGGTACATTTCTCAGGAACTACATGCGACCTCCGAATACATTTTAAGGTGAGGGGAAAATTTTATAAAACAGTCGTTAGTACTGTTGTATTGTATGGATCAGAATGTTGGCCAATTTAAATAACGGATGAAAGTCGAGTACATGGAAATGGATAAATATGTGACTAGACGAAAGGCCTTAAAAATACGTTTTGGTTGTGTGAAGTATGACTTTTATATAAAAGGAGTAGCGCTAGATGATAGGATAGAAATGGTAGGACAGAATGCAAGAGAGGAACATGTTGTGCCGATCAACTTACAGTTAAATAAATAAATATACATTTACAGTCACGGTCGTCCGTACCCAAAGTAAGTAACTTAATACTTGTGTTATGGGTGACGGACAACTGGTAGATATACTACATATATAAGTTTAAATACAAATACAAATACACACCCAGGCTCGAAGAACCAACAATTTGTTTATAGAAAATGTTGGCCCTCGGCGGGAATCGAACCCGCGACCCGCGGAGGTGAAGGCATGGTCACTACCCAGTTGTCAAGGAAGGAATGATGACTCCAGGACGACGAAGATTATGAAAAAGCTAATGACCGATCTTCTCTTGTTCAAGAAGATAGGAAAGAATGATGACTCCAAGACGACGATTATTATGAAAAAGCTAATGACCGATCTTCTCTTGTTATAGAAGATAGCTTATTATATCACAAAATCTAAATCAATGTATGTGAAAAGTCCAATTAAAATATAAGTTCTTAGATAAACCCATGATCTCGTTCGCGGCAACACGTTTAAGTACCCTGAATAATATATATATTTTTTAATTTCAAGTATTCAATATATCGTGCTTGTATTAAAATCCTAATAAAAAGTTATTAATTAATCTCATCCAGTGATCAGTTATAAATCGCCGTATTCCAGATCCGCCATCTTGACATTGATAAGTCGTTTGAAACGAGGCTAATTGAGATGAATGCTGAGAACGCCGACATTGTTTCCCAGAAGCGGAGATCTCTTTGAAATGAAAAATGTATTTGAGGGTTGCTAATTAACAGTGATTTTGCAGCGAACATGCAACTGTGAGAGAAAATATTTCGCTCCACGAATGACAACAAAATATCAAATCAGTTGCGGACCCTATTTCTGATTTTAAACAACGTAAGGAGCAAAGGATGACACATGACGTTTCCCAATTCCTACATACACATGGGGAGTTGTTTTCTAAGGAGCTGAAGTAATACTTTAATTTAATGGTAGATTGTTAAACATGATTTGTAAACAAATCAAGTTGAAAAACCTTTTAAAAAATTTCATATCCCTACTGTTAACCGTTGAGGAGTTCCCTCGTCTCGTGCTAATTCTGGAAGCAACGTCCACTCTTATTGCGACTCAATTGAAGACGTAAACTAAATTGTTTTGCTTTTTCATACCATGACGTCTTAAAGACGTACACTTTAGTAGTTGCCGAATGAACGTTCGGAATGTGTCCTAAAAAAATATGAGTAAAAGAGACGGATTCATGTATAGTAACGTTTTCGTTTCCAAACGTTACGACCCCAATGCAATCCACACTTCATGGTACGAAAACAAAGCGGTTAACTTTAGGTACTGACTTTGAATTGAATCGTTTTCTAAAAGTTCATGGTGAGCCTACAGGTCTTGCTTATCATAAACATGGATTGTCATCCATCTGTGAAATTTCAGCTCAATCGGACTCCGGGAAGTGGTTCAAATTTAACTTATAAGATTCTACCTTCACATACACGGCAAAATAAATAAAAGCCTTTAAAAATACATAACAACTTATAGTAACCCTTAACCGTAGAGAGTAAAAAGTAAACCCAACTAGTTCAAGTTAATAAATAACAAGTCTCATCTAACTAATTTCAAAATTGTATGAGTGGTTTTTGAACAGCTTTTATACCCATTATGTAAAAATGTTGAAGCATTAGCCGTGACAAAATGGCGGTCCCTCGTCAAGGCACGTACTATTGTGTATGGTGACAGGTCTCTTCACATAAGCTTTAACGTGGTATTTGATACGATACCGTAGCTCAGAAGAATATTAGGAAAATGTACCAAATTTTTTATCCGAGATGAAAGAATACAATTTTTTCATGCCATTTTATGTATTGTAGTCATATCAGAAGATATGGACTTCTTTTTAACTTTGAATATACGTGAGGTAGAGCTCCTTAAAGTAGGGTATACGTTGTTTAGCAAACTAACGTATTTCCTACTTTAGTGCGTTCGATTTCTACTGAAGGCCAACATTTTCTGTAAACAATTTGTTGGTTCTTCAAACCTAGATGTATATTTGTATTTAAGTATGTATTTAAAATTATATATATAGTACATTTACCAGTTTTTATTATTATTATACTAGCATATCCACTATATTTTGGTATAATAATAAATAATGAACTGGATTTAAGTGTTAAAAAATTTAAGAACTCTTCATTGTCTTGGGCAGATAACCCCAAAAAGGTCGTAAGTATTGGAAATTTAAGTAATTTTAACTCGTTGGCTCAAATGGGAGTGACCCTGCCTTCAGCTCTGGGCTTAGCGCGTTCGATTCCGCCGAGGGACAAATTTACTAAAAAATATTGTTAGTACTTTGAGTCTGGTGTATTAATGTATTATAGTGTTTATTAAAATTGTATATGTACTCGTATATTGCCAGTTGTCTGTCAACCACAACACGTGTATTAAATAACTTACTTGTGAACGGAAGACCGTGTAATTGACCCATATATATTTCTTAGCATCCATTGTGTCATAAAAATTAAAAGTCTTTCATTACGTGTTATAAATAGTTACCAAATGCTTTAGCTAACTTGTTAGCAATAAAAATGATAACAACACATAAATCGTCAAAGTAGAAAACATTAGTATATACCTCGTATTGATAAAGTTCCGTTTCCGCTGTAAAAAGTAATTAGTTTAATGAAGCATACACGCAAATAGCTTACTGCTCCTTAGGGAGAAATGTCATCCATTTTACGTTACACACACGAGATATTCTGTATTTTTATACTTATACTAAACTGTGCCCGCAACTTTACCCGCGTGGTAATTATTGTGACAAATAGTTGTTCCTGCTTAAATATTGTCCCTGCTAGAGTTGTAGACTATATATTGTTCCACAACCTCCTGTATCTAGTGAAAGTCACATCAAAATCGGTTAAGCCGTTTTAAAGAATATACTTGTAACCTAAGCCTTCCTCAACAATGGCACTGGTTTAGTAAGCGTACAAAAATTCATTTAGTAAATATTGAGAAAATCAATCTCATACTGATAGACACCTTTTGGCGACTTGTGTTTTATAATACTCATAGATTTACATTTCTAATATATTGGATTTTAAGCCTATACCGGATGATTGTAATGTTTTAGTATTTTTTTTTAATGTTATTCCTTTGAGAACAGGAAAGTAAATGGTAAATATACATTATTATTACTGACTATGTTAACGATAAAGTATAACAAAGTCAAACAACTTACCTTGTCTATCTTTGATACATTACAATGTTTCAAAAAGTGTATTCGGGAAAACCTTTAAATTTAACTTCATTTTTTTAACCTTTTTTGTAAAACAAAACTCATTTTATTTTAATAGTTTATGTTTTACTTTTATATTTTTTCAAGTGTATATTCTTGTTTTTCATTTTTATATCAAAATTTGCATCAATTATTGTTTGAAGTGTTATGTAAATGTTGTGCGTACCTGTAATTTGGAAACATATAGGAAAGATGATACACTGAATGTTTATATTAATAGTTTATTAATGTATATGATTTCTAGTTGGTAAGCCTTATTAATAAAAAAAATGACTAAGGTAAGTTGACGTCAGGCAGGCAACAGATCGTTAAATATGTAGCCGAATCATATGACAACAAGTTAGTGTGGGATAAGGGCAGGAGGATTTAACAAGGTTAAACAACTAAGGTTTAAAGTTCTAACACATTTTTTAACACTAAGATCGACGCGAACGAATAATCGCGGATAGAATTAGTTAGAATTAAAAAAAAATTCAAAACGACAACACCGCAAAAGCGTAGATATTATTCGCCTCATAAACCACACCGGAAAAAGGGATTTTATTTCGCAAACAAAAACGACACAAATCAAATTATATTCTTATAATGGGGATGAAAAGTGACGTGAAAAATTACCTCCCGATGGCTGAAAGCGGACAAATTGGGGATGTTTGATGAAATTTTAAGCATTAGCATCGATATGACGTTACCCTCGTCAATGTGACAATGACACCACTTTAAGGAACAGGATTACAGGTTCTACACAAGAAATTATATAAGTTTTATAAAAGTAAAGTAATGGCCCGTTACAATCCCACTGCTGGGCATAGAGCCTCTGAAGAGGCTCTATGCTCCCGTTTCTGAAGAGAAGGGTTGGAGCTAAGACCTACCACGCTGCTCCAATGCGGATTGGTTGGTTACATATATTCCCAGAATTCTCTAGAGATGTGCAGGTTTCCTCACGATGTTTTCCTTCACTGAAAAGCGCGTGATAAATTGCAATTATCAATAAGACACATAAGTTTTAATAGAAAAACTCATTGGTGCTTGCCCAGCGTTTGAACCCGTGACCACCTCGAAAGGGCAGTACATTTAAGGTCACAATCGTTGTTAATTTTTAAGGCCAATATTCATAAGTGGCTTTTGGAAAAGTGTTTTTATTCTGTTAGCGAATATTTGAATTTACCTAAACTATAAAATTGTTCACGATTTATAACAATTATTAATTTTTTATTGTAATAAGTCTTTTTTCCTAATAATTTTCATTTATTTTTTAATTTATTATTATTATGTGAATTATGTTTAATATGTTTTTTTAGATAATTGTTAACTATAAGCATTTTTTGTATTATATGATTGATATTAAAATTTGCACGCTATTTAATAGTAAAATAATCAAATATACATAAATAAATAAAGGTTCGTCTCACCGCAGGGCTATCACATAAATATTATAAAATAAATTATGTATATAGAAACCCTTATTGTTACTTCGATATATAAATCAAATTTCAAACAAATATTATGATTCTAAATATAATTTATATAAAAAACTTTTGCAAGTACCCTTGAATTTCAAATTTTTTAAATTTGAAAGAATATTTTAAATTTGAATATAAACTATTTGGCACGTAATTGTTGGAGTGACGATACCGGATAAAATTACATATCCTCTGTTGTACTCCACTACCAACACGAAACATCGCAAGCAAGCAATGAATACAAACAACAAAAAATCGAGCGGCATGATCATTGACAGAAAAAAAACAGTGAAACATTTGTTTTCTGTATCTGATACTCTGTATTTCTCTCCATTTATCGCCCAATAGATGGTCATAGAGCTCATAGACATATAATCATCAAAGATCCATAGATAATATTATTATTTAAAAGTTTAATAACTATCAAATTTAATTTTGTGCCTTTCTCCTTAGAGATGGGGGGTAAAAGTTATTATAGCTTCTATCTCTTGAAATATATATTAGTTGTAGTGAAGTTTGGAACCACTCTATTATTAATACAAGAAAAACAAACCTAGTTCCAACGTAATCTTACGCTTAGATAAATTTCTTAAAGAATATTTATGTTCAATATTTAAACTTCGTCAATGGAAGATAATAAAATATGTAAGTTGCGTTCTTCGAATTTTTTCGAAGAAATAGTTATATATATATTATTCCTTGCGTAAACAAGTAGACATTATAATGTTATTCTAAGGCAAATCAAATCAAATATAATCTAAATAATCTTTATTCAAATTAGCTCTTCCAAGCACTTATGAATCATCAAATCAATTTGATTAATGAAGCTACTACTGGTTGGCAATGTTGCTCTTACCGAGAAGAACCAGCAAAAATACCGGCTTTTTAAAAAAATTAATTTTACATTATTAAACTACAGTCTCGTATGAAGCTGGAAGGATTTTCAAATCCAAGCATTTTTATCATTCAAATAATCTTCAATTTTGTGATATGCTCTACGTAATAAGCATATCTCTTACACTAAATTTAAACCTCTCTGTAGACTAGACCAGCTACTACTAGTATGGATTGCGGAACTTTATTATAGAATATTATATTTATAGAAATGAATACCAAGCCGAGGCGGAGAAGGTATTATATAATTTATGAAACTATGAAAATACAAAATTTAGCTTAACCATGCGACCTCCTGACGAGGTATTATTATGAAGCAGTATAATGTCCTCTCTATTGAACACCGCCGGGCTCTTTTTTTGGATATTTATTTTTAATTAATCAAATTGCTGACAGCACCTCTCCGTATTTAACCTTTCGTTTAGTTCTAAGAGTTTAAAATCTATTGGTTTGCTATCGTCTCACTATAAAAACACAAAATTTTCATGTTCAAGCTCAACTTCAGTTTAGACATGGAGAAAGTAGGTTTTCTGGGTTTGTATAATAAGAATTATGATTTGAAAAGAGCAACCGCCAAGTTTCTTGCTAGCTCTTCTCGATAGGAACATCTTTCTGAACTAGCAGTAGAGTTGACGACTCATAAGTATTTGTTTACAGGTTTACTTGAATAAATAATATTTTGAATTTGAATTTGAATTATCGCATCTACCATTCTCCTTGGACCTTCTGCCCTACCTTCTAATCAATAGCTTGATACTGTCTTTAAAAAAATATCCAAGAGAAAACAAGAGTTTATTTAAAGTATGAATGAAATATTCTTTTGTTTTATATTAAAACGAACTTCCCGGTAGACCTATTATTTTTATTATGGAATTGCGTAAAGCCTATATGTATAAAAAAATATATAATTGAGATATTACGTTAGATTGTACGGCTCCACCCAATACACGTGATTATCTGAAGCATTAAGACGTTTTTGTCATTATGGACTGCGAAATGAGTATTATTTTTTCCCTATTCCAATCGCGAAACCTTACAGATTAAAAGGGACATTGTTAATGGTGGTCTGACGTGATCGGATTAGTCCTATTTACGAGTATAGTTACGACTATGTATGACTCTGCGTCATAGACCAAATTCTGGATAGACTTTACCGGCCATTGATCTACTTTTACTAGTCCTTTAGTTCAGTTCGATTATAAAACATGTTCCTGCCACGTCTGTCACATTGACGTTCTCATATAAAAAATATTGTTATTTTTAACCAACCGTTTTATAAAGTCTGTTGCAAATTTCCCGTCAACCCAAATGATAACGAGATTATTATATAATAGGAAATATATATGCAATAATTCCTAACAAAAACAAACCTAGTAATTATGTATGCGAAGCAATTATACAATACAAAAGTAATAATAAAACTATTATGTTATAATCCGCGGATAATGTATATAGTAAAATAATTTTAATATTATTTTTGTATATTTTTGGATCTCCGCAAAGTAACGCCTAATTCTATAAATGATTACACAATATTTTCGTAAAAGATTTAACTTTTTACTTAATTAATGCTTACAATCAATAATGCTTGAAGAAAACTGCATATCTAGAGTATTTCTGTCCTAAATGCTATCTTAAATTTACATAGCAATATCCCACTCTGAAATAAAAAATACTCGCATGCAATCAATTTAAAACTGCGTATAATCCAATCCAACCTCACTACGACAAATGGTCATTTGAATAATTTTAAAATTATTTGCTCTAAACTTCAAACAAATCCGATTAAAACAAGTTCCATTTAAACTTTCTAACCTCAAACCCCCTTTAGTGTGCCTCTACGCCATTCAACTCATGATCTCTAATCAAATAGAGAAAAAGAGAAGGAAGGCCATAATAATCTTTTTTATATCAGAAAGTTCGTTATGGACCTTCTAAAAGGATAGTATTTTATACCTTGGCTTTAAGAGGAAACACGTAAATTCGTATCCCCACCAGTGGCAGCTTTGGTTTAAGCCAGAGAACCGCAGTCCACTTTATGGGAGGGTCTCTATTCTGTGCGCAAAATTTCGTATAAATCCGTAAAGCTTTTTAAGTTTTTAAGCGGTAGAAATACGCACAACGCACAACAACACATGCAAAGCTTCGCCTCTTTAATATTAGCAATAGTCTAAAATACTTTTACTTATTATAAAACAAAGTCCCAAAAAGCTGTCTGTCTGTATGTAATCGATTTTCTCAAAATCTACTGAACGGATTTTTGTACGATTTTCACCAAAACATAGTGAAATACTTCCGGATGGTTTAGGTAAAAAGTCCATATCGGTATTATGTAAATTGTGTCGAAGAAATCAAGCAGTTGTTAAAAACTTGCTTGCTGGGGGCTTTAGTTGCGTGCGCTGCGAAAACCAGCAGACTTACGCTAAAGTAATGTACTAGAGAATTGTAGATTTATATAGATGCTTCAAAAAGGTCCGCGACAGCATGTTACTATCTCTTACGGTTAACTCACAATAACTACTTTTATATTTAAAATTCCAATTCTAGAAAAAAATTGTGACACGAAGATTTCCACGCGGGCGAAGCCGCTGGCACAGCTAGTGGGCAATAAAGAGCTTTATCTATATTCTATTGTTTCAGTGGCTTGCTCAACCGTGACCGTGACAAAGTGCCAGGCTGCTCTGCGAACCCTTCAAGCCTTTCCATTCTTTAAGCCGACCTGTCTCTGCCGGGAACCGAACGTTGATCCTGAATGCAACTCATTTCGCGATTTCCTCTTCGATCATCCTTGTGTGTTCGTCATGAAGAAAGGTAGGCTATATTTAGGTGTATTTTATTCAAGTCGTTTGTGTTCAGTTGCACAGCGATACGATGAGTGACCTCAAACACGGTAAAGATTCGATTTCTAATTAAAATAACGAGTTTTTATAATAAAGAAAATTACAGAAGGGCGTATATTTTTTAAATAAGTTGGAACTGGAAATAGTCAAATAGTATATGATATTGCGTATGTTGTCGTTCTATATCAGACGTGAGGCAAACGATAAAGTAAAATAGGCATTAATAAGTAAGATATTTCCATTAACTAGGTGAGCTTTATTATAAGTCAGTCTTGTTCTGAACGTTGATGAACTCTTTACGATTATTAGATGCTCAATCGTCTAGATCGTGTTTTAGTTTGTCTTGTTTCAAGTAAGAAGTAATCTCATATAGTCGTTACTGGCTTACAAGGTGTGTTTACTAATCACGTGTTAGACATCTGTCAACAATGGGTGTTGGCAGGAGACAAGATTTGCATAATGTTACTATGAGTAGGGAAACCAGTCTAAAAAATGCCTATTACAATAAAAAGAAAAAGCAAATGAGGGTATCTATCTGTCTCTCTTTCTTATGTGTGATTATGCAAAGAAGGATACAAGTTTCATTTTATTACTTTTGTAAACAAGTTTCATTTTCCCTTTCATTATTTATTGTGAAAATCTGACTGTAAGTAAGAGTTATCCCACTACTCTAAGTATAATAACTCTATAAAGATTTGTTTCACCGCAATATGATTTCGAATGTATTACTCAATCCGCTAACTGAGACTTAAAGGGCCTGAGAAATCATTTCTCTATACAAAAGTCACGTAAAAAGATTTAATGCAAAACAGCTGCATAACTCGATTTCCATTTGGCAAAGGTCCAAAAATAAAGAACCACCTGAAAGGCCGTGAAGTTTATAAAATTAGAAACCGTATCGATTTCACTCGGCCTACATTAGGTTTTAGGTTATACGTAATCACTATTACCTACTGATTAAAATCGCTCAGCTAAGTATAGATTATACTGCACTGTTCAGCGAAAGTGTCTGTCATTTACTACACAATGATTTTAAAATTGCATTTGGCTCACAATATTCTACAGTATCGTAAGTAACGACCTAAGAAATTTACCGTACATCTAGATCTAAACTTGGAATAACAGATAGACTACTTTCTTGCTTAAACAGTTTTTTTTAATTCAAAATAAGTTACATTTTGGAAGGCTGTCATAGTCTAGCGGAGAAGCCGTGCGACATTGTCGGTGGGGCCGCGAGTTCAAACCAAATCAATGAGTTTTTCGATTAAAAAATCATGTTTTAAAATTGATAACTGCAATTTATGCGTCTGTTTGCTTGTAACTATTATACAAACGTTTAAAGTGCTTAAATACACTGTACGAAATTAAACAATCCAAGAATTTATTAAGGCATTTTCACTAACGGGACCCTCTTGTTGTCACTCTAATTGAGTTATTTTTTGCCTTATCATTCTCCTGCCGTTAACCCTAAGTAGGGTCGGCACCACCTGATTCTCTTCCATTCTCTCCTATCAGTCGTCAACTATGGTGCTACTTCTTTTATATGCATGTCATACTTCACACAATCCCAAAATATCTATTTAGGTCCTCAGTCACATATCCATCCACGTTCAGATTAATCTCTCGCTTGGTCACATTATTTTGATACCTCCTCATGTCCATGCCATATAAATGCTCTTTGAGTCTTTTCTATTACTGAAGACAACTTTTAGACTTCCTCTCGTAGACTAATTTCTTATTTTATCCAGTCTTGACTCTCAACATCTCAACATTCTCATCTCATTTGCATGCACTATTCTTTCATCCGTATTTTTTTGTCCAAAACCTGATCCACACAATACAAAAGGTTTTATCTCTGTTTTATACCGTGTGTGAACTAACTATATATATTTGTTTATATCATTATTTGTAGAAAAAGACCCGTATCCAGTTGAGACCCTGCCAACCTGCACCTACGCTTTAAGCGTCTGCCACAACGAGAAAGCCTGCTCCGTGCTGTTCGAGCGCTTCAAGAACGCGTGCAAGGCTCGCGATGGGGAATGTCGTATGGAAGACAGGTACTATTTATTACTTACTTATTTTAAGATATTTCGAGAATAAGTTATTAAATCATAATGTTTTAATATCGAAAAAACACGATATACAGGAGAAAACAATTTATTGCTATATTATTTATTGGAAATATCGTTACCGTTTCGTATAAGATTAAAATCGAATTATTTAAATCATACTAATATTATAAATGCGAAAACTTTTCTTTCTATCCGTTAAGTTTTCACGGCTTATGGATTTGACCGACATTGAAATTGATGAATTTGCTTAATTCAAGCTTGTACAGTGGGACGACATATAATATAAAGAAAATTATTTTTCGGGAACAGTGAAAAAAAAATGAGGTAATACTTAAACTCTTATGTTGGTGCTTAAGAAATAAAAAAAATGTTTGAAAGTTTTATCGCAACGTTTGTTGTTGTTTCTTTACGGTTAAAGCAATATTTCCAACCAGTGGTAACTAGGGTAACCAGTGATTAATAAATATAACTCGCGAAAGAAATCGTTGCAATCTATATGCAAGTATAGATATCCAGTGCAAGAGACCTTACGTGGATTGTGCGGTGCAAGTGAGTACCCTCATGATGAACGAAATAATCACTGTAGTACTCGGGAACGAAGTCGCCCCGGCGTTCCAATCAGTCCGTGACCACAGTGGATGCAACTCTGCCGAAACATGGAACCTTATAAAAAACTCGATTTTATCGCGATGTGACCCGTTTAATAATCAGTGGTTAACTAACTTACTTAAAGTTACTTATTTTTGACGCCTTGTAAAGTATATTTGAATAAAGATTATTTTGATTTAACTAAATGTACTCACAAACTTCTTTCCACTGTGACATGTATAATGTTTAAAGTGTCCCATATATTTGTGTTATCTTATATTCTGTTTGATTCCCTCTGGTGGAAGATTCAAGAATCGAAATCAAACACCATTTGATGAAAAAGATCTCGCGTTCTCGCGAGAAATCTTTCAATGTTCCAACTATATTTTGTACTAAAGCAATACTTCCAAAGGGAGTCTCGGTTAGTGTTCATTATTATATAGAAGCTACGTGAATCAGCTTTATAATCAACATTTTATAACCGCATTATTGCGCGCCATCAACTACGCCGCTTGCCAATGTGCGAAATCCCCAATGTAATTTCCTAATGGATGTCCATTGTGTACTTTTAGGTCACCCAATTTGGTATTTAATCATTATGCACTCGGGACTTTAAACTGTATTAATTTTTCCAATTCATATTAAGCTTTCTTTTTTTAGTGTTTACACATATTTATAGCTATAGTGCCGTGTGGTATCCGGCTGTATAGAATAGACTACCCTCAGTTCTTACCGAGGTGTCGTAAAAGGCGACTAAGGTACGTTGACGTCAGGCAGGCGGCAGGTCGTAAAATACGTAGCCAAATCAAGTGACAACATGTTTGTAACATGTTGTGCCGACCCCACTTAGAGTGGGATAATTCAGGAGTATGACATATTTATAACTATAATTAAATCTTTTAGTTTTTTTTTATAATTTTATATACTTTATTCATTTATTTGCTAAATATTTAAAATTTAAATATATTGTACAGTTACAAACACGGTCGTCCGTCGCCAAAGTAAGTAACTTAATTCTTGTGCTATAGGTGACGGACAACTGGTAGATATACTACATATATAAGTTTAAATACATACTTAAATACAAATACACACCCAGGCTCGGAGAACCAATAATTTGTTAATAGAAAATGTTGGCCCGGTGGGAATCGAAACCGCGACCCGCGGAGCTGAAGGGTCACTACCCACAGCGCCAACGGGCCAGTCAATAAGACACTATTATTTATTTTAGACGTATGTCCAACAGTGGACGTCTGTTGATTGACGAAAGAGATAAGTGTAAGGAGAAGCGGGGTACTTTTTTATTATATACTAGCAAAACCCCGCGGTTTCACCCGCGTCCATACAGATCTCGTGGTAGTGGAAGGTCTACGAAATCGGACTATAGATTTATTTTGCAGATTATTTAATTATAAAAAATGGGTATCATTAGTATTCTTGGAATAAGACTTAACTCACCAAGTGCCGGCCCTGCTATAACGGTAGGTTAGGTTTGTTATGGCATTATTTGATTTCGATTTACATTCTTAAATTCGTAAAATCTTTTGATTGGGATGTCGGATTTTAATAATTTAACAAGTATTTTACAGGTATTGAATTAATGGGATAAGGATTAATACAGAGATAAGAATAAAATGGTTTGATTATTGTCGGCACTTTTACCAACTTTTACAATGTAAAAAAGTAGTTATATTGGCATAACTATAATAGTTAGACATATGGTATCACGGACTTTTTTGTGGATATTGATACGTTCTATAAGACTGTAAAACATTTTTTTGTTCTATCATCAATAGTTTCCGCAGCGTACGCGATGATAGATGTTTACGACTAAATTTTTACCAATTTATTACAATTTTAGTAGGGATCCCTATTTTTTTTGAAAATGACATATAGCCTATGTTGCTCAGTGAAAAAGCAGCTTTCCAATGGTGAAAGAATTTTTGAAATCGGTCCAGTAGTTTTTGCGTGAAAACGTAACAAACATACATACAAACAAACAAACAAACAAACAAACAAACAAACAAACAAACAAACAAACAAACAAACAAACAAACAAACAAACAAACAAACAAACAAACAAACAAACAAACAAACAAACAAACAAACAAACAAACATACAAACAAACTTACAAATCTTTCCTCTTTGTAATATTAGTATAGACTAACCCGGCGAACATTGTACCGCCATATTTTATTTTTATAAAAACCATCTCCTGACAATAACGAACACATAAAAGAAAGATTTATCCAATTGAGTACAGTCGTTTCGAAGTTATGCGCGTACAAATGTTTTGGCGATTCATTCCTATATATATATTTATTATAAAACAATCCCCAAAATCTCTCTGTATGTGATCAATTCACGAAATCTACTTAAAGGATTTTTGTACGGTTTTCACTAAAAGGTAGTGCAATTCTTGAGGAAGGTTGAGGTTAATAGCACATTTTCTGGTTCCGTCTAACACATTTTGATGTGACTTCGATTGAAAGATAGACGTGGTCGTAGAGCAACTGTAGGCTGCTTTTTATCCAAGAATTCCTGTGGGGTCGGGATTTACGCGGGAAAAAGTTTATTACACTTTTACCACGCGGGCGAAGCCGCGGGCGGAGCTAGTTTATTTACTTGATAAAATGTTACCCTGGTATATAAACTTCAATTGTACTAAATTTAATCCATATTGTTTGATTAACGTAACAGACTTTAGCATTTACATATTATATTATTATGGATATACGAGTACCTTTGGGAATATCGACATATTTTAGCAATAAAAGTATATCGGTTAGAATAAACAAAAACTTTTCGAAACACAAAAGCTTTAGACAAATTTTTAATTATGCTTTTGTCTAACTTTGCAAGGATACTCGTAATAAAAATGTAGAACGAACAACAGCTCCATCAAGTACTGTTCCAAATTTTACCACAAATTTCAAGTTGGCAAAATTGAAGCAAATTCTGCTGATTGCTTCGACTATAAAGTTTACTCTTTGACGTAAAAATGAAATAGTTTAGTTTGAACAACTGTTATTTAATTTTTAAGCTGAACAAAGAACAGAGAAAGTTTAAAAGTGTGGTTACACAAAAGTTTTGCACAATGCGAATGTATGGAATACGAATTTTTAACATTGACTTTTCTACTGTGAAATTGCGCATCATACTGTGTTCATCACTACGATAAAGGCTCTTGGGTTTTCTTTTATTATGAAACTAAAAAACATATAAAGGCATTGGTACTTAAATCTGAATTCTCTCAATTACCAGGCTACGCATATCTTAGGAGATTCCTCAAGATGCAAGTTTCATAGTGTTTTCCTATCTTGTAAAGCGAAAGAATAATTACTAGTTACTAGTACTAGGGATGAATAACTTAACAAGTCCAAAACGCTCACTTTTCAGGGCTGCCATAAATAGGTTTACGTTTAGTATACGTTTAACAGAGTTATTTGAATATTCACAAGTTTGTATTTGTGATATTAAAGACTTATCGACTTTACTGAAATTTTTAATATATAAATTAGGCGATCCTAATGTGAGCTAATCCTACTATGATTAAACATGTATAGACATAAGTTGACTTATCAACATATTCACGCCTGGTACGGAATTATAATGAACAATTAAGCAAGTAATTCCTGAAAGAAAAAATATATGGTTTTGAGCCTAGATTGAGTGAAAGGGGAGTACAAATCGCTTCTCGCTTTGTAAGCAAACACAGTCGCATCTCAACAAAGAGCGTCAAAATAAGTTCGCTATTATTTTATTTCCCTTTCCCTATTATCATTTTTAAGAGAAAACATTAATGAGTCCCATAAATACCACAGTAGGTGCTTTCTCTTCTGAGGGATTGTAATGGACTCGATTAATTCAGGTAACTAGAGTCTTGGAATAAAAGAGAAACATCATCGTACTTACTTAGAAATTTATATTGTCTGTGTAAATCATTAAACTATATTTAAATAAGTGTTTATTTTTTATTATCATATAATATCATTATATTCAAATTCGAATTATTCTTTATTCAAGTAAACTTGTAAACAAGTGCTTTTGAATCGTCAACATCTACTGCTGGTTCGGAAAGCAGCTCCTATCGAGAAGAACCAGCAAGAAACTCGGCGGTTCCTCTTTTCAAACAATAATTCTTATCACTAGTTACATATAGTTATTAATGTCTTGTACAGGGTTGATGAGAAGCTTTATAGGTATAGTTATGTTTTACAGTGTACTAATTAAAAACTTTTTTAACTTCACTTGTTTTATAAGTAACTTTTGTTTATAATATACACAAGTTGTACGCACGACTTATTTCGCGGAAGCTTTAGTGTTAAAATACCCTCAATTATGTTCTGTGTTGTTTTCATGTTCCAGAAGGAGAAAAGAGAATTTTTTTCCTATATTTTGGCTCGATGTATAAAGTCCAATTATACGCAATTTTATCAATATTGCTCCAATCGGATTATTTGTGAAAGTGAAACAGATGAAAGACAGACAGACTTTTGCATTTTAATATTAGTATGGATCGTCATCAAAACTAAACTTTGTCCACAGAGAAGCTTGTCGTGAAGCTTGGGCTGGACTCCGTTTGTCACCTCTATTTGGCTGCATCTGCCCCAACACTCATATGAAGAAACGCTGCGATCGCATCTTCGCTGTTGTCAACCATAACCCGTGCGTCGGTGAGTGGGAATTTTGCTTGATGTGTTTAGGTTTTTGAGCGAGAAATAGGCAAGAAACGTAGTCAATATATATCTACAGTAAACGATCATCAAAAATACTATATATCAACACTTTTATACTAGCATAGCAAGTCGCAATTGGCTGAAAAAAACATAACAATATATTACTGAGTGACCCTCTGCATTATCTCTTGGTGTTAATTTACGAAGTTTTTTACAATATTTAATCCTGTAAACGCCCGATTTCAATAAAACATTATGAGTACATTGGTGGTTCTAACTGGCAACTGAAATACTTTGGATCATTTACCATAGGTGGCGCTGTTAACGATGTTTACTCTACGTAGAGTAAAAATAATCAGGATATAGGTATTATTGATTATCGTAAACTTGACGCCGTGTGGTATCCGGCTGCTTAGAATAGACCACCCTCATTTCTTACCGAGGTGTCGTAAAGAGCGACTAAGGTAAGTTGACGTCAGGCAGGCGGCCAGTCGTAAAATACTTAGCCAAATTATGTGACAACATGTTGTAACATGTTGTGCCGACCCCACTTAGAGTGGGATAAGGGCAGGAGAATGATGATGATGATGATGATGATTATCGTAAAATTGGTCATTTTTATTTCAATAATCATTCTTAAATATTTAACACTACAAATCTCACGGACAAATAAGCAAAACATTACAATAAGTTCTATAATACATTCTTACCGGATTTAGTCTCTGTATATTACTTCTCCTCGAGTCATTTTCCTCAATGCTGCGGTTGAGGAACCCCGTGACTTGAGAGGAGAGTTTGGAAATATTATTTCAGTGGTGGGTTACAGGTTCTTGTAGCTGCTTCGAGTCTTAGGTGGCTTCGAAGTTTTCGGGATTGTTAACCGCCGTTCGATGCTCGGTGTTGACTGTTTTACGGCCAAGTAATTCCCTGGCTAACTCTCTTCCTTTTAGCTTGGGACCGCCAAGTGCGGCGTTTATAAATGAGGTCGGCACAACATGTTACAAACATGTTGCCACATGATTTGGCTACGTATTTTACGACCGGCCGCCTGTCTGACGTCAAATTACCGTAGTCTTATTTTACGACCCCTCGGTAAGAAAGAGGGTGGTCTATTCTACTCAAGCGGACACCACATGTTGATTCAACTTACCTTAGTCGCCTTATACGACACTTCGGTAAGAAAATGAGGGTGGTCTATTGGGTCTATTCTATTCAGCCGGATACCACAAAAAATTTCAATTTATGTAATAAATATTAAGATATTTATTTGTTCTGCGTTACACTCTAGTGCCGTAGTTATATCCTGATATATACTTCGTGTAAATTTGACTTTTGTGAATAATATGAAATAAAATTTAGTAATAGTTTCCATAATTTCCGTAATGAGGTTTCAATCTATGTTTATGTTATATGTTATAAGTCGTTTGTGGGTTAGGTATAAGATTCTATAATAAAATTCCGCAATCGATTTTCTCTTTGCCACTACAGCAGTTTAAAAACACTGTTTAAAAACACAAAGGGAGGACTGACCCAAAAAGCCTAGTATACTTTTGAAGATTATATAGATGATAAGAATGCGTGGATATAGCTACTCCTCTACCCTGTACAAGATAGTAATGACCAAATGTAAGTAGTTATAAGAACTATATTTGAAGAGCAACCACCAAGTTTCTTGATGGCTCTTCTGGGTACGAACAGCTTTCCGAACCAGAAGTAAAGTTGATGATTCAAAAACACTTGTATACAAGTTTACTTGAATAAAAAATATTATGAATTTGAATTTATGAATTTCTCACTCTATCGCACTACATAGCACTCTATAGTACTACATAGCAACTAAGAGTGTTCATAAGTTATATATATCTACATTAATGTATTAAATGTTAGTATAAAAGACATCCGTAGCTCCAGTCGATCAATAACGACTCAGCGGGATTCCTCGGAATGAATCAAACTTTCCGCTATATTGAATCAAGTTCCGTTATTGGATGCGATATTACATTGTTACTGACTTTATATTAGTTAGTTATTGGATGCGACGTGACCAGGATTCATATACAAGCTGCACGCGTGACTTTGTGTGCTTCAACTTAAATAATAAAATATCTTATATTATACTTAATTACATGCACTATAACAGAACTACCTTGCTATAATCCGCACGGGTTAAGCGAATGCATGCAAAACCAATGTGTATGAAGCTGGCAAAATTTACGCACCTTACACATGCAGGACAAGCTACCACATGCACCCCAATTTGGTTTCGGAGCGAAACGATCGTCGAGATTGTGGTGGTGGTTGTGTGTGCTGCTTGTGTGCGTTGCTGCTGGTGGAGGCGCCTTGGGGTGCATGTGGTGGCTTGTCCTGCATTTGTAAGGTGCATAAATTTTTCCTGCTTCATACACATTGGCTTTGCATGCATTCGCTTAACCCGTGCGGATTATAGCAAGGTAGTTCTGTTATAGTGCATGTAATATGGAATTCCGCAAAGTAACGCCTGCTTCTATAAATCATTTTATACTTAATTAATATCTTCAATTGTGTGTTTATCCCGAAAGAAAAACGGTTTTTTCCAACCCCCCGTATATAAGCTTTAATTAACTAAACTTCAACTTCAACTTTAATTAATAAACTAAACTTCAACAATGTTGCTCCAGTTAGACAGACTTTCGCATTTTAATTATTTGTATGGATTATAGAAAAATAATTGGCCCGTTGACGCACTTGGCAGTGACGCCGCGTTCAGCTCTGCGAGTTGTGAGTTCGATTCCTACCGAGGACCTACATTTTCTATAACCAATTCGTTGGTTACTGGAACCAAGATGAGTTAAAGTAACGGCCTATTTCTATCCCACCGTTTGGCATAGATAAGAATGCGTGGTTGCTACTCTCCGACCCTGTACAAGACAATAATGACTAAATGTAACTAGCAATAAGAATTTTTTTGAAAAGAGCAACCGCCTAGTTTCTTGCTGGCTCTTCTCGTATAGAACAGGAACCAGCAGTAGAGTGGACAATTTAAAACCATTTATTTACAAGTTTACTTGAATAAAGAATATTTTGAATTAGAATATAAAGACATTTTTAATTCAAAATGGATGAAATGCATCTTCATATTCAAAAACAAGTATAATCAAGCAACGAACTTTTTAACGAAAGAAAAAATTAATTTTTAAAGTACCAGCAAGATTTTTATCAATTAAATTCTAAAATAGAAGTTAGTTTCCACTTAAATTGTATTCAAAACAATTTCAACGCGAACACTGAAATTTTCAACTCTAAAATATAATAAACCATGAACAAGTAAATTTGATATGCGAAGAACTTTTAAATACGAATATAATATGTTACAAGTTATGCTAAATACACAAAAAAAATATATTAAATGAGTTGAGTTATACCTAATTAATTATTTGTTCAAATCAATATAATCTTTATTCAAATAAGCTCTTTCAAGCACTTTTGAATCGTCAAGGATCAATATGATTAATGAAGCTACAACTGGTTCGGAATTTTGCTCTTACGAGAAGAACCAGCAAGAAACTCGGCGGTCAATCTTTTAAACATTTCCATTTTTACATTATTAAATCGCATGCTTGTATGAAGCGTAAAGGATTTTCAAATCCAGGCATTTTTAGTATCCAAATATCTTCAATTCTGTAATATATTTTACGTGTAAGCATATTTCTTACACTTGCTTTAAACGCGGAAGTTTATTGTAGAAGCGAATACCGAGACAAACGAATGAGTTGCTAACTCTGCTGAGTCACGACACAGGAATCACAAGCTTATTGTGACTTCTTGTATATCTATGATATACATCAAATTTGGTCTAATATACAAACATACTTATTATATAAAAATATAGAAATTCAAAATAGTAAACTAAAAGAGTGTTCAAAATCATCGCAGTCGATAACGCAAAATACATATCGAAATTTTGCCGAATGAATGATAATAATATTCTAATAACGTAATAAGCCTGCCGTTTCCGTTATTAAAATCAAATAGTATTTTGACAGTTTTTTTTAAACATTGCAGATTAGAAGCGTATTTTACCTAACAAAAATATGATAATTATCTTATATTTCAACATAACTAAAATTTTGCATAGAAGAAATATATTTTTTAAGTTAATTTTCAACTGCATAATTAATATTTCACTCGCATGACCCAAGTCTATATCGAACGTATGGAATAATTAAAATGTTTGTAATGGCGTGACTTTACTATATTTTTCTTATATGACATGAAACTTAGCATGCTCGAGTAGTTATGTATACGAGTAGTTATTCCTTAAATGCCCTTAAGTAGATAAATGCGGTTACTTAAATAGCATATGTGGAAAAATAATAAAATATTATTTAAACTGTTAAGTAATACTTAAATTACTTATATACTAATAATTATATTGTTACCTTTTGAGTAAAAAGTCAACGGTACGTTCCATATTCAGAAATAAATCAAGTTAATACTTTTTTTCAATAACCTTATTTTAATAATCGTCTGAAAATAATGTAACATAGGAGTAAAACAGAAAAATAGCAACAAAAAGTAACTTAAGCTTATAGAACCGGCATAACGTGACATGATTGCGGCCCCTGATGTGCTCCGATTTGAGTACGTAAGTTATTTGTGGGTTTTGGTAGATGAATCTATATTAAAATTCCATTAATTTAGCTTTGCCTTTACATCAGTTGAGAATTATTATCAAAAATATGCCATTAGATAAAGTCTATTTATACTATCAAAATTCAAATATCAAAATGAGTGGTGGTTATTACACTCAGAAGCAATTCGAACGTGCAATAAAACAATGACCAAATATGATTAAGACTTAAATTTTGAAAATATATTGTATGAATATAGACTTGTATAGTATGATAAAGTTTAGAATCGAACACGCATTAACAGTAAGTCATTACCACGTCCACGCTTGCCCAAAGCTCTGGCGTTACTGACGTGGTGCGCTTAAGACAATGTGAGGTTTCCTTTCTACACTCGTATTTGTGTGTTTATCTGTAAGTATATTCATGTATCTATTATATATGTGTATATATATTCATGTATCTATTATATATGTGTATCTTGTATACTAGGGTAAAATCACACATTTCAACACACATACACTACAGAAGAATAATTACGAAATATATTTTTAGTTTTTCTTGGATTTTCTTTAAATCAATAGAGTTGGCGTTTTAAATCACTTGTAAAAACTTATTTGAATAAAGTAATTTTTATTTACTTGGATATGATTAGCACCGTGCATATTTGTGTGATGAGAAGTAATTAATGGTTTCAATATATAAAATTCAATTACTCTCTTTTTCATTCCGAAAAACTGTTTCTTTCCATACACTAAGTGTAGCCATTTTTCTACGTTGTAAATAAAAACCAATCGGACAAACACGTGAACGCTGTAACAATAGATTCCTCGACGATGAGAAAGTTGAGAGATCCTTAATCTGCCTCGTTCGAGATCATCCCGACCTCAATAAGACCTTAATGCTGTAAATCTATCGTAGCTTACTTCGGTTTCTTAGTTTTTATTTCTTTCCTTTCGAGATAGCCGATATATAGTAGTTAGTTGTTGTTATTTTGTGTATCTTATATGACACATCTACATCATCTACTTTGTTTTGCTATATACATTATTTCTAAGGAATTTACAGTGTACATTATAAAAAAATTACAAAAAAATAAAAAAATATTAAGAATAGACAACGCATCTTCATCATTCTCCTGCCCTTATCCCACTTTAAGTGGGGTCGGCACAACATGTTAACATGTTGTCACATGATTTGGCTACGTATTTCACGACCTGCTGCCTTCCTGATTTCAACTTACCATAAGTCGTATTTTACGACACTTCGATAAGAAAGAGGGTGGTCTATTCTACTCAGCCGGACACCACACGGGGGGTAAACTTACCTTAGTCGCCTTTCACGACACCTTGGACAACTATTATACACATTTATTCAACTTGCAATGTATGTAAGTCGAGTTAAGAAAGCTTTTACAAAAATTTCTTAACTCGACTTGTTATTGGAATTGTTTTTCAAATATCAAAATTTACACATAAACTCCTCTCCCTAAAGCGCATGAATTTGTGATATTTAAACACCTACTTCTTTGTTTGGTTTAAATTCGTATTTGTGTCGTGTGTGTAATACACAAGGAGTGATAGAGGTGGTGCCGAAGAAATGCTGTGATTGAATTGATGGATGGATTGATTATATTGATCGCAACATACAGCATGTTTTAATAAATTAATTACATCTGTGAAGGTCGTTAAGCGATCATTTAAGTATAAAGTTGCAACACGAACAAAACTTATATTAAACTAGAAAATGTATCTCAGGTGAACTTCACTTGCTTCAAGTATTGCCTAGGCCGCGCCTTTACGCCTCTTTTTAGGTTAAGTGTTGTGGACATATAGTTTAAGTACAAAATTTAATATAGCTAGGAAGCGGTAAAGCCAAGACGGTAAAGCTCGCTGACGCGTTCTATTTGTCATCATATCTATACTTATTATAAAACAAAGTCCCAAAAAGCTGTCTGTCTGTGTATAATCGATTTTATCAGAATCTACTGAACGGATTTTTGTACGGTTTGCACCAAAAGATTGTGCAATACTTCCGGATGGTTTAGGTAAATAGTACATACCGGTATTATGTAAATTGTGTTGAAGAGATCGCGCAGTTGTCGAAGAACTTGCTTGCCGGGAGCTTTAGTCGCGTGCGCTGCATAAGCCAGAAGAGGTACGCTAAAGTAATGTAGTAGAGAATTGTAGATCTATAAAAATACTACAAAAAAGTCCGCTATAGCATGTCTCTATCTCTCTCATGGTTAAGTCACAATAACTACTTTTATGTTCAAAATTTCGAAAATTCTGGAAAAGTTTTGTAAATCATTTATTTCCACGCAGGCGAAGCCAGCTCCATCTCTCGGACGAAAGATCGTCATTAAAACTTTTAAGCCTAACGTTATCTCTTGTCACAAACTCACTATGATATAAATAGATTAATGTATGAACGTTCTAGCTTCCATAACATTCGTGCGTGTCGCCATCTTGCGGCGATCCTCGCGTTCGTTGATTCGTAGTGTACGAGTAGGACGGGAATACATATTATGAGGGAAATAGGAATATAGCGGTAGCACATTTTTTTACAGATAAGGTCATTTTTACAATAAGCGGAATTCCATGGTACAGAAGTATTGATTAGAATTATTTAGCTATTAGCCGCGTTTGTTAAGAAAATCTATGTAATGCTAAGTGTAGGAAGCATACAACGTTCACAATTCATATACCTTACATATGCAGAATTAGTTACCACACGCATCACATGACACCACTACCAACAAAGCTTCACAATCGCTTTGCGATTTTGTGGCGGAGCTTATGTCCTGACGATGCTTCGGTTACGGGGCGAAACGATCGTTGATATTGTAGTAGTGAATGCGTGTAGTGCTTGTGTAGAGTGCTGTTGGTGATGATATTTTGTGATATGTTTGGTAACTAATCCTGCATTTATTAGGTATGAGAACGGTTTTGTTTCTTATACTTAGCATTAAATAGATTTTCTTAACAAACGCGGATGATAGCAAAATAATTCAATCATAGCTTGTGTAATAAGTCAGTGATTGTTTCCCTTTCATATTCCGTAATATAGGATATAATATTACTAACATTTTATATAACTTAGTATGACAATAGTTCGCATTGAGAATACTTGACGTAGAACAGACATACAGACTTTCGCATTTATAATATGAGGAACGTTATGATAAAATTATTTGTGGATGAGCTATGACAGGTACAAGCTATTATTAATTGCAGAGCTCGTTAATAAAGTATTCCGGAAAATCGGAAGCCACTTGAATTTATGGGACACACAGAATTTCCAGAGCGTATAATCGAAGTTTGACCTTGGCCTGTTTGATTTATTAGAGGAATATTCATTCTGTCGGTATCAAGTGATACGTCATGAAGAAAATATCATAGAGTTATTATACATAGAGTAGGGGAACCATAGAGTTATTAAACTAGAGTAATAAAGTAGGGAACCCGGCCTACAATGTGTCCTATTACAATTAAGAGAACGCTAATGCGGGCGTATCTATCAGTCTCTTTTTTTGTGTGTGATAAGACAAATATGAAGTATATTTCTTCTTTCTTCTCATAATTCATTGTGTCACTACCACTTACAAGCATGTCCATGGCTCCACTATATCTTTATACTGGTTAGTATAAAATGTGTCCATCGGAAAAAAGATATAGCAAATGAGGCTTTTAACCTCTCTCTTTTTATTCCGCGTGCTTAGTGAGCAATAATTTTACTGAAATAATAGATTGATTAAATTAATTTAATACTGGACTGATTGAAATGAAAATTACAAACTTTTCTTTTGCATAAAGCAACTCATTCGTTGGTCCCAATATTCGCCTCTACAACAAAACTCCGCAATCCATACTAGATCTATCTACAGAAAGGTTTAAATTCGGTGTAAGAAAAATGCTTATACGTAAAGCATATTACAAAATTGAAGATTATTCGGATGATAAAAATGCCTGAAATTGAAAATCCTCAAATTTAAAATGAAAATCCGCCGTTTAATCATGTAAAATATGTAAAATTGAAAATATTTAAAAGATTGACCGGCGAATTTCTTGTTGGTTCTTCTCGGTAAGAGCAACATTCCGAACCAGTTGTTGCTTCATTAATCATATTAGTTCTTGACAATTCAAAAGTACTTTTAAGAGCTTATTTGAATAAAGATTCTTTTGAATAAAAAAAACCCATAAACATTATCAAGGTGTGCTAAAATCTGTTCAAAAACTTTAAATTAAAATATATTCACCATTTACTACAAGCTCGGCTAAAAGTAACTTGCGCCACCACGCCACTTTGAACAGAATACGTCGCTACAACTATTTAGACATATTTAGCGATAGCGTACATACTTTTAAACATAGTATAATTAAATTTAAAAGAATTAGACAATACTTTTATAATTAGTATAATATATATTTTTTATTTTATGATATACTCAAAAATTTTACGCGTCCCTTTTACATGCCGTGGTAACCTATAATTAAGACTGCATATAATTAAGTATCTTGTATTATAGCTATTTAATAGTATTAATAATGTAAGTCTTGTTGCTTATCCTAATAAATAAAAATAAAATAAAACGCACCATGAATATTTCTCCGGGCATGTGTGATTAAGCACACATAAATATCTTCTCTTATCTTCCCTCGATGATTTGTTTTTTATAATAATAATAATAAATTTAAAAGTTTATTGGGTACAATATTTAGAACATGGGGAAATGAACGTTGATCCTGCAGAAGAATTAACTGTGTTGCAGTGAACAACGCCCTCCTCTGTTACAAAATTAAACAAACAATTTTTGTTGGACACACGCACTCGAGGGTCTGCCAATGCTTCTTTACTCTATGGAGAATATATTTCATGGACAAAAAGTTATGTGCAATGGGGCTATCGTTTCTACTCTTCATCTGTTTGAGAAATGGGAATCTATTTCTGGCTATACGTCTCGTCAAAGGATAACCACGCAATCCTAGATCATCACTTCAATCTAGAGTTTCTCTTCCCTTTGGAGGAGAGTTCCAATTTAGTCATATAATGCTACTAATTCAGATTGGCAGATTACATAGGAATGCTCTTAAAAAAGATGTTTTCGTTTACGGTACAAAATAACGAAAAACCATCACGACCAATTTATGCAGGCTTTGAATAACGAACTAAGATTAATATTGCCAGACTAAGTTATGCATACAGTAAAACATTTCCATCCGAATAATCGTCATAAGATGGTAAGGTCTGGGATTAATTATGTTTCTTTCAAGCTGTCGTTTGCAAGAGTTAAGTCAGGAATACATATTTTCTAGGGTTGACAGTTATATGGAAAAAACAATTACATTTGTGTTACCTACTAAAGATTCTTCATTTTTGTGTTATCTATGCCTTCACCATTTCAAAATTAATGAAGCTTTTATCTTTAAAAAGGTTCACAATGCAGGCTTCTACTAATATATACAAAATATATTTTGCCCACCTATTTGAGCGACATTCCATAATGTGTTTTTTGCAAAATCCCTTCTTTTATTGTTAGTTTACTATATTCACTATATCACTTTTAATAGTAATAATATGTTGAAGTCTTATATTTAATTCTTACTATATTCATTAATAGTATTATATTTAATACTTCAACATATCTTAGAATAGCGATATAAGTATAAAAATGTCATTTTTACCATATAATTCTGCACTGTTTATAACTGTTATAAAAGTTACTGAAACAATTAAATTTCTTATACCACAATAGCGACATCCTAGAAATTAGTTGATATTATTCAAAGTAATAGTTGATATTACTAAAAGAATACTAAATAACAACTACTTCGTATACGGCTTCCTATTATCTCTTCGTTTTTGGAGAGAAGGACTGGAGCCAAGACCCACCACGCTGTTGCAACGTGAATTGGTAGGTTACACTATCTCCAGAATTCTCCAGAGATAGGCAGGTTTCCCCACGAAGATTTCCTTCACCGAAAGGTGTGTGATAAATCGCTAATATCAATGAGGCACGTAATTTTAAATAGAAAAACTGCATTGGTGCCTACTCCGCCCGGGTCTGAACCCGTGACCCCATGGAAAGAGTAACATGGTCTAACCGCTGGGCTATCACTACTTCATATAAATAAATATTATTGACTGGCCCGTTGGCGCAGTAGGTAGTGGCCCTGCCTTCGGCTCCGCTGGTCGCGGGTTCAACTTTTTATTAAAACAATTTGTTAGTCCTTCAACTCTGGCTGTATTTACATATTTAAAAATATATATGTATGTAATATATATGCACCGGTTGTCACAGATAAAATAACACAAGTATTAAGTTACTTACCTCGGGAATGAACAGCCGTATGCGTAAATTGTCCCATATATATTATTCTTGATTATTATAATTATCTATTCATAACTTAAACAAAGAAAATAAATATGAAAATGATGCCAAAAAATTTATGTTGATTTCATTTAAAAAAGGATTAAATAATGTAACTTATTTAGTCATAGATATTATGTTAATTTAAAGTTTCAGAAAAATATTATTGTTATATGCTATAATGTTGTATTATCATTTCATTGGAAAAGTGACAGCCCTATATACTACTAAGTTCCGCGGAGGAAAATATGCTTTACTTAATAACGTTTAAGATCACCGACCAAGTTTACTTGATACATATAAAAAAATTATAGGAATTTAGTAGAACAAAAAAATTCAAATTCAAATTAAAATTCAAAATACTCTTTATTCAAGTTTGCCGTGTGGTATCCGGCAGAATAGAATAGACCACCCTCCTTGCTTACCGAGGTGTCGTAAAAGGCGACTAAGGTAAGTTGACGTCAGGCGGCCGGTCGTAAAATACATAGCCAAATCATGTGACAACATGTTTGTAACATGTTGTGCCGACCCACTTAGAGTGGGATAATGGCGGGAGAATGATAATGATGATGAGTCTTTATTCAAGTAAACTCATAAACAAGTGCTTTTGAATCGTCGACTCTACTCCTGATTCGGAAAGCTGTTCCTACCGAGAAGAGCCAGCAAGAAACTCGGCGGTGGCTCTTTTCAAAGTATAATTTTTATTACTAGTTAAATTTAGTTATTACTATCTTGTACAGGGCAGAGGAGTAGCTTTCTGTATAAGCCTCTCTTTAAAAGTATTTTTAAACTACGATAATAGCAAAGCTAAAATTGTAGTGAAATTTTATTATAGAATCTTATACGCAAACCCACAAACAACTTTTGCAAGGCGCAAAGCAGGAGCCGCAAGCTTATGTCGGTTCCTACTTTGTCTATTACATGCATTACCATTTTTTTATAATTATGTATATTCTTATGCACAAAAATTAAATTGGTAAAAATATATTGTGAAGCGAATGCAAGAATACCTATTTCCGTAAACTTCTCTCGCAGGGATGCGGACTTAAATTTTAAATGCGATGTTACTGCTAATTAGATTGTTTAAATTTAATTATATATTATATTATGTCAAGAGTTGAATTCATATTTTCAATAATGAGACCAGCTATAATCACGTTGTAAATATCGGGTTTGCAATACAAGTTATGAACTCATGACTAACGATCCCGGATGAGTTAGAAACTTGTCGGACGATCCGATATGTTTGTTTTGTAATATTCTGTAACTGCTTTCCAATAAACCCATAATTTTTCGACTTAATAACATCAATCGACTAATAATTTAAAAGTCAAGACTCGATACAGCAAAGCAAAGAAACAAAAGAAATCTATTCACATTTCGGGCCCTTTGTGGTGAGAGTACTTTTACCTACAGAAGGAAACCTTTTTGAAGATTTCGTTTTCGCCTTTGACACGCTTCCTTCCATTTTTCTGAGCGTGATTATATTGAGAGAATTTTCAAAGCGCAATTTGCTAACAACTTTTGGGAATCGACAAATTTTGTTGTACACATTCGGAGATATTAATTAGACATAAATAATTATAGAAAATTAATGTTATCAACTATAATACCGAATATAAAATGCTCACAATGTGTGCCTAAAATTTATACAACCTTTGAGTTTCATTCTATCTACATAAATAAAACAGAATGCCTTATTAATCCAAAGTGCAAAACTCTAGTGACTGATCCAGTCATCAATTTGGCTATTTTTTTATACATATTATGTACTAGTTTTTGCCCGCGGCTTCGCTCGCGAGGAATTTGGTCTGTCACAGTATCTAATTTAATTAAATTTATGATTCACAATTTTTGGTCATAGTGAGTTCCACATCAAAGATGATATATGTTGTCGCGGACTTTTATTTGGAACAAATTCAAGACAAACAATACTACGGTACATCATCTTTGTGTAACTCTAACGGTTTAGGTAGAGTACGCCTATATATAACTCTCATTTTTTCCGACTTTATTAATATTATGTATCGTTATATTACATAAAATCATTTCACAATCACAAATTGTTGCCTATAAGTTATTCCGATGTATAACCTATAAAACTGTAAAGTTTCATCCAAATCCGTCCAATAGTTTTTTCGTGATAGAGTAACAAACATCCATCCATACACACAAACTTATGCATTTATAATATTAGTAGGATTTTTGTAAAACCCCTCACAGATTGTAATGAAGAGCTAAACATAAACAAAAAAAGAAGACAGAAAGGGGAGATCCAACTTATTTACCCATACAAAATAAACGTTGCTGAAAACTAAAGTAGTTTCTAGGAGGTATAAAGTTCGCCGGCTTAACTAGTTTATTTTACGTACGCATTTAATAGGGTAATACGAAGGAAAGAAAAATCTTTTTAAAAATTGAATACCTATATTTTCCTTAATTATTTCAGCTTATTTAACTCATAATTGAACGATTACTAAAAAAAAACACTACATAGCGGTAAATAGAAATCAATATACAAGATATTAATTTAATTATACTCCAAAATATTTCGAAACATATTCCATGAAAGCCCATTGAATGTTCAACAAAAGAATCTAGTAGTAGAGACACGAAAAAAGTATCGATACTTTGAGGTGTTGAGTACGTTTCCCTTCGATATCGATATTATTGTACTCGAAACTTTGTACTTAACAAGTAATTTTTAACAGATATCGTATCGAATAAATTACCCACCTAAGTTGGCTTTATATTTTTATGATTTTAAGCGATTGAGATCGCGAGTATGAGGGCGAAATGAGTTGTATAAAATAATTGTGATTGCGCAGTTGTTTTTTATTATTTTATTGTTATGTACGATTCGCTGTGATTAAGCTGTTATAGCCCAACGGTGAGACTGTGCGACTCTTTCGAGTGGATAACGGGTACAAACCCCGGTCAGACACCAATGAGTTTTTCTGTTAAAACTTATATGTCTAATTGATAATTGCAATTTATCATACACTTTTCGGTGTAGGAAAAATTCGTGAGGAAACCTGCATATCTGTTGAGAAATCTGGGGATATGTGTAACCTACCAATCAGCATTGGAGCACCGTGGTAGCTCTTAGCTGCAATCCTTCTCTTCAGAAACGGAGAGAGGAGGCTCTATGCCCAGCAGTGGGATTGTAACGGGTCATTACTTTACTTTTATAAAACTTATATAATTTCTTGTGTAGAACCTGCAATCCTGTTCCAGGTTGTGTTTGTAACAGGTCGTTACCTACTTTATGTACGATTTATTTTAATGTTTTTTTCTACTCATAGAGTTATTAATACTATAGGGAGCCTTTAGCATGCCTGTAAGTTATAGTGACACAATAAATAATGAGAGGGAAGATGAAATTATTATTATATCTTAGTCTAATCATACAAAAAGTGATATAGAGAGATCACCCTTATTTGCTCTTTCTTTATTATAATATGGTACATTTTAGGCTCACTTCCCTATATTAAGTATAATAACTCTATGGTTCTAATAAAGTTACTTATGTTACCTACTGACTGACATTGAGGTGATGAAGCATGCGTAGAAGGCCCTAAGAAAAGTATTAAATACATCGAAATATTAAATAATTGATATTTTTTGTCGATACACAGTATCGACAATACATTATCGATAATTTCTATTTGATACCGTGTCCGTACCTAGTAGTAAACACGTCTACTAGTCTACATTAGTTTTAACAAAGCCATAGAGAATTGGCTATACAAAGAGTCCGGGCTCAGAGCCGCTTTTAAACGTGGGAAAGAAAACAACTGTCCAAATTGCTTCTAACTTACTCGTACCTGCGAAAAATATACCCGTTGAAAAATACCTTTTAAATGTTACCTTCGAACGCCTTTCTGAATTTTCAATTAAGATTGAAACGTTCTTTCAAATGGTTATTTAATTATTAAAACATAAAGATTATTTTTATCCCTACAGATTATTTGTTCATAATACCGGCAATCAGTACAAAACATTATTTTATGTGTCTACAGTTTATGCGAAAGGAGTAATAAATTATACATTTTATTCTTACAAATTCATAGTAATATTATAAATGCCAAAATCGGTATGTCTGTCCGTCTTTTTGTCTGTTTGATAGGTTTTCACTGCTAATCCGCCGGAGCAATTGAGGCTCATATAACTGGCAAACACAGGATAACTAAATCCAGATTTTCCTTCAGAAATAGGATGAACACTATAGATATCATCATCCTCTTGCCCTTATCCCACTCTAAGTGGGGTCAGCACAACACGTTAAAAACATCTTTTCACATGATTCGGCTACGTATTTTATAACCGGCCACCTGCCTGACGTCAACTTGCTTTAGTCATATTTTACGACCCCTCGGTAAGAAAGAGGGTGACTAGTCCACTCAACCGGATACCAAACGGCGAGTCGACTTACCTTAGTCGCCTTTTACGACACCTCAGTACGAAAATGAGGGTGGTCTATTCTACTCAGCCGGATACCACACGGCGGGAAGAAGACTGTAGATATCTTTAGGAAAATTTAACTCTAAAGTTGACTCGAATACGAAGTATACGTACATATAAAAAGTTCTGTAACAGTATCGTAATGCGAATATAAAATAAATCTTATTCATCGCCAAAATAGTATCATTTTTTTTTCATAACACGATAACCATGGAGGTGAAAACTCGAAACGGCTCTTGAATTATCAAAGCCACCTACCCAATTTGCACTTTGTCAACAATCTGAGAAGTTTCCACGTACATCATCATCATTCTCCTAGCCTTATCTCACTAAGTGGGGTCGGCACAATATGTATGAAACATATTGTTATATGATTTTATTAGGTATTTTAGGACCGGCCTCTTGCCTGACGTCAACTTACCTTAGTCTCATTACGACACCTCGGGAAGAAATAAGGGTGGTCTATTCTACTCAGCCGGATACCACCGGCACTTAAAGTTACTTTAGTCCCCTTTTACGACATCTCGGAAAGAAATTAGGGTGGTCTATTTTACTAAACTGTGTGTTTACTGTCAATAGTTTATGGTTAGCAATATAACTTTAACTTAATAATAATAACTTTATCCTTTATTATGTTTAAATACACACATACACTTACAGTATGGCTGTATATTTGAAACTAAATGATAGGGCAGTTTTTATATAGTTACACAAATAAGGCAAAAAAACATTAGACATTTATACTTAAAGTTAGGTTCGTAAGATTTTTACGGCGAGCATATACGAAACTAAATTGTTACGAACTGTTGCTGTGTTAAGGCCAATATAATAGCTAGCTAAGTGTCGAAACTTGATAGTATTCGTAAAGCTTACCAGCCAGTATCGTATTTTAGATTGCCAATCGATTGTGTGTGTGCAGTAGACTAACCGTTGCGATAGATTAACCACTGCCTCACGTACTTGACGCCATTTGTTTTTTTAACAAACTTCCATAGAAACAGATCAGTTGAATCGAGGAACACCAAAATATGGTATAAAACTTGTAATATTTATTGGATTTAGTAAATACTATCTTGTACAGGGTCCAAGACGTATAGAGATTCTAGGGATAGAGAGGCATTTTTATCATTTAGGTAATCCTCAACAGTATAGGCTTTATGTACGAGCCTCCTTTTAACAGTGTTTTAAAACTGCTGTAATGATACTAAAACGATTATCTTATATATTTTTTGAAACCGTATGTAACTTGGATTATTGAACTAAACCATACGTTGTAATTGGCAGCCCTTATTTTGTAAATAAGTTTTGATAATAATATTAGAAAGAGAATGAATAATAAAACGTATTTCTCGCTCAAAACACCATTATGTGATTATATAAAATATTATTTAGCTTTAATTGTTAACACAGGTACATAATACAGGTTCATAATATTAAAATATTAAAAAAAATATATATATATTTATATTTGTGCCTTGCGGGACACCATACAAACACTTTAGATTTATAGTGTTTTTGTTATTTTATTGAACACAATACCCAGATAAAACAAACACAAATTATCCTGCAATCCATATATACAAATAATAAAAATAAAATCTGAACACAGTATAAAACGCTTTGATGAGTACTAGACTCCTTACAAATAGCCTTCAACGTGTTAAGTTAGTTCTGTTCCGTATATTTATTTTTCATGTTCATTTCTTATACGTGCCTATTTTGTTTTTACACGATTAGATGCCTAGGCCTTAGGATTGAATTAGATCACAATTTAAATACACAAAGCTACTTGTATGTTTTACGGACACTGAGCTTTTTTAGTGTAACCCTGACCTCACACACCGTACAAATGCCCGCAGTTACCTCAACTCTTGGCTTCACACCTTCGGCCTTCGGTGAATGGTCTGCGATTGCTGATAGAGCATAGCCGACGTACAGTACCCTAACTCTCACGTCTACTTCGTCTTGGAAGGAATACTCTTAAGGGACATTTGCTGCCAAGTCATTCCTAACTGATTTAGCATTGTGTTGTTTTAACACGTTCACGCCGGCGCCGATTTTCGTGGTGCGGGATAATTGTTTATTCAGAGCTGTATATGCGCCAGTGCTTATTGTGTATAATTCGTGCCGTTTTTGTATAATTAAAATTACCAATACTTTAATTTTCATAGAACAACCGTACACGTTCCACCGATGACCCAAGTCGTCGGATAAGAAAGTTTAGTGCGAGCCACCGGTGGTACGCGCCGGCATGACGTGTTTAGGTCGATATAGCAACGCATCACTACGTTTTGAGTTAACTTCGGTGCGGGTCCATTAAGTGTGTTCCGAATACGCGGCTCGGCAAGGGGGCGGTAGTTTGTTGGTAACGTGGTTATGGGGCAGCGGTGGCGTGGGGCGAATGTCCACCGGCGGTTCGAGCGCTGTTCGAGCCGCGCAGACCAGCGGCCCGCGCTCCACCGCTCACCCGTTACGCGGCGCCGGATGGCACAATCCTGCTGCTCACGGAGAACGGGACCAGGCTGATGACTCGTGCTGCAGCTGCCAGCCTGCTCCGCGCCGCCCTCCTCTCCCCGCGCCCCCCTCGGCCCCGTCATGGTGAGCCGCCCCCCGCACCTCTCTCTCTCTATGTGTCTGTCGGATTCCGTCGCCTAAAGCACTGCACGCTTCGCTATGCTTCGTAAGGTAGGAGCGTAAAAACACAGGCATTTCAAGGAAGGTTTCTCCATTCAAAAATAGGTCAAACAAATTTTAACAACCACAAATTTTACGTGAATCAAATAACAACTACAAATCTGTATCGTGTATTTTCTTAATATTATTTTACTTTAGATAATTTTACTTAGAAAAACATTTAAATGCATCTGTATAAACCTCATATACACGATTCGCTCCTACTTTATGCCCGCATGCTTTTGATTCTGCTATGTATTTTCCCCTTTATTCCTTAATTTTAAACCACTCTAGATTTTCAATGAGAATTTAGCCAATTAGTCCTGCTAAAGCGCTCGCTTTGAAAGTCTAAAATGGATTTCCACTCTTGACTCGAGCATGATTGCATGTTTTCTCTTTGCATCTTCTTTCTACGATCTCTATGGTTACTGCGCGGCATAGACTTGGCTTTGATGATAGTTCAACGAGGTTGCGAATCAGTTTTGCAAATAAAATTATCAGAGAGTAAATTGAAAACGCAAATTTTACTTTTGCCCGTTGTGTCGTAATTTTTTTCGATATTGTTGTTTTTGTCGTTTTAAACTTAATAGGGTTTTGATTATTGTCTCGTGCCGGCCCTACGCGATCGCCTATAAAAGACCTTCGCGCTTCGGACCGGCGGTCGCTTCCCACAGCTAAGAAATACGGATGACATTCCAGTAAAGCTGATGTCGGACGGACACACGGCGACACGGAACGCCACTGGGGTGACATCGTGGATTGGCGGTATGTCGATAACACTCGACGGCAACCTTATCGCTCCGGACAAAATTATAACCCACGTCCACCGATATTCAAGTCCGCACTACAAGCCCCATGGGCACCATTACCATCGCTGGAATCACGAGCCGGGGGGGAGCGAAGATCCCCTGTACGCTACCAAGACAGTCTACGGACCGGGATACATTGATGAAAACCGTACGTATCACGTTTAATAACGTTTAGTGGCATTTACAGAAAAGAGTGTTTAAAGTGACTTTAAATAACATAAGCCGATATACCAAGGCGGTTTGGCGTATTGATATCAAATAGGTACACTTTCAATAGACGATTTAACCATAGATATCGTATTCGACACTCGAGCTTCAAAATTGTACATTTCTAGAAGTTTCCCAACAAAGTCATTGGAATCCTATGATTTCCTATTCATAGCACTTCCAGAAAGCCCCAGTCTCATTTCATCCCTACTATTTTAACCAGTAAAACACTAGTAGATCTTTCACGACTGGATTTAGTCTAGTAGATATTAAAACGCAGCGGGGCGGTAATAACTAAGAAATAAGTGAAGCTTTGCGTAGTAAAACACTTAGAAAGGTTAATTTAGCGCTGTAGAAATCTTAAAATCCGCTTGTTCATACCACCTCAGACTATAAAGTAAAGGAATTATTTCAAACAGAGCGATTTATGAAAGACGCTCGAACACGTGAATCTCCGTAAAGCTTTGCAATTTGATACAAATTTAAAAAATCGTCCGCAATTATTTATATTGTACCAAAATTATTCGTATGATCAAATTGGTAATACGTGTTAAACGGTAAGTTAAGAAATCAAAATCCTTTATTGTAACAATATTAGAATTAAGTAACGATTTGTTGTCCAATTTCAGATACTGTCATATTTGGCATGATATATTTCTAATACTGCTTGGTAATTATAATCGTATTCATAACTCATGTATCACTCAACAGTATACCGTTGAGTTTTGTACCATCACAAATCCAAAATTTTTCTACACATAATATTATCACATATAAGTATACGTATATCATTATTGTCACTTGTACCTTTAATTCTTAAGCATGAGTATATGAAAGTATTTACCTCCACTATATACCTTATTTTTTTATATTTATATATTTATGTTTATTATTTTTTAATCCATTATCATATTTAAATATTTAAGTTTATAAATAAACAATTTTTAAATATTAAAATAAAAAGGGTATTTTATCAAAACAAAACGTTAAACATATAGGTACACTAGTATAAGGCATTCAGAGCGATAAAAATGGATATAATTGCTACATTTTAAGTACACAAATATCATATCTAATTTAGAATTAATAACAAAAAAAAATTCGCTAGTTTAACCATGCAACAAATTTCCGTATCAATTTTCAGTCAACTAATTTCTAATAACATATATGTACTGAAAAATTTATAAGCTACATTTGAACTTGTATATTGAACCTAAATTAAGGCCTTTAACTATTCTATGCCATGTTGCAGCTTCAACGACAAAGAACTATGGCGATTCAGTAAATTTTGTTCTTGTACCGATGTCTCTATTTTAACTCCGTGTCCGCAGAGTTACTACTACGCTTTATTTTTGAGATTTATTTGTACACAGGTTGCCAATCCATTAGTCATTCTTAGTTCAAATCTATTCGGGTTAAATCCAAGAGTCCGGTATTTAAATTTTCTATTTCTTTTTTCTAACTTTGTTCTGCATTTTCATGATGACTCGCTCTTCACTATACTCGTATGACTTTATTTACCATATAAATATAAAACAAAGATGGTTTTACGTTAACAGTAGAAAATAATAAATCAACATACTTTTACAGATTCCTTCGGTGATTCGTTCGTAAATATTTTTTTACCAACAGCATATAAACACTATTCCGATATTATCCTGCCATTTCTGATAAATGATGTGATGAGGTTACTTTCTAATGATACTTAGAAGTACACCCATTAATACTATATCAGAAAATGTAGCTTTTTAACAATTATTATCAACTTCGAAAAACGACAAAGTTGGTGGAAAAGCTTCGAAAGTCTATGAAAATTGCATCACATTTACAATGTCTCAGAATCGTAGCCAAAAACTGTAAACATTAACATACATCTAAACTAATTTGATCCATCAATCACTTATTGTTTAGATAGTGTAAGCCAAAATATATGAATTTTTTTTTTTATTTGAATTTACACACACTGAAGATTTTACTGCTTCTGAAACATTAGAAATAAAATCATTTAACAACGAAGCATTATTTTGCAAATACACAAGGTCGTAATCGCTAAAATCTATAGGACTTGCTAAGATATACAAAACTATGCAGGTACTTTAATTTCATCCATCTCCTATAGTTTAGTCAGTGTAAGCCAAAGTTTTAAAAAGTTTCTCTTTTCAAATATACACACTGAGGTACTTACTACTTGTGAAACAGGAAAAAATAAAATCATAATAATGAAGCATTCTTTTACGAATTCATAATGCCTCAAAACCGCAAAAATCTGTAGGCATTGTTAAGATGTACAAGATGAAGTATACTTAATTAATGTATAGAAACCGGCTCGTCTTATTTTATCAGACGAGCCCGACTAATTTCAAGTCCATACGAGGCTCTTACTCTTGATAAAAATTAATTATACTGTTTATTTATCCACCTCTTATAGTTTAGTCAATGTAAGCCAAAGCATTAAAAAAACGTTTATTTTAAGTATACAAACACTGAAAACTTGTTTGTTAAACATGTACAAAAAATATTTAATTTCAAAACATTATTTACAATGTTACAAAAACTATAGGCATTTTTAAGATATTCAAAACAATGTACACCGATTTGATCCATCTCTTATAGCTTAGTCAGCGTAAGCCAAAGTAATAAAAAACGCTGTTTCTATCGACTATACACACGCTGCAGATTTTACTTCTTGTTTAACATTAAAATCAAAATTATTTAATACCGAAATGAAATGAAATTTTATTTATTTATTAGGAAGCCAACTTGATACACAATTTAATTTCATTAATACTACGATATATTTGTAAATTACAGTTTTCTATTGTACATCGCACTTCAAGACTACTTCAGCATGTACTGGTATAGTAAAATAAACTAAATAACATTGTGCTGTATATATTGTAAAAGCAATACTGAAAGTAATAGAGAAAAAAGCTATAACAATAGAAAAACAATTCTACTTAACAAATAAAATATGGGGAAAATAATCAAACATCTATCTGAGATATCGATCTGAGTTGTGGTTAGAATCGCATCGAAATGCGGTAAAGGGATATTGTTTTATAGGTAAATAGATATTACACTAACTTAAATTAGACCAACATTTACTAACTGAAAACGTTACATAACAAACATAACACAAACGCACAAACCAACAGAGAGGATTGCCAAGGAAAACGGTAAAGCAGGTGATGAGAAGGTGGCCCTGCAATCGACGTGTCACGTTGCCTTAGACACTTGCATCAAGGACACCGAGTGCGTGACTTCCCTTACTCCGGTGCTGCAGAGGTGTCACTCGAAGGACTGCGATCGTGAAGGCTGCATGACTGCCCTGAGAGGCTTTTACAGGAAACCTGGTGTTCAATGGAACACGGAAATTGCTTTTTGCCTCTGCAAGTAAGTGACTTTGAATATTTTTTTAAATAAGCCCTAATGGTATCTGCGATATCGCACCAATTTAATCATTTAGGTACCCTTGTATGTATTTCCCAGTTCCTTAAAGAAACATGGGAATATATTTACGCTGTATGTTACCCCGGTCTATAAATTTTAATAGTATAAAATTTCATCAATATAGGTCCAGCAGGATTTGCCCTGAAAGCTTTACAAACGGACAGAATTCATAGTACTATGATAATACTGGAATTTATGGAATGATTCAGCACTTCCTTAACAACGATCCAATTTTTATAAACAATTTAAACGAAGTTTTCTCTTATTTTTATTTGACGTACAGTATCTTTTAACAAAGCAAAATTGATATTAACTTTGCTCTGTATACATAGAGTAGTCTCTGTTCACAGGAAAACTGACAACAAAGAGGACTCATGCATGAATGCACAAGAGAGATTGCACCCTTCGTGTGCCCAGCGACCGCCCGTCGGCTCCCCCCTCCCAGCCTGCCACACCCTGGCCCACGCCTGCCGCGAAGAACCCGAGTGCAGGTAAACTATTTTCAAAGAATGATTCTTAAATCCCTGTTAAAATATTTTCACATACATCTAATATACAGAGTGGTACCGACGATATGATATTAAATTAATAAATTAATCCAGTGATCACTTAAACTTATAAAATTACTTCGGCATAATTCTTCACTTCACTAAATTAACAGAAAAATTTTAGGTAGGCTGCTAAGGTGAGTAGGTACCTGGAATTAAAATTAATGTCATACGGTATGTCATCAATCACATAAAAAACTAATAGAAGGAACTCACGATCGTCATATATACGGCAACAACAGCTTCGCCCGCGTGTAATTAAGTGATTTATGAAATTTTTCCCGAGTTTTCAATATTTTGACGTAAAAGTAGTTATTGTGAGTTAACCGTGAGAGATAGAGACATGCTTTTGCGGACTTTTTTGTAGTATTTTTATAGATCTACAATTCTTTAGTACATTACTTTAGTGTACCTCGGCTGGTTTACGCAGCGCACGCGACTAAAGCTCCCAGCAAACAAAAGTTTTTTAACAACTGCGCTCTCTTCAGGATAAAACCGATATGGACTATTTACATAGACCACCTGGAAGTATTTCCCAACCTTTTGATGAAAACCGTACAAAAATCTGTTCAGTAGATTTTGAGAAAACTGATTACATACAGATAGACAGCTTTTTGGGACTTCGTTTTATAATACGTATAGATAGATATAATTTTAAATACAAATATACATTCAGGCTCGAAGAGGCAACAAATTGTTTATAGGAAATGTTGGCCCTCGAATCGAACCTTCGAATTCAAACATCTGCGAACTATCACAGTTTGATACTTTTATATGTTTTTCATTAAACAATAATCATTTTATGAAATCCGTTACAATAATTTCATTTGCGAGTATCTCTGTGAAATGTGATTTTTTTATTTGAACAAGCGTCCGCGCCATGACATCAGGAGATAGTCTCCACTACAAAATCGCACGATTGTTGCCACGTTGTTTTTACGAATCCTGCATGTATCAGGTATGAAAACGGATAGTCCAATTTACATTTAGCATTATATTTATATTCTATTTACGTAATCAAACACAATTATTTACAAAATAATCGTATTATTACTTTTGTATTAGTGATCACCGCAAAGTAACGTCTGATTCTATAGACTCTTTCTATATTCGGTCTCATAAATAACGATGTCTTTAATTTTGAGGTAAGTTATGGGGTCAGCACCATGGACGTGGATAATGACGCCGGGGTTATTTCCGCCGTAACGAGCTCGTAAATAATCCTACACTGGATTCTATTTTATATAGAATAATCGTTTTACCCTAATAATTTTTGATATGGAAATAAATATTTGGAATCTGAATTTATGCCATATTCTAAAAATTATTTATTCAATTCTAAAGCTATGCTGATACGGAAGATGGGAAAGAACCAACATAACGGGGATCATTTAAAAAAAAACAACGGATGCACTCCACGAGTGCCCGCAGAAGTGATAACTTGAATATTAAAATAAAATACATCACTATTAACATTAATAACAACTCCTTAATATCTTGACATGTTATCAGGTACTCAGGTTAGTAGGTAGATCATATAGTTAGGCTCTACCTCCATTCATTTAACAAGGCAAAAGGTAAAAGCGAACAACCTCAAAGGAACCCCAAACGCAATCACATTTACACTGCGCACTCCGTATTATTGGACATTCATACAACTACACGAGGTTTCTAAATACATCACCCTACGTTACTACTCGTAATAACAAAGATTATGAGAGTAAGTGAAAGTTATAATTACAAAAAGAGCGATAGACGAAATTCAAATAATTCTTTATTAAAGTTGGCTTTTACAATAACTTTTGAATCGTCAAATTACAATGAAACTATGACTGGTTCGGAGAGGTGCTCTTATCGCGAAGAAACAGCAGGAACTCGGCGTTCACTCTTCAAAAATATATATTGCAATAACATATAATTGTTCCACAGAAAAAAAATTACAATATAATCTAGTGCGAAGCTGGTTGTAACTTAAATCCAAGCTTTCTTATCATCAACATAGTCTTCAACAGTTTGATAAGCTTTATGAATAAGTGTCTTTTTAATTGCTTTTTTGAACTTGTGTAAAGGCAAGTGAAAAATAGGTTACCGTAGGATACAGAAGCCCACAAACGATCTACGAACCTTGGTATTATTTATTTGTTTCGATTCCTGGTTTGCCTATAACTCATCATTTTCCTTATCCATATCATGTTTTTAACATGTTGTTACATGATATGGCTAGGTATTTTACGACCGGGCGCCTACCTGACATTAACTTACCTTAGTCGCCTTTTACGACACCTCAGTAAGATATGAGGGTGGCCTATTCTACTCAGCCGGATGGTTTGCCTATTACTAATATCGCATTTACGAAAATCATTACATTGTGTGATTGGCTATTTAAGTGAAATAGGTAGTTATTTATACAAAATCGTATAATGTCTACTATTAAAACTGATAGGTCAATTTAATTTAATACTACTCTCAGAGCTTTCGTAAAGTTCGCCAACTTAAATATATTAATTGTAGTTGTTTTAGTAAAAGTAAAAAGTAAAGTAAACGGCCTCTTATTATCACCCCTTTTGAAGAGAATGGTTGAAGCTAAGATTCACTACGCTGTTCCAATTTGGATTAGTTACAGATATCCCCAGAATTCTAGGAGTTGTCTGTAAGAGATTACTTTTGGTGATAAGACCGCCCTTGCACTTCAGTTTGTTCTTATTTCTCTTGTGTTTGTTTTCTGTTTACTTAGTGTGCAATAAAGATTTATTATTATTATTATTATTGTCCCCAGAGTTCTCTATAGATATGCAGGTTTAGTATCGATAGTTTCTTAAGAGCGCGTGATAAAAGTTTTAACAGAAAAAGTCTTTTTTTATATATATTTTAATATTAGCCAATTATATTGAAGTATCAAATTTATAAAAGTTATGCTTTAAACTCTATAGCCTTCGAACGTTTCACAAGATCTCTCTAGTGTATACAAAGTTACAAATTATAAGTGAAGCAATATCACCTGCATCATTTATTATCAAATGATACTTTAGAGAAGGGTATACTCGTAGAGATATACTAAATTAGGGAAGCCAGTCTAAATTATGTCATATTACAATACCGATAAATAAAGATAAAGCAAATGAGAATATATCTATATGTCTCTCTTTTTTATGTGTGATTAGACAAAGATAAGTATTTCAGTTTCTACACAAGAAAATGGGTCTACTACTAATAATAAAAAAAGAAAGGAAACAGCCACTGATCGTTCAAAGGCTCTAAGGGGCGATTGTAGATATAAGCCAAGAGGGATTTATCTCAATCCTGGCTTTTGAAGTACTGAAATCGTTTGCAGTTATCGATTTTTAAAAAGGCTGCTGTTCTGCGAGGAATCGCGTGTGTCTTGGTTAGATTCAAATATTTTCCAGTCACTTGCACATCCTTTAATTGACTAGTTAGCGCAGTTGGCAGTGAAGCTGCCTTCAGCGCTCTGGGTCGCGGATTCGATTCCCGCCGAAGGCCAACATTTTCTATAAACAATTCTCCTTTAAGATATTTCGTATAAAAGTTTTTTAATTCTTAGTGTATATATGTATATAAGTATTTGAGTATGTATTTAAAATTATATATGTATATACCCATATCACCCATAATACAAGTATTAAGTTACTTACTTTGGGGACGGACAGCCTGTAAGTGTAAGCCTGTAGTGTGTGTAAGCGTTTAATATATTTATTATTTATTTAATAGATAACAAGAAATGTTAATGTTCTTATTACTTTATTTTTTAATAAAATAACTTCACTGTTTCAATATACTAAATATATATCGCTTAAGCAAAATAACCTTTAGCTTGTCGATAGTCCCGTAGATAGATAGATAGTAGTAATTTTGATCGACTTTATAATCAACATTTTAGTATAGTTTGACCGTTTGAATGACAAAGTGTGTATAAAGCAAAAATAATAATAAAATTATTTTGCCATAATCCGCGACACAATTATCCGCGATACAATGTATTGCGGATTATAGCAAAATAATTTTATTATTACTTTTGTATTATGGATCTCCGCAAAGTAACGCCTAATTCTATAAATTGTGTATAAAGCCATCAATTTAACCACCAACAAAACCATCTTAGTACATAACGGCTTGTTAACTTTCGCTATATATTGAAATAACATGTCGAACGTACCGCCATATTGGCAGGTCATTGCAAACGGTTTGCAGTCGACCGCACTTGCATAATTGATTTCCGGACGTGGAGTTTACCGTGACAGACACTAACTAGACCACTGTCCGAAACACTAGGTCTAGTGACAGTTTAAGGTTTAGGTGTACAAAAAAACCAAAAAAAATGAAAATGCGGCCGAATAATAGCGTTTTTAAATTCAAAATGTTCTTTATTCAAGTAAACCTGTAAACAAGTAATTTTAAATTCAAAGCAATTCAATTCTGCTGTTTCGGAAAGCTATTCCTACCGATAAGTGTCACCAAGAAACTCGGTGGTTGCTCTTTTCAAAGAATAATTCTTATTGCTACATTTAATCATTACTGTCCTGTACATGATCAAAGAATAGCTATATCCACGCATTCTTATCATCTAAGTAATCTTCAATAATATAGTAAGCTTTTTGTATTAGTTCTGTATTAGTTAAGTATTACTCAAAATTTTGCTGATTTCGTCAACCTAATAGCAGACTTACAAAAGATTCAGTAAAAGTTAGGTTAATAAATATCTTTCTTTCTTTCTTTATGAACTTTTATATGTATTCTTATATTCTTATTTATTTATTCGGATTTTTAACAGTATTACCTGATAAATCTTAAAACATATATCCCATATAGTTTTAAATTAATTATGTAGTACCAATCATCACATCATATCATTCTTAGTTACAATGTAGCAATTATAAACCAAAGCATAATTATTGCAAATATACATATATACATGTAATCAACGCCATCTTTGTTGTATTCTTAACTATTCTTTTACTTTAAACAATTATTGTAATCGATAGCTTATATTATTTGTGCCGAACGCATTTTTAAGATTTTTCAATTTCCAGATTGCAAATTGCTCTTATTTTTGTATATTTTAGAACACAAAAATATACCGCTTTTTTCAAGCCTTAACTCAACATCACAATTGGGCTCAAAGTCCGCGTTTCCCTTGTAATCTTTTTTTAAGTTATGATATTTTGAAACACTTGCAAATATATTACCTAAATTTTGGAAAGTGTCAAGGTTGTGCCCATTATAGAAAAGATGAGAAATACGAGATTAAGTTGGAATGATCATGTAATGGGGGATGAATTTTTTGACTAAAAGAATTCAATAGATTGATTTTATTGATATACGTTATAGTAGTTGCTGTGATAGCCTAGCGGTGAGACCATGCGACTCTCTAGAGACGACATAGGTTCAAGCCCCGGCCAGGCACCAATGCGTTTTTCTATTAAAACTTATGTGTCTAATTGATAATTGCAAATATCACACCCTTTTCGGTGAAGGAAAACATCGTGAGGAAACCTGCATATCCCTAGAGTATTCTTTTGATATGTGTAACCTACCAATCCGCATTGGAGCAGCGTGGTAGGTCTTAGCTCCAATCCTTCTCTCCAATAACGGAGAGAGGAGGCCTTAGCCCAGCAGTGGGCGTAGTAACAGGCTGTTACTTTTTTTTACGTTATAGTAACGGATGTATGTAATTTTTCTGTAATGTTACTTTTCCTATACTAATCTTTGCCTCATGTTTTATTAACATTTTCCAAATTAACAACATAGGTTTTCCCGAGTTTAATATCGTATTTTAGAACACACATGTCCATGTTATACTGCATACACTGTCATAGATACGTTTGTTACGATAAAGTATTGTAGAAGAACTTTTATCCAGAATCCTCTGTGGGAGATCAAAATAAAGTGGACAAATTTCGGCGAATTTTCGCTGATAAAACGGACTGACAGGCGTCCAATCAATTTACAATCGACCGCAATGAGTGACTGCCCTTTGTATCTAGTTTTGTACCATAGATTTAGTTTCAAACGGGCTGTTTATACAATATTTTGTAGCTGTTAGAACTTCAAGTAAAAATTAAAGGCAGATAAAAAGTTTTCAAGACTGTTAAAAACAGAACACTACAAGATGACGAGACATTGTACGACAGCTTCTTAAACAATATAATGGAAAGAAAGGTTTTAAAGATCAAATAACTAAAAACTATAGTCTCTAAAAAAAATGGCTTATTATTCATATTATAATTAATATCTTATTAATTATAATATGAATAATATAATTAATCATATTCATATTATAATTAATAAGATATTAATTATAATATGAATATGATTAATTATATTATTCATATTATAATGATGAATATGATTAATTATATTATTCATATTATAATTAATAAGATATTAATTATAATATGAATAATAAGCCATTTTTTTTAGAGACTATAGTTTTTAGTTATTTGATCTTTAAAACCTTTCTTTATTATCCTTTTTTTATTTTCCTTTATTTATTAATATCGATTAATGTTATTTGGATCAGTTATCGTCAAATTTTTGAAAAATATTTGTATACATTTATTACCTACCACCTTGCATTAGGTCGAAGATTTTATCATTTATAATCGCCATTAGTATAACAGGCTTTTTGCATCATCTGTATTTGTGAGTAGAGTATTTAAACTACTGCATCGGCACAAACCAGAATTAATTGTATATTTGTATTACAAAATCGTATACCGAAACCGATATATAATAATTGACGAAGACCTTGCTCATTAGCCACTGAGGTATTCCAGACTAAAATATGTAAAAACTACATCTAAAACTTGTATATTTCATTGAAATAATAATAATAAATCTCGTTCATATGCTTAAAAGGAATAATGTCACGTACATATAAATGTGACTTTGTTTCCCAAAATTAATTAGCACCCTAAACCCTGCCGCATGTAAGGCGTTATGACAAATGGTTGTATCATTTTTCCCTATATGTTGATAAAATTAATGTTTCGACATATTATACCGACATGTTATAATAATTTAGTTAAAATATTACGTCCTTACTCATGAGATAAGTGCCATGTGGCAACAATAATTAATGGACTTATGTATTACTTTGCGGAGATCCATAATAAAAAAGTAATAAAAAAAAATTTGCTATAACATCATTATTTTTTATTCAACTACTTCCCAGGTTAAACATGGTTCTTAATTTTACTATACTTAACCTTATTTACGGGTCTAATACGGGAATTCTAATTCTAATATAGAAGCAGCTATCTCTATACGAACACAAAAATAAAAATCCTTTTATTATTTTAAGTTCGCACACTTTGTGTTGAAACCTATTCCATGCCGTGAATGTGGATAAACATAAGTAACCAAACCTTTGTAAATGTAATTGCTAGGTACACATTTTTATAAATTTTTCGTGTAGAAACTAGCATTATTTGAAGACACTAGCGTCTAAGATACAGAATTGGCCTAGTTTACACGTTAGCACTTTAAATATTTCTATGTTCTAAGTTAGATTTAAAGTATTTGTATAGGGTCAGAGTGACATTTTTGGTGTCAATAAATGTTTTATTTATTTCTCTCTTCATCATCGTTCCCTCACTACTGAGGATCGTGACTTCACTTTAGCTACCAGCTGCTTCCATCGGTTCCGCTCAGCTGCCTGGAGAAAATCGTAACTGATTGGCACCTTAAGCTGTTCAGCAACCTAGTCACAGACCATCTCTTAGGGCAACGTCCCCGAGGCTATTATGTATTTAAAGAAAAGAACTTAATCGCGACCACAACTAGTTTTAATATAAATTGTCTGGATATATCCTTCACAGAATACGGTTGGAGAACTACGAACAGTGGTGTGCCGTTGATGCTGTGACCCAAGGTTGTGCTGGTTCACCAGCCGCCTGTCGAGCGGCTGTGGTTGCTGTTCTGGGCACCCAGTTAAGAGCAGCCTGCGCTTGCAGAGGAACCGACTTCGCCCAACTCTACGATTGTCTCGGCTGGCAGCGGCTTTTGTGGCTTAATCCCTGCGTTGGTTAGTTTTATCTATCAATTTACTGATCCCTAACCGTGCCTTCGTCTAGAATTCTCTTCGTTTAGCGTCGAGATAGTAGTCTATTCACTTTAAAGCAACTCAATTATAAATTATAATATTTTGCAATATATTATTAGTAGATATGACAGTATTATTTTACTGGCGCCTATCCGTGCCTTCATCTAGACTTCATTGATATAAAAAGTAGTAAAAATTATAACAGTTATCTCCATATAAAAAATTGCATTGGATCGTTGCTCTAAACAATCGGCATGGCAATGCCGTTTGTTTATATATAGAAATGGCATTTATTAGGATAGGACATATAAAACGTGATAATAATGATAGAATAGGATATTACAAGGATAAGAGGGCGTGATCCTCCGATCACTTTTGTTTATAAGCACTTATGTATGTACCTACTTAATTGATATCATAATTTCTGATTTAACATTAAGAATAAACCTGCTTATAAATAGATAATATCAACACTAGGATATGTAACCTGACAATCCTCATTGGAGCTGCTTGTCAAGAATTAGCTTGGGAAACATCTCTCTGAGGAGAGGGAGAAGACTGTGAGATGAAAAAATCCTTAAGGTGCTTTAAGTGATTTGATCTCGCGAATCTTTGATTAGGCATGCGGGCTTAATAGTTAGGAACACGGGCTTAAATATATATATACCTGTAAATGCTATAAGATAATTATTTGACATCTACAATTTACTTTTTGTTTTTTGATAAGCCAAGTTTTAAGATTTTGAGCTTAATCCGTTTTTAAAAATAATTTGAATTTATTAAAATACTAGAGCCAGCTTCGCCCGCGTTAAAATCAGCGTGGCACAATTTTTTTCTAGAATTCAAATTTTAAACGTAAAAGTAGTTATTGTGAGTTAACCATAAGTGACAGAGACATGCTATTCCGGGATTTTTTCGTAGTATTTTTATAGATCTACAATTCTCTAGTACATAACTTTAGCGTATCTCTGCTGGTTTACGCAGCGCACGCGACTAAAGCTCCCAGCAAGCAAGTTTTTTAACAACTGCGCGATCTCTTCAACACAATTTATATAATACCGATATGTACTATTTACCTAATCCACCCGGAAGAATTTTACTATCTTTTGGTGAAAACCGTACAAAAATCCGTTCAGTAGACTTTGAGAAAATCGATTACATACAGACAGACAGCATTTGGGACTTTATTTTATAATAAGTATGGATGATGTATGTAGAATAAAAAAAAACGCAAGAACTGCGATAGTCCTTATACCTTGAAAGCTGCGTCAGATTTCGCAAAATCATGAGTTATGCGAAACGAATACCACGTGTAGTGTTTGGGATCGAATTGCTGGCTAGTTAAGCTTACCCAGAAGAGCCAGTAAGAAACTTTGCGGCTACTCTTTTCTAAATAATATTTATAACTAGTTACATTTAATCTTTATTATTTTGTACATGGTTAAACAGAAGCTATATCTACACATTATTATTATCTTAATAATCCTCAAATGTACAGTAGGTTATCTGTATCAGCCTCCCTATAACAGTTTTTTCAAACTGATGTAATGGCAAAGCTAAATATCATCATTATACCATAAGCTTTTCTTCACAAAAAAAAACAAATTTATAAGAGCAATTGCAGAGAGGTTATATTTCGTAATATGAAACATTGTTAAATAATCCAATATTATTATTGAATGTTTAAATTTCAGTGGAATCTCAAAGTGACTACCACGTAAAAACTTACGCGTCTTTGCATACTACTACCCCGTTTGACAACGGCATCAGATATATCACGTTGCCTCCGGAGCCTCCAATCCACCACCGTACCACTCATCACCACCGTCACACCACTCAACATGGAACCTCTCAAGTTCATGTGATGCAGGTAACAGCACAGCAGCGTATGTGTGTTACGAACATGCAAAAGTGTTCGTAATGTTTATTTCCTAGAGTTCAAAGTCGGTAAATGCTAATCGTCTAGAACATTCACGTTAAATACATTACATAAATTGATAAATTAATAGGAATAAGAAAAATGCTTTATTTTAAAGGAAAACCGAGAAGAGCATAGCCCGATAACAACAATGTCGGAACAAACTGTTGGACCCAACGAGATCGCCCAGATATCTGAGCCCGTTATCGAGACAACAACGGAGACAACAACAGTTGCAACAACAACCACCACCACGTCAACAACGACAACAACAACTACAACAACAACAACACCGCGCCCGACAACGACAATGGAGCCGACGAAATATTGCATAGTGAAGAAACCGGAAAGCGACGACCAGGCGCAATATATTAAAATGGGGGAAACCAGACGTGTGAGTTTGTACCACTATAAAACTCATTTCTTCTTTCGGATTTTGTTTGTAATATGAAGAACTAACAGCAGTTCAAACAACGCCTTCGCATCAAAAATTTATCGTTCCTAATAGATGACCTCAAACAATTGTAAGGAGCCGTTGGACCTAAGTGACACAGGCATCTATGGCTTTGAAACTACTTCGAGAGATCCAGCGTTAATAACATTCCGTCCATCGGTTAAAACTAACAATGATACAAATTGCGTTGCGCTAAGTGAACTTAATTTTTAACACTTAAAGGACAGGTGAAATCTACTGTCAACCCAATTTAACGTCTGGGGTTGTAATAGATCTCTTTCACCTTATCGGGTAAATTGTTCCCGTGCGCCTTACAGATGGCGATAGTCGCCCCCTTTCTCCGCTACCCTTAAGTATCAGTCCTATTACTGTCATGTTTAATTTAGCAGTTAAAGGGCAGGCAATGTCATATCAATTATCAGCACTACTTAACTCCTAAGGTTTTAATAGATCTCTTTCAGCTTCTTGGTTAAGTTGTTCCCACGCGCACCACAGATAGCATATATCGTCGTGAATTGTTCCGCACAAACGTGCGGGCGGATGAGGCAACCTCCGAAACCTGGGCGCCGTTCCGGCGCCTCAACCTACCTTATGCGGTCGTCAGCTATATGCGGTCCGGCCTCATGAATCACTGCGTGTATATGTGTACGTGTGTGTGTGTGCTTGTATGTACTTGGCCGATTCCCGAACTCGTTGGCTCGCCTCAGCAATCTTCCACGAACACGTACTGTCTATTTCTCCCGGCGTATACACTTCACTAACGCGGTTAAATAACACAAATAACACCCGGTGTGCACACAACCTTGATAAGGTCACACGATATCGACGAACATTAATCTTATAGTAATCGAAACGCTTCACTAATTGACCGCGTCACTAAATACTTATATCAATATCAAAAGTCAATACAGTCGTGGTACTATCTAACACCACACCCTTCACTGGTTAAAACGCGTCATTACGCGTGTGCGTTCTACCATAAAAATCCTATACAAGCGTACGCGTCTTGTCATTATAGTATTCAAAACGTAACTAACTGGCGTACGTGACTAGCTGCCATAGAATGTACAAAGGTCGTTGATCCGGTCGGCCGCGCGACAATTTTTACAAAACACGTCGTATTCTCCGCCTCCCGTTCTTACTATAATTTATAATTTTTTCACAGTTATATCGTTCAGCGGAATTGGCTGAGTGCACCGATCTTTGTGTATGTGAAGCGACACTGCAAGTTTCGTGTAAGGTGGCCTGTGTACCGCGCGCGCCGTGTTCTTCCCGTCTCGCACACTACTCGCACGCGGCCCCTGCCTACCAAGCTTACCGTGGCCGATGCTACTGCTATTCTGGTTCCTTTATCTGCATGAGACCAAATCCCGGTAAATGAGTTTAATAATCCATTTAATACGATACAGCATACGTTAAAATAACATTGTTTAAAGCATACTGTCAGTCCTTCTACACGAGCAGTCTGTGGTGCAGCTACACACGTGCATCCCTAGATGTTCTGCGAATACAATATAATAATGGATTTAGAATGCTGTTGGGACTACCGCGTTTGTGCCTCCGGTATGTTTGCAATAAACCGTACTAACGATTTTTATTGTATCATCCGGAGAAAAATTGCTTCATTGTTGGAAAGGACGCGGTATAGTGCCAACAGTATTCTGAAAGTCTTGTCGGACAAAATAAACACTAATCTGTTTCATTTTGTCCGGCATATTATAAGATAAGAAGCTAATTTATAAATTTGTATTTTTATTTACTAACACTTAAGTCATAAGGTACTTACTAACAACTAGACTGTAACTGTCTTAAATAAAGGTTATATTATTATTATTATTATTTAAAGTTCGTCTAATATTCACCGTTGGCCCTATAAGTAAAGTTTTGCTTTCGTTATTAATAACATACGTACTTCTTATCAAATCAAAATCAAAATAATCTTTATTCAAGTAAGCTTTTGCAAGCACTTATAAATCGCCGAGGATCAATTAGGTTTAATGAAGTTACTACTGATTCAGAATGTTGCTCTTAACGAGAAGAACCAGAAAGAAACTCAACGCTCAATCTTTTAAACATTTTCAATTTACATTTCATCATACAAATGATGAAATGTAAATCGGTTTTACGATATATTGATATATAAACCATAATGTTCGGTTCGATATATAAACCATAAATATGGTTTTGTGAATTTAATCGAATCTCTTATTTTTAGATATTCTTATTTCAGTAGTGATTGATATTAATTTAGGCACAGATATTAGGAGGCAAACTAGAAGCTCAAGTTCTTTTAACTGCAATTCCAATCATTCTCAAGAGTCGTTATTCCTATTTGCACTTACAAAATACCATCTTGCACCAAGGAACTAACAAATTGACATATTTTTTTTACTAAAACCAAGCGACTGCATTTTGTTCACACATTAATGCATCTAGTGGTTCATATGTTTTATAAATAAAGAAATTAAAAAAAGGGTCTATTTGAATGAGGATACATCCATCAGATGAGACATAATTTAATTTAATGCCTTTTTTGATGCAATTTTAAAAGACATTTGAATGAATAGAGGTTATATCTTTTAAATGAACATTCTAGTATCAAAGCGGTATGCCAGATCCTTACGCAGCGACTTTGATCGCCGTCCACATTAAAGCGATCGTTCATTGTCGATTTGGTAGTAGATGTGAAAGGTTCTTTGAAGAAATTTTCCTGTTCTAGTGTGCTTTGTTATTTGTAAAGTCTTTAGAAAGGTAACTTTACTTTTAATGATCCACAATGCCGGTAAATTTCTCTGAAGTTCAATAAATTCCACTACAATCTCACATGTATAAATTTTAAAGTCCACCTTATTAGTTTTTTTCGGAAATTGTTTATGTAACATTAAGTAACGGCGTGACACATATACAACGTCCACATAGCAGCGACTTGTGGGATACACAAGTCGCTGCTATGTGGACGTGGATGCTGTATATAAACCTAAATGCTGTTTTCTCTTAACCCTTGTTAAATACGTCACAAATCAGTGCCCGGAAATAATCAAATTGTGTGAACCTAACAAAAAAATACTTTGAATTTTAGGGGAATACAAACTTCCGGAAGGCGTATATTTATTACTTGGCTTCAGTGCTGTGGATGAAGCTCTATTGAGACCACATACAGGATTGGGCGCGGAAGATGCTGTTCGTCTTCTCCAGCAGTACTTGCATATTGTTCACCATGGGGAGGTAAAGAAAAAATTTAATTCAAAATAAAAATATAACCTCAAAGGTAGATAAAAAAGAATACATTGCAAGTGCATTGAGATAAAAGAATGCAACATCGTTAACTATTCAGGGACGATATTATTACACTAATGCGTTCAAAGTATGGCCTTAAACTAATTGTAAAAAACATATAAATATTCATTCCTTTATTCAAAAAGTTCTTTCTTTTCAGACAAATTGCACGTTAACTCTCTTCAATATAAGCAATGAAAACGTAATCATATCCGCAAGTGTCCCTCAAAAAGAACAAGAGGCTCTCAAAGAAGCGGGTGAAATATTGTTGGATAAAGAAAAGGTATTTCTTTTATATATATAATAGCGGCCTTTTAATATTGTTACGTACAGGGGTTCGTGGATTTGGTTGAAAATACCTGGTGAGTCGTTAAAAACACTTTATTCAACTTCTTACTAGAAAATTAGTACTTACAGTCTCTATACAGTTAATAATTATAATTATAATAATAATCCACTTTTATTTAACACAATTATCATTATTTTCGCTTGTTTATTCGCTCTTGATCGCTATTCGCAAACTGAATCTCGAGGCGCACGATACATCTGATAATATATCGAACGAACCGATTTCGAGAACATTCGACCTTGAAACGATCGCAAACAAGTCTTTTAAGTAAACATGTTTTGATACACGTCGAATGTTCCAGAGAATTAGCGTTAAGCGAATTTGTACTTTATGACATATAGTTTACGAACGAATTTTTGCATGTTCGTAAACTGCCCCGTTCAATTTGAACTTTATGACATATGCATTACGAACTCTTTTCGCATGTTCGTAACACTGCCACCGTCCAATTTGACATTCTATGACATACGCGTTATGAAATCGTAACAATATTTCACTAATAAGCCTCATTTCTCCTACTGGAGATAAGGGTGGGAACTTAGACACCACGTTGCTTCAATGCGGATTTTATACGTAGTACCTACATTTATCCAGTGATTTGTTTTCCTCACGATGACTTTTCCCACAATATAACGCGCTATAAATTGAAAACTCTTATATATCTTTTATATTACGCATTGTATAAAACAGACCGAATTCAGAACTAGACTGAATTGAATTCAATTTTTATCCTTATTGAATGCCATCTATGACTGCACGACACGAACTATTAAATAAAGCTAGTTTTGTTCTTGCTCTTCTAAGTTATGGGTCACTTAAATACTCACAAGTTTTGAAGGCGCCACGCTACGCACAGTCGCAATTTGCCACAGGCAAGTTTTTAAATTGGGTCACTTTAATACTAAGCGTGCGATATATATATTTCAACAAAACATGATATATCAAAAATGTGACTTCATAATTTTTTCACTTTTCAGGAGGCTTGTATTGATGTTCTTAAAGTTGTCAAAACTCGGATCAACCTGCAACATGAAGATATCTCTTCACATCTTCTACTCTCAATATTTAAAATTGCTGAAGTAGACGTGGTTTATCCTACTCCTCCAAGTTCTGCTATAACCTCTAACAAACCCAATATCAAGTTATATATCATAATTTCCTTAATTACATTTTGCTATTATCTTAAACAATTTATTTCTTTAGTTATATCGATCACGTTATTTGAAACTACCGTCAATTTTTTATCGATTTTATTTAATATTATTAGAGTGAGCACGGCAAAAAATTTTTCCGATGCGTTAGACGTTGTTACTTTCACAAAGAATTATATCGTAAAAGATTTTGTATCTATTTTGAAAAGTTATGAAGAATTTATTGGATGTAATAATGTAGTTGTTGTAAATTATATTAACACTTCGCACAGTGCACACGCTTTAGATAACGCACTAATAACACATATCACAGGAAAAGTAGATGTAAGTGAACTAGATATAGATAAATTTAAGGAAACGAAACATATCATAAAAGCTGTGAGTATTACAATATATAATAATTTTAAAGAACTTGTTGCTAATGCAATTATACCTAAATATTTTTCTAGAGATGTGTATTATGAAATTGGATGTACTAATATTAATTTGGAGATGCTTTACGGTGAATTATGTTTTGAAATAATCGCGTCCTCTTCTTATGGGATCGTAAAATCCATTAGCTTAGGACTGACTCTAGTAGTAGTATGAAGACTGAGATGATAACTAAACATATCATAGTTAAGTGTATTTCTGTTTGTTTTCGACTTAGAACTGGTGCTTGTAGGTCGATCTAAAAGGCTGGGTTTTGTAAATAAGTGTACTATGCCTTTTACACTATTAGAATTCTGTTCTTAAATTAATTATACTTTAGATATAAATGTTTTAGCTTCTTCTTTTTCATAGATTCAATATGTTTACCTTATAGGACTTAAGAGATGTTGTTTTAAAATTCACTTTTGGTGTTACTGTTGTTTTTAGTGATAAATATGTTTAACTTACAGAATTTTATTGTGTCTGTAACGATAATATCGGATTGTAGATAGGACTAGTCTGTTGTAGGAAATGCGCCTTTCCGTTAGATAAGTGTAACTAGTTGTTATAATCATCAATGTGAGTGCACGATTAGGAAACACAGACGGGCAAAATTTTGAGCGATAACGTTAATATAAAATTGCAAGTTTGATTTTAAACTTCTGACTTATGATAAAATTATTTTCCTGCCAATCATCATGTTCAAATTAGTTGTATTTAGTAAATCTAAAAAACTATAACAATACCTAATTATAATATATATTCATAAAATTTTCTTTGTTGTTCTTTTAGAAGTAAATTTATTTACTTCTCAAAGTTTACTTCTGTAAACTTCAATAGTGTATGATCTTATCCCACTCTTAGTGGGGTCGTCACAACATGTTACAAACATGTCACATTATTTGGCTACGTTTATTACGACCGGCCACCTGCTTGACGTCAACTTACCTTAGTCGTACGACTCCTCGGTAAGAAAAAGGGTGGTCTATTCTACTTAACCTGATACCACACGGTGAGTCGACTCACCTTAGTTGCCTTTTACGACACCTCGGTAAGAAAATGAGGGTGGTACCGCGATCACGCGGTATCTTAATAGTGTTATATATCTTCTATAATTTTCAAATTTCTATCTATCGTGTCTATCGCATTTTTAAAGTTTTAAAATGAATGTTGTACTTATCAGAACAAGCTACGTCTTTTAAATAGCAAAAGTTTTTATAAGACATCTCAGAGCGATAATAACTTTATACACCTTCCGATTATGCATTTTGTGTGAATTACCAGGAAAATAGAATCACCCAATGCATGAAATTTTCTTGAAGGGGTTCAATTTTACAACTAACAGCTCCATTTTTATTTTGTTCATTGACGATAACAAATATTATTTTATTAATACCAATACAGATTCGAAAATTAAAAATAGGAATAATATTTTATCCTTTATTTTTCTAAAATGCTCTAGCTCTAGCGAGAATAGAATAGAATAATAGAAAGAATAGAATAGAGAATAGAATTCAGGAATAGAATGAATGCAGGATGGATGAAGTGGCGACAGGTCTCAGGCACAATATGTGACCCCCGAATGCCCCCTAAACTAAAGGGAAAAATTTACACATCGGTCATAAGACCTGTCGTAATGTATGGATCAGAATGTTGAGCAATGAAAAAGATGGATAAAAGAAGATTACATGCAAATGAGATGACGATGTTAAGGTGGATGTGTGGTGTGACAAGACTTGATAAAATAAGAAATGAGTATATAAGGGGAAGTCTGAAAGTTGCGCCCATTATAGAAAAGATGAGAGGTGCAAGATTGGGATGGTATGGACATGTAATGAGGAGGGATGAAAATCATGTGATCAAACGAGTGTTGAGTATGAATGTGGATGGATATGTGACTAGAGGAAGGCCTAAAAAGAGATGGTTGGACTGTGTGAAGTATGACATGCATATAAAAGGAGTAGCGCCAGAGTTGACGAATGATAGAAGAGAATGGAAGAGAAAAACATGTTGTACCGACCCCACTTAGAGTGGGATAAGGGTAGGAGAAAGAAAGAAGAAGCTCTAGCTCTAGCGAGCTGATAAATTTATAACTCAGCCTTAGTTTAATAAATTTGCACAATTTTGCCCGTCCTATTAGCTACATTATGTAGGCGACACTTAGAAAACTATCACAAATATTACATTGATAATGCGTTGTTGGCAAAGAAAGAAGCTTTAATTTGAAGTAGACATAGATTCTTGTGTTCTAAAGAGTTTTAACGATGTTAGTGACGTCTTAGATGAAATGTACAATGTCTTAATAAATATTCGATGTACAAACTCTTATAGAGCTGTTACTGTCTTGTTTAGCTTTATTTATAAAATTTGAATGTAAACTAAAATTATTGGATGTGTTAAGTACTGTTGCTTTAAATTTATATTATTTAAATATATATTACTAGGAAACATTACCTTCAATGGCAAAGTTCCCTACAGATTTTGGTTTGAGGGTGAGTAAGAACATTACGACGTCCCTGAATCAGAACAGTCAGTTATGTTGACTGTAAGATGTAAACGAAAATGAAACTGTTAAGGAATTCTTGGTAAAAGTAAGTTCTTGAAGCAAATAAGTTGTTCTCTTCAGGCACTATAACAAAACTACCTCGCTATAATACGCACGAGTTAAGCGAATGCATGCAAAGCTAATGTGTATGAAGCAAAAGTAATAATAAAATTATTTTGCTATAATCCGCGATACAGTAAATAGAAAATATATATAGTGCTAAATGTATAGTGGACTATACGTTTTTCATACCCGATACATGCAGGATTCGTAAAAACATATGTACAAACCTCCACCACTTCCACCACAATACACAAGCACTACACAGGTTCACTATCACAAACTCAATAATCGTTTCGCCCCGCAACTGAAGCATCATCAGGAGATAGACTCCACATACTCGTCGTTTTTGTATTATGGATCTCCGCAAAGTAACGCCTAATTCTATAAATTGTGTATGAAGCAGGCAAAATTTACGAACCTTACACATGCAGGACAAGCCACCACACGCACCCCAAGGCTCCTCCACCAGCAACAAAGCACACAAGCAGCACACACACCCACCACCACAACAATCTCGACGATCGTTTCGCTCCGAAACCGAAGCATCATCAGGAGGATAGGCTCCACGACAAATTCGCATTGCGATTTTGTTATAGTGCCTGTAATATGGAATTCCGCAAAGTAACGCCTGCTTCTATAAATTGTTCTCTTCAATATAATAATTTGTAAATTACACTGTTATTACGATTTAGCGAAATTATTCAAACGATACATATCAATAAAGCTCAATTTTATACTTATATTTCTAGCGTTAGATGTTGCAAAGCAAAGTGGTGTATCTTAGAAATTAGAGGAATGGTAGATATTAATATTATATTAAGAAATAGGTAAAAATGTTTCTAAACTTAATTGTTTATGTTTAAATACATATCTGAATTCCTTTTGTGTTAATGTAAAAATTTTTTGTCGCAGAGGTAATTTTTAACTAAACCTAATAAACAAAATGCACGCCTCATGCCTTCCATGTATATAAAAAAATATATAGAAATAACAATATTTACGAACAAATAAATATTTGAATATTAATTTTAAATATGAATATTGTTATTTACACCGCGCACTGCACTTGACATTTTTAAAAATAAATTTAGATATTTATTCTAAAGAATATTGAACGACGTAAAATTCTTCACGGTAAAAATGTATGTTATATATTATAAGTAAAATAAGCACATTAAAACTTTTACAACGATTTAACCGTACTTTGTAGTTAAAGTCCATAACCCGTTGAAGCTTAGATTAAAGAATATAAATGAAAAAACTTGAAATTGTTTTTGGCTATAAACATTAACACTGATTAAAATGGAAGAAACACAGCTGAAAATAATAAATACATGGGACACTTACTGACTCGTCGGTCCCTAAAGTAAGTAACTTAATACTTGTGTTATGGGTGACGGACAACTGGTAGATATACTACATAAATAACTTTAAATACATACTTAAATACAAATACACACCCAGAAGAACCAACAAATTGTTTATAGAAAACGTTGGTTCTCGGCGGGAATCGAACCCGCGACTACCCACTGCAACAACGGGCCAGTCATATTTGTATGACTGGCCCGGCTAATAATTTATACTCTATGATTTGTCATAGAGTATAAATTTCATAGAGTTATTATACTAACGTAGGGGAGTTGGCCTGTAAAATGTGTCCATCGAAAATAAAGAGAAAGAAAATGACACTTATCATGTGTCTCTCTTTTTTTATGTGTGATTAGACAAACAACTATATGAGTTTCATCTCCCTCTCTCTTATTATTACGACACTTACAGGTATATGGCTCGCCTATTCTAGTATAATTACTCTATAATACATTTTAGTTTTTTTTATGTTTCGTCCATCCTAGATTGGCAAAGTGAACCGAAAAAGCTCTTTGTAACGCCTTTATTAAAAAGTCTACGTCAAAGTTCAATTAACCATAATTTAAATTAATCATAATTAGGATCGATCGATTAAGTTAAATCCTCGAAACTCATAATATCATATGAAAATCTAACATCTAGCAACAAACCTTTATGTACGTAAGTAGATTTTATTATTTATTGTTATATTATTGTCGCTGATTTACTTATTATTTTCAGGTGTTAATGATCTAAAAATTCAACCTTTAACCTTTTTGAGCTTTGCTGTTGATCAAATGGACCGACCTCAATTGTCTTATCTTCATAGCATTTACAATTTAATTATTATTTGATTTCATTTAATTTATAACAGTTATGGACTGTTTCAATTGTAATTTCTCATTGAAATTTCTGATCTGAATATTCTGGTTAAAAAAATCGACTTTTGTTTGCAATGTCCACAATAGAACACTTTTAACCAATTATAGAAACTTCTATTTTAATTTTAATTATATTTTTATCTTTTACTTTTTAATTATTATTTAAAAAGCTATAGTTCCATTTTCTCATTATAGACAAAAAAGAGCGACAAATTAAAATAAATTAATAATCTGTGGGCTTTATCCTGAAAATTTACCGAATAAATTTCCCTGTCAAACACTTTTATAATTATATATTTTGTTATTATTTATTTTATATTTAACACATGTCGAGCTGTGTTAAATATTTAATCTATACTTTACTTATTTTCATTGAAATATCGTAAAGAATTGTATAATTGGTGAATTATGTGGCGATTAATGATGATTTTGCTTTTATAAGAAACACAGTGTGAGTACCTGATTTTCCTGAATATGTATGCTATTACTGTATGCTATGTCTGTTCGTTAATAAATGTTATTTGTTATTCTTTAATAAGAACTTAAGTTAACTAAACTTACTACGACCTTTTTTTTGTCTATATGCCAGGAAATAGTATCTCTTCTCTATGGTTAGTTTAAACCAATGTGACGCGAGGTGTAGATTAAACCTATAGCAATACCTAAATAATTGTAAAACAATTTAATATCGGTTTGGAAAATTCAGCATATCAACAAAACAATCTAGGAAACTTAAGAATTTGACCTAATAAAGTTATATAGTATAAGTTCGCTATAGTCTAGATCAACCGAATTCAAATAATACTCTCTAGCTATATGGAAACACAATAATAATTGTTATGTTATGTTCTCAATTTTTTCAATTTCAATTATCTATACTTTAAGGCAATTTAAATGTACCTATTTAAATATCCTACTTTATTTCCTATATCTTTATCAAAACATTTCCAAAAAATAATTAGTTTAATAAATAAAAAATATTATTATACATTTTTATCGACACTTCCTTTACAATAAACAATTTCAAGTTTTAAAGGATAACACTATGAGAATAAAAAAATTCCAAGCCGATATTGCCAACAAAATTGTGAATATAACACAGTAGTGATATGCGGTAACAGAGCTTCTAAATTAAAAACTGTTTTATACACTATTACAAACTACATAAAGATACGTCTACTTAAATCAAATATTGTATTATTTACTCACATACAGAGGTTCTGTCATTTTGTTGTAGCTAATAAAACTTTTCGTATAAAATATAAGCGTTAGTTTTATTTTAACAGATCTTCTTTCAAACAACTAGCATCGCAACATACCAAATAAGAGACGACAATCTGAAAAATATCGTTTCGATCTTATATGTAAGTTAAATTGTATCTGATATACTGGGACTCAAACACGATACTACTAGCATTAATGCTGCATTAAAACTACTGCGCAAATTTCGAATGAAGCTCCATCACCTAAAAAATGAACGCATTAAAAAAGTATAGATTTACCGCTTCTTCTTTGTCAACCGATGGACGTCCACAGCTGGACATAGGTTTCCTAATGGGATCTCCACAATACACGATCGTGTGCCGCTTTTGGCATTAACGGCTTAATTTTTAACAACCATAGTGGAATTTTTCTTATAATAATCATAAGCCATTTCAATCCCTTTTCATAATCGGCGATTACAAATGATTACGCGCGAACATAATTACTGTATACTAAGCTATATACTTGAGCTGTGATAGCACAGCGGTGAGACCGTGTGACTCTTTCAAGGGGAACACGAGTTCAAACCCGGGCACCATTGAGTTTGTCTGTTAAAACTCATGTGTCTAATTGATAATTGCAATTAATCACACGCTTTTCGGTGAAGGAAAACATCGCGAGGAAACCTGCATATCTCTAGAGAATCATGCAGATGTATGATGTGTAACCTACCAATCCGCATTGGAGCGGCGTGGTAGAACTTTGCTCCAACCCTTCTCTCCAGAAACGGAGAGAGGAGGCCTATTCCCACAGTGGGATTGTAACAGGCCGTTACTTTACTTTTTTTAAGCTATACTCGCCAGTTGTCTATGATGGTTTACGATCGCCTACAGCCTGGTTTTTGGACACGCATCAAAGGCAATCGCTGGATGATAAGTATGATGGTATGTATCGTATAATACGGACCATCCTGTGGACATTTACACGATGATCATACTGTTTATAGACGATCACACAATCAACGAACATCGCTGATAGTGAAGAGCAGGCATAACAAATTACCGTGTAATGCCTGCTCTTAATATACATCTTCTTTAAGCCGAAATCATGGGTGTATAACCACTACGACGCACACATGCATTAAAAAATATCTAATACCCTTAATAGGTATATAAGGTTTAAAATTGCTTCACTCGCTAAAGTACTTCCTTTGTAATCCATTTGTATCATAATTGCTGACATTAGACTGAACTAAGCTATTCTATACTTTTGTAACTTGAATCCCAATGTAATACAACCATACAAATATCATATTCAAGGCGGTAGTTTTTATGTCTGTACCGCTTTCAGAGCTAATCCGCTGAAGCAATATGATTCAATTTAATACAATTTAAAACTAATATGTTATTAGAGTATAAAAATTTCCATTAACCTATTCTCTTTTTTTGGAGAAGGGTTAGACTCACCATGTTGCTTAAAAGTTTATTGGTAGGTTATGCATATGTATTTGTATATTATATTATAAGAAAAAAAATGTACTAAAGAAGTCATAGTATTTATTAATATAATCACATAAATTTTAAAAGAATGTTTGTTAATAGAATATAATTCGATTTAAGTATTATCATATCGTATGGACTCTTAAAGTTATTCGTAAGGAAAAATAATAACAACAACTTATAAGCACATAAATTTATTGAAAGTATTTAACAAAAGATGAATGATACACTTAAATGCTAATACAAAAAAAATCAGTCATCAAAATGGCAACTGCCACACTGGATACATTTGGTATGCACCTAAACATAAATTAAATGAAATTTACTCTGAGTTTTGGGCTTTCTCATTCGTTCCTTCGCTCTTGTCGTTTATTTCTTTACGAACAGGACCTGTCTGCGTTATCGGTACTTTCCTCTCACCTTTGACCGATTCTGATACTTTCTTTGGCGCCGTAATCGTCAACACCCCATCCGAAGAAAGTTTCGATTCAACTGTCTCAGGCAACGCGCCTTCCGGTAATGCGTATCTCCTTACAAAATGGCGTGAAACGTAACCATGTTGATCTTGTTTCTCCTCATGCTTGCCCTCCACAATAATGAAGCCGTCGGCAGTTTTGACGCTGATTTCCTCTGGCGAAAAATGTTGTACATCTAAGTTGATTTGAAGTTTGTTGGAGTCGGTTTTGATACTGGAGCCCACGTCCCGTGCTGCAGCAGCGAGATGGCGCCAAGGGCGATAGTAGTCCCTATTGACGATAGGTCCCGCCACAACCGTCAAAAGGTCTTCTGGAGTCAGTCCTAGACCAAAATGTTGATCCACAAGACGGCGGGGGCGTACGATGGGATAATCTTCCAACAAATATGGTAGTAGCGACATCTTCGTTGTATTCAATTTATTATAGTCGAAGAATACTACTCAAAAATTAGGGATTTCTTAGCTCTGACACAAGCTTCCAAGTTCAACTAAAGACTGACAGACGACGCACAGGCGTTGGTATTTATATTGTTAACAGCGCCATCAAGTAAGGAGTAGACTATTCTAGAATATTTTGAATTACACCTCAGATCAGGGCTTCTCAACTTTAATACGCGTAAATTAATTTATAATAAAACAAATATTTGTATAATAAATTTCACCATTTTTTAATTGTTCATGAACGTATTTTACTTACTTTAAATATAAAAGAAGTAGTATGATTTTATGTCAATTAATCGTATCTTTTACAATAATATATTATTACTGTTCCTTTTTAACCAGGTTTAAATTAAAGCACGACAGATAAATCGAACCATCTTTTCCATACTGATGAAGCTAGAAATACAAAATTATTTACTATGTATAAACATAAAAATGTAACTTTAATCTTCGAAACAAGTGAATTAATAATGTATGGTATTGAATTCTCTCCCGGTATTTATATTATCTAGTGCATGTGAGTTTTCTTGTTGTCACTTTAACGCACACGTTAACATTTGAAAAATTCCAGGGTTTAAAATAACTAAATAATAATAAAGTATACAATTAACAAACAAAGACGATGTCCGACAAGCACTGGTTCAACTTGATATTGTTGTATAAATGGAATAAGCAAATTGTTATCCTCCTGGCGAAAAATCATAAATATTGACGGCAATTATATTATTCAGTAAAATTTATTCAGAGTATAAAAAATTCAAAATTCTGTACACGGACAAAACTTTTCAGTAGTCTTACTATTTAAATAAAGATATCGTTAAGTAATCTAATGTAATAGTACTTAAATTACATAATCACGATAAATGACCACGATGTCACGTAACGACGCCTAATAGCACGATAGACGCCTGTCACGTAGGGTAGTAATATTACTTCAGAATTTACGGTGGATGTCAAAATTACGGGGGTTCGGTATCCCACAATAAAAGAAATAGTTTCAGCAGAAAATCCTACTATGAATGACTTAAAGAACAAAACTATTACACTACAAACTTATAAAACAGTGATACTTACTAACTAAAATAACTTTAACAAACTTGCCGAAACGTTAAACAATTGAGACTTGTTCAAAGTTCAAGTTCAAAGACGCATCCACGAGGCGGGAACGAATCAACAACTACATACTAATCCAAATAAGCGGAAAATTCCCCGAATTACGTATGCTACATCGACTAATTTCAGACACAAAATTATAGTAAAGAAAAGTAAAGTAACAGCCTGTTACTATGCCCACTGCTGGGCTAAGGCCTCTTCTCTCCGTTTTTGGAGAGAAGGATTGGAGCTAAGACCTACCACGCTGCTCCAATGCGGATTGGTAGGTTACACATATCCCTAGAATTCTCTAGAGATATGCAGGTTTCCTCACGATGTTTTCCTTCACCGAAAAGCGTGTGATAAATTGCAATTATCAATTAGACACATAAGTTTTAATAGAAAAACTCATTGGTGCCTGCCCGGGGTTTGAACCTATGTCGTCTCTAGAGAGTCGCACGGTCTCATCGCTAGGCTATCACAGCTTAATGTTGTATTACTTAATCGAAATGTTTTATTACTTAATTTTAATACAAACAATATATAATAAATTTCAGAAGTAAAGTTTTTTGAAAAATATTTTAAGTTAAGTTGAGAGCCCCTGCAAAGACTGTATTGGTCAAACCATGCGTCTAGAATGTTACGACGCATCGCATTTCGTACTGATAACTTCTGGAAGCTGTAATGTAGTTCAATATCAAGGTTATTATATCTATAACATTATAACTTTTATAATCGAAAGTGACATAAATAAACACTGATAACTAAATAAAGATAAATATGGTTTTGACTCATTGTTTAATGACAAAAAATGGTCATATTTGAATAAAACTTAATACTAAATAACAAAAATATATAAGTTAAATTATAATTCTAAGTAGTTACGTAATAGAAATATTTATCTTACGATAACCATGTTATAAAAATTCGTAAATTAGAGATTGCAAAATGTTTATTTTACTTTACTTTACTTTACTTTAAGATAGTTTTTTAATTTTTACATATTTATATAGGAAATTTCCAATCTTCGTAAATATATTTGTTAAAGTATTTTATCTTTAAGGATTAACAGGATTTTCGGGTTAATTTGCATCAAGTAATTTAGAACCATATAGGAAAGAATGTGTTGAATGTTTATTTAGTTTGTTAACGTATACGATTTAAGGTTGGTATAATTTTTATGAATTATGAAATTTCAATATAAACATGTATGTTATAAGTAATATTTATAGCTTCAAAAATGTTAACGAAACATCATATACCTATCTTCTGAAACAGTAACTGACAAGTCATAGTTAACCTTATTGATCCAATTTTATGAGCTCTGTATTATTCATAGGGCAAAGAAACACACACAGTTGATAATTGCAATTTATCACACGCTTTTCGGTGAAGGAAAACATCGTGAGGAAACCTGCATATCTCTAGAGAATTCTAGGGATATGTGTAACCTACCAATCCGCATTGGAGCAGCGTGGTAGGTCTTAGCTCCAACCCTTCTCTCCAGAAACGGAGAGAGGAGGCCTTAGCCCAGCAGTGGGCATAGTAACAGGCTGTTACTTAAAGAAACACACAGAACACTTCAATGTATATTTAAATTTCAAAGTACTAAAAATTCGCCCTGTTTCTTGTAAACTTTTGACACATTTGAAATAGGTATTATTTGATTGAATCAACAGTTGCACCTAGGATAAGCTGTTTGTACCTATTTATTTTTTTAGTTTAAACGTTAAGGAAAACCGCTGACTTACTATTAAACCGCAATGTCTGTTGTAGGATTAGTAAAATAGTACACTTTCTGTGTAGAAAAGATTTGAATCCATAATTTTTAACACCTATTTCCTCCATTAAAAGTATTTTTTTTCTAGGCATAACCTAACTTAAAGAATGAATAGAAAAGAGATTTTATCTTATAATAAGATAACACATTTTTCATAAAGACTTATGAAAAATGTCTATTAAAATAGTTAAATTGTTGTGTAAGATGCAGAACAATAATCATAATACCTATGAATTAACTACTAAAACATCGATCGTCGAATATATAGTCGAATACATAAAATATGAATACATAAATTATGTGATAAATTTGTTATACACCCAGTTGACATTTCTGTATTATCTAACTTAATAACCAGATTATCATTATTATGAATTCTATATTCTCCTCCTGCATACATAAGCGCAGGGATTAACTCCAATTAAATAGAAATTCAAAATATCAAGATTTATGTACATATTCTTATACTATTGTTTGCCTAAAAGTTCGTTTAAGCCGTTAGGTTTTTATGAGTTCTTAGTAACATAAAGAAATCTCGAAAAGTCGTAAAGCATTTGGCCCGCTTTATCTATATAGATTGTTATAGGTAGAACAGGTAAGTATTACTATTGTATACAAACAACCGACGCCGGCCGGCGATTTCGGGATCATTCATTGGCACTGATAAGTAACAAGTAAACGCAGCGTTGTTTTTATCAATTTTCGAGAAATTTCTACTCCACATTAGATGGCGTTACGAGTATAAATACTTAGCCAGGCGCGCTCTGGCCATGATTTGAAATCGAGCTACAGTACAGTAAACTTCAGAACGCACTGTGCGACTAATACAATCTTTAATTTCTCTAAATTTGTACAATTGTCATAAATTTCCGTGAATTAGTAGAAAAATGTCTATTCTACCATACGTTTTCGGTTATGATTGGCCACGTAATAGGCCCAGCCGTCTCGTGGATCAAGATTTCGGACTGGCGTTGACACCCGACGATTTTTTAACTGTTGCCGCAGCACCTCTTCTTTCTGGAAAATATATCCGGCCGTGGCAACAATTGGCAAACGCTGCACGAGAAGTTGGCTCCAGCATCAGAGCGGACAAGGATAAATTCCAAGTAAATCTAGATGTTCAGCATTTCGCTCCGGAAGAAATTAGTGTCAAAACAACGGACGGCTACATCGTAGTGGAAGGAAAACACGAGGAAAAGAAGGATCAACATGGTTACATTTCCAGACAATTTGTAAGGAGATATGCTCTTCCGGACAACTGTAACCCGGATACCGTCGTCGAGTCCAGGCTTTCTTCGGATGGTGTTCTAACCGTTACTGCTCCAAGACGGCAGATGGCTATAAAGAATGAACGTAGTGTTCCGATTCAGCAAACTGGGCCCGTTCGCAAGGAAGTCAAAGATAATACTGATGATGAAGAGAAAAAGTAAATACATATAATTCCTTAAATAATTATGTACCTCGAATGAAACTTACGGAGACTGATTTTTTAGTTTTTCTTTTTTTGTTTTAATAAACGAAAATCTACGTCAAATGATGTTTCATTTAAAGAGTACCTAATATTTTCATTTTCGTTATAGTTTTGAGTGTAGATTTTGGTCAAGAGTATATTTTAAAAATATAGTTTAAAAAAATATTTTAATAAGCTAGATTTTCTTGAAAAATAATTATTGAAATATGTGTTGCCCGCAAAGCTTATCGCATCGTACCGTAATAGATTTTAGCTTTAAATATTTTCTTTTAGAAATAATGAGCGGTCTTATCGTGGGGTATAATCCAAAAAAGCAACTTTTTTAAGGAGTTTTTTAATATAAATTATATTGAAATTGAGTTGCATTGCAATAAATAAATTTTATTTTACTTTAAGTATAGTTAACCGATACTGGGCTATGATGCATTTGACAAAATATGAAAGATGATGCCCCTGAATTTTTATTTTACTTATGTTTGTTTTATTTCTTGCCAAATGTGTAATGTGTTTAATAGTAAAAGTGTGCCATTATTATAATCTTGATATGATTACACGTTCTGGTACATAAAAAAAAAATTTACCAAAAAATAAAAAATGTAGGGTAGACAAGCCTTTTCTCTAAGGAGTATGAAAAAAAGATAGTAGTCTTAGATCTAATGAATATGCATATAAAATTTATAGAAATCGGTCCCGCCTTTTCGGAGGAATATGCTAACTAATCTTGTGACACGAGAATTTTATATTTAAGATTCTCCTATAATCCGCAATAAAATCAAATAGATAAAATATGTAAATCTAAATTTTGGGGTGTACTATGCTTATTCCATAACAGATAAATACAATCGTAAATTCAATTATATATTACGTCCATTAATTCGCATAGAACATCAGTAAAAATGTAGAAAAGCGCAAGCTGTAGTATTATCCTAGATGTTCGATCTTATCCTTCATAATAAGAAGCTTTTTTTTAAAGCTACCTATTATTGAGTATTGTATACCAACCACCTCAACGTAAACGTTCCTCGCTATGATGATATTAAAACTATTATATTAAAAATAATATTATATCTTTTCGTGATATATACGCATAAAAACAATTGTATCGTTGTCGGGTTTTATACTCAGCTGCACACATATATTTTAATTCAACTCAACAAACACCTCTATACGAAATAACTGTTAATGTTTACTAACCTACCTGGCCTAACGGCATATTCTAAGTTTACACCTATGGAGACACCAGACTAATATGGAGTAATAATCCAAAGTTAAATTGTTTATGTTTCATTCGCATTTTTCAGAATTAGCATGTATACTCATATATTTTCTTAAACATTTGAGCTTTTTACTCAAAGATACGCACGTAAACCCAAGTCAAGGATCCAGACCACCGCCAACAGCTTCCATATATCTAATAAACCTCGTTATATTTATAATTTCGTAATATAACTCGTTACTTGAGTACAGCATCAGTTTAATACGTAAATAACGACAAGCCAAGCAGTGCTTGTATAATTAAAGTGAATAAATAGATATCGTGTAGGAAACCTATGGGATTTTAGATGAACAGTATAAAACCGTATTAAATGTGGGAAATGCATGCAAGCTAGCACACTAGCGTTTGTGAAATGTATATAGAGGCTAGAGACTAGAGTTAGTATACTACAGTGCCATCCTTAAACGTGCTACGAGTATATTACATTAAAGAGATAAAGAAAAAGCAAATGAGGGTGATCTATCTGTCTCTCTTTTTTACTTGTGATTAGACAAAGATGAAGTATACGAGTTTCGTCTTCCCCCACATTATTTATTGTGTCACTAGCACATACAGGCATGCCTAGGCTTCCTACTCTAGTATTAATAACTCTATGGAAATATGCACTTTTTTACACTCTGCCTACGTTAATATGCACTCACAATCCCTTCCAAGAAATTTTCAGGTAAGATGTTTTATGCATGAACCTTTACCTACGGGGATTTCGTAATTTGAACTGCTTTTGTGGTTCTTTTAGAAAGTTCGACAACAATTGAATTTGCACTTAGCATAACAGAAAAGGATCAGTAACGTCCCTCTATCGACAAATAACAGCTGCTGCAAGATTATGTTTATATTTTAAGAAGTAAAATTATGGGGATAAAGATTTTACGCTTGATAAGTTGTTATAAAAATCTCACTTTGACATAAAATATTTATAAAAACGCAGTGTTTTCAATTTTCTTTAGGAAATGTAAGTTTCTCGTAATAAAACAAACAAATGTTGTTTACTGTGTATAATATTGTATTCCTAAATATTATTTTACCTAATTTACTTTCGGACTATTTTTTTACCGGCAACACAAGGCAAAAGTGAAAAAAAATCTTTTTATTAAGATACCTACTTCTATTAAACTCATAAAACATAATTCGCGATCATATTCAAAACTGTATTCAAATAAGCATTAGGTACATGATTAGACACTACCGAAGTATTAAAATTGAATAAACCTTTGATTAAATAGCAGTAAATTTTGACATTATTTAGGTTGTATATTTTTCAAGTGCCAAATATGTCATAGTTGGCTACGCTTTTAGTGAAATGACAATATATTTTCCAAACAAATCATAAATTATGAAAGTTAGGTATCAATACGTATAATTTATTTTAAATATGATCCTCAGCCCTTTATTAAATGTCAGCTTAAAACCAAAATTATATACGTTGATAAAACAAACAAGAAATGTGAGGCCTAACATAAAGATTGGTAAAGAAAAGTTTCAAATAAGTCTCGATGTACACCAATTTACTAAAGAAGAGTTAAGGGTTAAGGCACGTTCTGAATACGTAATAATTGAAGGGAAACAGGAGAAGAAAACCAAGAAAGGTTGTCTAGTCAGACAATTTATCCGAAGGTTTAGATTGCCAGATGGTTGCGACCCGCAAAAAATTGAATCTAAATTATCTCCAAATGGATATTTAACTATAACTGCACATCGAAACTCTTGCAGTACCAATTGGCCTTGCGAAACTCTGGTGCCAATATCATATACTCCTAAAGGCTCTGAAGAGAGTGAATCTATGTTTAAACTCGATGATAAGCCTTTGGTTTCCACGTCTGATAAGAAAACGCTGTAAGATTGTGTCTTTTGGAGAGGGGTTGAAAAAGGAAATTTTGCGGAACAAGCCTTGCATGTTACGACTATAGTGACGTTAAATTTGCAATGTAATAGTAATTGTAAACAACACACCAATCGTTAATTGAGATATGTTGCATATTACTCATTTTTATAGCACTTCAAGTTAATGATCTTTATCCAAAAATAATTGCAAGTCACAAGGTGGGTAGACGCCCAGAATAACTTTTTATTTTTGACTTGACGACAAACGATAAACATACTAATGAGTCTGTGTACATTTTTTATGTAATATTTGCGCATGAATAATTCCAACCAGCTGTCTATTTCTGTACAAAGATTTGTTTAGTTTAAAGAATTATAAACATGCAGTGATTCATTTGAACATCGGACCAATAATTTCATTTGCACCTAGAAATTTCTAGTGCATGTACGTAAATAAACGGAAGACAGCGTCACTGCGGGTTATATATAAATAGGACGGACTGAGACTTAAACTAGTAGCATTCAGACTAGAAGTATAGCACCATTATGTCGCTTGCGCCATACTTTTTTGACTACGATATCCCGCGTTGGCCACGCCGCCTTCTCGATCAAAATTTTGGCCTCACTTTAACGCCGGAGGATCTTTTTACTGCAACAACGAGTCCGGTTATACCTAGATACCGATTCTTCTGGCCAAAAGATGCTGGTTCATCTATAAAGCTGGAAAAGGATAAGTGGCAGATTAGTGTTGATGTTCAGCATTTCGCTCCTGATGAAATCACTGTGAAAACTGTTGATGGACATATCATGGTTGAAGGCAAGCATGAGGAGAAACAAGATGAGCATGGCTTCATTTCTAGGCATTTTGTAAGGCGTTTCAAGATCCCGGAAGATACCAATCCGGATGCGATCGAGTCACGGCTTTCTTCTGATGGCGTTCTGACTGTCTTAGCATCAAGAAAAGCAGATACTCTAAAAGGTGAAAGGAATGTTCCGATAACACATACTGGTCCTGTCCGAAAGGAAGTTAAAGAAGAATCGATTCCAGAACAAAAGTCCTAGATATAATATTCGTGGTGTTATAAATTTATTGCGTGTTTCTTGTCTCTAACTTGTGACAATATGTGATTGCCTACGAGACTGTAAACAGTATTTTTTTTAATAACGTATGTATTTAATCGAGTTATTTTCTTTAAAGTGTTACGCTTTTGTAAGATTTTAAAACTAAACTTTAGTGATGTATCAATATACGTTGTGTTTTTAAGAAGTTGTTCTTATCAAAGTCGAGACCTCCGTCCGATAGTAGAAAAATAAAAGGCTGGTTTTAACGAAGTTAAAACAAGCACACTTAATAAATCTACTGTTGTTTAAATTATTTTGAATGAAAAAAACGAGAGATATATTATTTCATTCTATTAAAATTCAGTAATAATAGGCTTTTTTAGATCAACCCTTATAGCTAGTTAAAAAAAAAAATATTCCTTTTATAGATTGAAATATTAAAATAATTATTTTATAATAAGTTGTTTTAGATTGTATTTACGTTATTTGCCTGTATTAACTTTTTCTAATTATACCGGTTTTCCAGCACATAACATATTTTAGATCTGCATTAGTATTAGTTTCGTTCAATCATCACAATGTTTAACTAAAAAAGGTGCTATTGTCAATAATCAAATTCTAAACAATCAAACAAATTTGATTCCCAAAATGTAATCATTCGGATACCTGTACACATCGCTAACTGAACATACATGTTCTAAAAATTCCTTGCACATGACATAAAAAACAATACATTTTAATAAAACATATTTTATTACCTATTAAAAAAACTATAGCGACGATACAACGCAATTTTTGTCCTTATAACTATTTTCAATGTCTTGTAATGTACGACTATTGGTTTCAGGCAAAACAAAACATAATATTACGGATACTATAATCGTTATAAATGCAAACATAATATAAATCGCCACTTCCCCATAGCTCGTAATAAAATTAGGTGAAATCTTAACACAAATAAACAAAAAAAAGTATAACAGAGCAGCACCGATGCCAGATCCTAATCCTCTTAAATTTGCAGGAAATAATTCGGGAATAAAAGACCAAGCTAATGAACTCACAGCACCACCGAATCCTGTATACAAAACTATGATAGTTATTGATGACACAGAGTCCAAACTTTCAATATACAAGTAAAAAGCTAAAACAAACAAAGTAATGCTACAGCCAAAATTAGCAACCGTAAAGAATATTTTTCGTGGTATCAATTTGCTGCAAGCAACAACTGAAATTACTATAACCAACCTCACAGTATCTAAGCCAATCATTAGTAAGAAAGAGTCAATACTATGTTTAAATGTAAGATCGAGCAATTCTTGCGCGTAAAAAGTGAAAACATTTACCCCGTTAAATTGTACACAAGATAAAATGACAACAGTGATAAGTGGCTTAACAAATGTTATATTCATAATATCCCTTAACATCTTTTGGTTAGGTTTTTCATTTTGTCGTTGTAAAGCTAACTGCAATTCTTTCTCCGCTTCAATTCCTTCACCTCTAAACCATTTAAATGAGATTGCACCTTCAGCGATATTTCCCTTCGATATAAGCCATAAAGGGCTTTCTTTTAAATATAATAACACAATCAGACATAATAAACAAGCCCCTGCGTAAATATAGCAACATAATCTCCAAGAAATATATCCACCCATAATATGGCAAATACTGATGCCCAAAGAAAGAGATATGGAAGTGCAAATAAGTGTAAATTGTCTGTATTTCGGGTCAGTAACCTCACCAAGATATACTAGTGATATGGGTCTATTTGAACCTCCAGATAATCCTGATACAAACCTTCCTATTAGCAAGGAGGTATTATTCGGTGCAAGGGCTAAAATAAGCCAACTTATTAATGATATAAGTGCTAATATTATATGTCCTGTTTTTCGACCCAGAGCGTCGATTACAGATCCAGAGAAAATAGATCCTATCATCATAGATAGTGGAGTGATTGAAGCTGAAAAGGAAATAAAAAAAAACCTAATTAAAAAAACTACATGTCATTTCCAATCATCTATAAATTATTCAAAGAATATGATGGCACAATAGGTAATGATTATTTTTTCCATAGATTAAACTATAAAACATGAATGACAAATTTAACTAGCGGGTGTGAAAATATTATGACAGGGGAAGAAGAAAAACAAATTTTCAAAACATTAATAACTAGGTATGTGTAACTAACAACAATAATAATATAATAAAATATAATAGTAATAACAATTATTCTTTGAAAAGAGCAACGAGTTTCTTGCTGGTTCTTCTCGGTAGGAATAGCTTTCCGAACCAGCAGTAAATAATGACGTAGCTCTTGTTTAAAATTTTACTTGCATAAAGAATATTGTGACTTTGAAAAAAAGAAGAAGAAGAAGCTAGTAATTAAGACTCATAACATCTTACCTATCCAAGAAGCCAAGTTTTTATCATAAGGAAAGCTCGGGTCCTTTTCCAATTGCGGGAGGAGGACTGCGGTGATCCCAAAAGAAAAGCCCGCAGTAACGGATAACAATCCTGAAGCAATAGTGGCCACAACCTCAAAATGAAAACATTAGTAATGTTTGGTGGAAATATGACCTTACAAACTTGTGTAACACAAGATACAGAGATATTATATTATATACAGAAATATTTTCCTCAATTGTTGGTCAACTCTATCTAAATCTATCGATGGAGACGCGAACCCAAGCCCTCGTTTGATGGACTTATTGTGCATACAATAAGTCCATCAAACGAGGGCTTGGTAATAAGCATTTATTACTTATAAACTTATAGACGCCGATATTATCTAATTATTAATTACGGGAACTGCGTGCAACAAATATTTGCCAAAATCGTTGACGAACTTCTATAATTATTTCTATAATATTAGTTAAAGAATTTTTGCTTAAATATTATTATTTGAACTCTTCCAATGGCTTTTATTTCGCCATGGATCACCACAATCTTGCAATTACATCAGAGGAGTGATATCAAGTAGTGAATATGTGCAATACTAGTGTAGTGTGGTGAGGGTGATGGTTTGGTGGAATCATTTTACAAATTCTGTATCAATAATGTATGAAGACGAATAGTACACTCTACTTTTCGCATTAAATAGATTTTCTCTAATTGCGAATTACAGCAATATATATATTTTTTAATTATGGAGTTTTACCTGTTTAATGACATATTCCTTTTGAAATCCTTCTTTCATTTTACACTGACAATTTAACAAGTACAAAAAGCGTCGTGACCCAGTAATATTCTGTTACTGAAGTTAACTTTACCCAGCTAACATTAATAAGTTAAATTTAAATATTTATCAATTATATTACACACGAAACACATAAATATTATACTCGCATAGAAAATATCAATGCGACTGACGAATTTTATTAAATAAATTTGTTATTTGCACATATGTTTCATAATTGCACTTGCGTCTGAAACAATAAAACTATTAATGAATCGGTTGATTGTTTAAAACTTTAACACGATTTTATGTGCCACATTTTAATATCAAAATCTAAATGCAAGATGATAAAACTTGATTATTGTAATTTATAGAATTAGGCGCTACCTTTCGGTATTCCATAGAACAGAAGCTATGATAGAATTAGAATTATTTTGCTATAATCCACGTTAGTTTAGAAAAGCTATGTAATGCTAAATGTAGGAAGCAAACAACGTTCACAATTCATATACCTTCAGGTACCTTACACATGCTGGATTAGTTTCCACACGTGTCCCAACACACCGCCGAACAAAAGTTCGTTATAAACTATTCAACTAAATGAAGGTAATCTTAATTGTAACCCCTCGTTCGCACGAGAGGTTTTTACCGTGTGCTAAAAATAAGTCGAGATTAAACAAATGGATATCCACTATCCAGGTATTTGTTCACACGACAGCGTATTTAGGCATTAGGGCTTAGTGCGTTGAGCCGAATATATCATACGAAAATTCTTGCGGGGTTTTAACGCGACGTATTTTTTACGCCGGTGCTATTGGGGGGGGGGGGGGAGCATTTCAGTGTGGTTACGTGCAAAAATGACGCGTACCTACCTTATTTACTTTAAAAATTATCTGAGATTTTTTAAAAAATAATTTTGCAACTTTCAATTGAATGTAATAACTTATAGTTTGCAAATATAGTTACAATACTTATTATAACGACAACAATATTTTTCCTTTACCCATCGTAGCACTAGAGGATTTTTATCCAGGTATCTGTTCACGACAGCGTATTTAAATCGCGACGTATTTTATCGTGCATTTTCCATTTTAGTCCTTAGGGCGAGGGCGTTAAGCTGAATATACCATACGAAACTTCCTATAACGCCTATTGTGGAATTTTAACGCGACGTAATTTTTACGCCCGTGCGACGAGGAGTTAGACATATTAACTTATATAATTCATAAAAATATAAAGAATTATAAAACGATAGGTGATGTATATAATAGACAAAGTAGGAATCGACATAAGCTTGCGACTCCTGCTTTGCGCCTAGCTAAAGTACGTAAATCGTTTGTGGGTATGGGTATAAGATTCTATAATAAAGTTCCGAAATCAATTTTGGCCATGCCATTACAGCAGTTTAAAACCACTGTTAAAAAGAGGCTGATACAGAAAGCCTACTATACTGTTGAAGATTACTTAGATGATAAGGATGTGTGGATATAGGTGCACCTCTACCCTGTACAAGACAGTAATAAATAAATGTAATTAGTTCTAAGATTTATATTTTAAAAAGAGCAACCGCCGAGTTTCTTGCTGGCTCTTCTCGGTAGGAACAGCTTTCCGAACCAGCAGTAAAGTTGACGATTCAAAAGCACTTGTTTACAAGTTTATTTGAATAAAGAATATTTTGAATTTGAATTTGAATAACAAATAAGAAGCAATTTTCCAAAAGTCAACCCATTTAATCTCTTTCAACAACTCAACATATAATGACAGCGACAATGCTTTTCTTTTTTATTACTGACCAACTATATGAAGGAGGTTGTATTTTAAACACGTAACATTATTTTGGCTTAAAGAAACTTGTTTGCTTGAAGGTTCAGATATCAATAAAAATCCTTCAATTTAAAGTTGATTTCTGCTCAAAGTAATAATACAGTGGCCAGTTACTTTTAGCGGAAATTATACAGAAACATGAATACTTTGCCTGCCTTCATGGTTTATATAATAAATATTACTCATCAATAATCATAAAATAATAAAGATCAAAATAGAGAAAATATTTTGTTACTGTCAAGTCTTGTCGCGGAGGGTCATGAATACATTATATACCAATATGTATACTTAAAAGAATTTAAAAAATGTAATTAAAATGTAATCAATTCATGTAAAACTAATTAAAGTAAAATTAATTTAGTATAATATTGTTAGCAATTTTCACATTTGTTTAATAATTATAATAATAATATTGTATTGATATTAATTACTATATTAAGTTAAATGTATTTGGATGTTTAAGTATTGACATTAGCCTCAACTTGAGGGGATATTAAAAAGATATAGAGAGAATTCTTTTGGCGGCATTCTGGTACGACGTAAAATAATTGTAATTAAACTAAAAAGCGTAATAAAGTGTTTTAAGAATTGTTTTGGCATGTTATTGAAAACCTTTACGAAATATTTTATCAATATTTAGTAACACCCCACAAAATAATTTTATTCGAGGTATTAAGGCATCTTGATATAAGTTTTACTGGATCGTTAAAATACTCTGATAAATTTAAGTTTACTAATTGAAAAGGCGAAGTATAAATAAAAAAAACAACTATCACACAAAAAACATTTATTTTATAAGTATCTAACTAAAAGTATCAGTCTTATGGGAAACAAAATTACGGAATGAAATAGACAATAGAAAATAAAGTTACTGCGCCTTATCACCATTAGCCTGGTCCTTCACCTCCTTCCTTACTGGCCCTGTTTGAGCTATTGGGACGTGGCGTTCTCCCTGCACCGCTGGTGGTACCTTCCGTGGTGCAGTCACAGTCAGAACACCATCCGACGAAAGACGAGATTCAACAGTGTCAGGAGTACACCCTTCGGGTAGAGCGTACCGGCGCGTGAACTGACGAGATATGAAACCATGCTGATCCTTCTTCTCTTCATGCTTTCCCTCCACAACGATGTAACCGTCAGCAGTTTTAACGGTTATTTCCTCGGGCGTAAAATGCTGCACGTCCAGATTTACTTGAAACTTGTCCTTGTCACTCTTGATGCTTGAGCCGAGGTCTCGGGCAGCAGCGGCCATATGCCGCCAAGGACGGTAGTAATCTTGGCCGACGACAGGACCTGACATGACGCTTAAGAGATCATTGGGCGTTATTCCAAGGCCAAAATGCTGGTCTATCAAACGGCGAGGGCGTTCCATCTCGTAGTCAATAAGGAATGGTAGCAGAGACATCGTTTATATTGAGGTTTAATCAATCGCGTATTAAACAGTTATGAGTAAGATAGTCACAACGTAACTCCACGATATTTTGTAAACAACTGACGAGTACTACGACAAAATCGAAGTATTTAAGCATCGCGCGCAGCAAATCTGGAATGGGGTAGAATGTTCGAGATTTCAGCTGCTCTCAAACTACGGGTCGCTTCCATTTATATTTATTATATATTTAATTTAATTTTTCGTTTCTTTTAAACAATAAGTGCAATATTCTCATAAATTTAAGCTTTTAAGAGCTATAATTCATATTTAACATAGAATGGCTAAATCTCGGTAATTTCGGTTGGAGTACTATAAATAAATGTTTCTTTATAGAATTTCTATCCAGTTTACAACTTACAGACTTACATGTTGAGATAGTTACACACCAGTAACTTATTCAAATTTCCAGAGTGAAACTAATGTATCTTGTTGTATGTCACGGTACGACATACACCCTTAATATCTGATGGTAAGTCAAATACAAATGTAATATTTAACTACAGTTTTACAGAACAATATAGGCTATTTTACAATAGTAAAAAAAAATAGGGGTCCCTATTAAAATATAATAAGATGTGAAAAAATCAATGTCTGCAAAAAAGGACAGGCTACAATATCTGGAGATATTGTAGCCTGTACTTTGTAGTTATGTCAATATAACTACTTTTTTAGATTGTAAAAGTTGATAAAAGCGCTGTCGATAATCACACCATATTATATATTCATGCCATAACTAATTGAAGGTAGCGATCATTATAACAGGGCTTGCAACTGGTGAGTTAGCCCTTATTCTAAGGATACCAATGATACCCTGGTATATATCCTATACCTTTGAAAGAATTCAATTTCCGATAAAAACTTTGCAGTAAGTATTAATAATTCACAGGGCAAAAATTTTAATTCACAAAAATAAATGGTATTGAATTTAAGTAAAATTACAGTTTTTTTAATTTCCATTAAATATTATTATAAACGTCACATATTAAATAAGTCAGACACAAAAAAACTTTTAAATGCACTTATTTACTTTAAAAGTACCAGATAAAATGTGAAAGTAATAGATTATTTTATTTGCATCAAAATTATTCGATATGTGCTCGAAATTTTGTTTGCTTGCTTGAGAACCTCTGATTTATTCCATAGAAAGAATTGAAGATCGAGAAAAATCTAGAACAGAAAAGCGCCATCTCGTGTTGAATAGCTATAATAGCTTCTACTTTTTACGAGACCCTACATAGATGGCAATCATTTAAATGGATAAACGCCATCTACAAAAATTAACTAGAATTAAAACCGTGTTGCCTGTTCATTACATGATTATATAAAAAAGAAAAATAATAATTGATATCTGGTTTGTAAAGGAAATGATGCAAAAATTTTATTTTTACTAATAATTTTATTGGCTTTTAATAAATCTTATTCACACTCAAATTTCATTACTGGCAAGAATGACATTACCATCAAAAGCATCTAGTGATGTAGTGACTCAACTTATCAGGTGGCTGTCCATTGGTCGTCGGTATCTACGTCGACTGATCACTGAATATTTGTAGTAAAAGTATTAACGTCAGGTACTACAGACTGGAAAATTGTGATAATTTCCTTACGTTTTTTAAATTACATTATTAAGTTTACGGTGTTTTTATATTCCTTTTTTAATTTAACATATTTAGTGTTAAGCAAAAAGTGTAACGCTGCCTTAACACCTGCAGTACTTTTGTGGATGTTGTGAATTTTGTTTTTGTGATTATTACTAGTGCGACAATGGCAGACAATTCAAAATTAACCGATGAAGAGTTGGTCGAAATAAGAGAGCAGTTTTCACAGGTATGGAAAAATTATAATTTATAAGTACACAACCGGCATGTGCGTAGATCCATTCTGAAACTAATATGTACTTGGTATGGTCGGAAAATATTGATTCTGCTTTGATAAATCCCAAATGTCGCATTTCACTATAATACAAATGACTTCTCTAATTGAATAAGATTGACTACTATAACTATACATTCTACGTTTTTAAACCGCGTGTGGTCAAATCTTTTAGACGTAGTATTTATTTTATGTCTCTGGTGCATAATTAAAAAAAGTTGATTATCAGCTTACAATTTCGAAATTTTATTATCATCTATCTGATTAGATTTTACAGCACAATAGAAATTATTCAATAAAAAAATTCTTAATTGCAAGAACAAATTGAAAAAAATTTATGTTACACATTATCTCAGTTTCTTATTTAAACTTATCTAATAAGCTTCTTATCATATCATGTAATGAAGTATTTACAATATTTTTCATATAATCATTGTGAGAGCATTTATTGCTTTGTCGAGAATATAAAATTAATGCTAATGTATATTGTTCTCTAGTATGGACATCACTATTAATCAAACATGTAATTAATAAATAATGATAATTCTAACATTATATTTGCGAACTCATATGTACACAGAATTCTGAGTCTTGTCCAGGAATTTCCTCTGGCATTAATATTAGTAAATTAATAATATAGCAATATATATGCTAATGAAGCTGAACATCATGGAGCTGTAGTAATGGAAAATCATATAAAACACAACCTAATTTTTATTATAAATAATTTATATTTCTGTAAAAAAAGTAATAACAATATTATTTTGCTATAATCCTCGATAAAGTAAATGGAAAATATATATAATTCTAAATCTAGAGTGGACTATCTGATTCATAACTGATACGTGCAGGATTCATAGAAACATACACACAAAAACTGTCAACAGAGAGAAAGTCAGCTGTTGCAAAAACCATACAAATGAAGTTGTAGGGAGTAATATTAAAAGAAATATCTATAAAAAATCTGTTATATCTTGTTAATTTAAATTATTTCCTCATTGTATTAAAGATAATCATGCAATAAAGCATGGATACAAAGAGTTTTTTTTTTTTAAATAATTTTTCATACACAACATATATAGTCAAAATATGTAATTCCAACTCTCTATTAGTTTCCAGGCAGTTACCATTTGCATAAGAATTTAGTGATAAGGTCTAATAATAGAAAGGAATCTTCAGAACTATAACAAAAATTACTGATTGTTTTATATAATAAAATACTGATCATAATCAAGTTAATCTAATTAAATAGTAACAGCTTTCAGTTAAGCATTGAAAGTGAAATTCCATATTCAAGTTACCTAAAAGATAAATACTACCATAGTAGTATTTAGACCATAGTCAGTGCAAACTGAAACTGAACTCATTTGGCAAAGATTAATGGTAGTGTCACTAGAAATAGTTCCCACCTTAACTTATTAAGGCTTAATTTAGAGGAAGGGAAGATGGATTCATAAATCGTCATACAATAGAACATGTATCAAGAACAACTGCTTTTGTAGTGGTATATACATATTATTATTACCTATAAGGATTACCCATCCTAAGATAATGTTACATATGGCCAGGCGTTCTAGTCTCTATAAATACAAATATATATATATATTTAATATTGCACGTAGGTATAGCATTCCCAGAGTATATAAATATTAAAAAAAAACAACATATAAGATTGTCTATGGATACAGACAAAGGATAAGAATATCGAGGTCAACTTAGATACCCAAACCAATATTCACGTGAAACTGTTGAACAAACATGAGTCAATAGAGGCCAAAGTTAAATGTATTCCGTGTGTGTCATATGTTTTCCCATTACCCAAGAGTATTTCGCTTTACCAGCATTGCCACGCGATTCGGTATTCGTACCTCGTACCCGTATTGCCTTGACATCGTCTTGTCTACAAAACGCTTCAATAAGCAAATCGATATGTTATTCAAGTGATGATACTACATCTATATTTTTTAATATATAAAGTTGAAGAGATTTTTTGTTTGGTTGAACCCGCTATTCTCAGGAACTACTAGACCGATTTGAAAAATTCTTTAAGTATAAGATAGTCCATTTATCGAAAAAGGCTATACTATATCACGCTAAGATTTTTAATTATTTATCTAAATAAATAAAAATAAAGATGAATGGGAGAAGAGCAGCAATAAAAAATATTGTGAAAACGGCAAAATTTAAAGCTTTCCTAGCTTGCGATAAGTTAATGGCAAAAGTTAGTCAAAAATCATGTATTACAAAATTATTCCCCTCTAAAAGTTCTAAATAAAAGTCCGGGACAGCATATGTGTAACTTTTAAGGTTAACCCTCATTAAGCATAATTAATATTAGTATTAAGGTTTATTCAAATGATAAGACTGCAGTCCACGCGAACGAAGTTGCGTTTAAAAGCTAGTATTTAATATGTGTATTATGTAAGATAGAAGATGAAATACAATATTTGAATGCTATTTGAACAATCGATTTTGGAAATGTATATTTGAGATCTGTTTTTAACCTTTTGACCCTTAAAAGTATTTACCAGATTCAACACTTAACAAAAGGTTCCTTAATAGTATTTTTTATTTCAAATTAATATTATAATGTTAATTTGCTAGCTATTATAACTGTACCAACTTCATCGACAAACTTCACAGACGCATCACGAAGTGTGTAATCCAGGGATCAAAGCGAATAGAAGCTCCACTAGTGGATGCGAGCGTCGTTTTATAAGTGCTCTCTCTCTCTTTCTCTCTCTCTCTCTCGTGTTATTAATATTTGTTCTCGTCTTACTCTCTTTTCACTGTTGGAGATGCACTGAACATTCTGGTACTTTCTATCTAGCGGCTAGAACTTTTTTAAGGTAGTATTTAGTGGACTACTCTCCTTCAACCAATGAATCTACTGCTGGATATAGGCCTATTTAATTTGGACGTAATATATCTGGGATATGCTGTGATAGCCGAACGGTGAGATCGTTTTCCTCTCTCTAGGGGAACATGGATTCAACCCAAGGCTGGCACCATTAAGTTTTTCTGTCAAAACTTATGTGTCAATTAATATTTTCAATTTATAAATCGCTTTTCCATGAAGGAAAACGTTGTTGAAAGAAAACCTGCATATCTTTGGAGAATTCCGATGCCAATTAGAGCAGCATGGTGGGTCTAATCAGAACCCTTCTCTTCAAATAAGGAGAGAGAAGGCCAATGCCCAGCAGTGAGGGAGAGTTTAGTAAGATATTTTATAAATTTATCAGATGTAATATAATAGAATGTCTATCTATCTATTGGATTTATGACTACATTTTGATGTGAACAAGCATAATCGATTGCCCGTTGTCTCGGCGGTTGCTAGGTTTTGTTCTTTAAATGATGCAACCTCAATTGATTTGAGCTGAGTAATTTAACGTTGGATTCATTATTGACTTTACGTAAAACAAATTCACTGAGGCAATTTAAATTAGTCGAGTAATCTCACGCTTAGTTAACACCTAAAAGCAATGATGCATACTTAAATTTTCCGGTGTTTAGCCAACACTATCTTTGTCTATACTAATTAAAAGTCTTAATTTTTCTAAAAATTAAATTGATTTGTTTTCCAAATCTTCATCCGTTTTCTTAAATAAATCGTGACAAATTAATTATGAGGTAACCTTTGGAGATAGAGACATGCTGTCGCAGACTTTTTTGAATAGTATTTTTGCAGATATACAATTCTGTGGTACATTATTTGAGTGTATCTCTGTTGGTTTACGCGGCGTACACGACAAAACTCCCAGCAGGTGAGTTTTTTTTTAAGAAATGCGCAACCTTTTGAACATAATTAATGTAAAACCGTACCGTACTGTTAACTCAAACCTTCTATAAGAATCAGATTATCTTTTAGTAAAAACTGTACAAAAATTAGCTCAGTAGATTTTCAGAAAATCGATTATATACAGATAGACAGCTTTTAGGGACATTGTTTTATAAGATGGGTTGTTCATTGTTGATGATATTTATATTGTAAAAATTATTGAAAGTTAAAATTATTTCTTTGTTAGTTACTGGAAATCGAACCCAACACAAGCAATAAGTTTGTGATACAAACAATTACCGCTATGCCACAGCTTGTCAAATACGGGGAAATAAATAAAGTCTGCTTTTTTGAACTGTCGGCACGCACTCAGCACAGTTTATGTTACTCTTTGAGTGTCTTGACTAATTTGTTTGTACATCTGTTACACTATTCCAAGAATCGCTTACGTGTTTCTTCTCTAATGCATTCTCAGTATGTCATCGGGTTATGCTTATTTCCTATACCTATCATTATATATAAACAACTATATTCCTATACGTTCGAGTAAGAAAAACTCCAAATACACTATGGATTTATTGCATTTTTCTTCCAATGTCTATATAGGAGCGGTTTTATATTACTTTTATTTTGAAGTGGCTATGTGAATAGAAAATATTAAGCCTTAATGATACCAAATCATACAATATTCTATATACTAAATTTAAATCATCTATATCTACATTTATTATAAAACAAAGTCACCATAAGCTGTCTGTATGTAATCGATTTTCTCAAAATGTATACAACCGATTTTTGTACGGGTATTACTAAAAGGTCAATTCTTATCTTATCCTGCATTATTATTTTATGTAAATCGTATTAAATAAGTCTTGCGGTTTTAAAAAAACTTGCCTGTTGGGTGCTTTAGTCGCGTGCGCTGCGTAAACCATCAGAGTTACACTAAAGTAATGTACTAGATAATTGTAGATCTGCAAAAATACTTATAGCTAACTCACAACAACTTTTATGTTCAAAATTTTCAGCTTGAAATTTTTTTGGACATTGATTTCCATGCGGGTGAAGCCGATGGTACAGATAGAATAATCTTACCAAAAAAAGTTCCGCAATAGCAACGGAGCAACTGATATAGTTCAATTCAATTCAAGTCAATTTGGCTATAGGCGATTGAAGAGCCTCGTCTTTAAACATCATTTTTAAGGTATTAAGGTATTGTAATGGCCACCCTGCAACAGAAGATATTATCTAGTTGAGAATTATAATTTTTTTTGAGTTGAAACTATCGTGAGTGGTATTCATAATCAATGTTTAGAGACCGGCTATACCCACGTCTACGAGGCGGGGCGGGGGGAGGGACGGTTGCGGCGGTAGTCGCACGTCTTTTATGAGGTCTTGGTCGCTACTCTGGTCTTCACATCGGATTCACGGAAGAAATTTGTTCATGCTCATGAATAAGTGCCTCCAATGGGCTTGTAACTAGTCGGGCTCTTACTATAATATAAGGCGTCAGCATAGTTGGTATCTAAACATTAATTATAATAGTACACATTATTTAAAAAGCGTATGTGTCAGTAAGAAACAGAACCCAGCCTCACCTGAGAGTTAAACGTAGAATGTAGACTGCAAGCGTAAGAGTGGCGACAGTGTTTTGGCTTGTACGTAATGAAGGACGAGGTCCCAGGATGTCGATCAATCATGTCTTTCCGCTGCACAACTGACGGCATGAAAGTAATTACAGTTATATCATCAGCCTACGTACTTCGGCTTCGCAGGAAACACCCATAACACCACGGTAGCACTCTGCATTTTGCCCTGTAACGTTTCTGCGCTATCCTGTTCCTTCCTAATCTCGCAATATTCAACAGTTTGTTCTCACTTAGCTGTTCACTTTGTGACGAACACTTGATCGGATGTGTTGATGATTAATTTTGCCTATAAGTATTTGCGTCGTTTTATCATTGTACACGCCTACTGTTGTTTTACAAGTTCGTATCGTTTGTACCTACTGATAAAACTGATTCTGGTTGCGTACGATGTCTACCTATAAATTTAACTTTCCGTGCTTAAATGATTTATAGAATTTGGCGTTACTTTGCTATAATCCGCGATAAAGTTAATAGAAAATATATATATTGCTAAATGTTTAGTGGACTATCCGTTTTTTCATACCCGATACATGCAGAATTCATAACACATGCCCAAACCTCCAACGCCGCCACCACAATACACAAATACTACATACGTTCACTATCACAAACTCAACAATTATTTCGCCCCGCAACCCAAGTATCATCAGGAGGTAGACTCCACGACAAAATTGCACGATTGTTGAGTTTGTGATAGTGAAACCGTGTGTATTGCTTGTGTATTGTGACAGCGGTGGTGGAAGTTTGTGCATGTGTTTTTATTGACATAAGCACGGAAAATAATAATTTTATTATTAGTTTCCGTGCTTATATCATGTATATTAAAAATATTCAAATTAGCTTAATAAAAAGTGATTGTTAAATTCACTATTGAATCGTCAAATTATAGCTAAATAAATTATGATACTGATTCGGAAAGTTGTTCAATAAAGACCCAGCAAGAAACTTCGTTAACATCTCGAGTGTCTTGCGAAAGTTAATATGCGACCTTATTCTTAGGTTTAAATCAAATAAAAATAATCTTTATTTAAAGCACTTATGAATCGTCAAGGATCAATATGATTAATGAAGCTACACACTAGTTCAGAATGTTGCTCTTACCGAGAAGAACCACAAAGAAACTCGGCGGTCAATCATTTGAAAATTTTCAATTTTACAGTTTTGAGGTAAATTATAAAGTACTACTACTGTTATTATCTCACTGATAGGCAAAGGCGCCGTCCCCTTTAATTAGGAAGTATATGTCAATGTTATTTCTCTAGATATGCGTTTAATCACAATGATTTCCTTCATCGCAGTTTATCATGATAAACCGTAAATATATTACTTTTTTTTCGAAAAGTCATAGTGGTCTGGTCGGGCTTTGAACCCTTGTTAAGGTTCACGCGATCTCATCGTCTGATTATCACTGCGCACAAAACGGTTTTTGTGACGTCAATTTTAATCTTCATTTATTTTGGAAACATAATTCACGTTAAAGGTGAAAATATTTACGAAGAATGCGGTCACGAGAGTTCATTGTGACCCTTCGAGGTTAAATCTTTTCCGGTATACTGACTCATTGCATTGAAAGGAACCGTAATATCGATTAAAGATATTACGCCGCGAAACAGCGTACGGAAGTATGACTGATATAGAATTTATGACGTTAAAACTGTAACTCGAATGATTTTTAGAAGCAGGCAGTACTACATATTACAGAAGTTACAATAGAATTATTTTGCTATAATATATGAGTTCACAAGAAATGCAATGGACAAAATGAAGAATATGGAGGAACAAAAATGTTACCAAAGCCACGAAGACCAGGCTCGTGCGAACCTTAATCTTACCCTTATTTTTAAACGCTGCAGAAACCTGGTCGGTCCGGGAAATTGAGAGGAAGATAGATGCTCTAGAAATGTGGTGCTGGCGAAGAATGCTTGGGGTAAGATGGACCGAATTACGGACAAATGTTTCGATACTCCAAAAGCTAGGCATTAAGCAGCGTCTATTTTCCACGGCACAGTCCCGTATATTCTCATTTTTCGGACACGTTTCAAGACAGGGCAGCCAGTCCATTGAACGTCTCGTTGTCCAGGGAAAAGTGGAGGGCACCAGACCGCGCGGAAGGTCGCCCAAGCGATGGACCGACCGGGTCAAATCTGCTGTGGGTGGTCCGGTGCACGAGTGTACCCGAATGACTGCAAAACGGCGAAAATGGCAAGACATTGTGAAGCGCATAACAGCAGCTCCTATCAAACCCACTTCTTGATGCCGATCACGACCGCTCTGTCAAGAACGTTACGATTGAGAAGAAGAAGAAGAATATATTCGTTAAGAGAATATATGTAATGCTAAGTGTATGAAGCAGACTGGCCCAGTCGTTCATTCTCAGGGCCCGATTGTTTCGATCGTAGAGATTGTTGTGGTGAATGTGTGTATTCTCGTTAGGATTGTTGCCGGTGGCGGCATTTTGTGATACGTGTGGTGACTTGTCCTGCATGTATAAGGTATGTGAATGTTGACCGCTTTAAACAAATTACAAAAATTCTCTTAACAAACGCGGATTATAGCAAAATAATTCTATTGTAACTTCTGTACTGCTAATTGACATCAGACTAACTGGTTATTGTTTTGTGTAGTGACAGTAGTATCAAATTTAAGTTATGAGTCCTTTCTCTTTGGTAAGATGACATGGGGCTTACCTCACAGTTGTATATTTCTAAAAGTCTATGGAGGTAAATCCTAATTCCAATTCAAAAATATTGATGCTATTATTTTATTATAATCCGCGACTAATGAAGGTCTTTAAAAATAATATTCATATTAAAATTAAATTTAAATAACTCTCTTAAATAAATAAATATACTATTTAATGCCGTCTGTAGAAATAGCACGTGTAATATTACATACCAATATTTTTAAAGTCATAGTTTTATTCCCGTTCGTCTCAAATATAATGTTAAAAATACGTCTTCATACGAGACGCGATGTGCATCGACCTTGGCGAGGAATGTGCCCGATCCAGCCTTTGTCCCACCTTATGACGTAACTTGTGGCTAGGGTTTATTACAGCGCCTTAAAGGTTACTTGATGGATTTAGTCTTAATAGCTATTATGCGGTAATAAATTTACCCGCAATCATATTGAGTTACATAGTAGTATTATAAATTATAGAATTCGCGGGAATTAGAGGATAAAAAGTAGCCACAACCGCCTTTGTCTTTCAATGAAACTCCGATCAAAATCGGTCTGGCCGTTCTGGAGAATGTATTATTGACCTTTCTCGATACTTGCATTCTTTTAGTTAAAGCAGTACAAAGATCCGATCAGTAGATATTCAGATAATCGATCACATATCATTTTGTTTTATGATATATATAACGTAGATGCGACAGTCTGTCTGCCTTTCTGTGACGCTTGCAAGGCATATCCACTGGAGCACTATTAAATTCAATGGAACCAACTTAAGTTTAACTACTAAGTTGATGCGAATAAAGTAGCCAGTACAGTTTCCAATATTTAATCCTAAGGTATATTTTCATAGTCCATAATTTTTTTTAAATGTATTATACGATAAATATTTTTACTGTATATTTTTATATTAAATTAATATTTAAAGGGATGCTTTTTGCATTTCGTTGTAACCTTTGAAAGGATTATATTTTATTAAAAAGTTTATGAAGCTAGCTAGATGTAGCTTCTCTTGACTTTATCTTGTCTTATGGCCATCTATAATCCTAAAAGGTATTTAATCGATTATGATCCTTGATGATTAGGATTGTCGTTGATCTAGGCAGTGTCCACGTTTATGATGCAACTTTGTGGCTATTGACATGTACCTTTTATTCAATTTCGATTGATTTCCTTTATGTTTTCTATCCAAGTTATTTATACGCATCATATTTAAAGTAAAATTTAAAAAAAGCTTTGCTAAAATTTAAAAATATCGTGAGGAAACCTGCATATCTCTAGAGAATTCTGGGGATATGTGTAACCTACCAATCCGCAATGGGGCAACGTTGTAGCAACTTAGCTCCAACCCATCTCTTCAGAAACGAAGAAAGGAGTCCTTTACTCTGCAGTGGTATTGTAGCAGGATCATATTTACTAGCTTTTATCCGCAAATTTGCGGATATTGAGTCAAAAAGAAGTCTATGTCTTCTATTTCGATATCTAAAATCTTGTAGATCAATTGGTCCTTGTAGAATTGAAAAGAGAAAAAACAAACAAAACCATATTTTTTACTTTAAAAATCCATAATCTTACGAGAATAGATGTATGTACATCTAGTTCTTAGTTAAAGAACACCTTAAATCATACTAATAACAATATTATAAGCATCTCCATCTCCATAATTTCATACTTGGACCTCGATGGGTCGAGATCGAATGCGTCATCATGGGACTATACAAATCCTGTCCAATCACTTGAAGGATTTTGTTTTTAGAGCTACGTGATCTTTCCCAGAATGAAGAAATTTTCTTATTACGCTATATGGTTTATTTGCAATTTGCAAAATAGAAGTCAAAATACAAACCTGGTAAGCATAAATAAAAAAAATAAAAAAATAAAATAAATTTTATTTCATCAACAGAGTTACAAAGGTCGAAGTAAGGTTGGAGCCTTCTTTTAAGCATAGATATACTTGTGCCAGAAGACTCCACTCTTCCATCATATTATCTATACTATACAACTGTCATAAGAGATGATGAATGTACTTGATTGTGTATACGTGTGCGTGTTTTTGTGAGCGTGTATGTGTGTGTCAGTGAGTGTGTGAGTGTGTATATTTGTGTTTGTGTATGTTTTTGTGTGTGAGAATGATAGTGGGTGTGTGTATGAGTTTTATTCTTTTTTTTTAATTATTATTTTATTTATTTATGTTTCTTTACATATATTTATTTTAATTACACTACATATTCTAGCAATGCTTCAACTTCCTCATAACTTATAGTTTTAAGCCATTTAGATATAATTATTTTGCATGAATATAGGTTTTTAGGGTATAAATCTAATTTTCCGTTAAGAATGTTATATATACGTACAGATTGTCTAATATATTGTTTGCTAGCAAAGATTGTACGGACTGAGTCGGCTTGAGCGACTAAGTCTTTTCTCCTTTTCATAACCTTTATAGACTTAAAGGGAAAGGACTTGTGTGTTTTTAGAATAAGGTTTAAAATATATAGCTTTCTCGCTGTAAGTATTCCGGAAATGGAGTATAGTTGGTTTGTCGGATATCTGTATGGTTTAAAAAGCATAACTTTTAGCACCGAACGCTGAGCTCTCTCTAACTCTAGGAATCTAGTTTTTGCGGCACCTCCCCATACCGGGATACAATACGATATTACTGATTGAACAAGCGCTGTATAAACTATATTTAATATAGTTTTGGATGCAATATTACGCAAATATTTAAATATCCAAGTCATTTTTCTCACTCTATTGGTTACACATTCTATGTGAGAATACCAGTTTAAATGCGGATCCATTATCACACCCAGATACTTAACAGTGGAAACTCTAAGTAATGTCGGACAATCACAACACGTATCTCCCCGATAGTCGTCGCACTTACGAATTTTAACTTCAAAACTACTCATTGGCTGGGTTCGTTGGTTTAAGGTGAAACACATATAATTGGTTTTCTTAATGTTAAGTGTCAAAAGATTAGACTTAAGCCATCTATATATTATAGCCATGCCAAATTCAGTATGATAGCGGACGTCATCCCACGATTTACCCGAAAAAAAAAAAGAAAAATAAATGTGACGTTAGTTTGTTTAGTTGGAAAGCAGAAATATTGTAGTCATTTTATTTTAAATAGATCATAAAAAAATCTTTATAGATTATGTTAATAATATGTCTACTTGTAACGTAGTGTCAACCGACCTTGACGGGGAATGTGGCCATTTTCTCACACTGCGAAACTGAGGCGTAGATATTTGCGTTAGTATAATATTGATTGAAGAAATATTTGATTTATATAATTATATTATATCAATGTTAATTTATATACGTGTATTATTTACCTAAAGATTTAAATTGTCTCGTTCAAAACTACGCATTACAACGTAAATAGATACAATTTAACGTAACTATTTTTGTATGTTAAGAATTCATCATCATCATCCTCCTGCTCTTATCCCACTCTAAGTGAGGTCCGCACAACATGTTAAAAATATGTCACATGATTTGACTACGTATTTTACGACCGGCCGACTGCCTGACATCAACTTACCTTAGTCGTCGTATTTTACGACCCCTCGGTAACAAAGAGGGTGGTCTATTCTACTCAACCAGATACCACACGGTGGGTCAACTTAGTCGCCTTTTACGACACCTTGGTAAGGAATGAGGGTGTGTATTCTACTCAGCCGGATACCACACGGTGGGTCAACTTATCTTAGTCGCCTTTTACGACACCTTGGTAAGGAATGAGTGCGTGTATTCTACTCAGCCGGATATCACACGGTGGGTCAACTTACCTTAGTCGCCTTTTACGACACCTTGGTAAGGAATGAGGGTGGTCTATTCTACTCAATCCGATACCACACGGTGGGTCAACTTACCTTAGTCGCCTTTTACGACACCTCGGTAAGTAATGAGGGTGGTCTATTCTACTCACCCGGATGCCACACGGCGGTATGAACATGATTATTATCATTGAAAATTATCATTTATCGAGTATATATATTATTTATATTTTGTTGTCCTTTCGTTGCATTCCCCGCCTATATATATTATGGTATTTTGTACTTTCAAATCTCAAATGTTGGCTGGAAGAGATCCCTTATTGGGATAGGTCCGCCTTTGTATAATTATCTTTTTATTTTATATATATTTCTGTGTCATGTTTATTATTTACTATTCTTACAATAAAGAAATCGAAAGTAACTGTTTTATAAAAGCTAGTTTGTGGTTTCTATTTTTGAGGGATTTTCTAAACTCTTTCGTAAATGAGGAGGCATTTGTTCAGATCAGATCTTTACAGCTGTAACTTACTTTTCTTTTTACTATTACTAATTACGACTGAAAATTAAAGCGGACTGTTATAAAGCTTCACATTATTTCAATTATCGAACAATACGTTCAAAATGAATTTAAACTACCGTTACGGCTAATGAGAGATAAATCGCGTAACAAATTCTGCCTCGAGTCACGATTTTAACTAACTATCAATAACAAATCTATTATAACTTTTCTTATGACTGACGCAATGATGCCAATGTTCGCCTATGAGTAGGTTTAAAGTTTATTAAGGTAACTTTCCTATGTACAACTGAGAACATTACACCTCTTCAAAATTAACGGTTTATCATGACATCATTCTACTGCCCTTCCCACTCTAAATGGCCTCGGCACAACATGTTATGAACATGCTGTTACAAGTCTTGGCTAGTTATTTTACGACCGACTGCCTGCCTGACGTCAGCTTACCTTAGTCGCCTTGTATGACACCTCAGTAAAACATGAAGGTGGTCCATTCTACTCGGCCGGATACCACACCAGCGGTGAGACCGTACTACTCTTTCGAGGGGGGTCACGAATTCAAACCCCGGGGAGGCACCAATGAGTTTTTCTATTTAAACTTATGTGTATAATACACATATTGCAATTCATCGCGCGCTTTTCGTTGAAGGAGAACATCGTTAGGAAAGCTGAAATTCTCTAGAGAAGTCTGGGGATATGTGTTTGGAGCAGTGTGGTAGGTCCTACACTACCACGGATAGTAAACTCTAATATTAGCATCACAGATTTTCTGTCATTATTTATTGAATTATTATTTTTGTATTCAGAAATCTAGTTATTGTATGGATTCGAAGATTAACCATTATTTTATTTCGTAAACATAAACAAATTAGCACTCAATTTGTAATGAATATATACAAGAAATATACAAGAGTAATATTAGGTAATTCGTTCTTGTTTCGAAACCTATTATTACTGTATTCAAATGTTGATTACACAGTCTATTAAGTGTAATTATATGGACAGAATTTACAAGCGATTTACTTAAGTAAAATTTACTTGAGTTGAATTATCTTGTGATTGTTGTTTTGAATTAAACTGACTTACTTATTTTTTTAATGGTCATGATAGGCAATAAAGATACAATGCTTGGATTTCAAAATCGTTACATTATGTAATTTAAAAATATTTAGAAGCTTGACCACAGAGTTAATGGCTGGTTCTTCTCATTAAGAGTAACATTCCGAACCAGTTGTAGTTTCATTAAATCTATTTGATCTTTGACGATTCAATAGTGCTTGCGAAAGCTTGACTGGCCCGTTGGCGCTGTGGGTAGTGACCCTGCCTTCAGCTCCGCGGGTCGCGGGTTCGATTCCCGCCGAGAGCCAACATTTTCTATAAACTAATTGTTGGTTCTTCGAGCCTGGGTGTGCATTTGTATTGAAGTATGTATTTAAACTTATATATGTAGATATCTACCGGTTGTCCGTCACCCATAACACAAGTATTAAGTTACTTACTTTGGGGACGGACGACCGTGTGTGTAAATGTCATATATATTTATTTATTAAAAAAAAAAAGCTTACTTGAATAAAGATTATTTTGATATCCTTCGATTTATAAAGATGTAGTGAGTTTATTCTGTTTGTGAGTCTTTATTACTGTAGGAGGCACTTCGTTCTGTGTTTCTTTATTATTATATGAATTATATGGAACTAAAAAAAACTCAGTACTCTCTGACAAAAAAGAAATGCCAACATTTAAATAAAATAACAGTGTCGAATTGCAAAGTAACTCGATATGTCACGAATACGCCTGACCTCCTCTCTATACAGTTTTTAATGGCAATGACCGCGAATGAAGCTGGGAGTCTAACGTTACACCACACGATAATGGCAAGCAGCTCGGCCGGCTTTTGTATTTATATTTTGTGTTCTGTGTAAAGGTGCCTTTACTTTTAATATAACTTGACGTAAGCTTGTCTAGACCTTCCCAGCCTACTTATGACATTTTTGATGGTGGCAAGCTTACTACATAGTAAGCTTGAGACCCATTACACTATTGATTGTAAGTGATGTGAATTATAGTACTAACTTTGAAAATTTTCAATATGTCATTATTATGTATACTTAAACATTTACTATATGGCTTTATTCTGGACTTGTCTGGCTTTGAACGGCTTTGACTGCGAAGGCGTGTATATTTTCCAATCAAGAGGAGAATTCTCTGTTTGTGAAGCTTGCATTGATATTTCTGCTCCACGAGTTTTATCGGTTATTCATAAAAGTTATTGTATTTTGTATATATTGGGATGTTTAGTGTATAATATTATAATAATTACTATTAGACTGCCCCCTTTTCTACCGAGGTGTCGAAAAATACGACTTGACGTCAGGCAGGCGGCCGGTCGTTAAATACGTAGCCAAATCATGTGACAACATGTTTGTAACATGTTGTGCCGACCCCATTTAGAGTGGGATAAGGGCAGGAGAATGATTAGGATGATGATGTACATTCACAAATCTGTATGGTTTAATTTGTACCATCCCATATTCGTTTACAATACTTCCATACACCAAAGGTTGTCTCTAGGATATTACTTACAGAATTAAAACTATTGCACAGTATAAGTTTACTTTAAGTCCTTTATTTATTTATTTTGTGTGCAATAAATAAATAAAAATTCAAACAATTTATCCACTGCTTTTTGAAAGATGGATCTACTACTCAAGTTGAATCATCTATTGATAATGTTCTCTATTCATCGTATTCTACCGCAAACTTTCACTACACCCAACACCAATATTAAATAGCGGTAATGAAAGTAACAAATCGTATCTGTAATACAGAATTATGGATAAGCCACCGTTTTCTATTGTAGGTGCAGTGAAGCGTTGGAATTTAGTTAGGGCTTACCAACCGCTCAATTGTAACAAGACTGATCGATAATTAGTTTTGGATGTAATTTTTTGGTGGTTTAGTATGCCGTCTACTAAGTATCTTCTTGCAATTGCTTTGTATCAAAATTAAATTGCATTTCTATTCTATCTAATATGCTAAGCCCACCTTCTTCTGAAGAGGATTGTTTGTTTGATCAGGATTGTTGTTCCACTACGCTGCTCCATTACGTATTGCTCGGTTTAAGATCTCAGGATTTCTATAGGGATATCCAGGATTTTTCAAAATGTTTTCGTCCACCGAAAAGATGATGATTTGTGAATTTCAATTAAGTGAAGAAATCTATTATACATTCACAATTTAAGAAGGTTCAAACTTAATTTTAAAGTAACACACGCTGATTCACTTTTTGGCTTACTGAAAACAATAGATTAGCCGGGTCAGACCATTGAAAAATCATTATAAAGTGTTGTTTCAAAAATTAGCTCTATGAACCGACTAACTTCTTCTGTTTTCTAAAAACATTAATATTCAATTTGGTCTAATATTTTTATTGCTATAATAGACATCTAAGGCATCTTTGTCGGTTTATCTTTACTTATCCATGAGATAATCAAGTGATATGCAGAAATCGTATTAATTTTGTCGGCTTCAAACATAATTGTTGTTTAATAAAAAAATATATTACTGCCATATATGTATATTGACTCACTTTTGTTTTAATCTTATCACTATCTTGCACATTTATCGATAGAGGTTATCAAATGGGCCGTTAGCGCGGCATAATTCGAAGCCATGGATACTTGAAAAACAGGAAAAAACTGTTGTAATTTGAAAAATGCTAGTTTATTGAAATGAAACAGTCAGAATTTACAAAAGATTTTTTCTCACTTTGCGAACGGTCCATTTCGTCTTTTGTTGGTCTTGATATTTGTTATGTTTGGTACCGATAATGCTAAGAAATCTAACAAAGTACATTATCATTTGCACTAAATACATTGTACCCTTAAGCGGAATGCCTGTAATAAGTTCTCCTTTGCATTTTATTTGAAACTTTATTATTTCATATAGTACACGTGAACTTCTTCCCATAATCTTTTCTAGAACCCACTAAGTGTTAGATCTCTTCATTCCTAAATCTTTCAGTCACCCGTAACTCCTCCGTAATCGTTGTAAGCTATCTACGTTTAAGGTTTCTTTTGTATGCTATCTACTCCAGAAATTTCGGAGTTCGGATTCGTCGATTATGTCTTGAAATGGAGCCAAGTGTATTACCATTCAACCAGTCCAAATATAAATAAGGCTGACCAGCCTTTGATAAAAACCAAGAATTCATCGAGTCCGTCCATAACCAATTAGTCTTCTTGGCATAGACAAAAGATAAAAAAGTAAAGTAACAAAATAAAGACGTCTTGAGTTAAACCTCAAAAGCTCGATCGCTTATTTATCTGACTTGGGCTACATTGTTTCCAACAATGCGAAAAACAAATATCATTTACATGGTTTTTTCAATGGATTAAAAAAACTCTAAAATTGAAACATCAGTTTTACTTATTCATGTGAGAGTACGTTAGGTTTGTAAGCGCTAGTTAACTCCATACAGCAATTGTTCTAAGAATATACATGACCCTAATCATTGGCGTCATCAATTGAACCTATTTATGCAAATCTGATCTGAACATATCTTGTGCATTGAAGATGCGGAAGAATCGTGTTATGAAATGTGTGACATGTATAGAATATAATATTCATTTATACACCTTGATTTGTAACACTATGCAGTTGATATTCTGCGACTTCCTCGAAGTATTCTTTGCTATGTACAAAAGTATTTCAGATTATCCATTTGTTTTCAATACCTGCTCCAGGATTTGTTTCTCGTCGTTTTTTTCTTATATATTCTCACTTCCTCATTCTTTTATCTCAAATAGTGTCATGAATAGGAGGTTCAGGAAAAGACTTTAATATGCAAAATCATTGTAGATATATTTGTTATTATATGACAATATATTCTTAAAGTTCAATATAATAATATAAATGTGTTTTTAGGACAACCACAATATTTAGCACTCAAAACTAAATGGTCTTTTTTATGATTTATAGAATTAGGCGTACTTTACGGAGACCCATAATAAGTAATAGTAAATTTATTTTGCTATAATCCTCGATAAAGTAAATAGAAAATATATATAGTGCTAAATGTTTAGTGGACTTTCCGTTTTCATACCCGATACATTCGTAAAAACTCATGCACAACCCTCCACCACAATACACAAGCACTACACACTTTCACTAACACAAACTCAACAATCGTTTCGCCCCGGAACCGAAGCATCACCAGGAAATAGACTCCACGACAAAATTGCAAAGGGAGATAGACTCCACGACAAAATTGCAAAGGGAGATAGACTCCACGACAAAATTGCAAAAGGTTTTTTCATATTTATGTATTTAACGTTAATTAGTCCAAGCTTAAATTTAATTGTTATAATTTTATTATTGTTCTATGTAAGTATATATGAGTATGATAAATGTATATATGACGTGTACTTCTATATAATGACAATGCGAGTTAGTTTTATTCTGCGTAACAATGTCCAATTGAACTTTATTAGCTAAATCAGAGCACGGATGATTCACCTATTTTCTCTTATGTAGTATTTATTTTATAATTGCCATGAATAATTGTGACCCATGACCCAACAGACGATTCTGTAAAGTTTGGTGGCGATCGGAGATTTTGTTTTAACTGTTGAGTTCTGTTTCGAGGGGAATTCGTAACCAGACTGAGCCATTGCAACGTGTGGCTGGACAGCTCATATACTTTATTTTCAAACAAAAATATATCGCTTTGTTCAAGCCATACCTAACCCTATTACAATTGCGCCCAAAGTTTCCGTTTCCTTTATAAAATACTTATCGTTTATTTCCTAATATATCGAGTCAGTTTATTTTGAGCTGTGTATTTTGTTTATGCACAAAATATTTTATAGCAAAATTTGCATATTCAGACCACAATGGGTGAGTCACAAACCTTTCTAACTAGTTTGTGAATAGCACGCAATCGTTGCTCCACAGTCCATGTTGACCGTTTGGTTTCGAGCATAGACGAAACTAAAGGGGTTAAAAATCAATACTTTATTATGCAAAAGGGTTCCATCCCCTTTTTTAATTAAATGGACAACCTCAGTTATACAATACTCATAATGTGATAAAAAGTTGCGCTTTAAAAAGAATAGCAGATCTTTTTATCTATTGAAATTATCTTTGTAAGACCGAAAGAGTTTATAAACGGAAATCGAAATAAAAGTTATATCGTGAAATTGTTACATTGCTTTATAGTAGAGATTATTCTTATTTTTAGATTTTATTTAGGGTTTATATAATTAAAGTTAGTCGTCTTAGTTTAAACCTTGGGAAAGGGTTTTACTTACTTCACGTTTACCAATCGTTTTTATTTTTCAAGACGATTTACTGTAAGTCCAGATGGGAAGGCAAAAATTAGTACAACGCTTTCAGTATGGGTATCAAATTTTAGGCCTCGAAATGGTAGATGATATAAATTAGTTGTACGTAAAGTTTTATAACTAATGATTTTTTTTTTGTTTTACATAGAAAGTTACCAAATGAGATAATAATTTGAAAGCAATTAATCTGTTAAGACTTTTATATATATATATATATATATATATATATATATATATATATATATATATATATATATTGTTTTATGGGTTAATATTATTTATTAATTATATTTGTAAACTCATTATTGCCAATAAATCTTTATGTCTTTTACAACAAAGATTGAGTTAATGTAAAATAATTATTCTAAATTTGATACTACTACTCATACCAATATTTAGACCTCGTTATACTTCTATACTAATATTATAAAGAGGAAGGATTTGTATGTTTGTTTGTATGTGTGTATGTTCGTAATGTTTTCACGCAAAAACCACTGGACCGATTTCCAAAATTCTTTCACTATTGGAAAGCGGCTTCTCCACTGAGCAACATAGGCTATATAAAAAAATAGGGATCCTAATAAAATTGTAATAAGTGGTGAAAAATTTAGTCGTAAACATCTTTAATCGCGTGCGCTGCGGAAACTATTGAAGATAGAACAAAAAAATGTTCTACAGTATTATATAACATATGAATATCCACAAAAAAGTCCGCGATACCATATGTCAAACTATTATAGTTATACCAATATAACTACTTTTTTACATGTAAAAGTTGATAAAATTGCCGACAATAATCAAACCATTTTATTAATATCTCTGTATTAACCCTTATCCCATTCAATGATGTTTTATTAAAAACTATTTCATTACCTGTAAAATACTTTTTAAATTATTAAAATCCGACGTCCCAATCAAAAGATATTACGAATTTAAGAATATAACTCGAAAGAAAATAATGCCATAACAAATTCATTGTAGCGTCCGTTATAGCAGGGTCTGAATTTGGTGAGTTAGCTCTTATTCCAAGATTACTAATGATACCCATTTTTTTATAATTAAATAATCTACAAATAAATCTATAGTCCGACTTTGTAGACTTTCCACTATTACGAGATCGGTATGGACGCGGGTGAAGCCGCGGGGCATTGCTAGTTATATTATAAAGTAAAAAATTCCCGCTTTTCTTTTAGGTTGACAGAAAAACCTCATATTGCATTATTGGGGTTACTTAAATGCTTAATTTGTACCTCTACTAGAGTTTAGTTCAAATGTTTCTTGATTAATTTATCTACGGCCGTAGATCAAGTGCTCGGTTGAATACGAACGAGAGCCTTGAATTTATGTTCCTAACATCGAATAGCTGTATTAATGCTGAACAGATGAGCTTGTCCCGACAAAGGAATACCTTCATAAACCTTAAAATGAGCTCCAACGGTTTTTACATGTCTAGACTGTATAATTGGTCTCATCTCATGATATCAAAGAGGCTTGAGATTATTTAACTGGATAATTATTAAATCCTTGTAATCGCCATGAGCTTAAAAGTACGAGGCGTACATAACTCTAAAGGCGGTGTGTGCGCCATCACAAAGGAGGCCTGTTGAGCAAACGCACACATTCATATCGTTTGTTCACTATGCTTAGGTCAACAGACGATGAGTCACAACTGCGCATTGGCCGAAAGGTGAGACCGAGATGCGTCGACACACGCTTTAAATACCTTAGTAGTGATTCTTATTAATCTATGACCTCTAGAAATGATAGGCGTATGTTGATTAAAAAGCAACAAATTAACTTAAATTTTATATGCAAGATAGACTCAAAGACAAAGACGGATGCGATTGATCTTTCTATTTGACGGTACGGAGGCGTTTTTAATGACTCATACGACAACAATGGTCCGAACGTCCCGATATGGACACTTTAAAGATTTCTTGTATTCATAAATATAGGTTCAACTATTAGGTTAACTATTAGGGGACTAATTCACTAGTAATCTTTTATCTTATATGTTTCAAATGTTTCAAAATTTTGTTCAAAATAATATCTATTTTTTTTTCTTTTTTCTTGTGGACTACATCTGACACAGTACTACGTATTCATGGCTACGAATTATATTTTTAGTTATATCTTTCCAAGTCCCTCGATGCTTTAATTTCATATTCCATCCTTATTCGAATATAAACAATCTTTTACAGATTCACATAGAGCCTTCTGCAATCTCCCAGAGTTGTTCCCTGGGCAACCAAAATCTGCTTTCTACCTCTTGACGAGCTTCGTCTGAACTATCAATTCAAATTCAAAATTTTATTTAGTCGAGTAAACTGTTTCCAGTCAAACTTTTTTAAAGAAAACTAACTACTGATTCAGAAGTTTCGGGAAAAACCAGCAAGTAACTCGCCGGGGTAATTATACAATTTGATTGATTGATTACATGTTGATCGCTGTAGCCCCCGTGCAAAGCTGATTGCAGTTAAATTATGTTGCTATCACTCGAACAATCTACAATTGTCCAAATTCAATTTATCTAGCCTTAAGTGGGAGGTCACCCTTTGCCAATCTTTCCTTTTTAGATAGTACAGTTTAATTATACTGATTATATGTACAGATAATGTCTATTTGAAATCGGAATCGTAAGACGTATTTCGTGCCTCCCACAAGTTTGCTTTGTCAATAGACAGTTGCCGCAACTCGACATATCTTCTTCTTCGTCAGCCGATGGACGTCCACTGCTGGACATAGGCCTCTTCATGGGATCGCCACACCACACGATCTTGCGCCACGTGGATCCAGTGGCTCCCTGCGACCTTTTTGAGGTCGTCTGTCCACCTCGTAGGGGGTCTACCGACGCTGCGCTTTCCGGTGCGGGGTCGCCATTCCAGCACCTTAAGACCCCAGCGCCCATCGGTTCTCCGCACTATGTGCCCCGCCCATCGCCACTTCAGCTTCGCGACACGCTGAGCTATGTCGGTGACTTTAGTTCTTCTACGGATCTCCTCATTCCTGATTTGATCTCGTAGAGACACTCCGAGCATAGCTCGCTCCATCGCCCGCTGAGCGACTCTGAGCTTTCTTATAAGGCCCATAGTGAGCGACCACGTTTCGGATCCGTAGGTTATCACTGGCAACACGCACTGTTCGAAGACCTTAGTCTTCAGACACTGAGGTATTTCGGACGAAAAGATCTCGCGTAGCTTCCCGAACGCTGCCCATCCGAGTTGGATTCGGCGGCTAACCTCTTTCTCGAAATTGGACCTACCCAGCTGGACTGTATGTCCCAGGTATATGTACTCGTCTACAATTTCGAGTGCAGAGTTCTCAACGATGACCGGGTGGAGCGGAACATGTGAGTTTGACATGATTTTTGTCTTACTCATGTTCATTTTAAGGCCCACCTGCTGAGACACTCTGCTGAGGTCGTCGAGCATTGTGTTAAGGTCCTCCAGACAACCTGCCATAACGACTATGTCGTCGGCAAATCTAAGGTGAGTGATGTACTCGCCGTTGATGTTGATGCCGTATCCGTTCCAATCCAAAAGCTTAAAGACATCTTCCAATGCAGCGGTAAACAGCTTCGGGGAGATGACATCTCCCTGTCGCACACCTCGCCGCATGTGGATTGGTCTCGTAGTTTTGTCTTGGATACGGACAGACATTGTGGCGTTTTCATACAAACACTTCAACACTTGGACGTACCGATAGTCGATTCGGCATCTCTGGAGCGATCTTAACACAGCCCATGTTTCCACCGAATCAAAGGCCTTCTCATAGTCCACAAACGCCAAGCAAAGTGGCTGGTTATACTCCTCGGTTTTCTGTATAACCTGCCGCAGCGTGAATATGTGGTCTATGGTACTATACCCTTTTCGGAAACCGGCTTGTTCGGGAGGCTGGAAGTCGTCAAACCTACGAGCGAGACGATTCGTTATGACTCTCGAGAACAGCTTATAAACATGATTCAGCAGCGTGATGGGTCTATAATTCTTCAATAAGGTGTTATCACCTTTCTTGAAGAAGAGAACCACCACGCCCCTGTACCATGCTTCCGGCATAGTGCCTTCGTGAATGACGGAATTGAACAATCGCTGAAGGACTTTAAGTACCGGTTTACCACCCGCCTTCAGGAGTTCGGTAGTGATTCCGTCATCACCTGGAGCCTTGTTGTCTTTAAGTTGTTTGAGAGCCATACTAATCTCGTATAGGCTGACGTCCGGGATATCTTCGGTGTAGTGTCGGGTCAACTTGGCTCTTGGGTCTTTTGCCAAATTGACAACAGGCTGTTGTGTTGACGTGTATAACTGCCCATAGAACCTCTCAACCTCTCTCAAAATCTCAGGACGAGATGAAATGATACTACTGTTATCGGTTTTCAATCGCGTCAGCTGCCGCTGCCCAATAGATAGATCTCTTGCGAACACTTTTGAGCCCCTGTTACGCTCAATAGTCTCTCGAATGAACTCCGTGTTGAAGTGTCGCAGGTCACATTTCTGCGCCTTAGAAATCTGTCTATTGATCAGACGGTAGCGCGTCGCATCTACTGAAGACTGTAGCCTCATTTCGTTCCTCTCATCCATGAGCTTGAGAGTCTGGGTCGAGAATTTATTGGGTCTTTTACGGTGTGTCTTATAAAATTTAGACCCCACCGTATGGACAGTTTCCACCAGCCTGTTGTTTACATCGTCCACAGAAGCGCAGTCAGCTAGGCAATCAAAACGGTTCATTAGCTCGAGTTGGAACTTCTCGGGGTTTTGGATATGAGCTCGAGTTGGTCGGAGCGTAGACTTCACCAGTCTGGATCTTTCCAGCTGTACGCATATATTCAATGTGCCTCTAACCATGCGGTGATCACTCCCGGTCTTAACGGTGTTGATCACAGAGACATCATTGAATATATGACGCCTGGTCGATATGATGAAGTCGATCTCGTTTCTCGTGGAACCGTCGGGACTGATCCAGGTCCATTTTCGATGCGGCCGCTTCTTGAAGAAAGAATTCATCATGTAGAGGTCCTCTCTCTCCAAAAAATCGGCCAGCATCTGGCCCCTGTGGTTCCGTTGCCCGTATCCAAATTGCCCTACTCTCACCTCTGTGCCGTTTCGCTTGCCCAGCTTTGCGTTGAAATCCCCCATCACAACAGTGTAGGAGGTTTTGGAGGCATGCATGGCTCTAGATAAATCCTCATACATGGCCTCTACCTCCTCGTCCGGATGTGCCGATGTCGGTGCGTAAACCTGTATGACCTTCAGCGAATACCGTTCGGTAATTCTGAGTATCAGGAACGCGACCCTGCTCGACACACTCTCGACTTGAACAATGTTGTTGACAAGGGACTTGTGGACGAGAAACCCGATACCACCCTGGGACTGTTGCTCTCCCTCCCGGTAGTAAAGCAAGTTGCCGGATTTTAGGATCATCGTATCCTCCCCCTCTCTTCGGACTTCGGATAATCCTATCACATCCCACCGCAACTTGCTTACTGTTTCTTCCAGCTCGAGTATCTTTTCGTCTTCCCTCAAAGTGCGTGCGTTGTACGTTGCCAGGTCCAGTCGTCGGGGTTGGCAGCGGAATCTCTTCCGGAGATTCTTGACACCCCCTGCCCCGCCGTTACCCAAACCGCTGCCAGAGCTGGGAATAGCGGAGCTGCCGGGAACTAGGGGCTGTGGTTTATTTTGTGATGCCATGAAGGTTTTGCCGATAATCACCACGCTTGGCATGCGGGTTGGTGATCGCAGTGCTGACCATTTTGCACCGACAGTGCTGCTGCCCACTGTCAATCTGGTATTTAAGGTCAGCAAAATGAAATGGTTATACCGCCATTTATCGGTCGCCAGAGCCTCGTCGGTTGATCTGCAGGGTGCACCGCGTGCAGGTGAGGTTGACAATTGAGGAGACTGACTGGGACGAGCCTCCCCCTTACACCCCTCGACTCGACATATAAACGAGTGGTATTTATTTAGTAACATGGCATATTTAAACTTCGATAGAAGACATTATGATTGTCTGAATAATATTCATTATATAAATAATCACAATCACCATAAACATGAAGAATTTATCTTCACTGATATACGCCAAGCAATTATTATTAGTATTGACCTAGAGTCACTTTGGATGAAAGAAGTGCATTAACTTAATATCTGCCCAGTTTATGACCACTGGGCGATCGCTAGTAATTATAAATTTTAAACGAATACAATATGAAATAAAGTGAAAATAACGCGTTAAAAGCAGAAAGCTCGTTGTTTTTTCAATACGAGCTTGTATATGATTTTAACTCGGCTTACGATCCAAATGCACGAATGTTGTGAAATTCCTGACCATAGCAATGGTATACCAATTCGGTATGTGAGGAAACACTGCACGTGCGCACGCAGGCTTCGCTCCACAAATAGCGTGCTGGCCGTAGCCATACTTGTTTGTTTATAACCACTCCGTAACAGTAAAGTTCATTATTGCTTTACGAGGTAATACTGTGTTTATTTGTGATCAGCGGGGCTTAGAACGCTTGGATGTCGCAATGTCATTCTTTACTTTTCCTGCCATTTTCCCGGTCGGCGTAATATGTTTTTCTCTTCCATTTTCTCCTATCATTCGTCAGCTCGGGCGTTACTCCTTTTATATACATGTCATATTTCAAATGATCCAGAAATCTCTTACTCGGCCTCCCTCTTATCACATATCCACATTCATATTTAACATTAGTTTCATCACATGATTTTATCCCTCCTTATTATATGTCCTTATAATGCTATAAACTCGAAAGTCTATTTATCTGTTACATCTACTAAACCGTGATACAGAAGTGTTGTGGATATAAGCTTTTATGGAAATTAACATGCAATTTATATAATTAGGTGTTACTTTGCGGAGGTCTATATGCAAAAGTAATGAAAATATCGTTTCACTATAATCCGCGATAAAAAAAATGTAATGCTTAATTTAGGGTATACTGTCCTTTCTCATACCTGATACATGCTAAATTCGTAAAAACAATGCACTACTCGCCACCAGTGACACAATACACAAGCACTGCACACATTAACGATCACAATCTCAACAATCGTTTCGCCTCGTAACCGAAGCATCAACAGGAGATAGACTCCACGACAAAATCGCAAAGTAATTAGCGATTTATATTTTACAAGACATATCTACAACCTAAGAATAAGGAGATAATTACAAAACATCGCTAATCTTTTTGAGTAATCGTAAAGCTACGGTCTACATAAAATGTTATCAAATCTGGAAAATTGGCTTAAATATGTTAAGTAAAATATTATTATTTATTTATTTGATAAACCAACGATATATTTTAGATACGTTAACAATTAACAAGTTAAATCTAGTTCCATTATAATTATCATTCATGGGTGTAGTAAGCATTGTCTTTAGTTAGCTCTTAAAAATGTTATTATGATTATATCACTTAACAAATCAAATATTTCCAATAGGCAAAAATGAATGAAAATAAATATGTCAAAACTATATGAAATTGTTAGGGTTTAATGCACACATTCAATCTCTTCTTAATGTATACCATCGCTTTCTTCCATACTGTTTATTAATTAACTTCGCGTGTGAGGACCACATTAATTATTTCAGGCGTAAAGATTGTTTACTTGCAAGATGATGAGCACCATAGATATTAGACCATAATTATTAAGATATAAAGACTAGAGTCGCTGACGAATATAACCGTGCTGATGAAAACGAAAAGTAAAATAACTCATGAGATGTCAAAACCAAATGGACGCGAGGTGTATTTGTCTCTAATAATTAATGTTACTTTGATCGAATGATAAAGAGAAATTAATATCATTCTGTTTTATAATTAGTAGGTGGTTTTAATATTGACTAATGAGGATTATTATTGCATCTTTGGGCATCTGTAAGTTATATATATTTTTATGCCGTTTGGTATCCGGCTGAGTAGAATAGACCACCCTTATTTCTTACCGAGTTGCCGTAAAAGGCGACTAAGGTAAGTCGACACGCCGTGTGGTATCCGGCTGAGTAGAATAGCCCACCCTCATTTTTACCGTTGTGTCGTAAAATAAAACTAAGGTAAGATGACGTCAGGCATGCGGCCGGTCGTAAAATATGTAGCCAAATCATGTGCCAACATATTTGTAACATGTTGTGTCTACCACACTAAGAGTTGGATAAGGGCAGAACGATGAATGAATGATTTATTTTAACTAGTTAATACGTCGAAGGACACTTGCGTCTATAGCTGTTATAGCGAAGTTCACTATGTCACGATATGACACGACGGCAATATTCATCCCAAATGTTACGGTTGTTTTCAGACGTTTATATAGACATTACGGCCATAGCATCACAAATTTTAATTTTCCGGCATAGACGCCCAGTGTCATATTTTGGAAACATTGGAGATTGTTTACGTTTAAGCACGTGGTTCTAAGTAATGCGATCATGTTTTCTTTTGAATTTATGGATCTCGTATGCAATACTTTTTGTTCAATTTCGTATAAAACTCCCAATATTTCGAGAGTTTTATATTGTTGCACACAAAAAAGTGCTTACTTGAGGCATTAAAACTGTCATTAACGTATTTTATATTTTTGCTTTTATAGTCACCATCGTCCCATTACTCAGCGAAGAAAGAGTAAAACTATACTTCTAATATTCTGAAAATTACAAACACATCGAGTCAATTTTCGACTTCACTTTTTTCTACAACATTTTCAACGTGTTAATAATTGGCTTCATGCTCTCCCATCTAAAAATCTTGGCACACTTTTAGATAATGAAAGTTTTAGAGTGGCTTTGGGTCTCAGATTGGGAACCACATTGTGCCTTAAGCACAGATGTCCATGTGGAAAAGAGGTAGACAGTTTTGGCATACACGGGCTTTCATGCCATAGGAGCTCTAGTAGGCTTTTCCGCCGTGGTTCTCTTAATGACACCATCAAAAGAGCTCTTGCCACCATCGACATTCCTGCTCTTCTCGAGCCTTCCGGGATATGTCGGGATGATGGCAAGAGACCAGACGGCCTGACGCTGGTTCCTTGGGAACGGGGACGGGCCCTAATGTGGGACGCAACATGCGTTGATACGTTAGCCTCGTCCCATATCAGGGAAACGGCGTCCAGACATGGAGCTGCGGCGGAAATGGCCGAATCCGGCAAGCGGCGAAAGTATGCATCTCTCGTTGAGAGTTATATATTTGTGCCGTTTGCAGTTGAGACCCTAGGGCCATGGAGCCAAAGTGCAAAAAGTTTTTTATCCGTTTTAACACCTCGGTTGATCGCCTCTTCGGGTGACAGAGGGCTGGCTCCTTTTTCGCACAAAGAATCAGCTTAGCGATTCAACGCGGAAACGCTGCCAGCATTCTTGGGACCATTCCACGTGGGCATGACTTGTATAGTAGTAGCGTGTAAGTAATTTAAGATAGATATAACTTGTACATATTTATTAATAAAGTTAAAAATATTATAATTGGCTAATAGCATAAGATTAGTCGATTTTTTTCTTTTTCCAACGGGGAAAAATTTACGCTGGTAGACCTTCCCCTATGAGACGGTCGTGTAACCTCAAAAGGAGTCTCTGCATTTAAACGGCCGATTTCGGTTCTTTCTCTTATACATGAATAGTGATAGTAGTCATTTAGTATTATAGAGCTAAATCTTTTGATAATTCAGATTAGGCCTTATTTCGGGAATATTAGAAAAAATTTAAAATTTGCAAATTTGTCTTTTTATTTGAGACAATAAGCGGCTACACCAATCAACAAAGTTTTAAATTTATATGAAAGTCTTATACATATACACAGCAAGGATTACCAAGAAACATATGGAAACAATATTTAACTTCCATACAATAAATCATATTTCAATAAAAATTTATAAACACTATTTTTGTAATAAAAAACTGTAATTCTTTCATTCCATCTCTGAAGTTAGAAATGTTTTTGAATTAAACTTAAGTAAAAAAGGCTTGAAATTTTTATAAATAAGAAATCCTAAATAATGGATGGGAATATATAATGCATAATATGTATAACGACAAAAAAATTTTCATTTAAATTTATAATTACGCATGACTAATGGACATTTACGCGCCGGTTTTATTTCGGGTTTACCCGTTTCCCCTTGTGATAACCTAATATAATAATAAATTCCATTTTTACAAAAACAAATATAATATGGTACATTTGTAGAAGTCAAAGCAACAACCGTTGTTTGCGAACCAGTTCACACTTGACCAGTTTTTATACACGCTACTAGAATGCAGTTCTAATGGTACCTGAGCTTGTGCTTCTGATTACATTATGATCGATTCTACTTCGATTCCAATACTGGTATTTTTTTTATTGTTCTTAGCATATGAGGTGTTGGAATGCGGTTTCGTTAGCATTCATTGCGAATAATACTCGAGCCGAGCTTAGTAAATTGGATTGTTCGATATACTTACCAATTTTTTATATTAACTCAATGATATTAAGAAGTAATTTTATAGAATATTACTCTGATGTTGTTCCTCGTTATATTTTGACTGACCGATCAACCGTTCGATTTCAACATTAGCAATGTTGTTATTTTCACAACATTACTAGTTTTCGTTGCTTACACGCTAGAAAATTTTTGTTCTGATGTTATCTATCAACTTATAATAGTTATAACATATAGTTAGATCGACGGACAACTTTCGCATTAATAATAATAGTATAGATTATGTATATTCATGTGTGAAAAATATTCGTAAATAAACCTTTATATCCTAAGAAACTACCAAAAATATGTGTACTCCCAATATATGTGTGTCAATCTGGTTTCGAATAAACGCGTTTAAGCTGTCATCATTCTGTCTTGTGCTTTTGCTCAAGAGTGGCATACCTACACCCGTTTGTAGTTCAAAAATTCAAACTTTTCATGAACTTTTTAAATTCAATTGAAATTCATTTTGGACTGTAAACTTTTGTACTTTGAAAAGCTTTGCTAGAACTTGTACAAAGGGAGAACTGAAATTGAATGCAAAACTATAACATTTATGGCATACAGTTGACGTGTTTGTTAATTTATGAGTCACTGATAAAATATGTGCCGTTTATATTAATGGCTGTGTCCACGTTATTGTTCGATAAATAACTATATTTAGAACAAATAAAGCTTAATGTTGTGCCATTTATTAATTCATTCTCACTAAACTGTTATCATTTGTTTCCGTTGTGTAAAATGTATGGATAACTTACATTGTGTTAAATATGGCGTGAAAAGTTATTATATGTTTCATATATAATAACTTTATGATAAACTAGATGTGATGGCTTTAGTTTACAGAATTAAACTGCTTAGTTGTTATTCGCAATTCATCTCACTCTGTATGATAAGAAAAACATTGACATTATAAAACTTGCATATGCCTTGAGAATTTTTCGGATATGTAAAAAAAATGATAATTCAGTTAAGTAGCGTTATTTACATTACCGATTAGAGTATCCGACTATAACTTGCATCTTCTTCTCAGTTAGAGCAACCATAGTAGGTTTTAGGCAATTTGTATATCGCAATTTTTAAAATGTCTTAGGCGCCAAAAATTGAACTTTACTGATATCTTCTTAGATTTTGAATTTTGCCTTACAAGAAATATTGTTAGATCAGAAAAAAGTCGAAAGCAAAAAATTGTTAGAACAGAAAAAAGTCGGAAGCAGCGAAGCCCTGAAGACTTTCTGACGAGTACCCAAAGCTGAATGTGGTCTAGTATTGTCACGAAGCAGCATAACATCCTTTCTATTGAACAGCGCTGGTCTTTGTTTATTGGAGTGTTGTTTTAAGTTTATCTTATTGCTATTAGCACCTCTCTGAATCTAGCTTTTCGTTCAGTAAATTAAAATTTATTGCTTTCTATATACACAACATTCTATTGTCCAGACTCAACTGCGGTTCAGAGGTGGAGAGGATCTTCCTATCTACCTATTAAATAGGATTAATCAAGCGATATTTGTAAATTATCGCTTGTTCATGTCCTAACAAAAATTTACAATTCATAAACTATGAAGTTATCAGACAACCACCTGGTTCAATTTTTAGCCTCTAGAGATAAGGCATTTTTTTAAAATGGGGTATACAAATTGCCATCACGCTGGCAAAAGAATGATGGCAAGTTATATTAGTCTATTAAGTTTGTTCAAAATATGAATATGAAACACAAATATATTCCTCTGCTTCATTCTAAAAACGGACAGAATTTTCCCGTAGACTTCATATTTGAGATACGTCTTATTTCTGATACATCCTAATTTGCATATCAATACTCTGTTTCCCTCCGTAAATCCGTGACAAACGTCAGATTCCACGTTAATTTAAATACCGTGCGAACTCTCCATGCGCCGGCGCACACATTCGCCATAAATAGTTTACGCCGCTCACTTCCCATGCTCTGTTTCTCAGCACCGTGTTATTGTACTTTAATAATCGTGACCTGACCTTTGATGAATATACGGAACAATCAGTATAAATAAATTAGTTAAAAAAAAGTAGATACTAAAAAACTAGATAACAGACGTTATTTTCGGTTAAAGCCATTAAATTAACGTTAGCGTTGAAAAGTTGTATTTATTGATCACACGACCAACGATCATCGCCGATTGTGAAGGGCAGGCATTATTACAATTAATTATAAAATGTTTGTGTAATTATCACTGTTCATGATTATGGAAGGTATGTAATATATTTTATCTTATCTGCAATTAAAATCACAATTTACGCAAACGTGGAATTGAATCATTTAAAACATAAAGTCGACGCCATCAGAATGGTAGACAATATAATGTAAGTACATATACAAAATAATGTATACAAAATATATTTACGGGATGATCAAAAACATAGTCGTCCGTTCCCAAAGTAACTTAATACTTGTGTTATTTTTTGCAATTTTGTCGTGGAATCTATCTCCTGATGATGTTTCGGTTACGGGGCGAAACGGTTGAGTTTGTAATTTGAACGTGTGTAGTGTTGTGGTGGCAATGGTGGGGGTTTGAGCATGTGTTTGTACGAATCCTGCATGTTTCGGGTATGAATACGAATAGTCTTCTCTACATTTAGCATTCTATATATTTCCTACTTATTTTATCGCGGATTATAGCAAAATAATTTTATTTTTACTTTTGTATTATGGATCTCCGCAAATTAACGCTTAATTCTATAAATTGCTTTTGCTATAAATATAATAAATTCTTTACTTTAAATAAATAATTATACCCAGACTATAGAGACCAACAAAATGTTAGTCTTTGCCGGGAATCGAACCCGCGATACGCGGAGCTGAAAAAAGGGTCACCGTCACCTGCGCCTGCCGTCTATGTTGCTTTCATTAACAGTAATTATGAAATTATGATAATGATTACGAAGAACGTGCAACTGCCGTATTGTCATGTGCATGCAGGATCGGAAATGACTTCACCTCGTGTCCACTTAAAGATAATTATCGCCCCAACCTTCAGCATCTCGACTGGGCGACAATGTGGCGTGTGTTGCAAAAATATTACTTTTGAAAACTGTATATTATTTTGTCGTATCTGTCGTGACATATCAGGGAATGACTTATTTTGGTCATTGAAGGTCTTACACAAATTATAATTTAAATATCCATATTTTAACAACAAAACCTTGAATATTTTATAGTTCATTCTAGTTTAACTGAATAAAGCATATTTCATGATGGAATATTTTTTTCTCTTTCTTAATTCATGCATCGACTAGCGGATCACCTTTGTCCCGTGCTTCTCTAAAAGTGACCCCTCGGTCACTTTTAGAGAAGCACGGGACAAAGGTGACTCTCACTCTCTTCAGAATTACTGCTGGCGGGGATGGGGGCATGTGTACAACGGTACCCTGTTCCTGCCATAGGTAGCATGGTGGTCGGTGGAGCACACAGGTTGTTGAAGTCGGTGCGAGTCCGACATAATCGCGGCCTGACGGCGCCGGGTTTTTACCAATAAAAAAATACTCGTCAACCTCCTGGCCTTATGTCACTCTAAGTGGGGTCGGTACAACATGTTAAAAACATGCTTCATTACATGATTTGGTTACGTATTTTACGAACGGCCGCTTTCCTGACGTTAACTTACTTTTATCGTACCCCCTCGGTAAGAAATAGGGTGGTCTGTTCTACTTAACCGGGTACTACACAGCATAATAATAAAATAAAATATAATAAAAGTAATAAAAAATAAATAGTAATGCCAAAAATTAATCGCTTTGTTTATATTTTTGGCACGATTTTATAACTTATCATCACGTGAATCTCGTACATATCTACTTCGTGTTTTACGTTCTGTTCAGTAAAAGCAGTAAATAAGCCAATTGTAAAATGTATACATATTTTATTAATTGCCAATATTGTCGTTATTTTTGAGATAAACGAACAGATCGATTCCATATAGACGGAATGAATAAAGTAGACGGAGGATTACGCCTCCATATATTTCAATGTCGTGGTGACGTCATCGACAATCAGACAGTCTTTTACAATCGCTTTAAAATACTTAGTGACGTACTACCAACCTTGCAATAATATCAATAACGATCTAGATTCTTTAAAAAAGAGATAATAAAGTATTTTTATAATAGGATTGCTCTTCGCCCTACGAGACTGAATATTTGAGCACTCATGGCTGGTATCCCGTGGTAATAGCACTAGTATAAGAGTTAAGTAAATTACCATTTTAACAATCCTCATTAACTTGTATAGAATTGCGCCGGAGGTGACAATTTCAAATTTTAATTTGACTAGTTTTAAGCATAGGAAGAAAAAAGCAGTGTTTCCCATTCGTACAACGTACGAACAACATTCGCTTCAAACCAATTTGCTGCACAATCTACCTTATTGTACAATATAATAAATAAAAAATTAGACTTATATCCTAAAACATACTATGAATGTAAGAAGATTATTACGGCTTGGCTAAAAACATTAAGTTACGAAGAAACGGAAGAACTTTTAAATTTTAGATTTTAACATACACACACACACAAACATCATTCAAGCATACATACACGCAGACATATTCGTGATTGATCCATACCATTTAACATAATGTTACTGAATAATACTTATATCTATTTATTTTTTAATTTTATACATATATAAATACATATTTATATATATTGTTTATAAATATTTATTTTATATTTTTTATATTTATTATAATATATATAAAAATACTGTTACAAGAAAAAGATTTTATAATTACGTTATCTTTGTCGTTATGGAAGAGTGAGGTCTTCTGACACAGGCTTTACTAAGCTTAAAAGAAGTCCTCCACAATATATCTTGTAAAATGTAAAATTGTTACTATCAATAAATTTTATTTTTTTTATTTTTTTATTTTTTTTTTCCCAAAGTGGGCCCCACGCCCCACAGGGGGCAATTAAAGATGGACTCCACACGATTATAACCCTTTTCGCTCCGGGCTATTTAAATGCAATGCTTGATTTCGGTGCAAAATTTAAGGAAAATAGCAAATTTCCCTTCCGTAAATCCTATCACTTAAGTTTCTTAAGTGGCCAATACAATTATTTAATACTAAAAGTTTTGTATGTTAGGTAAGAATTTTTGAAAGGCAAAGGTTGGGAGACGCCGGTCTAGAATGTCTATAAAATTGATACTCTATGGCATAATCATGTATTAAATTTTTAAATACATAAATAACAATATTAATATTGTTGATATTGTTATTTATGTAAATAATGATTATTATATTTTTAATTGAATATTTAACTGTTTAATTTCAATAATATTGTCCAGACTTATGAAATCATAAAATGTAACTTGCTCGACTTTATCGAAGAGAATTACTCAGTTAACCCTTTTTCATATGCCGCTTAGGGCAAAGAGCATCTCTGATGAGTTGTCTCATTAGACCAATCTTATCACGCGATCCCAACGCAACTCTACAAATGGTTCTTAGAAACTTCATTAAAACACGCAAACTTCAGTATGTGACAGCTCATCAAATTTCTTCTGGTATAATTAAATGCTCTCTCCTAAGCAGTTAGATAACCTACTAACACAAAGGTTCTTATAATGAAAGTGGGTTGTTGCGTTATACATTTATTATATTGCTAAAATACTTCAGTGCAATATTGCGGGAAGCAATTGACAGCATATAAAGCTATGTAGACGTAGTTTTAAAGAGATTTAGAAGATCATCTATGCAAGTGGTATATCAGTCAACTCAATTCTCGGTCATAAGTCAACTCGGAAAAACTTTGAGATGTGGTGCTTTAATGTATTGACCAAATTATCCAATGATTAGGATTAATGAATGAATATAACAGTACTAGTCGTAATCGGATGTAAAAGAAACTGTTTAACTGATATAGCTTAAGAAAAGTCCTTCTTCTTGCATCGTTTCCCTAATAATGGGAGTCGTGACCTTTTCATGATAACATCTTGTTCTTGACGATGGTTTCGGCCACTTGGATGGCCTCAGAGACTGGTACGGAGACTGTATTGACGGTGGTGCGGATCTGGTCTGACCAGCGTATAGTCATACGTCCTCTCGCCAGGTTTGCGGACAATGTGCCCGAAGAATTCAAAGATTCTCCTCAGGCATACGTTCGAACTCCTCGGTTTCTTGCCTATTTTAAGTTCTCTGAACACTGACTAATTGGTCCTATACGCCGTCTATGATTAAAAATTAGGGTTCTAGATTTATTTAATTTAAATAAATCTAGAAAGATTTATTTAATTTATTTAATTTTATTTATAGGATCCTACGTTTTATACTATATAGCGCGGCAACGCAGCACATTAGCGATTCCTTAAAATGCAATACATTGGCCTAAAAGGCCACGCTGCACATACATTATTTTGGTATCTGTCAGTACTGAAGGAAAAAGACACGAGCAGCGCTGAATTGTAATTGAAATGCAGTAAAACGTAGGAAAGAGAAAAAGGAGAAGCTTGTTTTGTTTTTCCAGCATCGTCCAGTATAGTGTTTTAATAGAAGCAATAATAAACGTCATTTACGATTCATTCCACAAATTTACGATATTTCATCCAACATCCTTCTGTAAACATTTCAGCGCAGCGCCAATGCGGTAAAATATTTATAGTGGCGCGCCGTAACGCAAGTAAACCGCCTTAAAGCATATGATTTTAAAGAGGATAGTCAAAAAGAAATTGGAAATTTGAACTAGCGACACAAATTTATCATATTAAAAACTCACTACTCGACTCTGACTTTTTATTTGAAGAAGTTAAGCTTAAGTTCTAAAGAATATACATATATTAGGCGTCTATCGTTGCGTGCATAGTTGTTTAATATATTCTCCAAGTGCGTTTCACAAAATTAAATTTGAAAGGATGTCGATAGTTGGTGCTTATTACATTTGGTTTTGGTTTTTCGTTTACCGTTCGTTACTTGCATATCCGTCCGTTGTTACATCATATTTCGTGTCGGTAGCATTGCAGAGACAAGATGGTTTTTACTTTATAATGTGTATCGTTAGTTAATGTAGCGTAAGAGTTTATAGGAAAGTAAGTTATGCAAAACTTAACTAGAACATTTGACGACGGTAACCGATATTTTAAATTATTTTACGGACTGAGGCTTTTTGTAGGAAATGTCGATCGATAACCCCTCGTAAGCACGAGAGGTTTTTTACCATGCGTTAAAAATACGTCAAAATGAAACAAATAGGTATCCGGGTATCTGTTCAAAACACAGCGCATTTAAAACGCGACGTATTTTTATCGCGCAATGTTCCATTTTAGGCGTTAGGGCGTACGATGTTAAGCCGAATATACTATGCGAAACTTCTTATAACGCCTATTGCGGAATATTAACGCGACGTATTTTTTACGCCCGTGCTAACGAGTCTTAAAGTCCTTTTGCTACTTTTATTACACATGTTGCATTTTGGATGTATATATTTGCGTTACTGTACTAAAAATTTCGATCAATACCACACGTTTTTACTTTATCCTAATTATCTTATAATAAACGTGAAAATTGCGTATGAGTTACTAATTAACTGAACCGATATTAATGTAACTGAAAAAATTTAAGCTTATATACCGGGCTTCTATAGAGGATATAAAATAACCCGTTTTGAGGGAATGGTAAATAACATATTACACAATTGAGTATGCGGGTTAATTTTATTGAATACACATAAATAAATTTAAGATTTACTTACTTTACTAAGAAGTCATATGATTGGGTTTCTGGAGAAATTTATAGAGTCGGAGTGTATTAATAAATTTACAAAGGATGACTATAGCAAACTAGTGATGTCGCAAGACCAGCCAAAGGATATGAATAATAGAGGCCACTTACGATCGTCCTGTGTCACAGGTACTAGATGTCAGGTGGAATAACTAACCTCTGACCCTAAATCGGCCGTGGTCTATTTACATGCGTCCGGAATTAAAGCTCACATTTATTGCTCCGATGTCCGTATTACTACAGCTCATAAAAATTAGGTCGCCCTTAGACCTTTAATTTATAAAAAAAGACTAAGTTAAGCGGATATTATTGTGTTATTATTAGTTATCAAAATATATCGATATATCGCGAGCAGTGTATTCTTTTTTTTAAGCTCTGACGCCATTTTTGTACATGACTCATGGTTTAGAATAACACGGAAGGGGACCACGGGATCTAGGAAACCCTATAACAGGATTTCTCAAGTTAATAACGTTTGCGGTTTATGAGTTACGATGGAATGTGCATGCCCTCACGCACGTTGTCACATCATGTAATGTATGCTGATTAAATTCTTGCGCACTCAATGATGTCGCATATACTCTTAAAGTGATAGGTAAGTTGAGAAATATTTGTATGTGTACTTGTACATGTGACATCTAGGGTTGCCACTCGTACTTTATATTACAGGATTGTACGTCAGTACAATACTAGATTAGCTGTGATAGCCTAGCAATGAGACCGTGCGTCGCTTTCGAGGGGTCACGGCTTCAAACCAATGAGTTTTTCTGTTAAAACTTCTGTGTCTCATTGATAATTCCAATTTATCACACGCTTTTCGGTGTGCAAAAAATCTGAATATTTCTAGAGAATTCTAGGGGGTGTGTGTAACCTACCAACCCGCATTGAGGCAGCGTGGTAGGTCTCAGCTTCAATCCTTCTCTATAAAAAACTCCAAAGAGAGCCTGGGCAGGCAGTGGAATAGTAAACAAGCCGTTACTTTACTAAAGTACTAAAATGTAGTAAAGAGTGCGCGCGGCAATTGAACTCTATATTTATGAGGACAATGAAGTACAAGAAATCACTAAATTTCGTATGATTTCTTGATGATTTCTTTGACATTTTGAAAAGTTTAGTCGTAAGTATTATTTCGTTAAACGAAATTTATCACTTAGTGCTGACTCGATGTCGTCACTCGCCAGTACCTACGATCGAATGTTTCTATATAAAACAATAGAGAAAAATAATTTGTACTTTATTTTTATACTATTTTTTTTAATCTTTAACTAATGTATGAACATGTTGTAACAAAAAGGTGGCAACCCTAATAACGTGTTAGATGCATGTTTGAAGACTTTCTCCAGCAGCTGATATTGTATTAAATTTAGAAGTATTATCACCTGATTATATTTCTATTATCTTGAAAAAGAATAGTGAAGACTTATATGAATGAATTCAAGTTCGTAAAGTGAAAATTAAATTTAAAAAATTAAATTAAAATTTAGAAAATTAAAATTCAAGTGTAAAAAAGTAAAAATTAGTGATATATAGCAAAGTAACATCCTGATCCCTGATACACACATTCTATAAATAATTCGGATTCGTGTTATTTTTCGGAGGTCCATTATACAAAACTAATGCAAATATTAATTTGTTATAATCCACGATCTATTGTAACTCTTAAAGTAGAGTCTAATACCTGTGTTCACATTTTATGCATGCAGAATTCATAAACCGCATGCACTATAAACCAGAATCGCCGAAATCGTCAACACCACCAACACTACACTACTAGCACTGCACACATTCACTACCACAGTCTCAACAATAGTTTTACACCATAACACTGCCCATAATATTATTAAATTATTATTATTGAAATTGTATTTTAACTAAAAATTTTAAGAGCGTGAGATTGAATAAAAAAAACAATGACGTGAAACCTCAGTAATTGCACATTGTTTAGAATATACATATATTAATATACTAATTTTATTAATACCAGTTGGGATTATTGTCTAAATACGAAAATAAAATATCATGGACGACATTTACTCAGGTGTGTGTAAAGATACTTCTTAAAAGTAAACTTTATTTAAATACACTCAAGGTTTAAAATCCAACAAAAAATATGAGATCAATAATAAAGGAGAACCTGTATTGTAAATAACATACCTACTAAGAACGAATACTTATTGAAAAATAAATTTCAATGGATTTTCTATCGATTTTATATCAAGTAACGCCTACATAATCATCTATTTATATGTTAATTCACAATAAAACTAACCATCCGGCCACGCGTTGCTGTGAATCAGTCTAGTTTCGAATTCCCCTCGAAATAGAACTCAACAGTTAAAAAAATGCTCTAATTTCCACCAAACTTCAGAGGATCGTCCGCTAGGTCATTCTAATGTAAAGTAGCGGCGAGTTACAATCCTACTGCTGGGCATAGGCCCCCTCTAACCGTGTTTGGAGAGAAGGGTTAGAGCTAAGAAGTACCACGCTGTTGTGGATTAGTAGGTTACACATATCCCCAAAATTTTCTCTTTCAGAAAGTTCTCCTTAAACGAAAAGCGCGTGATAAATTGCAATTGTAAATTAGACATAAGTTTTAATAGATAACTTCATTGGTCCCTGCCCGGGGTTTGAATCCGTGCCCCTCGAAAGAGTCACACGGAGAGTAATATTTTGCTGCGCTTATTTACCTATCAATATCATTTTCAAAGTAGGTACTTTTTAGAATAGGCGTTACTTTGCGGTGATCCACAATACAAAGTAGTAATAAAATTATTTTGCTATAATCCACGATAGATTCTTTTTACTTTATCGCGGATTATAGCATAATAGTTTTATTATTACTTTTGTAATATACAATAGTTAGATAACTAAGCAATAGTCTTATTCTGACTAAGAGAAGTATTTGTTATTAAAATTCTTTTAAACGCGTCATGTCTTAGAAGGACAAGTCATGAAATTCCGCAAGCTGACGTGTTTTATAATTAATTTAGTAGTATTTTATTGTAACATGAAGTTAAAAGCCTATATTAGGGATTGTCCCTAGAGGTTCTTGTGGTTTGATGACTTTTTGTTATTCATACAAGTTTTCAGAAAAATCTTTCGGTTCTTCTTATATATTTTATTGAACTCAGAATATTTCATTGAATAAAATATATAGATTTAAATATACATAAGTATATGTTTTCAAGTTTTTCATACTAAGTACGCAATAAGGTAATCGTCTACTGATTTAGATTATTGATTAACCCGATTAAGATTGCCCATTTAACAATAAATATTTGAATTCGAAAAATAATAATAAATTTTACAGACTATATTTTCTCTTATTTAAGTTTACGTGGTTAGTTACATTTTATAAGAAGATTGTCTTTTTGATATTAAGTCATTTGTAATTTGAAATTTATTATGAATCTTCAGTTTTAAAAGTGTCTATCTTAACGATATGACAAGCACTATAACAGAACTACCTCGCTATAATCCGCAAGGGTTAAGCGAATGCATGCAAGGCTAATGTGTATGAAGCAGGCAAAATTTACGCACCTTATACATGCAGGACAAGCCACCACACGCACCCCAAGGCGCCTCCACCAGCAACAATGCATTTTGACATTGCGATTTTTGTCGTGGAGCCTATCCTCCTGATGATGCTTCGATTTCAGAGTGAAACGATCGTCGAGATTGTGGTGGTAGTTGTGTGTGCTGCTTGTGCGCATTGTTGCTGGTGGAGGCGCCTTGGGGTGCGTGTGGTGGCGTGTCCTGCATGTATAAGGTGCGTAAATTTTGCCTGCTTCATACACAGCTTTGCATGCATTCTCTTAACCCGTGCGGATTATAGCAAGGTAGTTCTGTTATAGTGCTTGTAATATGGAATTCCGCAAAGTAACGCCTGCTTCTATAAATCATTTAACGATATGAATTTCAAAGTTATAAAGTTTGAGTTAAAAGTTGAGATAACAAAATTTTCGATTGATAGTGCTATAATATCAATAAAAGCTTATTAAACTTTCACCATAACATTAATCTGACATTTTGATGATTAGAGTCTTGGAAAGTAATTATTCACCGCTGACTGTACTGTTAAGTTCTGCGGGTATTTTTTTACAAGCTTGATCTACCTTTGTGTGTAAGGCGTAACATACAGACAAACAGACAGACTTCCATGTTTATAATATTATTGTGGCTTTATTAAAGATTTCTAGAAGCAGGTGTTACTTTGCGGAATTTCATATCACCTGCACTATAACAGAACTACCTTGCTACAATCCGCACAGGTTAAGCGAATGCATGCAAAGCCAATGTGTATGAAGCAGGCAAAATTTACGCACATGCAGGACAAGTCACCACATGCACCTCAAGGCGCCTCCACCAGCAGCAAAGCACACAAGGAGGCGCCTTGGAGTGCATGTGTAAGGTGCGTAAATTTTGCTTGCTTCATGTGTATGGTTAAGCGAATGCATGCAAAGCCATTGTGTATTGGCTAAGGTAGTTCTGTTATAGTGCATTAATTAAAGATGTTAGATCAAAGAAATTAGAATGTTATTAGAGATAAGATATTTAAGTGCATTTTTTAAATCGCAGGCACAACCATCAATACTTTGTAGTTTTTATTATGGGTTAATACACACTCCTCTGTGACATCATTAGTGTACGAAGGCCACTGAAAATCAGCAATTGATTTGCCACTGTGGTATCACTGCGGATTGGCGATTGAATATATGACAATAATTCTTAAGATTTATGAATTAATTATATTTTAGAAATATGCAGATCTCCCCAAGTTGTTGTTCTTCTTCGAAAAACGTTTGATGAACTATAAATATCAAGTAAACACAAAACTCCACCCATTACGTCGTTTGTTTACTCTGTAATCTCTTTATTTCCCAAATCGACATTAATATAAAAATGATTAAAATAAAACACCAAAATAATGTGCAATGGCGGGCTTATTCCGAAATCGGAATCTCTCCAGCCAACCAGTCTTAAATTTTAAAAAAGTAGATATGAAGTAAAATGAATATATATTATTACATATAATTATTGATATTGATATTGATTGAATATAGATATTGTAATATTATAAATATAATAAATACAATAAAATAAGTCGTTATTAGCTTCGAAAGAAAATAATGAGTTTGGCCTCAGAAATAAATACCAGTAATTTTACATACAATGTGATAAGTAATTTTATTTGGCAGTGCACATATTGAATTAAATAAAACACGTACACGTCTGGATCAACGGTCTTCTAATCGAATAAGCATTGGCTTTGAGGTCCTTGACTTTAACATAGGGCTACCATAAATTGTGCTGATTGGGGACTTGTGACAGACTTGAATTTTATGACACCTTATTCAGAATTCAAATTCAAAATATTCTTTATCCAAGTTAATTTTTAAACATGTGCTTTTGACTTGACAACTCTACTGCTGGTTCGGAAAGCTGTTCTTACCGAGAAGAGCCAGCAAAAACTCGGTGGTTGCTCTGTTTAAATATAGTTCTTATAACTAGCTATATTTGGTCATTACTATTTTGTACAGGGTAGAGGTATAGCTACATCCACGCATTTTTATCATCTTTATAATTATAGTATCGTAGGCTTTTTTATCACCCACCCATTAACAGTGTTTTTAAACTGCTGTAGTGGCAAGGAGAAAATCGATTGCGGAATTTTTTTATAGAATCTTAGACCCAAACCCACAAACGACTCATTTACTTTTGCAAGGCGCAAAGCAGGAACCAAAAGCTTATGTTGGTTCTTTGTCATATACATCGTCAATCTTTTTGTAATTATTGAAAGGCGTATAAGGTTCAAATAAATAAAAGATCAGTTGACGCAACCGTGTATTCGTGGTAAGCCTAGAAAGTTCCACAATCACTGTACAGATGTCTCATTGTCGGCCATAGTATTAGAAAAGAGAAAGAGAATGAAAAAATAGGATTTATCCCTAACAGGGATCTCTTCCAGTAACCTTTGAGTATCAGAAGGGAAAAGACAAGAAGTGAAATACTGATGATGAAAATAGAAAGGAATAAAAAAAAACTTTGCACATTATATACAAATGATAAAAATAAGATGCAATAAAGATAATAGAAATAACTAAATTAATTATAAATTATTTATTATAAATATATAAGTCGATGAATGAAGATGCTACTAATTTATAATTACTTGAGACAACTTATTATATTCTAGTAGTGAACAAATGCTTTTGCTGTGATTTTAAAAGCATCAGAAATTTTTAATGGCTGATTGGAAGTCGGTTCTTATACCAAAATAATATAGTTATATTTTGTTATATTTTTTAGCCATTATTATTTTTGTTTTCACTTATTTTATTTGGTTTATATTAATAAATAATTTACGCAAACTTATAAAAATTTTCCTTGGTAAATAATAATGTTCCAGTTGGTTGATATTATCACAGAATATTTGGTAGACTGACTTTGATACATAACTTACAGTTGCTTCTTTCATTCTCTACCCTATTCATGTTAATTGGTATTTTTATGTTACAAGTTTGTTCCAATTCAAAATTCCAACATAACGTGTAAAAAGAACAAATTATACTTATTTTTATATTATTTATTTTAATTATATTTGAAAACAAATTGTGTGTCAATTTTTTGTTGTTGCTTGTATATACAACTGCTGACCATTCAATAGGAAAACATTTAACTATATTTATAGTCCTCGTAACACTTTATGTTATTTTTGGATGAAATAACATTGATTTGACCCAATTATGGCCATCACAGTAAACAAATCAGTTGTTAATTTGTACCCTTTACACAACATGGTTTTACGGAATCAAAATGTCCTCTTTAATGAAGTCATTTATAGCTCTACTATTGCAGAATATTATAATAAATGATATTAAATCATGCGACCTAATAAAGTAGTCACGCCATTGATCACTTATTGCCAATATTTTACTTTTTAAATATGAGATATTGACGTTGACTCTATTAGTAAAGCAACTAACTGCATCTTCAGTAGCATGTTTCTATCTGAGGCCACTTTATATAATTATATGCCATATTTGCCCATTAGATAATGGGCAAATATGGCATACGTAAAACCTCGATATGGAATCTACATACTTAAAGATTTTAGATGGTTCAACGACTTAAACAAATTTTAGGACAATATCCTAAAATCTTAAAACTGATGGTAGTCACACGTAGATCTATACAAACCATGTGTTAGGTGTTTAGAAAGAACGCCGAGATTAGCAACTTTGTCAACTTACGTAACGCAAGTTGTATTGGCTGGATTTATTTTAAAGGTTTCTGCAGTAATACTTCAAAATAACATTCAGAATTCCCAAGAGTTCTCGTTGGTTTATAAAAAGTATTTGTGTCGTATTATGAAGAGTATTTTTATTCATAGAGCATGAAATAAAGACGGACTATTATGATACCGTATACAATACAATAGAATTGAGTAGTCGCATGCGTGGATTATGAACAACGACAATATGTCTACCCCTCGTTAAGGTTGCTAACTTTTTATTAACAAGAAGTAAAATATGTTTAGGTTCGACGAGAATATTCTTTAATATTCTCCTCAACCTATTTTATTTATGGTTTAAATACATATTTTTAGAGATTCTCGCACTACTTATCACTTTACAGTCTTTTTTAAAAACTTGATACGCCTCACCACAATTATAGCTAAATAAAGTCTTGATGTGATTTATTTGTAAAAGTAATAATAAAATATTTTGCTATAATCCGCGATACAGTAAATAGAAAATATATATAGTGTTAAATGTACAGTAAAATACGGATAGTCAAAAATTGTTAACTCTGGGATCAGAGTTGCTGTCTCTGGGATCAAAGTTGCTGGTGGGGATGGGGTCAAATAAGGTACCCTACATACACGTCGTTTTAGTCGGTGCGAGTCCGACATAAACCCCTTAAGGGGTTTTTTCCTGTAATAAAAGGTGATTCCCGAACTTAAGATGATTTCTTCATAATTAAGTTGATGCAGACTAAGTTGCGAGTACCTCTAGTAGTTTAATATTTTTAATATCAATATTTTGAACAAATATAAAAGTTTTTATGGTTATTTCATGATCGTGAACAAAAGAAAATCGCAATAGCTCGTAAGTACATAATACGCTGTTATGTAAACACGTTTTGTCCTCAAGTGCGTCATCAGTTAATGTGAGTCATTCACTGTCCGCGATGATATCGTAATCATGTGTTAAAATGCTATTGTAAATATATGCACTTCTATGGTTCTTGTGTATATAAACTTTGAAACGAAACTGTAATATCAATACACAATACAGTGCGGTCCTAAAATTTAATCTAACTATAGTCAACTTGATCCGTGGTCCCTCTTTTTTACCAAGGTGTCGTAAAATACTACTAAGGTAAGTTGACGTCAGGCAGGTGGCCGGTCGTAAAATACGTAGCCAAGTCATGTGACAACATGTTTATAACATGTTGTGCCGACCCCACTTAGAGTGGGAGGATAATGATTGGTCCACGGTCTGCGTGGAAATCAGTGCCACAGTTTTTCCCACGTAGTTTAACTTATGTACATAAAACTTACTATCTGTATCTATCTACAAAATTATCTATCTGTTGGAGAAGAACTTCTGAAAAAACCTTAAGTAATTTTCGAGTTACCTACGAGTCACGGCGGAAGACCTTTATATTATATATTTTATAAATTTAGTGATATAGTGATAATGTACGTTTTAACGTGATATTTTTTTAAATTATGATATCGTAAATATTGCAATGAGTGTGCTCCACAAAAACCGTTTAACTAATAATAATTTAATCGAATTTATTTTATAATTAATCGATAAAGCTATTAACATATTAAATTATTGCATACCTTTTTTGTATAACGATATTTTAGTGTCCCATTAAATGTAATTTAGAGCATTTTAATTTAGTAAATGAAGTAAAAAAAATCATAGTGTTTCCAAAGCAAACCATATTGAGATATTATATACTATACCATATACTATAAGAAGCAGTATAAGCAATTACATTGCAGAGTATTTTATTATTGTGAATAAAGACGAGGACGATCTAGATTGTACTGTAACTCGAAAAGCATGAGGAACCGATCTTACAACTTTAAAAGGACAAAAGTTTTATATAGCTTAGCCTTTTAGGGCATTATAAATATTATAATACAGTATTACACGCACATTAGTATGACGCATATGTTAGTTATATAAGCAACATTAAAAGTAAAGATTATATGACGTCTTTTATTTCGACTTTTACCCTCGTATGATGGATTCAAATCATTTTGTATATTTAGTAAAGAGTTCTTCTTTATATATTCCGGCGAAGTCAAATATGGAAGGTGAGAAACCTTTGCCTTATGTCGACCTTACCTTAGTTGGCATTGGTTGATTATCACCGGTTCCATTGACGAAGAAACTTAGCATGATCAGTTTTCCGCTAATTTACCTTCTTCTTCCGAAAAGCTTTTCACCGCTGAAAGAGCTTCAGCTGTGTGACGGTCAACCTGAGTGACCACTTCTGCTTCCAGATCCCACGAATGTGACCCTGCCAAAGCGCAGGCTGTCTTGACGGAAATGGTTCTATAGTCCAGGTTTATGTCTTCAATTGCGACTCAATTGAAGGCGTAAACCAAATTATTTTACTGTTGCATACCATAACGTCTTAAACACGCACACTTTAAGTCGTTGCCGAATGAGCGTTCGGAATGCGTCCTATAAACATTAGAGTAAAAGAGACATACTTATCATAGTTCATATAACGTTGTCCTTTTCAAACACACTTCATGGTACGAAAAGAAAGCGGTTGGGTTTAGGTACTGACTTCGAATTGAATCGTTTTCTATAAGTCCATGGTAGGCCTACAGATCACACGATCTTGTACAACTCAGAGCTAACGACTGTGACCATTTAGAATACATAATCTATTATATCTATGTTATTCAGTGCTGAGTCGTCATCTCAACAACTGCTGAAGTGACTATGTAAGATAAAAAGTGTCTATGTAATCACATCAGAAATGAAGAGATTCGTAGAAGCGTCAATATGAGATAGCTCATTGTAACGCACACCTTGGTAATACAAATTAATGTGCCTCAGCTACATTAGTTGAAAAAAAATTATAAATGGTGATGAACTGCACACCCTATAAAGATAGTTGAACCACTACGCCATTACGGATTAAATATATTACTCTAGAAATATGTTTACCCAGCGTCCCTTTCAATCGTGAACAGACGTCTGGAGGGTATTGCTTGTTATAAGCAGACAGACTTCAGGCCCTGCTATGCCTCGGACCGTCAACCTCTGACAGAACAAGTTTAGATTTTTTTTTATACGAATGGATTGGGAGTTCCAAACGCTATCTGTTTTTATTAAAAGATAGTATAACTCTTGAAGAAGGTTTAAGTTAATACATTCTCCGAAACGGAATCACCTTTTTTGATGGGACTTTCACTTGAAGATAAGGAGACTGTGTCAATCAATTAATACACCATAGTTACTACATTTAAGGTTAGCCACATTCAAAGCTTTGTATCAAGTCTTTAATAAGCAGAACCTAAGTATTAAGGCGTTTAATTTGGATCATAAACTAACACACAAGTTGTCACCGTGAGTGTACCATTCTAAAATAAAAAACTCATAATAGATTGAATGCCATTCTTGTAATTAGGATACCGCGTTATGTTTTAACCTGAATTATCAATTATCATTACATGAGATCATGGTCGAGCGTAGACTCGATAAAAAATTCCAGTGTCCTACTTTACAAAACTAACATTCGTTCATGTGCGTTTGTAGCTACAACTTAATCTGAAAGCCAAATGAGAATCTCAAAAAAATGACCTTTAGAAGTTGGTTTGAAGGTGATTCGCGGCTTTTATCTTGAAACAATAGCTGGAGATCTAAAATCTTGATTTAAGTTGAATATCTCTTAAGTATGACTAATGTGTCTCAAAAAGTTCGAAAAGTCACTAGGGTGTCATTTTTCATTGGCCATCGTTACCGTTTTAATGAATGTCTTAAATCTAGTTCGATCACATACAAACAGACAATTTGTGGGGTCTTTTTATATATATTTTTTTTTATTTTGTGTTTTTTAGTGGAAACTTGATTGATGTATGCTACATTTATGTTTAAATATTTATATAGTAATAGAACCGTTATATATAGTAATAGAACTGTTTGTTTCCCAAATAAAGATATAAATAATACAAATAAGTATAGATATATTAGTATAGTTATACGCCGTGTAGTATCCGGCAGAATAGAATAGACCACCCTCCTTTCTTACCGAGGTATCGCAAGAGGCGACTAAGGTATGTGCCGTGTGGTGTCCGACTGCATAGAATAGACCACCCTCATATCTTACCGAGGTGTCGTAAAAGACGACTAAGGTAAGTTGACGTCAGGCAGGCGGCCGGTCGTAATATACATAGTCAAATCATATGACAACATGCTTGTAACATGTTGTGCCGACCCCACTTAGAGTGGGATAAAGGCAGGAGAATGATGATGAGAATGATGATATTAGTATAGTTATATTTTAGAAGTAGATGACGATATTATATGTACTTCACTTTATTGCACAATAAATTGGCTCTTTGCGGTCTTTTTAATTTAGTTGGAATTTTATTATTGTATTCACACTTAATAAGAGACTATAAAATTTTATTGTGAATTGTATAATAATTGACGGTTAATCTCAATTATATCTATGATATAGACAAATCTCTTCCGTTTTAATGAGACCTAATAATTATAAGATACCATAGGAATGTCAATAGTGATTAGGCATGTTACTAAATACTATAATATAGGTAATTCGTCAAAGGTTTTTTGCCGTTGAGTCTATCTTCTGAAGATGCTTCGGTTGCAGGGTTGTTAGTGGTGACGATGTAGGAAGTTTGTAGTGCATATGTTTTTGGGAATCCTGCCTGTATCAAGTATAAAAACGGATAGTCCACTCTACATTTAGTATTATATTATATATTTTCTATTTACTTTTATTGTATTTATATATTTACGCTTATTGTAGAAAAAAAAATATTATTACTTATATATTATGGATCTCCGCAAAGTAACGCCTTATTCTATAAATTACTTGTGTTATAGGTGACAGACTGGTTAATATATATATGTAGAATTTTCAAAATTAATAAATACTTTAATACATAAATACACCCAGACTAGAGAGACCAACAAAATGTTAGACTTTGCCGGGAATCGAACCCGCGACACGTGGAGCTAAAAGCACGGTCACCGCCACCTTCGCCTGCCGTCTATGTTGCTTTCATTATCAGTGAGGTTTTTTTTCGGTAGGAAACCGAAACTTCCGAACCAATGGTAGTTTCAACAAAGCTTGTAAAAGTCTAAGTGAATAATGAATTTTTATCCAAATTTTAAAAGCCGTTTTCAAAGTCGTGATATTGACCTTAAAAACATAATGGCGGTATCCTACATATACATCCGGTCGTTTTAATGGGTCACCGCTCTTTTCAATTAAACTTAAACAGTTTGAAGGTTATCAAAGCTAGACGAGTATCACAGCGCGGGCAGTCTATTTATTTTTGCAATAACAAATGTTAATGTCAATTATAATTAACTTGTTTTCATTACTGTATGCGTTTATAACGATAAAGTAATTAGTAAATATTTACTTTTAGATATGAAGGTTTAGTTTACAAATATCAAAAGGTTACTTTGTGTACCAAGAAGTGGGTAAAATACAAAAATACTGTAGATAGATAAATAGGATTGAAACAAAGATACTTTTACCCTGACTTTTGTACGATGGATTGAAGTAAAGCCAATTTTTATCTAAACAAACTTATAAGACCTTCTTCATTCTTATTTGACCTTATTTTACTATTTTATTCGGCGAAGTAACCGCTATTTCCAATAACAAATGGCAATATAATTATATTCTAACTTTTGTACAATGGAATTTTGCAAAAGAACGACTATTCCGATTAATACTGATCTGATAATTATGTATCAAGTAAAAAAAATGTCAACGTGGGAGAGGGGCCTTGGAGTGTCCAACAAGTAAGAAGGATAGGTCTTGGATAGAGCTTAATGCTAATAATAACATGATTTATACATGTTGTTATTTGATTTTTCGACCGACCTCCTGCTGGACGTCAACTTACCTGAGTAACCTTTTACGACCAGAATAGACATCCCTGGTCTATTCTAGCCAACCGGGTACCACACGGCGGATCAACTTATGTTAGTCGCTTTTAACGACACCTTGGTAAGAAATGAGAATGGTCTATATAGGTAAATGTTTCCTCGTGTTGACCCCCGAACTTCATTTCGAAGACGACACCCGATGATGATGAAGTAGAAGTAGATTTTTCGGGTTCTGAAACACGCTATTTTTTTTAATTTGTTTAATCGTCTTGCTCTTCACGGTAATGTAAATAATGTTTCATATTAACGTATTTAACTAGTTATAAGTGGTATGGACCTTGTTACCACATTTTGGCGCTAACGAGCCGTGGCCACGCTGGAAAACATTTCTTTTTTTAATTTGAATTTCTGTTTCATACTCGTTTAAAATACTGCACTTATCGTATGCTTAATTAAAAGAACATAAGTAAGTATATGTAATTAGATTTCGTCGACTCAATATTTATTAAGTAGTACAAAGTTGGACATGAATAATTTTGATATGGTGTCGTCGATTTTATCAAAATTTACTTTAATGTGTGTACGGTTTTTACTAAAAGCTAGAACATCTCTTGAGGTAGGGTTAGGTTACTAGTATATTATGCCTTAATGTTAATAGATTGAAATACATATTTGTCATATGACATTGATTTGCACGCGGGTATAGCTAGTAGAAACGACCTTTCACTATCGCACTGCTAGGGAATTCTTCTCTCTTCTTTTTGAAGAGGGTTGGGGCTCTAACCCATCACGCTGCTCCAATGCGGATTGGTAGGTTACATATACCCCCAGAATTCTCTAGATAGATACTTGCAGGTTTTCTCAAGTTTTCCTTCACCGCGAAGCGTGTGTTAAATTGAAATTATCAATAAGATATTTTACACATAACTTTTAATAGAAAAACTCATTTTTGGCTGCCCGAGGTTTGAATCCGTGACCCCCTAGAGTGAGGCACACGGTTTCACCATTCGGCTATAACAGTTCTGAAAGCTGAAGCTAGTATAAATGATAAATTACTTAGCACATTCCACGCAATCGTACAAGCATATGGACAATTCTAGAATCTACGATTACTACGAATGAATTAACGATTAACTAAATACAGATATAAAACTTATATCATCGATGACTCACATGATTACGATTAATTTAATGGAAGATAAATAAGTGATTGTTCGACTGTCGCCGATTGCAAACTTACAATCAATAGTTTATGAAGCGAATGTTTGTTATATAACTGCTGTAAGTCGTAGCTAATAACAATTGAATTTGAAACATTTGATATGTTGTCTGTTATTTTTGTCAGATAAGAAAAAAATATATTGTCAATTATTTTCCTCGTTCACAAGTCGCGAGGACAATATGGGATTTGTGTATTTATTTCACCTTTCCTGATCACATAGGGATCGTCATCAAAAATATAAAAAAAGTAAACTAACGGCTTGTTACTATGGCCACTGCTGGGCTAAGGCCTTCTTTCTCCGTTTTTGAAGAGGAGGATTGGAGCTAAGACCTACACGCTGCTCCAATGCGGATTGGTAGGTTACACATATCCCTAGAATTCTCTAGAGATATGCAGGTTTCCTCACGATGTTATCCTTCACCGAAAAGCGTGTGATAAATTGCAATTATCAATTAGACACATGAGTTTTAATAGAAAAACTCATTGGTGCCTGCCCGGGGTTTGAAACCATGTCGTCTCTAGAGAGTCGCACGGTCTCACCGCTAGGCTATCACAGCTAGCTATCTCTCAAAAATAATATATCAACAAAAATATATTTCAGAGAGGCACAACACGAGGCAATCAATAAGAGAGGCAAGAGAAGAAATACTTAGTTGTCAGAAATTGTTATTTTAAATTCTTTTATATTACCGATATCTAAAATTACTCAACGGCTTCGTGTTATAATTGCATACAAGTATAGTAATCTCGTTAGCCTTTAAAAAAAGCTTTACGGCGCCAAAATAAAGGGTATTAAATTAAGTCTTTATCAGACCGCAAATGATCTTGAACTGCCGGCCACCAAAATGGCAAATCAAGGCCTTTATTTCAATTGCGAAATAAATATTCTCGTTATGATTATGCTATTACAAAGACTCAAGTATCCTTTTGTTCCGTTTTTTATTATTAAGTGATATCTTAGCAAATGGCGTATGGTATCCGGCTGCATAGAATAGACCACCCTCATTTCTTACCGAGGTGTCGTAAGAGGCGACTAAGGTAAGTTGACGTCAGGCAGGCGACCGGTCGTAAAATACATAGCCAAATCATGTGACAACATGTGTGTATGTAACATATTGCGCCGACCCCACTTAAAGTGGGATAAGGGCAGGAGAATGATGAATGATGTTGATCTTAGCCAATTATCTAATGTCATCTAAATACTAGAGTTTAGTAATTGTCTGGTTCAGCCTTCCTCATACCTACGTGTCTCCAATTCCATACGTTTTTTTGCCGTGAAAATTTACGTTTGACGCCGCGGTAATTGGTTTTGTTAAGGCGCTGAACAGAGCCAAATAGGCTGACTTTAAACACGTTTTTAACAAAAGCTATAGGGATGACGATTAAAAGAAAAATATATGTTAATATACATCATATCTCAGAGAGAATGTAAGATTTCAAAACATGATTACGATACTTTTTTTCGATAAAAAAAATTGGTAAATAGACGTCTGATTTTTACTTTTATCGTAAATATCTCTTATATTTATCAACAAAAATTGGTAAAATTAATAAGACTAATAAATCATTATAATATAAAGAGAATGTAAGATTTAAATTTTGAATTAATTAAGATATTTCATTCAAATTAAATATTTTTTAGAAAATAGCAAAACTGAAACGAGTCATCGTCTCGCTTCTCTTTTACATCTACGAATATAGACAGTGATCGCTGAGGCGCGCTGCTATATGGACGTGTGTCGCTAGCTGCCGCCTTTTGTGACTATTCCTTGTGGATAATATGTCTTTTTTTAGGTGTTTAGTTATAGTTTCAGCATACTTAGTTTTATAAGATTAATTAGACATAAGTTTTTTAAATAAATTGTACAAAACAAGTTTGGATAAAATAGTGTACACCTATAATGGGTGTTAAAAAATTAAGTTTGTCGCTACGTCGTCGCAGAAATTGTGGGCGTGGCTTATATGTCGAAATCTGAATTTACGCCAGCTCTGTTCAGCGCCTTAAATATATAACAAAACACGGAGTCCGGTAGTTCCTGGCAAAAAAACATAAAAGAACGAGTTCTTACTTGCACTCGGATAATATTATATCACTATACTACTGGAGTATATGGGTTTGATTCAAAAAGAATGTAATATACTGTATGTAAAAGTTGTTAGGGTTTATGATTACTAATCGTAGACATAATTTCAGAACGATTGCAAATGATCAAACAAAATATTACTCGGCTTGTTCAGTATAAGAAAATAATCGAGAACATCATAAAGAATTAAAGAAGAAAGAGAAAAAAGATTGTTTAACGATTTATTTTCCTCTAAATCCATTCTCATCTATGACCAGTCCGTCCATTTATAATTCTTTCATCGGAGAGTAGAGATATATCGTGTAAATTATAATAATTTATAGCCGAAGTTTTTGTCTAACCGTGTACAAGAGTCCAATACCAGTTTCCTTGTACTGTTCACATTAAATACAATACATAATTTATGACTCGGTATATCGCATAAAAAACGATTTATCGTTACACGGTTGTTTACTTAACAAAGCGAATGGAATGAATATTGTCCTACTTAAGGAATCAGTAGGAATTAAAGCTTTGATAGCCCTGCGGTGAGACCGTGCGACTCTTTCGAAGCGTCACGGGTTCAAACCCCAGACTTATTTAAATTGATAATTGCAATTTATAACACGCTTTTCGGTCAAGGAAAACATCGTGAGGAAACCTGTATATCTGCCGAGAATTCTAGGGATATGTGTACCCTACCAATCCCCATTGGAGTAGCGTGGTAGGCCTTAGCTCCAATCCTTCTCTCTGAAAACGGAGATAGGAGAGCTATACCCAGCAGTCGGATATTAACAGGTCGTTTCAAGGAATCAATTACAGTCAAACCTGGATAAGCGAGAGTTCAAGGGAGCACAATCTCATTCTCGCTTATAGAGGTTTTTCACTAACCCGAGTTTCTCGCTAATGCAGGTACATGGGTAGCGTTTCTCTGTTATAGAGGTACGCAGCAATAACAAGTCACAGCAAGTACGAATGTAGTATATGTATATGATAAAATTTCGTGCATAATATCACAACATATTTATTTTTAATAGTATGTTACATTCATTACATTTCGACATATAAGTACTTTATATAGGTAGGTATCAAGATGCTTACGAAAACGAAACAAAAAAATCATTCATTATGTAATTTTTTTATTTAGAACTTATTTACACGGAAAAAAATCCGTTAATTTCGTTTGGGTTTCTGTTTTTGTATTTTGAATGGTTTTCTCTAACTCATAAATTTTGTCAAATATTGCTTGATCAACAACCGCCGCGTATTCAAAGTACTGATGGACCGTCTCCAACGCATTTAAAGCTAGCTTCATTGGAATGATCTTTATTTCTGTTTCCGGAAACTGTGCCTCGTCTTCACTATCATTTCCAGCAATACAGGTGTTTACACAATTCTTAACGATATCGTCGTCGGTTTGTTCTCCAGCGGTAGTTACATCGTCGTCGATGTTAACGAAATCTTCAAAGCTCGGCATTAACATATTGGATTTGTGAGACACAAGCTTAGTCCATTCCTCGTTGCTAGGTCCAACTTCAACATTATTTTCCTCTGGCAGGTCTTGCTCATCTGTACTTTTCCAAAACCCAGCTTTCTTGAAGCAATTTTTGACAGTAACGTCAGTGACTAAGTACCATGCTTTTCTAGCAAATTTCATAGCTAGAAGTACATTAATATCAGGTCTACTATTTTCTTCCAGACTCGTAAGAATATGTTTAACAACTTCTCTGCGATAAAAGCGTTTAAAAGTATGAATGATGCCTTGATCTAATGGTTGAAGTTTACTAGTGGTGTTAGCAGGTAAAAACATTACTTTTACGTTTGCAAGTGTTGGTAAGTCCGTATGGGCAGCACAGTTGTCAATAAATAGCAGAATTTTTTTTCGATTTATCTTCATTTGTTTGTCAATTTTTTTCAACCAATCTTTAAATAATGTCTTGGTCATCCAAGCCTTTGTATTATTGGCATAATCAACAGGTAGAGTCTTGACACCTTTAAAACATCTAGGTCGCTTTGCTTTCCCGATGATGAAAAGTGGCAGTTTGTCCGTACCACTCATGTTCACACACTGGAGAAGTGTAAGGCGTTCCTTGCTTTGTTTTCCTCCATGGCATTTTTCACCTTTAAACGTAAACGTTTTATCCGGAAGGCACTTGAAAAACAAAGCAGTTTCATCCGCGTTGTAAATATCGTCTGGTTCATATCCCTCTAAAAGATTTGGCAGATCTTCAGTCCAGTGGTTGCACACACCTTGGTTCACAGATTTACTTTCCCCAGCTGCTTTTTTGAAAGCTATATCATGACGCCTTTTAAAACCCTCTAACCAGCCGTTGCTCGCAGAAAAGTTCTGGATTCCCAGTTTTGCAGCAAACTGTTTTTTTTTTTTTTTTTTTCGAACTGACTGTATGCTGTTAGCCCTAATGGCTTTTACAGCGTCACCGGGCGGGACGGGCGAGCGCAGAAGCATCGCCGAGGTTGCGAAATGCAGGGAGTAGAGCGCAGAAGCTCTACTTAAGTCGGGGAACGTCGTCCTAAGGGTGCCTCCTGTGAGGCGGGACCACGGCTTAGGGCGACGTGTAGTGGAGGGTTGATGGTATGACTTAGATTAGTCATTGCGGCGTCGGAAGGGTGGCGAGAAGCCACGACCGACCGACGTCAGAAAACTGGGACCTCGTCTTCGCCGGCGAAGACGCTGTGTGTGTGTATTACGTGTATCTGTGTTGGCGATCGTTATTTGATCGTCGGGGTCATACAAGACGCTTTTTGGACGCCTATATTTTCGATGGTCGGACCTAACTGGGATGTAGGTAGAAGCAACTGAAATAAGGGGGTTCGAGTGTACCTCAGATTTCTCGAAGTAAGATTTCGAAAAACGTTTAAAGAGGTGAGTAATGGTAGGGAGATCGAGGTCTCTATGGAGGTCAACGTTCCGCATGAACCACGGACACCCAGTGGCTCGATCGGTTCTGTAGTCTTTGGAGCCTGAGCAATCTGACCTTTGAAACGTGCGCGAACGCAACACTCGCATAGGACATTATTGGTCTTATGCAAGTTTTGTAGAGTGTCACTTTGTTGCGGAGCGACATCTTACTTTTCTTGCATAACATCGGATAAAGTCGTCCCATGACATACGCAGCCTTATTGCAGACTATATGTATGTGCTCGTGGAGATTTTTCTTTTAATAAAGGTCCATCTATGGGAATGTTCTTATCGAGAGTTTGTTTTATCCATTCCAAAAGGCACATTTCGATATTGGGAAATTCAGAAACTCTAGTCCTTTTAATATTTCCGTGTCCATAAGAGCACTGAGACTTTATAGAGTCTTTTGATTTTATAATTTTATAATAGGTGGATTCTGGTAAATTAAACTCCCTCTGAATTTCATTTCGCGATTTTCCGGATTCAAACGCATTCACTATTTGAAGTTTATCACTTAATGACAGTACTTTAATTTGCCGTTTTGACATGATGTCGAACAGAACTTTACTTCGCATTGATTTACTATAAACTGAGTAAGTTCGACAAACAGGACGGTATACAGGCACACGTGTCCATTCGAAAAGAATGCGATAAATTAACGTTTCCACGAAATGGAATAGATACAATATTGACGAGAAAACAATACAAAAACAATGGTAGGAAATTCCACGAAAGTTAAGAAAGAGTCATAAAATACAAGATGTTAAGTTTGTAATTTGTTTTGTCATACAGTAACACTGTATCTGTGTATCGTTTATGTATGTGTGTATTTTTATTGTAGCTATAGTTACTCCTAAATAATATAATAAAGCTCGACTGTCACTTATAGAGGTATAGATAACTAGCAGTCTCACTTACGGAGGTCTATGTGGGTAAAACGACTCTCTCTTACAGAGGTTTCTGTTTCTCGCTAATAGAGGTTTTGGGAGCTTAAAATGACGGGTCCTGCCTATTACTCTCACTTATAGAGTTTTCTCACTTATCCAGTTCTCACTTACCCAGGTTTGACTGTATTGCAATCGTAATTATAAAATAATAATAACCACCATTTCGTAATTTTTATACTATATCTGACTAACTGTCACATCCCAGATGTAGCTGAATATCATTTCCAATCAACTTTCGACTGCAACTCTGAGCAGCAGGCCTACCATGAACTCTTATTGCGACTCAATTGAAGACGTAAACGAAATTGTTTTGCCTTTTCATACCATGACGTCTTAAAACGCACACTTTAAATCGCTGCCGAATGAGCGGTGGGAATTCGTCCTAAGAACATCTGAGTAAAAGAGACAGAGTTATCTATAGTTCATATAACGTTATCCTTTTCAAACATTACGACCCCAATGCAATTCACACTTCATGTTACGAAAAGAAAGCGATTCGCGGTCGTCGTTTACGTCTTCAATTAAGTCGCAATAAGAGTTCATGGTAGGCCTGCTGATAACATGTAGCGTCACTATTTGCTACTATATATGTATGTTTGTAGCTGTTTTAACGTGTGACATGTGTTATTGTTAATATAACCGTCCTTTAGGTCACAAGCTGTTGAACGATAAGTTATTTATGAAACGGGTCAAATGTTAATCATCAATTTATCTTGTTACAGTTGGACACAAGCGGCAATGGCTACATTGATTTGAAAGAACTCAAAGATGCACTCGACGGCGTTGGCTACAAAATTCCACAATGGAAGGCGAGTATATTTATCAATATTTAATAATAACGGATAAGAAAATTTTTATCCGTTTTATCCTTTATCGCACAAATAATCAGCTTAGCGTTTCAACGCGGAAACGCTGCCAGGATTCTAGGGACCAATCCACGTGGGCATGATTTGTATAGTAAGTAATTAACGATAGATATAACTTGTACATTTTTATTTTTAATTGGAAAAAAATTGAATTGAATAATAAATTTATTATATAATATATAATGCCTTGTTTAAGACGCAATCCCTTTGCATTTAATCTATCGTGAATATTATTGATACTTTTTGTCAGCCCGATTTGTTTCGAGCTCATCAGGGGCATTTATACTTTTGTAGAATTTAGGTAAGAGACATTTGATAAAATAATTAAATTTAACGAAATTCCAAATGATGGTATAAAGTGGCAATTTTAGTTAATGATGTGGTAAGAATTATTTAAAAAAATTGCCAATTTATAGGGAGTTAAATATGGGACAAATGTTTGTTTTTCTTTGTATGTATTTTTTATTGTAAAAATTTAAAATATGGTGCTATAGGTTTTGTATATTAAAGAATGATTAAATATGGCAGAGGCAACAATTTGACAAAATAAAATAGTAAGTGTCTAACTTAGGACTCCAAAGTAAGTAGAAGAAAATTAGTATTTAGGCTTTCGTTTCTAAGAGACATACAGTCTCGCAGAAATGGCTAGTGCATTATGGTAATTTATTGTAGTCAAATAAAAATCGTTGTTCAATTTTTTTGCAATTTTATTAAGTCTGTTAAAATGTAATAACAAAAATATCAAAGTTTTAGAATCATCAAAAATTTCGTATAATATTCTATATTATATTGAATTTTCCTAACCTAATAGTAACTATGAAGTATATAAGCGTAATAAAATGTTTCAGAGAACATCATATAGAGGTAAAATCACGAAAAGTAAATCTAAATATTATTGTATTTATAATCTTATTTCATTTTGAACTATTATTTTCACAAATAGTATGAAAATTAGAAAAAAATGATCGTTGACATAGGTTTCTGTGATCCCTATTACAAGTTGTAACTAGACATTTCTCGTTAAATTAAAATTTGATTTAGGAATGGGTTCCCACAAGAACGCAGCAGACAGGAAAAATCCAGTTTGATCTTGTCTAGCTTTAAGTTGAACCGTAAGTAACATGAGAGTACAATACGTTAGGCTCCCCTCAATGATTTTTCATAGTGTTTATATACTGCCCGAGGCTATTCGCGGACAGTAAATAACAATAGGTATTTTACTAAAACTTTAACTTAAATTAATACAATTAGTCATGTTTAATACTTAATAAGTCTACTGATATTCTGGTGTAACTATTTCGTTAACGTGGAATTTGACAAGAACTATATGCTAATAAATAAATTCCACATAACACGTTAAAAAGTGAATGACTACGGCGCATTTCTATCGAAAGTGCACAAAGCTAAGTGTTCTACATGACACTGATGGACTCACTTCGGCGTACCCAAAATAATTTCCTTACTGTTAACCGTGAGGAGTTCTCTCGTCTGGAGCCAATCCTGGCAGCAGGGTCATATCAGGCCATTCTTATCATCATAAACATTCATTGTCATCGGAACTGGACCAGTATGAAAAATTTCAGCTCAATCGGACACCAGCAAGTGGTTCAAATTGGACTTACAAGATTTCACCTTCACATGCCTTTTATTGAGTCAGATTGCAGATCCCAGGATATGAACATAAGAAAGAAGACTCAGGCACTAACGTCCTGCATTGAAAAACCTTTCTATGTTAGCGTAGTCTAGCCTCTAGACCCACATCCGAACAACTTCGAAGAACTACGAGAAACATCCATCAATAATAGATGAATATTATTTAATCTATAGTCCTCTAATTTCAGGTGCGGTGCATGATTGAAGAATACAACGACAATGGCAGAAAAACCGGCCGAGCTGTTAATGGTAGTATGAATGGTGACGCGAGGAAAAACGGCATCTCCCTTTCTGAATTCGAAGAGCTTTGTGCGAATCTTAAAGCCCAACAGGTGAGTTCAAACCTCATGCCGATTTTTTAAGTTTCAGTACTTGAAAAACAATCATTCTCCTGCCCTTATCCCACTTTAAGTGAAGTCGGCACAATATTTTTCGCTAACATTGTCTCGTATCATCCGTCACTTCTAGATACAACTGGCGCTATTCATTTTATATGCATGTTGTACTTCACATAATCCAACCATCTCCTTTAAGGCCCCCCTCTAGTCACATAGCCATCCACGTTCATTTCTTAATACTCGGTTGGTCACATGATTTTCATCTCATTAGAGAGGTATTTTTCTAAATAATTTATAGAGTTAGGTGTTACTTTGCGGAGATCTATAATAGAAAAGTAATAATAAAATTGTTTTGCTGTAATCCGAGATTATATAAATAAAATAATATTTTATATAAATAATATTAATTTATTCAAATTCAAAATAAACAAATACTTTTGAATCGTCAACTCTACTGCTGTTTCGGAAAGCTGGTCTTACCGAGAAGAGCCAGCAAGAAACTCAGCGGTTGTTCTTTACAAAGTATAATTCTTATTGCTAGTTACATTTAGTCATTACTGTCTTGTATAGGGTCGAAGTAGCTAAAGTAGCTATGTCCGTGCATTCTTATCGTCTAAGTCATTCTCGATAATATAGTAAGTAGGCTTTCTGTATTAGATTTTTTAAAACTGCTGTAATGGCAAAGCTAAAATTTATTGCGGAATTAGATTATAAAATCTTATACCCAAACCCACAAACGATTTACATATAGTACCCGGCATTAAATAATGTACATCAATGTTTAGAACGAAACAGCCGGCCAGTTCAGTTTCGTAGAGCGCTGTCACTGTTACTCAGTTAGTATGTGACGTTTCACACGGGTTCGTCAGTCTGTGCGACAGAGACAATGCTCTATGAAGCAGAATCTAGCCAATTTCTCTCTCTAAGCCTCGATGTGCATTAGTTATTGCCGCGTACTATACTTATGCACGAAAATAAAATTGCTACAAATATAATGTGTGTATAATAAATTTTATATGTATAAATTTTATCATGGATTACAGCAAAATCATTTTATTATTACTTAGGTATATTTCTATTTCTAGTAGATACTTTAATCCTTTTAACGCATTATATTATCTTTATCCGTGTCAATACTATTAAGTCGAAGCCGTACAATAAAATATAGTTTAAAAAGTTAGCCACCAGTCTGGGAATTAACACTAATGTGCGTTAATACGAATTATAGGGGCTTTGTTAGTTTTCCTTCGATATTGTGTAACTTGTAATCTAGTGTCTCGTCTTGTGTACAATTAAGTGTTTTAAACAGTGACTCTTATAAAGTTTTATTAATATTTTTGAGTTTCCTTGAAATTGTAGAGACGTGCGTATATCAATATAGGACTCAGCTGGGTATATTTCACAATATACCATTATTTTCACTTGTATACTAGTAATATTTAAACAAGTGCAATCTTTGACGCTCCATACGTAAAACTTAAGTCATATACCTACACTAAGTGTATGTATATGGCACGCTTAGTATTAAAGTGGCCTAATTTAACATTAGGCTTAATTGCAATGTATCTAGAATTTCACAACGGATGTACCTTAAAATCAAGAATTATTGATTGATGTTTGTTTCTTTTCAGGTATCAAGCACGTTCAAACAAGCGGTCAGTAAAAAGGAAAACCTCGAGCATTTAGGTGGCATGAGCGAGGCGTCTAGTGACGGTAATTTAATAATTTTCTATATCATAACATTAAAATTGTCAAATAATGCCAACCTGCTATGAAAACAGACATATTGTTACGTACAGGGGTTCGTGGATTTGAGTGAAAATACCTGGTGACTCGTTAAAAACACTTTATTCACCTTTTTACTACAAACTCAGTACTTACAGTCTCTTACAGTTCGTTGTCCAATAAGAATGCCGAGGTTACTAATATTTCACTCTTATTTTCGCTTGTTTATTCGCTCTGGATCGCTTTTCGCAAACTGAATGTCCAGGCGCACGATACGTCGGCTTATATATCGAATGAACCAACGTTCGAGAACGTTCGCGAGACCTTGGGGAGATCGTAAACAAACTTTGTAAACAAGTTATTGGTAAACACGCTGAATGTTCTAGGGCGTTAAGCGAATTTGAACTCTATACCATACAGTTTACGAACTCTTTTTACATGTTTGTAACACTGCCACCGTTAAATTCGAATTCTATGACATACGGACTCTTTTCGCATGTTCGTAACAATATTAACAGACAGACAGAGACAGAGATAAATATTTCTTTATTTTTTTAAAGGAACAACACATTCAGTGCGTCTCGAAGAACAGATGGCCTTCTCCGGCTGGATTAATAGTAACCTGGAACATGATCCAGATTTAAAGCACTTACTACCTATCGACCCTGAGGGTAAACAGTTGTACGAGAAACTTAAAGACGGACTAATTTTGTGGTGAGTATATACAAATTTGTTTGTTCATTCCGCTACATCGTCCGCGTTAAACTTAGTAATTCAAATACCCTTATTATGTAGTTTTTTTACTGTTCTCTAAAGAATAGCGGGAATATTTTTATCCGCAGTGTATAAGCTTCAATTATATCAACTTTCATCAATATTGCTCTATTCAGAGGTTATCGTGTATGCATGTTTCTTGCTGGCTCTTCTCGGTAAGAACAGCTTTCCGAGCCAGCAGTAGAGTTGTCGATTCATTAGCACTTGTTTACAAGTTTACTTGACTATAGAACATTTTGAATTTCAATTTGTCACATGTAATGCTACTTCCGGTACGATACTAAACTATAAGTTTGTTCTGTTAAATTAATTTAGTTGTTGATAATACCTAATTTGCAAATATAATAAGTAGGGCATTTAATTAATAGGTATATAGCCATACATAAAACTAATCTTGCTTGGTCAAGATATCGGGCATCGGGTCAAGATATATAAATCATTGAATGCCAGTTATATTTTGATAAATAAATATAAAATATGTATAAAAAATATATATAGGTATAATCTGCGATTACAATCTATTCTATAATTATTAATTATTTTTTAAATTCATTTATATTTTTGTTATACATTATTATTAAAATCCGCAAATTAACGCCTAATGCTATAAGTTGTGGCTGTGATTTTGATGAAAACCCATTTACGCAACTTAAGTAGATTGGGAAATTAAGTTGAGGAGTTTCGTAGACCTTTTTGCATTATCATATCTAAGCGTTTGTTAGAAACGATGTACCATATTTCAATGAAAACAAGTTGTATAACATTTTGAGATCGATAATAAAGATATTAAAAAAAATCTATTTTGATTCTTCTGCCTCTCAGGTGTTCAAATTCAAATTATTCTTTATTCAAATATACTTGCGAATAAGTGCTTTTGAATCAACTTTACTTCTGGTTCGGAAAGCTGTTCCTACCGAGAAGAGCCAGCAAGAACCTCGGCGGTTGCTCTTTTTAAAATATAAATCTTAGAACTAGTTACATTTATTTATTACCACACATCCTTATCATCTAAGTAATCTTCAACAGTATAGTAGGCTTTCTGTATCAGCCTTTTTTTAACAGTTGTTTTAAACTGCTGTAATGGGTTATTGTATGAATGTATCTTCATTTTTCATTTTTCAGTAAAGTGATAAATCACTCGTGCCCAGACACAATAGACGAGCGAGCAATAAACAAAAAGAACCTCACACTGTACACGAAACACGAAAATTTAACTCTAGCTTTGGTCTCGTCACAAGCTATCGGTTGTAATATTGTCAACATCGACGCACACGACTTAGCCAAAGGTAAAAAAAAACTTACTTAATTATTAATAATTCTTGAAAATAGCCGTGTTGTGCTCTACTCGGATCGGTCTATTATCAATGATAGGTTTATTATGTCCTAAAACCTGATATGGTGTTGACGTCACTATTCCGCATGACGACAATCTCATAAAAGTGGAAAATTGACTTTCTTTTGAGATAACGGCTATTTGGAGTATTGACTCAACAATCCTATTGTTGTTTCGGTTAACGGTCTGATTGCGAAGAGCCTGGACCAACATCTTCATATTTCGCTTAATAGTTGGATCATGAGTCGGATGCAGAAGGCAGTATTGCTTGAAACAGCACTTATTGTCCCGCTTTCGGCGGACGACAATTTTTTAATGTTTTTTTAAATTATTTTTTTTGTATCCAAATGAAAGTGAATGAAAATGAAAGTTAATCACTTATTAATTTTATTCTCGATACACTTTAACAATCAACTTAGACGTGGCCGTCAACGCGGAGAGAGAGAGTAATAAACTGCAATAAACATTCCGATCTCACAATTTTGTTTCCTTATAATCAGAAATATTTTAAAATATAAACAGTTAGGTGTTAGAAAAGTTAAAATTAATATTATTAATTAATAAAAAAGAAAATTAATAAATTATTAAATAATAATTAAAAATAAATTGATATCATAAATGGATCATACATTGTTGTCACAAATTGGCAGGATTATTGTCAAGATTAGTTAAGAGTAGAGCGAAAAAATCGGTATTATTAAAATAAAATAAACGTGAAAACATTATTAATTATTTATATTATTTTGGAATATTGTATTTTACAGGCAAACCTCATCTAGTGCTGGGTCTCCTGTGGCAAATTATCCGCATCGGTCTCTTCAACCAGATCACACTGGAACACTGCCCCGGTCTCACTGAGCTGCTTAATGACCAGGTAATGATAAATTACTTTTAATGCATTGATGATACTTATAATACTAATGGTCACAATAATAATGCATTACGGTGCCATCTAGTGGGTTATTACGGTAACGTTGCAGTGACACCTCTGAGACGGTAATAAATAAATGTAATTAGTTCTAAGATTTATATTTTAAAAAGATCAACCGCCGAGTTTCTTGCTGGCTCTTCTCGGCAGGAAGAGCTTTCCGAACCAGCAGTAAAGTTGACGATTCAAAAGCACTTGTTTACAAGTTTAATTGAATAAAGAATATTTTGAATTCGAATTTGAATTACTTGATGAAAATGAAGGAGTTTCTCATCTATATCCTATATAACGAGAATTTATAACGGTGTATACTTGGAATGCTGTGAAGGACCCGTCCGCGATGTTCTCTGTATGAGTGACAATAAATTCACTGTCCTGTAATTTGTACTAAATATTTCCCCCGTCCGTACGTCCGTTTGGGTCAAATTAAAATTAAAATTCAAAACATTCTTTTGTCAAGTAAACTTGTAAGCAAGTGCTTTGAATCGTCAACATCTACTGGTGGAAAGCTGTTCCTACCGAGAAGAAACCAGCAAGTAACTCGGCGGATGCTCTTTTCAAAGAATAATTCTTATTACTAGTTACATATAGTTATTAATGTATTGTACAGGGTCGAAGAGTAGCTATATCCTAGCATTCTTATCGTCTAAGTTATCCTCAATTTTCTGGCTTCTGTATTCGCCTTATTTTAATAGTGTTTTTAAACTGCTATAATGGTGAAGCTAAAGTAGATTTCGGAATTTTATTATAAAATCTTATACCCGCAAGCTTATGTCGATCTACTACTTTGTTTACCTACTATGTTTATTATATAAAAAAGTACCAGCCTGTTACAATCCCACTGCTGGGAATAGGCCTCTTCTCTCCATTTCTGGAGAGAAGGGTTGGAGCTAAGACCTACCACGCTGCTCCAATGCGGATTGGTAGGTTACTCATATCAACAGAATTCTCTAGAGATATGCAGGTTTCCTCACGATGTTTTCCTTCACCGAAAAGCGTGTGATAAATTGCAATTATCAATTAGACACATGAGTTTTTATAGAAAAACTCATTGGTGCCTGCCCGGGTTTGAACTCGAGTTCCCCTCGAAAGAGTTGCACGGTCTCACCGCTGGGCTATCACACCTTTATTTTATTATATACATCGCCGTTCATTTTATAATTATGTATAATCTTATCTACAGAAACTAAATTGCTAAAAATATATATCATCGGTTTACGGTTTAGCAGTTAACACTATTTGATTTATAAATTATTGTGTTTTAACGTTTCAGGAGAGAATTGAAGATCTCCTCGCACTGTCACCAGAAGCAATCCTGCTCCGCTGGGTCAACCATCAGCTCCAAAGTGCAGGGGTCACGAGGCGCTGCACGAACTTCCAACAGGACGTGTCCGACTCCGAGATATACTCGTACCTGCTTAAGCAGATCGCACCCGATGATGCTGGGGTCACGCTTGACGCTTTACGGGTATGTGACCTATTTTACTTACAAAAGTAATAATAAGATATATATTTAGTAATTCAAAGGAATGTTTTAAGAAATTCTGGATACTATTCAGAATATGTAGACTATTTAATGTATGTAACTATGTAAAAAAAATATATATATATATACACAAATTGAAGCATTTTCATGCATAGCATAAACATGCACTCAACCATGCGCACACATTTCTCCACAAATGCAACACATTTACACACACTTCTCTGGCGTCCTTATTATATTGATAATATTGTTAGCAAAATTAAAATCCGTAATTGGCTGTAAGTTAAATTAAGTAAAATTTTGTAAATTAATATAAGAGCTGTGGATTTTGTTAAAGTAAATAAATAAATAAATAATATTTTTTATGCTATATATTATATGCGATAAAAGCTCATCAGAGGATTATTTTCAATGTCCTGCCCTTATACCTCTCTAATTAGGGTCGGCACAATGTTTAGATGTTTTGGCTAGTTATTTTACGACCACTCACCTGCCTGACGTCAACTTACGTTAGTCGCCTTTTACGACACCTCAGTAAAAAATGAGGATGGTTTATTCTACTCAGCCGGATATCACACGGCGGGTCGACTTACCTTAGTCGCCTTTTACGACAGCTCGGTAAAAAATGAGGGTGATCTATTCTACTCAGCCGGATACCACACGGCGGGTCGACTTACCTTAGTCGCCTTTTACGACACCTCGGTAAAAAAGAAGGGTGATCTATGCTACTCAGCCGGATACCACACGGCGGGTCGACTTACCTTAGTTGCCTTTTACGACAGCTCGGTAAAAATGAGGGTGGTCTATTCTACTCAGCCGGATACCACTCGGCGGGTCGACTTACCTTAGTCGACTTTTACGACGGCTCGGTAAGAAAAGAGGATGGTCTATTCTACTCAGCCGGATACCACACGGCGGGTCGACTTATCTTAGTCGCCTTTTACGACGGGTCGGTAAAAAAAGAGGATGGTCTATTCTACTCTGCCGGAAACCACACGGCATAATATTAATATGCATTTGTGTCAATTAATTAATTTCCTACTGAACAGGAGACAGACTTGCTCCGTCGTGCCGAGGTCATGCTCCAGCAGGCGGCCAAGCTCAGGTGCCGTGCGTTCGTCACGCCCGCGGACGTGGTGGGCGGCGTGTACAAGCTCAACCTGGCCTTCGTCGCCAACCTGTTCAACCAGCACCCGGGCCTGCAGCGGGCTGACACCGACAACGACACCTACCATCAGCTGGACGAGACGCGCGAGGAGAAGAGTGAGTAAAACAGAGTGAGAGTGAGTACAACAGAGTTAAAGAGTGCGTACAACGGAGTGAAAGAGCGTACAACAGAGTGAGAGTGAGCACACCAGAGTGAGAGTGAGCTCAACAGTGAATGAGTGAGTACAACACAGTGAGAAAGTTCACTCTTTTGTATTTAACAACACTATGAAAGAGTACTACTACTACATACTACTACATACCACAATGTGCAAGATTGAATACAACAGGGTGAATGAGTTAGAACAACATTGTGAGAGAGTGCGTGAGAGGGTAAAACATGGCGAAAGAGCAAATGAAAGAGGATATAAAAGTGAGTACAACAATACGAAATATTGAGTACAACAGGGTGAAAGAGTGAGTACAACAGAGTGAGAGTACAACAGAATGAAAGAGTGATTACAAAAGAGTGAAAGAGTGAATACAACACAGTTAAAGAGTGAGTACAACACAGTGAAAGGGTGAGTACAACACAGTGGAAGAGTGAGTACAACACAGTGAAAGAGTGAGTACAACACAGTGAAAGAGTGATACAACACTATGAAAGAGTGATAGAATGAATACAACACTATGAAAGAGTGATTACTACATTGTGCAAGATTGAATACAACAGGGTGAATGAGTTAGAACAACATTGTGAGAGAGTGCGTGAGAGGGTAAAACATGGCGAAAGAGCAAATGAAAGAGGATATAAAAGTGAGTACAACAATACGAAATATTGAGTACAACAGGGTGAAAGAGTGAGTACAACAGAGTGAGAGTACAACAGAATGAAAGAGTGATTACAAAAGAGTGAAAGAGTGAATACAACACAGTTAAAGAGTGAGTACAACACAGTGAAAGGGTGAGTACAACACAGTGGAAGAGTGAGTACAACACAGTGAAAGAGTGAGTACAACACAGTGAAAGAGTGATACAACACTATGAAAGAGTGATAGAATGAATACAACACTATGAAAGAGTGATTACCACAATGTGCAAGATTGAATACAACAGGGTGAGTGAGTAAGAACAACATTGTGAGAGAGTGCGTGAGAGGGTAAAACATGGCGAAAGAGCAAATGAAAGAGGATATAAAAGTGAGTACAACAATACGAAATATTGAGTACAACAGGGTGAAAGAGTGAGTACAACACAGTGAAAGAGTGAGTACAAAAGAGTTAAAGAATGAATACAACGCAGTTAAAGAGTGAGTACAACACAGTGGAAGAGTGAGTACAACACAGTGAAAGAGTGAGTACAACACAGTGAAAGAGTGAGTACAACACAGTGAAAGAGTGATACAACACTATGAAAGAGTGATAGAATGAATACAACACTATGAAAGAGTGATTACCACAATGTGCAAGATTGAATACAATAGGGTGAATGAGTAAGAACAACATTGTGAGAGAGTGCGTGAGAGGGTAAAACATGGCGAAAGAGCGAGTGAAAGAGGATATAAAAGTGAGTACAAAAATACGAATTATTGAGTACAATAGGGTGAAAGAGTGAGTACAGCAAGGTGATAGAGTAAATAAAAAGTACGACTCAACAATTTCCATCTCTTATTTTGGACAAAAGATTGAGTAAAGTACAACTTAATGCAATAGTCTTTACTTCTTCTGGAGATGAGGTCGTGTTAAGTACAATTCAACACAAACGATCTCTCTTTGAGATAAAATTATGTGACCATGCTGCTGCAATTTAACGGATTGATAGGTTACATATAACTTTGGAGTCGCGATGATGATGATATACGATATTCTGTTAGACCAAATTTCATCATACATTTATAATATTACTTTTCATGGGTATTTATTTTTATTTACCGTTATCGGTTACATTTCGCAGCCTACCGCAACTGGATGAACTCTATGGGCGTTGCGCCTCACGTGAACTGGCTGTATTCGGACCTGACCGACGGGCTGGTGATCTTCCAGCTTTATGACATCATAAAACCTGGCATTGTTAACTGGAAGAAGGTAAAAGTCAGCTTGTACTATCCCAATGCTAGGCATCCTTTCTCCGTTTATGAAGGGAACGGTTGGAGTTAAGTCACATAAAGTAGCGGCCTGTTACAATCCCACTGCTGGGAATAGGCCTCCTCTCTCCGTTTCTGGAGAGAAGGGTTAGAGCTAAGACCTACTTCAATGCTCCAATGCGGATTGGTAGGTTACAAATTTCTACAGAATTCTCTAGAGATATGCAGGTTTCCTCACGATGTTTTCCTTCACCGAAAAGCGTGCGATAAATTGCAATTATCAATTAGACACATGAGTTTTAATAGAAAAACTCATTGGTGCCTGCCCGGGTTTGAACTCGTATTCCCCTCGAAAGAGTCGCACGGTCTCACCGCTGGGCTATCACAGCTGGAATAAGTCACATAAATCCCCAGAATTTTTTAGAGATATGCCGGTTTCATCGCGACGTTTTTCTTCACCGTAAAGCGAGTGATAAATTACAAGTATCAATTAGACATATAAGTTTTAATAGAAAAACTCATTAGTGCCTGCTTCGGGTTTTGAACCTGTGACCCTCTTGTGAGACGCTCTCACGCTAGGGTTCTCACATCACATTGGTATGGATAGCGATTCTTAATAAAACCTTTTATTTGACTATGTATTTATGTGAAAGTGGAATCATGCAAGTTAAACTTGACCCACTTCCCGGTGTCCGATTGAGTTGAAATTTTACATACTGGTCCAGTCCCGATGATAATGCACATTTTGATAATAATGGCTAGAATTGGCTCCAGGGGAGAGAACTCCTCAACGGTTAACAGAAGGGGCAATCAATTTCGTTAAAAGCATTGTTTACTTGTGGCGCGATGCTGCTAGAATTGGCTCCAGGGGACAGAACTCCTCAACGGTTAACAGTAGGGACATTAAATTTTGTTAAAAGCATTGTTTACTTGACTGGTTTATTTATGTCTTTAATTGTTATTTTGTAGGTACATCGCCAATTTTCGAAACTACGCAAGTTCATGGAGCGTCTTGAGAACTGCAACTACGCAGTGGAACTTGGGAGACAGCTCGGCTTTTCACTGGTGGGCATCGCTGGTGCTGACATCAACGAGGGGAATGCAACATTGACCTTAGGTACATATTTAAGAATCAGTTCTAGAACATTACATTAAATTCTAGCTGACCCAGTAAACGTAGTTTTGCTATGAAAATTATTTCAAGGGAATTTCTAGTATACATTATAAAAAATTAAAAAAACTGTCCAAAAAAAAATATTTGGCATGGATAACCTCATTTCATACACTTAGGGGTATGAAAAATAGATAGTAGCCGATTCTCAGACCTACTTAATATGCATATAAAATTTCTTAAAAATCTGCCAAGCTGTTTCGGACTAACAGTACTAGTTTCGGACTAGCTGTATAGTAACTAACATTTTATATAGAAGATTTGTGTTTAAATTAATTTGGAACATCAATAGACATTTCAAAATTTGTATCTAAATTGCATTCCACTAAAATTTAAATACGTAACATAGATAAAATAAAAATGAAATATTCAGTGACAAATAAATAATTATAATAATATAAATCATTTATATCTGGGTAAAAACACACCGTTATGAAATATTATGAAGATAAAACAAAATCAAACACCAGATGTACATGCTGTTAATTATTTTTGTAAATGCTTTTGTAAATGCTGCAGCCTTTTTTAATAAGAACTCTAAAAATCATCATATATCTAGCAATAAACTGCCTTCTCCTTCTATTTATGTGTCTCTTTTGTCACTAACAATCTCTTATACTCACTCTCTCTCTCACATACTCACTCCCTCTCTCTCACATACACTCTCTCTCTCACATACACTCTCTCTCTCACATACTCACTCTCTCTCTCACATACTCACTCTCTCTCATACTCTCACTCTCTCTACTCATAAATGTCCAATGGCCATGTCATTTTGTGGCTTTTGGATGAGGCTCGCTACGAACTTTTAAGTTCATTTGTCCCTCTAAAAGGAGACAACTAAAAGTGCTTTTTATCAAATTGAGCCACCACTGGAAATTTAAAGATATTTTATTAAAAAAAACTTCATATTTTTTTCAGCGTTGATCTGGCAATTAATGCGGGCGTACACATTGTCAGTGCTCACACGACTCGCAAACACTGGCAACCCCATCATTGAGAAGGAAATCGTGCAATGGGTTAACAACAAACTGCAGTCGGCTGGCAAGACCTCGTCCATTAAAAGTTTCCAGGTAATCAATTTCTAATTTATCCCGCAGGAAAATAAGGGAAAAGAGGTACCTGGAGATGGTTTCTTCTCTTCCCGTTCCTTCGATAATTTCACTACAGTCTATTTGCGGTAATTTCGTGTTAATAACGTTCACAGGTCACTACACTCACTCCCGTGCGCGTTATACACTTTTTTAAGGTTTTAAAATGCGTAGTTTTCAAAATGCGTTATGCGTTTGCGCGAAAAAAGATGAAAGATGGCGAAAAAAAATGGGGGAATGTGTGGGATTGGTCAGGGAGGTCACGTGATGCGTAAGAGTGTAATAGACTAAAAATAAAATATATATTAAAGCGGCGCGTACACCGATTTTTATAATATTCTACAAAAAGTAATGAAAATATTATTGTGCTTCAATATGATATTACTAATAATAAACAAGTTTTATTTTATTCAAAATCAAAATATTCTTTATTCAAGTAAACTTGTAAACAAGTGCTTTTGAATCGTCAACTTTACTGCTGGTTCGGAAAGCTGTTCCTGCCGAGAAGAGCCAGCAAGAAACTCGGCGGTTGCTCTTTTTAAAATATAAATCTTAGAACTAGTTACATTTATTTATTACTGTCTTGTACAGGGTAGAAGTGCACCTATATCCACACATCCTTATCATCTAAGTAATCTTCAACAGTATAGTAGGCTTTCTGTATCAGCATCTTTTTAACAGTGTTTTTAAACTGCTGTAATGGCATGACCAAAATTGATTTCGGAATTTTATTATAGAATCTTATACCCAAACCCACAAACGATTTACGTACTTTTGCTAGGCGCAAAGCAGGAGTAGCAAGCTTATGTCGGTTCCTACTTTGTCTATTATATACATCACCTATCGTTTTATAATTCTTTATATTTTTATGTACAAAAATTACGTTATTTAAAATATACTGTGAAGCAAATGTTAGAATACCTGTTTCCTTAAACTTCTCTCGCAGGGAATCACGCGGACTTAAATTGTAGATGCCACGTATGGCTCTTTTTTGTATATTCATAATTATGTTTACTCCAGGACGAAGTGTTGGCTGATGGTAAAGTTGTGTTGGATTTGATCGACGCCATCAAGCCGGGCGCTATTAATTATGACCTCGTTCTTCCCGGCGGCAATGAAGAGGTATATTTATACTTTATTAATTATATTATATATTTATAACGTATAGAACAACGTAATAATACGTACGTACGTACGTATAACGTACGTTATAACGTTTAGAACTTGCCTATTACTTAACTGATCTTTTCTTGAACAAACGATGGTGAAAATACAAAAGTAATAATAAAATTATTTTGCTATAATCCGCGATACAGTATCATGGATTATAGCAAAATAATTTTATTATTACTTTTGTATTATGGATCTCCGCAAAGTAACGCCTAACTCTATAAATTATTTAAAGATAGTGAAAATATTCCTTCCTTGTGCAATTTAAAATATTAGTTCTGGATTCGATTTATGAAAATATGCCTTGTGGTATCCGGCTGAGTAGAATAGACCACCCTCATTTCTTACCGAGGTGTCGTAAAAGGCGACTAAAGTAGGTCGACCCACCGTGTGGTATCCGGCTGAGTGAATAGACCACCCTCTTTCTTACCGAGTGGTCGTAAAATACGTCTAAGGTAAGTTGACATCGGCAGGCGGCCGTAAAATAAGTGGCCGAATCATGTGAAAACATGTTTATAACATGTTGTGCCGAACCCACTTAGAGTGGGATGAGGGCAGGAGAATGATCCAAAACAAAACTACGTGCGTAATTTACATTATCAGTGATACCATCTAACAAAATAAACAAAATTACATGCGTAATCTACAATACCAGTACTGCCATCTGATGATGAAAATTCGAGGGTGTCCAGCTCTTCGGGAAGGCGCATTAATGCGTCAGAGAAATCGCTGACTTTAGACCGATACTCAAAATAATAAGTATAATTAGTTTTAATCTAGGTTCAAGTCGTGTTTGCCTTAAAACGGTTGTACATAGTAATTGTACTAGTACAATAATCTTGCATTTTACTATTAAATATATGTAATAATCATTGGCGAACCATAATAAATAAAATAAAATCTTCTTTCTTTCTCCTACCCTTATCCCACTCTAAGTGGGGTCGGTACAACATGTTTTTCTCTTCCATTCTCTTCTATCATTCGTCAACTCTGGCGCTACTCCTTTTATATGCATGTCATACTTCACACAGTCCGACCATCTCTTTTTAGGCCTTCCTCTAGTCACATATCCATCCACATTCATATCCAACACTCGTTTAGTCACATGATTTTCATCCCTCCTCATTACATGTCCATACCATCCCAATCTTGCACCTCTCATCTTTTCTATAATGGGCGCAACTTTCAGACTTCCCCTTATATACTCATTTCTTATTTTATCAAGTCTTGTCACACCACACATCCACCTTAACATTCTCATCTCATTTGCATGTACTCTTCTTTCATCCATCTTTTTCATTGCCCAACATTCTGATCCATACATTACGACAGGTCTTATGACCGATGTATAAATTTTTCCCTTTAGTTTAGGGGCACAATTTTTTTCTATAATTCACATTTTAAACATAAAAGCAGTTATTGTTAGTTAACCATAAGAGATAGAGACATGCTATTCCGAACTTTTTTTGTAGCATTTTATAGATTTTTAGATTTTATACAATTCTCTAGTACATTACTTTAGCGTATCTCTGCTGGTTTACGCAGCGCATGCACCTAAAGCTCCCAGAAAGCAAGTTTTTTAACAACTGGGCGATCTCTTCAACACAATTTACATAATATCGATGTGTACTATTTATTTAAACCATCCGGAAGTACTGCACTATCTTACGGTGAAGACCGTACAAAAATCCGTCCAGTAGATTTTGAGAAAATCGATTACACACAGACAGACAGCTTTTTGGGACTTTGTTTTATACTAAGTATATGTGTGAAACTCATAAAATCCACTAAAGCCCTACATGATTTGTATGTTTCATTATCTTCTTTAATTTTTTTAATTATATTCGAATTGAAAATGGGTGTTGTCCTTTCGGGGCCCTTAACCCCCTAAGGGGCATTCGGGGGTCACATATTGTGCCTGAGACCTGTCGCCACTTTATCCATCCTGCATTCATTCTAAATAAAAAAATATTATCTTTAATCCAGGAGAACCTGGCAAACGCGAAATACGCCGTGTCTATGGCGCGGCGTTGCGGCGCGAGGGTGTACGCGTTGCCAGAAGACATTACCGAGAGGAAGCCCAAGATGATCATGACGGTGTTCGCGTGCCTCATGGCCCTCGACTACATCCCCACCATGGACGCGCCCACGCACCCGTAAGACCACCCTCTTTACACCATCACTTGGGGACTCGCATACCGCCGCGCTTTATTAAAATAATCAAATCAAAATAATCTTTATTCAAATAAACCATTTCAGGCACTTTTGAATCGTCAAACAACAATATGATTAATGAAGCTACAACTGGTTCGGAATGTTGCTCTTACCGAGAAGAACCAGCAAGAAACTCGGCGGTCAATCTTTTATATATTCTCAATTATACATTATTAAACCGCTGTCTTGTATGAAGCTGAAAGGATTTTCAAATCCAGGCTTTCTTATCATGCATATAATCTAAAACACATTAAACTTATTCTCGACATATGAGCTCTCTTTATATAAACACCGTCTTTTTTACCTATATACATGGAGGATAGTATATTTAATTTAAAGTAATTGGGCGAGCTTTACTCGTTATTTTTTTAAAAGATATAAAAAAAGATGAAACGAACAAAAGGAATAATAATTAATGGAGTCCGATCCGGGATAATTCCACATCTCTACACCGCCCGTTATCCAACTGAACTACCGGGACGTTATAAATGACAGCGTAATTAACCTCTGTATTCCTTTTATATTTTAGCAGCTTTTCAATGCCTTGAAACACGGATAAAACGAATTTTTTTTTAATAAAACCTAGCTGGATCGATTTATCGCCCTTGAAATAACCTATATACTGAATTTCATGAAAATCAATGGAGCCGTTTCCGAAATTCAGATTGTATAAATACATAGCTCATTTAAATATTTAGGATATTAAAAAAAAGTCGCAATAATTTTCGGGAATATTTATATCGTTTTTAATTAAGCAATTACATGGAAATAAAGTTGTTGTATTCTCATAATTAGATATCCGTTTCAACTAATGAATAAATGAACAAATATTTATTATTTTACTTTAAATTCTATAATCGTTTTAAACTATGAATCTTTTTCCCATTTTAAGGCGCGGCGGTAGTACTATACAAAGGAGGTTATGATTTTGAGCTTTTTTGTGATTGTGGAAGCCATAATGATTATATACTATATATTATAAGGGATATATAATGATTACTATTATAAATATTTATAGGGATAATAGATATTGCCTAATTAGATTGCAAAATCTAAATTATTCAATTTTGTACTTTAAAGTATGTACAAAATATTCGAAATGCGACAATTTGTTAATTTTTATAATTTTTTTGTGTCTGTTCCTTAAATCATGATTGAGAAACAATGTTCATAATAAATAAACTTTTATACTATAATTATAGTTATCCCTCGAGTTACACGATTAATTGACCATGTAAGTGGAAACTCAGATTTAGTTAAAAATCAGAGATTGCGGACTGTGTAACCGGAAACCGTGCAACTTGAAATTAGAAATCCATACAAAAATAGAGATTTCGTTCTTGGTGTAAAAACATTTTTAATGAAAAAGAAAATGTTTATATCTCATCATAAAACTGGAAACGACATATCGTATCGTATTTTAATTCTATCTGAGCAAAGAAGTTATGTTGGCATATGTCACCCTGACACGGCGAATTAAAGTTTTATAGTTCATAGATTATAACAACGATATATTGACTGGCCCGTTGGCGCAGTGGGTAGTGACCCTGCCTTCAGCTCCGCGGGTCGCAGGTTCGATTCCCGCCAAGGGCCAACATTTTCTACAAACAAATTGTTGGTTCTTCGAGCCTGGGTGTATATTTGTATTTAAGTATGTATTTAAAATTATATATGTAGTATATCTACCAGTTGTCCGTCACCCATAACACAAGTATTAAGTTACTTACTTTGGCGACGGTCGACCGTGTGTGTAAGTGTCCCATATATTTATATTTATATCTATTTATTTCTTTTACATATTTTATTCAATAAATAATATTCTCAAAAGTCAACCAATTTATTCTTTTTCAATAACTTGTCATATTGACCGCGACAATATATATATCTTTTATTATTGACTTAATTATTTGAAGGAGGTTGTATTTGAAACATCGTGTGACAATATATTATAATGAATCTAACGATATCTTATGTACACGTTTCCACATTTCAAGAAGCAGAAGGATTCTGCATATAAATAAACCAATGATAAATAGTTATTGTTTTTGCTTTCGTTTAATTGAAACTTCTTTTTTATGAAAATTTGTTAAAACCGTGTAACTTGAAGGAATGTCGAATTTTTTTTGCCGTGTAAAATAATTAATTAAGCCGCGTTAATCGTGCAACTCACCAGTACCGTGTATCTCGAGGGACACTATTAAGTAAATGTTTATACTAAGATCTAGTTCTGATATTTTTGTTAAGGTCAAAATAACATTTTATTTGAGAAGGTAATTATAGTGAAATCTTAAATTGGTTTGGGCTCATTTTTTAGAGAACAAACGCAAAAGATATTTTTGGTATAAAAATGGAATTTCGCTTTCAAAATGCTTGGGATGTATCAGTTTGCAATTATATTCGATGTTCGAACCCACCTAACAAAAAATATGGGACTCGTGTGGTCCCTACAGACTGTCGTACATTCCGGAATTTTGAGTACCTTTTTTATATGGATATTTAGAAATAAGCAGGTGTCGGTCGCAGTATAGACAAAACAGTGCGTCACTCGAAATAAAAAACACTTGCTTACGTGTGTTAATAAGATTCTAGTTTATGCACACAGATATTTTTACTAGAACTTGTATAGACTTGTATTGATGTAGTATCTCTACTAGATGATCTTTGTATAAAGAGAAAAATCATCATCGCTCTCTTGAACTTATCAGACTCTTAAATGGGGTCGGCACAACATGTTTTAAACCTGTTGTTGCATGTTTTGGATAGTTATTTTACGACCGGCCGCCTGCCTGATGTCAACTTACCTTAGTCACTTTTTACGGCACCCCTAAGAAATGAGGGTGTTATATTTTACTCAGCCGGATACCACGCGGTGGGATAGATATCAAGATAATATCTACTTTAAACATTAGTGAACGGGACTTATTTCGACCAATTTAAGCGTCTAAGTACCCTCAATAGAACAATGTTTTTCCCGGTACCCAAAAGAAAAACCAGGATTTTTTTATCCTACATGGTATCCCGGTGTATATTCAAATTGAAATATATTGTTATTCAAATTAGCTTTTATAAGCACTTTTGAATCGACATATTACAATGAAGCTGGTAACAGCCGGTATGACGTTTGATTCGGAAAGGTGCTCTTACCGAGAAAAACCAGTAAGAAACTCGGCGGTAACTCGTTTCAAAAATAAATATTCCATCGATATGTAATTGTTTACAAATCAAAAATAACAATATAATTTAGTTTGAAGGTAATTTTACTTGATTCAATTCAACATGCAGTAAAAATAACCCAGTCACTTTCGGTTTTTTATGGTTCAGATTGACTTATTGATAATTTTCAAATGAAATATTTTATTTGTGTATATAAAAAATGTCTGTGTGCATACGTCTCACGATTTGCACAGCCAAAATTATTTTTCTGCAATTTTTTGTAAACTGTGTAAATAACCTGAGCTTTTCACATTTCGGCTGATCTACTGGCTTCTCTTATACTGTTGCCTGGTGATGGAATTGTTTGTATTGTGATTGTACCCGATATATGTCTAGCCGGGCGGGAGTACTAGTTAAGATTGTATTAAATAATCGTGTGCGTAACGCGTATGTAATTTTAAGGATAAATTATGCAAGTGCCAAAACACATATGCAACTTAAAAAGGAATTTTGGAAAGGAATTAAAATTCATACAACTTTGGACCCAAGGTGTTAAAAGATAAAAATGGTTTATTACTCAAAATTTGGCCGATTTTGTCAAAAAAAGATTTAGTTAAAGTGAGGTTAATAATTTCTTATATGTTAAACAGCTGATTTTTGAAGTACGACTGATATTTTTAGCATAAACGGCAGTGTAAATAAAAGCGTAATACAGTAATCATGAAGCAAACAATTAATAGATTGCTAAACAAGAATTAACTTTAAATTTAATTTGTTTATTCTTTAAAATATTGTTATCATTTTGAATAATAATTACAAAAATAAAACATTGAAACTGTTAAAGAATATTTACAGACCCGACCAAACGGTCGTAAGTGTCCCATATATTTATATTTATTTATATAATATTCATATGATTATTAAAATAAAAATTAAATATTCAACAACAACAAAAAAAACGTTATTCTTAAACTATTCGTCTGTTTTAATCGATTATTGTTATCAATATTATTCGAGCCTAATCTATATTAATTTTTTTAAAATTACATATTTAAAATTTATTAATTTATGCAAATTTTATATTTTTTTAGAAACACAAAAATATATCGCTTTTTTCATGTCTCAACTTATTACAATTGGGCCCAAAGTTCCGTTTTCCTTTAAGTAGAGATAGAGGATTTTTTTTTGATCCACTATCATAATACCGAAAGCAAATACGTTAAAATTTATATAACGGAATTACATATAAACTGTGTAAATTAAAAAAAAAGACAGATTTACTTTATACCTATATAATCACTTGGACAGTTCCGCATCTGTGTTTTGGCCCTACAGGCTTTGAGGAAATTCAATAACGTTATATACTCCAACAGGCCTATTTGGTACTTACCGACATTTACTATTAAAGCGTGTTAATGTTTTGCATTGATGTATTCTCACTAATCTACTAGAAGAGACTTAAATGAACCCGCGATTAAATTCAAAGCTATATGAAAATGGTTCAGATAAAAGATAAAAAACGCTAATTGTTTCCTAAACTGCTGACTTTATTTTTCATTTAATGTCATTGTAATAAAAAAACCTACAAAAAACATAAAAAAAGTTTATTTCTGTGGTGAAATTTTTGGGCATATTTTTTAATCGTTATGGTATTTGTAAAATGTTTCACTATACGGTATCGTTTATAATAAATATTGTTCAGTATCAAATTTGAAAAAAGTAAATCTAAATGCATTCATTATCAATAATTTCAAAACAGCCATTAAATCGTTATATTGGATTAATCGGATACTAGGTATATTTGATTATTACAGAGAGAAGCATAGACTGTAATGTTATATATTTACAGTGTTACCTCAGTAAATAACAATAATCAATAATAAGGTACTATATGAAACGCATACAGTCCCTCATTCATATATAAATTTGAGATTTTAAAAAAATATCTTCCGGTTTTCTTTGGACTTAAAAAACAATGTCTTATACTTCTGTTACTATTTTCTTGAAAGAAAGTCGAAAAACAAACTTTACAATTTATAATCTATGGATCTTTAAAAAAAAATAACGTCTCTTCTGTAGTATTAGTACACGATACTCAATGCACTTATTTATACATTTTTACAACGAATCAAAAAGTTATTGTTAGTGAATAAATTGCTTGGTCAGTCAATTGGTCCGTTTGTTGACCTGCTTTCAATTATTGTTGTGCGTTTTTGAGGGAAGATGTTTTCTACGACTTGGTACTTAAATGTCTTTTAGTAATCGTATATAATGATGGCCTAATTATGATATTTTATATATATATAAAAACGGACAAGTTGTCTCTTAGCACTTGCCATAATTTAGAACCATTAGCTCCTAATATTTTGAGAAGTGAACGTTTAAATTCTATTAATATTACGAACTTGTACCATTAACCATAACAATAAAGAAACAAAAAAAAATTGAAAAAATGAATTGATTAAAAATATTATGAAACATTTACGTTATCTAAAGTGTGACATAATGGTTAGTTTTAATATTGAATTCTCAATTTGTTTCAGTGAAGCATTATAATTATTAATTTAATAATTATTTACTAATTTTTATAACTGGCAACATTACAAAATTTAAATGCCCAATAGCTTATGTATGAAACAGATAAGTAATTCTAGAGTCGTACCATAGACATATACATAGACTTATGTTTTTAAAGTCTAATTTTTTATTTAGACCTCAAGGTCACTTGAAGAGGCAGTGAGTTATATGTTTAAAGCCTATTTGTATTTTTTAAATTAAGATTGTAGTAAGAAAGCTTATTTTATAAACGGAAAAAAATAACGGAACATATATTCATATTTATACCAGTTTTTTATTCAGATATGTTAATATTGTATTTGATTTTTCTTTATGACTTGGTATTGTTAATCCAATATTATGAGTTACAGATTTTTTTTATTTAAAAAATATTTTTTTCATCTGTCCACATTCCTCGAATAATATTTCATTTCCGATCAGCATTTATCTATATCATAAAAGAAAACATCTTCAGCGCCCTTACGAATTGTATGTTTCTTATGATAAGTTGATATTTTTTTGGTATACTTTCGTTAATAATTAATGTGACATTCCGCTGGGATACAACGATTTATTTTAACACTTTAGTTTTTATGTAAATGTTTTATTTTGTTAGACATTTTATGTTATTTAATAGTTTTAGTATATTTTTTATAAATTTTAGATTTATTTTTTTAAGAATCAATTGCTACATGCTAATACAGTTTTAAACGTAATATAACACGAATCAAGGAAATTGAGTAAGAGCTAACGAAGTCTATATACATCATATAGCGTTACGCTATATGTCATTAATGTTTTAAAATAATATGTAAGCATATAAATAATAAATCGGAATTGAATTATATTTTTTTTCATTTCATATCTAATACCTTCTATATAAATTTTAGAAATATTTTGCGGATTTATTACGTATTCTCAAGAGGGGAGTTAAAGGTAGATTGTAAGCGATTTTCACAATAAATAATGAGAGGGAAAATAGAACTCTAATCACACATAAAAAAGATAGTTAATAAGTCTCATTTGATTTCTCTTTATTATCGATGGATATGTTAGGCTGGTTCCTATGCTAGTTAAATAACTCTATGCTCAAAGTAAAGTAATCGTCCATTCTGTATTTGCAAAACACACTTTCCTTTCAAATAAATTGCACACTGGCCTTTTGGGTGCTTATACGTGTTCACTGTTCTTTGTATGGTGTCAGATTGCTTACTGGTTGCAGGAAAATCACATTAAGGTATGTTCCAATTATTGTATATCATACTATATTTATTGATTAAGATTATGTTTTATTTAAGTTTTGTACACACAGCTATGTACATACAATACAATATGTGTTTATAACGAATTGTTACACGTTAACAAAGGTATGAGAGAAACTATGACTGTGAATATAAATAAAATTAGAAAGAAATTTGATTGCGAAAAAATGGAATACGGAGAAATAAAGTAACATTTAAAGAGAGTGACAGAAACAACAGGAGGTTCTTTATTTTCTTTTGTAAATTGTTTAGATGCTTTTTTTAAATCTCGTGATATTGTGAGTGAAAAAATGATCAAGCAGAAAAAGCGATACGACGAACGCAAAATGAGTCACAATGATAAACACATACGTGTTTGTGAATGAAGTTTAAAAAGTTGGTTTAAAGTCGAATTATTTGACAAACTGTGTTTTCCTTTTAACGCTTTTGTCTAAGTCGTAAATATAGAAATGATATAGTATTGAAAAATAACATTTTTAATATTAATGGATTTTAGATCTAGATTTAATATTTTAATTATATTTCCATCAGGTCAGACTTGACTGGAGTTCAAGATGAAAGCGAATACGACCAACCGATAACTGTTGACGGTTTAATTGATCAAAACCAGGACGATTCTCTTGTATTCGAGCAAGATAATTTACTACCAAAGGAATTCGAAGATCCGGCATCTGTACATGATATAAACGAATCAGATTCATCAGTATTCGAACACGATCTTTTGATATCTGATGAGAACGTTGATCCAAATTCGGAAACTGAATCGCATGTTGCAGAAAAACCCGCATTGCCGCCGAAGCCTGACAATTTAACACATTTACGTACAAATTCTGTTTCGAAAGCGGAATAATTTATTGTTAAATATTTTTGATTATTATTTTTTCAGTTCTTATAATATAAGACAATAAGTAATATAAGAATTTTTGTCCAATATCAGCTGCAAAACCAAAATCCCTTTCCTCTAGAACAAAAAATGTTAGAATGGGATTCTTTCCCAAGTTATTACATACCGCGAATAGCATTCGAGCTTTGCGATGATGATCCTACTGTCTGGATTTTTGCATTTTCCTCGACAATATTTTTCCTTTACAGTAAACCAGAATAACTTGTAAATAACTACTATTATAAATAAAATTAATACTAATGTGCTTAAAGCACAGTTTTTTAAATACCGAGACATAATTTTTATAACAAAAAGAATAGTTTTGGATTACATTAAAGAAGGATAAAGTTTATTTATTTCATACATTATTTTGGGTAATTTTAAACGAGTATATAAGCGCTAATTATAGAGTAAATTATTCAGGTTTATGATAAAATTGAAAATTACTATACACCTGTATTTCATACAGCGGGCGTTTTGTGCGTAAATTTAGTTACCTCTATTATTTATTTCAAAATTCAATTCAAATATTATTTATTCAAGTAAACTTGTAAACAAGTGCTTTTGAATCGTCAACTTTACTGCTGGTTCGGAAAGCTGTTCCTGCCGAGAAGAGCCAGCAAGAAACTCGGCGGTTGCTCTTTTTAAAATATAAATCTTAGAACTAGTTACATTTATTTATTACTGTCTTGTACAGGGTAGAAGTGCACCTATATCCACACATCCTTATCATCTAAGTAATCTTCAACAGTATAGTAGGCTTTCTGTATCAGCCTCTTCTTAACAGTGGTTAAACTGCTTTAAAAAACAACAAATACAACAAAACACATTATTTTTGTATCCACATAAGAATAGTTTTGTTACACTAATCCGTAATAGTACGTGACCCGCGCTCTAGTATCAGTCATCAGAAAACGTACTGATTCAGCACGTTAACAATTTTTTGATCATATTAATGCATTAGCGATTTAATTATGAAAAACTGAAATTTTATTTTTAAAAAATATTATTATTTTTATAAAAAAGGCATGTATTAACAGATGCACTGCGTATGTGTGGTGCTCTCCGTTTGAACGAGTTTTTGTAATGAAATCATATTTTTGTTAGTGCCTAAAGTGGAAAGGCCGTCCGCCAAAATAATATTCATATTTTTTACATAATTATGAATAGAGCGAGTCCTTATAATGAACCGCTCCGATATTTACAGTAAAGATTTAACTGGCTGTTTTTATGAATAATACTATTACTTGGTGTAGATAGATTTATTTGTGTTCATATGCAGATAACAATTAGTCATGGTTTATTTTTATATTAGATATTTTTCTATATATTTTTGATAAAGAATAAAATGTGTTTAATTTTCAGGCGTGTTTTATTAATATTCCCTCAGATAATATCAATCAATCAATCAATCATGCCTTTATCCCACTCTATGTCTTTCTCTTCCATTCTCTGTATCATTCGTCAACTCTCGCGCTACTCCCTTTATATGCATGACATACTTCCCACAATCCAACCATCTCTTTTTAGGTCTCGCTACAGTCACATATCCATCCACGTTCATATTTAACACTCATTGAGTCACAGGATTTCCCCCCCCTCATTATATGTCCATATTATCTTAACTCTTTTAGTACCGGCGAAAAGTACGTACCTAAGCGAAAAATACACGGCGAATTTGCAGAGGTTTGCGAAAATGCTGGTAAAAGCGAAAGTATATGTGATATTTACAAAATATAAAAAGCAGCATATTTGGAAATAAAGGGAAAATAAAACAATACGAATTGTGTTAGAGATCTTTCATTCTAAAAGTGCACGCCCCTCTAATGTCTTTACTCAAACACAGAAAACTTATTAGTTGAAAATCATAAGAATAACATAAACTTAAGACATAATAAAAATTTTACAAAGTGATTTCTCTTTTTCAAATGGTAATTGCACATCAAAACATCATTTAGTCATAGCTCTATGATCAAATGATGTATATGGATGTATAGATACATCATTTAGTATAATGTATAGACATTGCATTTTGCAATCATTTGCAAAACAATAGCAGAAGTCGGTTTACAAAACGGAAGGATAACTCTATGATGCTATATATTCTGCGATCACATCGACGACTTGGCGCAAATAATTCCTCATTTCAATTATATTCAACTCGTCAATAATTCGCACTAATTCTGCGTCACCCAAGTTCGTAAACCGGTATAATTTTTCAAAAAGATATCATCAAAACTGTCCAAATTTGCTTCTGCTATTTGTGTCTATAAAAACGTTGACGGTTTTTGAATACTGACTGCTTGTTGAAGGATCAAGAAAGACTGAAAAAGATTTTAGGCTTGCAGAGTCGATGCACGCATACCACTTGAATACTCCGAAAGATTACGGTCCAAAGAAACTATCTCGTGTCGACAAATATCCGAGGGATATCCCGGGTCCCGTTTCTATCTTATCGCTCTGACATATATATCCCCACGGCACTAATCAGCATAAAATATAACAAAAAGTTAAATCTTATATCCATTTTTTCACTTGTGTTGCATCGAATATGAACCATTTAAACATTTTATAAAGTTAATTTAAAACACAGACCTCTTGTGATGAGTACAATAGGCCTCAAACGGAGGCGCAACGATATATCGTCGTTGGTATTTTTGGCAATTGCACCGAACAATGATATATCGTCGTTCGGTACTAAAAGGGTTAATCTTGCACTTCACGTTTTTTCTATAATGGTTGCAACTTTCAGACTTCCCCTCATATACTCATTTCGTATTTTATACACTCTTGTTATACCATAGGTTCAACTTATAATGTATATATAAAAAAAATCCAAATAAATTTGTGATGATTTATTTCAATCCATAGCTGGCAACAAAAAGTTACATCATTTACACATAATACAATTTCACGCACTACACCTTCAACTGACACAATATGTGATATTTGTAATACAATTTATCATTGTTTTCAAAATAAAACTGTGCAAATAAAAAAATATATTCACATGTTCTCTAGCTCTATAGATAGGCACTTTGCTCGGTTGTGCAAATTACATTTATATTAAGCTCGAGTCACACATAGCGGACTGTTAATACACCATTTTAGGGCTTTGTATTTGTACTTTGTATAGAGACATGGTCGTGATTGACGAACAGGTAGAGTAGCGGTCATACAACGTTCGCGAATACAAATCCTTGGGCACGTATGAGTAATTTTTAAAATTTGATGTACTGTAATAATGGAAAATCTTTTTTATGCATAGATGACATGGTTAGTGTATACTTTTTAAAGTAATATAATAGAATATATATGCACATTACTTAAGCGAAACACAGTTCAATTCAGTTCAATTGAAACATTTTAAAATGTGTGTACAAAATTAATAGCTGCTATGTGTGGAACAAGCTTAACATCGCATAATCATTTTAATTCTAAAGAAATATGACGTACTTAAATTAAAACCGATTCGTATACATCTCAAATTAAATAAAACCATTACAGCGTTAAAATATATTTACACAATTTACACAGGATAGTACAATAGAAGCTTAAAATCGAAATATATATCACGAGAATAATAATTTCATTAGCAATATGGTTATTAGATATATATAGGGCTGCCAACTATTTTTATAAGAAATCAAGTACGTGTAGGTCTGAGAAGAATATTGAACGGTGTTTAAGAAGAAATAACATTATTTTATTTATCTAAAGTTTTAAAATACATATTTTTTATTGTTTACTCGGACAACCCATTAATTTACAGTATTTAAAATAACTTCATACACCTCACAATTATCAAATTTACGTGTGAGCGCCTAGGTCTAATACTTAACTGGTAGGTTATGTGTTTTGATGATATTGATGCTGAAAACAGTATTTTGTATACTTTATTTTATTCAATAAAATATAATATGAAATGAAAAAAGCTTTGTTTTAACAATATAGTTGACAACCCTAGAAATACTACGTGTTGGACGCTTTGGATATTTATATATGTCGATTTCAAACTTTCATTAATAGTTAATACTATTAAAGTAAAATAAATCTGTGAAAGATCTAATTTTGTACGTTACAAAGAAGTTAAAAGATTTGACAGTCTAGATCTAGAATATTTAAGGAAAACTAATCGATTTGTTAAAATTTTTGGAATGTTTACACATTATATCAAATAGGAAAAGGGTCTTAAATAGTAATTTCAAAAATCATAGTGGTATAGCTTTCACATAAATAAGCAAATAAGTGGCGCGTTTCAAAAAATAGATATTATAGATTTATTGGAGTATTTTTCTGTATTTGAGTATTACATATTATTCTTTACAAAAAATTTTATAACATGTAAGTGGGTGAGAATTGATATAATATACAATTATTCAAGAAAATTTAATATAATAAATAATTTTAACTTTTTTTGTCGTTTTTATCAATAGTTCTAAGAATCCTAAATATTTCATATCTCACGCTTAGTATTAAAGTGACCTAATTCAAAATTAGGCTTAATTGAGTTAGATACATCATAATCAACATTAAAATGCTATCTATGAAATCACGCTATCAGGAACTATTTAAAAAAACTAGTGTTTTTTTTTTCCAAATTATGGGCGTCTTTAATGCTCACGAGTTTTGTAAGCGTTTCGCTATGATTTATTGAAACTTGCCACATACAACTTTTTTCACTTCGTTCGTCACTTTAATGCTCAGCGTGCGATATATACTTTCGTTCTGATCTTAGCATGTGATTATAAAACCAAGAATTAAAATTCTACTTAGGTGATCCAAAGTCTTAAGTATTATTTTCATGGAAACAGAGTATTTACTCTTGTATGGGTAATAAATAACCTTTTGCTCGAAACACGCGAAATATTTATCATCGATTATCTTTTACAAATTTCATATTCACTAATCTAAATAATATAAATACTTGTGTTTGTTATTTTGTTTAATTTTTCCAAAATGCTAACAAATAACTCTTGTGAAAACAATTACCCCAAAAATTTATCAAACGATACTTATACTACAGCTTTCAAGCCGTAATTTACTCTTACTAAAATCTGTAACAGATTTACTATCAACACCAATATAAAACGTCCTAATAAATGTACAACTTTTGGACCTCGTACAAAACATCTAATCTATATAACTAAAGATTTCTATTGTTGATAAACGTAGATACAGCAAATTTTATACGTCACAGATCGTTATATTAACCTATTTATTGCTCCATTATTTTAACCTTAAATCCATGTTTTATTTCAACAATAACTAATTTCAAAATCAGAATATATTTTTTGATGTAGAAATCAAATTTAGAGAAGAAAAAGTATTTTTTACTAATAAAATATTGTAATAAATGGTGTAAACATAGTGAAATATATCGCCTCTTTAGAAGAACAACGTGATATCTGTCAAATCACAACTTTACAGGAGAGCAATATCAAACATTTACATGTTGATAATTTTTAAAATATTGATAATTATACCGTGGAAAAACAATTAAATTGTAGCGGTGATCAATGTGCTTTCTAAAAACAAGCAAAAAAGATATAAAAAAAGAAATAATAAAAAAACCGTTTTTTATGAGATGTCACGTGGTTTTTGTTGAGACGATATCTGTAGGTGAAAGTTACCTTAAGTTACATTTTATAAATTATTCAGTAGAGCTTTATTCAGTAGCGTAGCTTTTCACTCTTAGGGACTTAATGTCATTTATTATTTGTCATTCGACCAATACGAGTATAATAATTGAAAATACAAAAATAGACTTAAGGTCCTTTAGCTTTCACTAAGAGATATAATGTAGACAAGACCGTTTTCTTGTCTACATTATATCTCAAATTGATAAACAATTTATAGATTTTAAAAGAAATTAACTTTTTTATCTTTATTTATAAATAACATACTTAGAGTAGGGTAGCCATTGACAGGCCTGTAAGTGAAAGTGATACAATAAATAATGAGAGAAGAAGATGAAACTCGTATACTCCATCTTTGTCTAATCACACTTAAAAAATGAGACAGATGGATACCTTCTTTCTCTTTATTGTAATATGGCACATTTTAGGCTGGGGTCCCTACTCTAAGTATAGTAACTTTATGATAAATACAACTCTTGCAAATGACAAAAAGAGAGAGTACTCTTCAAATTACGAAAAAAATTGTAAATAAGATTGTATGAACATACAACACAACAAACACTAATTTTTGTAGGTATAGCAACAACAATACAATATAAAATTCGTCTAAAAACCTATTCCATACTTAATGATAGTTATTGAATATAATCTCTTAGAACTTGATACCAAAATTTGCATAATGATAAAAAATCTAATTATTTATTAAAATACAACACAATCTAGATATTTAGATTTATTACAGTAATAATAAAACATTGAGAATATGTAGCTGTGTGGGTTAAAAATTAGGAATACTATAAAAAAAATATTAATATTAATTTAAAGGCGAGACTGTATTTTAATGGATGTGATGTTTTCGCTGCAAGAAGTTTTTATCTTGAATATTATATATCTTAAACGTGACTGAAAAAATAACCAATAAGAGTTTAAATGAATAATAGATGTTCGTAGATTTTAGGTACTATTTTATATTTCACAATTCATATTTTTTCCTCTATGACAAGGAACATATTTTAGCATGCATATTCCATGTACGAAAAGTTTCATACCTTTTGTATTTATAAATATTATAGACTCCAAAAGCTGTCTGTCTGTATGTGTTGAATATTCTCGAAATCTACTGAACGGATTTACGTACGGTTACACTAAAAGATAGCATAATTCTTGAGGAAGGTTTAGGTGAAGCACATTACGATTTTATGTAAATTGACTGAAATACATATGTGTCTGATTGTCACGCATGCTAAGTCGTAAATTACGTGCACAATTAGTAATTTAAATAAAGAGTATTCGTCTGTGATGATATTTTTTATATAACTTTGGAAAAGATCTAACAAAAAATCTTTTTTATTTTCCTTTATATTAAATATGGTACAGATTAAAAAATCTCTAATTTTAAGGTGTGAAGTATAATAATTATAATTCTTAATATTATTACATACATAGAATCAACTAAATTTAAACACTCAAAGCGTCAATGGATCCTGCCCATATTAAAAGTTGTTCATATTTAAAACGCAATGAAATCGCAGCAGCAATTTCCCTTATTGAAAGACAATATCACACTCGATCGAGTACTGTATGATTTGAGATAATAAAGTAAAAATTAAGACTGTCTGGGATAAATACCGCTGTTATTTATGTTATTTAGTATTTTCAGGTAAACTTAGATTTTAATAAATGTGATCTTTTTCTTCGAGTATAGACAAATCGCTATGCAAATGTAAGTGTTTACAGGATTTCCTTTGGCACATCGCCTTAACCTTATACTCCATAGGTTAAATACTTAACTAAATATAAACAGACAAAACCAAATGAGTCGAGTGTACCAAAATTTTTTTGCAATAATATAATTTACAAATAAATTGAAATAAAACTGAATATGTCTTTTTATTTTATAAAATATATTCATCAGATGCGGATTAGAACCAATTAATCCATTTTAATATGCAAATCTGGCAATAGTAACTATGTAACATTATCTGATGTAACAATGTACTATTAATCTGTAATAAAGTCATTCTGTGATAATTTAGTATTATAGTATAAACAATTTTTTCCATCGCTTTCTAGAAAAGCTTTAAAATACCTCCTTGATTGGGTTTTTAAGTAAACGGATTACAATAAATTACATTAAACAATATTTTTATTATTTGTCGCAAATATTTAAAATTATTGATAGCAATCATATTATGGCGCAAATACAATAGATAATTTTAAATGCTTTGAAAAAAAATTAAGTATAATATTTACGGTGATAAAATAAGTTATAGTTTGCCTACTAAAACGAACTTTTTTTGACAGTTTACCTTTAGTTAATTACTTAAACCTACGGCGTATAGCCCCTTTTACAAATTAAGTCCTTTCAAAGCTAATGCCGTTGTGAATTCAATTTTAACACTAGATAAATAAGTATAACTTTTAGCTCTTAAAAACACTTTATTGCATAAATATTACATGATAATTTCAATACTGGAGGCTAAAAGCTAAGCCAAGTAGAGAAGTCAACGTTGATTATTCAAAATGATAACTGGATTAAAACAAATCATTTTGGAATACAGACAATACATTTCGTTATAACAGTGAAAAAATTATAAAGATAACTTAATTTATCATATTATCGGTATGCAAATTCTTTCGCATTCGACTTTCCTTTTTAACCTTTTAATTAAAATTTTTGTATTATGATTTTGTCACACATGTCATATAAATAAATTGTACTAATATGGTTTATATTTAATAAATATTTTTTTAATAATTAAATAATTATAATAAATCACATCGTACAGATAGGCTTACAAGTTATAATTTGATTTTAGCTCGCGATTTTTTTAAACAAAAGCTATACAGAAGATAGCGGATCGTTATTATAAGACAGCTTGTATTGTACATGGTTCAACAGCTTAGGAAATTCGAGATCATATATCTAAATCAGAATCTTTCTACCTTAATAAAAAATATTTAATGAAATCACTTCGATTAATTGGTATTATATACGCATTTACACATATACACTTTACAAATTTCAGCGAAGTTATACTTATCTATTCTGTCATGGACATTGTATGTAAACGATCTTCCCGTACCTTAAAAGTTGAGTATCCAGTCGCCGACTGAATAAAATTTACATCAGGACAAAATTGCAATATCACCGTTTTCATCACAAAAACGTCGATAATATATCAACCACACAAAGACTTGCATTCATACCTGAATATAAAAAAAAGAAATTAAAAAAAATTGAGACAGAAATAACAACAAAGGAGCATTCAAAATTGCAATTGCATCCAGTCGCAGAAATAAATTACGTCTGTATTTAAAAAAAAAACTTGACATACAATGTCACAGCTAAAATATGATGTGGGTTTTGTAATGTTAATAATAAACCATGGATTTATCCTGAAAATATGTAAATCTATAAAGTGGACTAGACGCAGTATTAGTTGTTATTAGTAGGTAATGTATCTATGATCACCGCAACACAAGTACACGTCTTTGGAAAATACAACGATTACACCTATTAATAGTTCAGAAAAAAATGTTCAGAAACTAGATTACCACATTATCTATGTATAAACAATATAAAAAAAATGGCCGCCGAGTTTCTTGCTGGTTCTTCTCGGTAGCAAACTTCCGAATCAGTGTTAGCTTCTTGAAAACATTTGACGATTCAAAAGTACTGTAAACTCAAAATATTATTTGTTCAAGTAGACTTACTTGAACAAATAATATTTTGAGTAAGAGTTTTGATAAATATTTCAAGGTATAAATTTGGACACAACAATAAGTTGTAAATTTTGACAAACAATCTACGAAGCACGATGATCATCAATATATCTTGATACTCGCTGATATAGACATGACAGACACGCAGATTGAAGTAAAAGAAAGAAGGGGTTTAGAATGAGAGGGGGTAGCAAAGGAGAGGTAAAGGAAAAATAGTTGAAACTACGAATAAAAGAATTTCGTGATAAAAATTATGCTATTCCAGCATCTTAGGCGATAATTTTTTTTACGGCAAATAGATTTCGCTTGTTTTTTAATTTAAAAAAAGTAATTTGTGACCGTAACAAAGTAATATGTCAGTAAATACTGATAAACGATAGGCCGGATACAAAGTTAGAAAAACCAAAGGTTCTTGTGTATTCAAAAGTAGCGTCCCAACGTAGTTTTGGTGGCAAAAAAAAGATCCTGGATCAGCGACATCAAACAGTGGTCATTCATTAATTAAAGAGAAGGAGGGACATTATTTAAAGATTATAACTAAATATTTCCTATATTCTGAGCTATATATTCTTAGCCGTGACATTATATATTGTATTATATATTTACAATTACAATACCATTATAGAATAATTCAGCTCTCCTACTGATATGGTTAATGTAAGCTATGCATACATTGTACTTCTGTACATAACAAAGCGGGTTACAAATGTATATGTAGATTCTGTTATTAACAAATAAAATAACATATTTATAATCCATTAGTTAATTACTGTTATAATACATATATGAAATGGTATTCAAACATTTGCTGCAAACGAATATACGTTTATAATTTTTTAAGAATTTTGCATTTTTGAATATCTTTTTTGTTATGATTAATAATTTTATAGAGATTATAGCGATTATATTCCTTATATTATTATAGTATACTTATCGAAAGCAAAATTTTACAACGAAAAACGAAGTGAAGAACACTCAATGTAACGTATATAACAACCAAATGTCGTAGTTGTTGTAGCTATCGAGCAAAGATTTCATTTAAAATGATTGGATATTTCTATGACTTTAGAACTATCGACACGAAACGAAACGTTTAAACAAATATACGAACATATAAATAGTTGAATTTTTCTTAAAAGTATAAATTCTCTATGAAAACAATTTCATTTTATTAATTGTATATGTAAAAATATGTAATATGTTATTGAATACCATTCTTACAGTTAATGCAATAAGACACCATATATCGTTAGTAATAAGGTACACATTTAATTAATTATTCTAGCAGTGAGTTAGGGTGAAATGAACATTGAGCACTGGGATTATTTGTTACATATTAATAATTTTAGAGTGGACTGGACTGGAAGAGCAAAAATTTTTATTCATTGCGTTTAACAACTTATAATTTTTGTATATTGTTGTATAAGAAATTTTTTTAATGTTTTTTATTGGCCAAATTTATATCATCCATGTACGAAAAGTTTCATACCTTTTGTATTTATAAATATTATAGACTCCAAAAGCTGTCTGTCTGTATGTGTTGAATATTCTCAAAATCTACTGAACGGATTTACGTACGGTTACACTAAAAGATAGCATAATTCTTGAGGAAGGTTTAGGTGAAGTACATTACGATTTTATGTAAATTGACTGAAATACATATGTGTCTGATTGTCACGCATGCTAAGTCGTAAATTACGTGCACAATTAGTAATTTAAATAAAGAGTATTCGTCTGTGATGATATTTTTTATATAACTTTGGAAAAGATCTAACAAAAAATCTTTTTTATTTTCCTTTATATTCAATATGGTACAGATTAAAAAATCTCTAATTTTTAAGGTGTGAAGTATAATAACTATAATTCTTGCGAAAAAAAAAGAAATTTTTTACCATTGCCATAATTCTAAAGTTGACTTATATAAAATGAAATTTAAACATTATTTTGTAGCTATCTATTAAATGTCACATTTCACAGAGGGCAGGCTCCTTTTTTGCACAAAGAATCAATTTAGCGATTAAACGTGAAAACACTGCCAGCATACTTGGGACCATTCCACGTGGGCATGATTTGTATAGCACTAGCATGTAAGTAATTTAAGATTGACATAACTTGTAAATTTGTTGTCAATAAATATTAATTTTATAACACAATTAAAAATTACGTACAAAAAGAAAAATTGCTAAATGATGTTAACTTATTACCAGTACAGAGTTAAGGAATAATTTGAAAATAGTTTTAAAAACGCTTTTCCAGTCCAATCAGTCGAAACTAAACAAAGATTTAAAGCGTATTACTTGACAATTTGTTAATTCATACATAAATAAATCATACACGTAGAATACAGAAAAAAGATAGACGGGATAATATAATGCTATATATATATTTTTTTAATTGATGTACATTTCTATAAGATTAATACTTGCGCTTCGATACGTTTGTCAGATATCTAAGACCGGACTTCCAAAAGGAGAATTTAAATACATAAAATATATAAAATATAATAATATATATTTGTAAAATATATAAATATATATTTGTAATATATATATATATATATATATATTTGTAATAAGTATAATTACTGCATAATATTGTACACCATATTGTAATGGTAGAATACATTGGTTTAAATAATTACTTTTATAACATCTATAATTACTATATTCACAATAAATATGATTTGATTTGATTTGATTTGATTGTAATTTTATTTCGTTATAAAATTACAATAAATATGATATTTATTATGAACGCGTTAAGTTTTTTTTTTTTAATTTAAAAGGTTCGTCCATCAAATGCACGACGCCATGTTTTGTAAGAAGAGAAAATTGGCTATAAGGTTATGACATATAGGAGTCATAAATCAAGCTAATTCATTGCTAATTCTTTTACCAATATTTATGGAGTTTAACTAAATAAGTTGTTTATTATATAAAATATAATTTCATGACACAATATATTACACAATGAAATATAGAATAAAAACTGATGCAGAACAGTGGCAGCACAATACAACTAATGATTAAAAAAAAATTAAGATGCGAAATTTAAATTTCGAACTTTTATTTATAACACGGACGTAATATTTGTTAATAGAACATAAAGTAATACGTCAATACGCTGCACTATGAGTTATGTCAATGACATTTACAAGATGGCGCCTTTTTATTAAAATTTCGTTAATTTGATTATTCACAAATTATTTTTGAAAAAAATACAAATACTCAATCTGATATTTAGATAACATTATATGCTACGTCTATCTTGTTCCATATAAAATACCATAGTCCATAAGTTAATCACCCATTACCCAGACAAAGAGAATCATGGTTATCTGTAAATTTTATGGTGTTGTGCATTACCTATCATGGTGTTTGTCCAGGAGGTACTCCTTCAGCCGTCGCAATAGGTGTTCCGACAGCTGGGTCACCTCCGGCCACTGTTTGAGGACCATCACACCGAGCATTACTGCTAAACTGGTTGTTAATACTCGCACTCTGGAAAATTAATTGAATAACATTATATAATATTGTATATTGGGCATGGTCAACGCTTCAATGAAAAACAAGGTTAATCATTCAAATCAGAAGCTTATGAGATTTCTATGAAATATAAAAAAACTAATAATAAATGTATAGAAATCGGCTATACCTACGTCTTATTTTATCGTTTGATCCCGACTAGTTTCAAGCCCATACGGGGCTTTTATTTATGAGCTCTTTATCCGGCGATATCGGAGCGGGAATAGAAGACGTGAGTATAGCTGGTGTCTACACATTAACTATGAATACCAAACACGATAATTTAAATTTAAAAATTAATACATATAACATATCACGTTATTATGAATATTAACAATAAAGTCAAATCAAATAGAAAAATAAATAAATAGGCTCTTATAATAGACTCCAATATTACAAAACCCTTTATTTTTAAATAAAAAAACACTTAAGTTTTCATAACGCTTTCATGTCATGTATAAAAACCTACAATACCTTAAAACGTAATTTCTTTAGCGTATACGATATCTTGATTACTCATTTCAACAATCAATAGAACCCCTTTTAAGTGATACGACCCTTAATTTATCGAAGTAATAATATCGTCATAATGTAAGGTATGAGAGTAGATTGCGCTCCCTAATCTTAGCTATTACTTTTGCAATATAACCTTATGAAAAATTATATTTCTCTTTATAAATAAGTCTATAAAGATTATAAGTAATATATGTTACCTCGTGCGTAAGAAAGGCATGGCGACGCCAGCAACCGTGGCCGCCAATAGTAATAATAGTTGTAAGAGAGTTATTGCCACGTTAAGCAGTTTTACTGCCAGCAGACGAAGTGGTAACGCGGCCGCACCGCCCGCCTCCCCTCCCACCCCGCCGCCAGCACCACCACCACCACCACCCACCATCCATTGTTCTAATTTACTAATCTGTAAAAGACAAAAACATTATATTCTCAGGCTTACGAAAGACAATTAGGCAATGAATAACCATTATGCAATCATGCAATCAATATCGCATAAAAATATATTTTTATCTGTTACGAACATGCGAATAGAGTTTATAATGCGTATGTCATTGAATTCGAATTGAACGGTGGCAGTGTTACGAACGTGTAAAAAGGGTTCGTAATCTATATGTGATAGGGTTTAAATTCGCTTGGCGCTAATTCTCTGAAACATTCGGGGTGTTTACCGATAAGGTTGTCTACAAAGGTTGTTTAAGATCTCCCCAAGGTCTCACGAACATATTCGAACATCGGTTCGTTCGATATATAAGCAGACGCATCGTGTGCCGCGAGATTCAGTTTGCGAATAGCGATCAAGAGCGAATAAACAAGCGCAAATAAAAAGTAATAATAGTGACCTCGGCATTCTTATTGGACAACGGACTTTATAAGACTAAGTGTAGTTTGTAGTAAAAAGTTGAATAAAGTATTTTTAACGAGTTACCAGGTATTTGCATCCAAATCCACGAACCTCTGTACGTTATATATCTATACTTATTATAAAACCTAAAAGTTGTCTGTATGTGATCGATTTTCTCAAAATAGTACTGCCCAGATTTATGTTCGGTGTAACTAAAAGTGTGAAGGTTAAGGTGAATAGTACATTACGGTTTTACGTAATTATGTTGAAAATATCGCGCGGTTGTCGCGTGCGCCGCGTAAACCAGCAGAGATATATGATGTACTACAGAATTACAGATCTACGAAAATAATACAATAAGTCCACTATGCCACGTCTCTATTTCTTATCTTGCAGAATAACTATTTTTGTATCTTTTGTGACACACTGATTTTCTGCGGGCGCAGCCGCAGGCACAGTTAGTATTGAATAAAGTAAACAAAGACACCCATATTTTTTTTTAGGAAAAGACACATTTAATAATAATATTACGTATTTTTATTTTAATAAAAAATGAATAAATGAATGAATTAAAATTATTATTAAAACTTTGTGCGTAAGAGAGACGAACAAATGAAACACTTCGTTTGAATTCGCGAAATGTCCATTACGCACTCATTGACGTTCTTGTTCGATTGCTTCCTGTCAATGTCTTAAGAAAATTAAAACTAAAATTCATTTTAATGCTCATTTATGCCGTGTGGTATCCGGCAGAGTAGAATAGACCACCCTCATTTCTTAACGAGGTGTCGTAAAAGGCGACTAAGATAAGTCGACCTGCCGTGTGGTATCCGGCAGAGTAGAATAGACCACCCTCATTTCTTAACGAGGTGTCGTAAAAGGCGACTAAGGTAAGTCGACCTGCCGTGTGGTATCCGGCAGAGTAGAATAGACCACCCTCATTTCTTAACGAGGTGTCGTAAAAGGCGACTAAGGTAAGTCGACCTGCCGTGTGGTATCCGGCAGAGTAGAATAGACCACCCTCATTTCTTAACGAGGTGTCGTAAAAGGCGACTAAGGTAAGTCGACCTGCCGTGTGGTATCCGGTTGAGTAGAATAGACCACCCTCATTTCTGAACGAGGTGTCGTAAAAGGCGACTAAGGTAAGTCGACCTGCCGTGTGGTATCCGTTTGAGTAGAATAGACCACCCTCATTTCTTAACGAGGTGTCATAAAAGGCGACTAAGGTAAGTCGACCTGCCGTGTGGCATCCGGTTGAGTAGAATAGACCACCCTCTTTTTTATGGATGCAGACTGACATCATAATTGTTCTTTTTCGTCGTATCGCTCTTGTCGTCGGTCGTGGTCATCATGTAGTGACTTTAGGGGCAGATGTTATACGCCTCGCAAGCATCTCCCACTTATCTCTACTAGCTGATAGCTTGGTCCCTCCTGTTAGGGACCCTCACTGCAGCTTTAATTTGGTCGGTCCAACGCTTGGGAAAAATTCTTCGTCCTCTTGTGCCTTTCACTCGATGTCGATGGAGCCATTTCCTCTTCGGGAGATATGTCCAAAGAACTTCGAGAATGCGACTTTGTACTAACGTCGATAGTCGCTGTTTAGTGACGTTTTCCTGGACAGTAGAGACGTTGGTGCGATATTCAGTCCATGAGACTCCCAGCATTCGTCTCCAACCCCACATCTCGATAATATAGTGCTTTAAATCGCGAAATCATTTAAAAATAGCATAAGTTAATATCTCTCTGTTAAACAGGTTGCGTGGTAGTAACCGTATTCTAAACAATATGCCTAATAAGTATGACAGTCCTCTGGTGTTGAAACTGATTCAGAGTACTAGGTCATTTTTAGTTATTAAGTACTAATGTAGTCATTAAGTGCTATATTTAACACTATGAGCTAACATGTCTGTATTTCAATTAAAATAAATAAATAAATAAATATTGACTTACTTTAGTTTGACATAAATCTAGGGCTTCGTGTATGTCTCGTATTCGCTCCTCACTCTGATATTGTACTTTCTCTTCTACGTCCGTTAGTGCTTGCTTTAAATTTTCTACCTGTAAGTAAGATTATATAAATACATCATATTCGGATAATTTTAAGAGTCATGATGTTATTGTTGTCTAATTTACATTTATAATGTTCGATGCCTTGACAAATGCTCGCATATGAATTAATCGTTCCCCTCACAAAAGAAAAAAATTTACACATTTACAGAAAAAATATTAGCAAGCTGGCTCACCTCGTTTTGATGCAGTTCGGTGAGATCATTTATTTGCTCCTCCAGCCGCTCTGTCTTAAAACGCTCTTCTTGTAACGCTGCTGATAGAAACGAAACCTCTTGTGTTAAGTTCTGTAACATCAAACATATTTATAATGAATTTACTTTCAAAAAATTAAAATAGTCTTAATTCAAATTAGCCTCCTCAAGTACTTTTGAACCGTTAATGATCGATATGATTAATGAAGCTACCACTGGTTCGGAATATTGCTCTTACCGAGAGTAGCCAGCGAGAAACTGGGTGGTCGATCTTTTAAACATTTTTAATTTCCATATTTTAAGATATACATAGATGAACTCATATTTGTATAAATCAAGACCGTAAAGTATGTTTCTATTTAATGTTCAATATCTTTTTGTTAATATCAAATTTGTTTGTTTTTCTTAGTACTACCTTCAGCGTGTCCATTCTTTCGGCTAGCCGTTCGTAGTCCTCTCTTCGTTCCCGCAACTCATTCAGAATTGGTTTAATACTGAACGTCGCTTCCGACATATTATTGGACCCCGATTGTGTTGGATATCTAAAGCATACAATAAAAATTAATAAAAACAGGATTTTGGAGCCATTGCAATGACAATATGGTAATATGACTTATCCCGGCAGACACTCTTACATAGTTGCGAAATTTTCACACATCCACTCTCGTAACACAAGTTCAGACACACTGATCTAAGAAGGACGTACTGGTATGTACGCTTTGATGCATAAAAATGGGCGGTCGGTGGTGTGCAAGTAATCAACGAAGTATAGTACCCGGCATTAAATAATGCACATCGATGTTTACAACGAAATAGCCGGCCAGTTCGGTTTCGTAGAGCGCTGTCACTGTCACACACGGGTTCGTCAGTCTGTGCGACAGAAACGATGCTCTATGAAGCAGAATCTAGCCGATTTTTCTCTCTAAGCCTCGATGTGCATTATTTATTGCTGGGTACTATACTTACATATGCAAGTAATTAAGTGCCAAGTAATTAGAAAAAGTGAACGGTAACATGTCAAATATTCATGCGAAATATTTATACATAATGCATTATCATATCTACACAGATTAATTAAGAATTAAAATAAATTTCAAGTCATAGCAAATAAATAATTATTAATATGAAATCTAGGATCACAATAAATTGAAAGATAAAAATTCTACCAGTGTGTTAAATACGCGTCTAAATGGTAATAGTGTTGCACGCAAAAATAAGAATATAAACACTAGAGAATTGGATTTAGAATATTTGCCTATTCTGCTAAAAGCTGCACTTTAAACACAAATGACATTGGAGAGCAAAACAAAATTATCCCTTCATCCTGCTATCATTTCCTATTAATATTATAAATGCGAAAGTTTGTGAGTATGGATGTATGTTTGTTACTCTTTCACGGCCAATCCGTTGAAGAAACATCAATGAAATTAGGCACAATTATTCCTAATACACCGGGGTAACATATAAAGTAAAGTAGCGGCCTATTACAATCCCACTGCTGGGATTCGGCGGATAGATTCGGATTGGAATAGGCGTCCCCTCTCAGTTTCTGGAGAGAAGGGTTGGAGCTAAGACCTACCACGCTGCTCAAATGCGGATTGGTAGGTTACACATATCCTTAGAAATCTCTAGAAATATGCAGGTTTCCTCACGATGTTTACCTTCACCGAAAAGCGTGTGATAAATTGCAATTATCAATTAGACACATAAGTTTTAATAGAAAAACTCATTGGTGCCTGCCCCGGAGTTTGAACTCGTGACCCTCTCGAAAGAGTCGCACGGTCTCACCGCTGGGCTATCATAGCTCGGTACATATGGTCTATAGAAATCCTGTTAATGCTACAGGAATAGGATGATATTGAAAAGAGCCATCTATTATCAAACTATCAAAGCATTTTTATTCACGATGTGTCGAAGTCAAGTCAATCTGTAGTAATTTATATGGCAAAACGTTTTCCGGGTAAGGTGGTTAAGAATATTATGTTGTTTACGAAAAATTATGATAAATAAATAAACAGGTTTCTTCTTTTTCGTTATTCTCCATTTAATCACATTGAATAAGTTTGCTCATAGTGCTAAAACGTCGATGTGTTGATAAAAGTTTTTGTATATGAATCCTTATACAATTTTTTTTATGATACTAATAGAAGATTAAAATTAAAATAAATAAAGCAATGGTTAAGATTAGAAATGGATGATAGTTTTATACAGCAATATTACTACTACTTGACATTAGATTACGTGTTTACTAATACTTTGGTGCTATGTCGTTAGTTCCTGTGCCTATCGTCAGTATGCTATAAAAGAAGAAAATTGACATCGTTAGTCTCTACCCTAAGCTAGGGTTATAGATATAAATTGGAGGTAGATTATAATATTTTTCATGTCTCCCGTTGTTACTTGACGCTCTTAGGTACGTTCAAATAGGCAAGTTTTCTTGGGAGTGATTAGTAAACTGCTATGTAGAACTCAACCATTACTGTCATTTACGGGGAAGGTAAATTAACGGCATATTTTGGCCATACTTGAGAAGTTTGCTACAATTTGCACATATACTAGACTATTACCCATGTAGAGTTAATGTTTCAGTTTGGTGTTACAGGTGCATATGCATCTGTTTTCAGTTCCGACCAATGGTGGAACCATGTTGGCTTTTGTAATATCATATTATTTTTTCCACGATTGACAAAACAAAGAATGTAATACAGATTTTTTTTTATGTTCTGATGACTTTGGTAAGCTTTGTCTACGAAGCTAAGCATATTTTACGTTTTACATAAAGTAATTTCAAGACACTGTAAGAAACGTAGTTTATTATTACGCATATTGGCCCTTTGGTTAAAATTTCCTATACGTGGCGCTCTGTAGTCAATAATAAAAAAATAAAAAACCAGAATTCAATATCTGGAATCTTTATCATCCTCCTGCCCCACCTCACTCTAAGTGGGGTCGGCACAACATGTTACAAATGTGTTGTCATGTGATTCGCGTGTTTTACGACCGTCCGCCTGCCTGACGTCAACTTACCTTTAGTCGTATTTTACGAGCCTTCGGTAAGAAAGAGGGTGGTCTATTCTACTCAACAAGGATATCACACGGTGAGTCAACTTACCTTAGTCGCCTTTTACGATACCTCGATAAGAAATGAGGATGGTGTATTCTATTCAGCCGGATACTCCACGGCGGATAATCAATATCTGGGATGACGTGAGACATATTTTACCATCCATATTGATATCCATACATTTTAAGATTTATTGTGTTTTTTATGTAACCAATAATAAGTTATTTTTCTATATAAGTTTTTGTAAGTTTAATACTCACGGCGCCCCTTCACTCGTCACTGAAGAGGAGGGCGAAGCCTCCGGCGAGTACTTATGTGCAGGTGACGCGGCGCTGGTGGCTGCTCGAGGCAGTGTGGAGCCCCGGCCTCCGCCCTCGCCCGCTTCCGACGCCCGGGAGCCTTCGGAGGACGCGTTCGCTGCACGTTGTAGCAACACTCAATACACGCATATAACAGGGAGACCCACATTAATTTCGACATTTTCATATAACTAGTCTCCTACGTAGTCGCTGACTATGAACCATAAGAAGGCTCAGTCCCTCAGCGGGCGATGGAGCAGGCTAAGCTCGGAGTATCTCTACGTGATCGAATCAGAAAAGAGGGGATCCGTAAAAGAACCAGAGTTACCGATATAGCTCAGCGTGTCGCGAAGCTGAAGTGGATAGGCGGGGCACAGAGTGCGGAGAACTGATGGCCGTTGAGGTCTCAAGGTGTTGGTAAACCTACGAGATGGACTGACTATCTCAAAAAGGTCGCGGGGAGTCACTGGATTCAAGCGGCATAAGATCGTGTGCTGTGGAGATTCCATGAAGAGACGCAGTGGACGTGATCGGTTGACAGAGAAGCAAAAGAAAATTTTCCTACTCTTCTTCGGCTCTAAAAGGATTCGTCAGAATATGTGCTTTCATCTTCCATTCTCTATTAACATTCGTTTACGTCGTCTTCCATTATCTAACATCTTCCATTCTCTATTAACATTCGTTTTCCATTCTCTATTAACATTCGTATTCGTCTACGTTCGGCTTCCCTCTAGTCATAAATCCACGTTCATATTTAAAATTGTTTTGGTCATATGATTTTCATCCCTCCTCATTACTTAATACCAACCATATTAAATTACTCTCACTTTTTCATTTTTTCTATAAAGGTCGCAACATTTAGGCTTCCCCTAATACGCACATTTCGTATTCTATCCAATCTTGCCACACACATATCCAACTCATCTCATTTGCATGTACTTTCCTTTCATGCGTTTTTTTTTGATTTCATGAAATATCCACAATAATTTTATAAATGCGAGAATCTGTCTGCCTGCCTATTATGCTTGCAGGTCTAATTCCGCTGGACCAATATTGCTGAAATTTGGAACAATTAAAACTTATAGACCAGGGCAGCATTCAGGAAAAAAATTGCCGTTTATCTATCGAAGGAAAAACATATTTGCATTAATGAGGTTACTGTAACGTTTAACTTGGCGCAAACGAAGTCGCGGGTAAATGAAGTTATTAATAAAAGTGAACAGTAAAAGGTAACATCAGAAATATCACAACTAGGTGGTTTTTTTTTATATCTATAAAAATATTACAAAATACCTAGAAAATACACAGCGAAATATAAGTTTCAATTTTTAGTATCTATTTCGTGTTTCCCGTGCAAACCCAGACGAAAATCGCGTTATATAATGCAAATTTATAAAACGAGTATTTAATTTTTTTATATATGTATGTATATTAATTTATCATGCAATATATATGCATACAATTTTATAGATATGTATGTATATTAAATTGTCATGCAATATATTTAGTAGTATAATTTTTCATACATACAATTATATATAATCTACTGAAGTGTTTGATGAGCTATTCAATATTTTTTTATAATATTTTCAATAAAATATTTATGAAAATGCACCAACAAGGAAGTATAAAAAAACCTACGCATGATGCTGTAAAAAATATAGTCAACCTGAAATAAATGTTTTTATGTAAATTAATCTTATATGTAAAGATACTGTGATGCTAAGAAATATAATTAATCTAGGTAAAACATTTCTATACATTCATGTTATATAATCACTAGATTTAGTTTTAAGAGATAATATAGATATAAAACGAAAAAAAACTAGGTAGTTTTGCAATATGTTGGAATTTGCATAGGCAATTGAGTTCTAAAAGTGCAGTACTAAATATGCTACATATAATAAAAAGAATGGAAAAATATATAAAAATACTGCCTTCTCTTCATAATCGGCGATTACAAATGATTAAGCACGAGTATCGTGTAGAGGGCATACTCAGCTCACGAATCATTGTCGATGATCGCCAACGATCAACTACAACCCGGGAATTATCGGTTTTCGAATACACATAAAAGGGAATCGCTGGATGATACAAATATTCGTATGTATGTTAAGGGTGTCTCCTGCGAGACCGAACCTCTGCTTAAAGCGGCGCGTTTTGGAGGACTGTATCTAACACATTGACTTTGAAAAAGTCTGCATCACGGCGGCCGCGGCAGAGGGCTGCGGCCGCTTGACACAAGCAAGCGGGAACCTCGTCTTCGCCGGCGAAGACGCTGTTTCTGTGTGAATTGTGTGTGTATCTTGTTGGATGCTGTAATAGCATCGTCGGGGTCATTAAGGACGCTCTTAGGGCGCCTGTGAAACTTGTTGGGGAAGTTAACACCTTATAGTCGGACGCGGCCGCTATAAGGGGGTTTGATTGTGTGGACGCTTTCTCGAAGTAAGTCTTCGAGAATCGTTTGAAAAGATCGGCTATCGTGGGAAGGTCGAGATCTCTATGGAGATTCACGTTGCGCACGAACCACGGACAGCCAGTGGCTGTACGCATGAATCGATTGGACACTTGTACGATGATCCTAGGTCCGACCATCGAAATATATATATATCGAATATAGGCGTCCAAAAAGCGTCCTGTATGACCCCGACGATCAAATAACGATCGCCAACACAGAAACACGTAATACACACACACAGCGTCTTCGCCGGCGAAGACGAGGTCCCAGTTTTCTGACGCCGGTCGGTCGTGGCTTCTCGCCACCCTTCCGACGCCACAATGACTAATCTAAGTCATACCATGAACCCTCCACTACACGTCGCCCTAAGCCGTGGTCCGGCCTCACAGGAGGCACCCTTAGGACGACGTTCCCCGACTTAAGTAGAGCTTCTGCGCTCTACTCCCTGCATTTCGCAACCTCGGCGATGCTTCTGCGCTCGCCCGTCCCACCCGGTGACGCTGTAAAAGCCATTAAGGCTAACAGCATACAGTCAGTTCGAAAAAAAATGTACGATGATCGTGCCGATTATAGACGGTCATATTATACGATCAACGATCATCGCCGATATTGACGAGCAGGCATAATATATCGAGCCAGATAGGAAAAAAATAAACTAGCATAATATTTACCTCTCAGTTCCGCGTGTTGTGGGGCTGGCGTGCAAGAATGAGACGGATGATAAGCGAAAATATTAGTAGCGAGACGTATGAATAGTATAGCATTAAGGCCGATACACATTTTGGTAGTTAAGTGCGGATAAAGTAAAATTAATGTTAGGTACTAGAAACATTGGCTATTTGATAGCTATTTTGAAATGCTATATTTGGTTGGTGTGTCGCTAGGGGTGACGTCATCCTAGGTATATTTTCCTCTCTACTAAACTAAATATATTAACAGCACTAATTCTTACTCATTGCATCAATACATAATACTTGTTATTGCATCAATCTAGTCTACTCTTACGTAAAAAAAACTATGATATCTCAATGTTTAATTTAATTTATAAAATTAGGCGTCACTGACGAGGTCCATGATACAAAAGTAATGAAAATATTATTTTGCTAAAATCCGCAATAAAGAAATATATAAAAAAGTGAAAAAAAATGGATTACAATAGCATAAATCGTGGTTACTGTTGTAGAGATTGCGTTAGTGAATGTGTGCAGTGCTTGTGTATTGTTGTGCTATTGTAGGTGGGTAGTGCGTGAGTTTTTATGAATTTATTCATTCATGTATCAGGTATGAGAACGGATAAGTACACTGTACATTTAAAATTACACATATTTTCTCTTATCACGGATTACAACGAAAAAAATTTTCATTACTTTTGTTTCAAGATTTCTTCACTGATCACTGACTTATTACACAAAACACAAGAAAATTAGTATCAGAATTCAGGCTTAGCAACGATGTTAGTAGGATTCGGCCGTTACGTAAATCAATGAAACCGGCACAGAGATTTATGTAGTTATCAAACAGTTATCTTTTTTATCTTTTCTCTACACTCTTAGGCCCTATATCTACCAAAGCGGAGACAGATAATCAGATATCGTCATGTATAGCTAAGCGGACAGGAGATGTGGATATGACGATATCTGATTTGTGTTCAAAACTTATCTCCTCTCCTCTATGCTTTGGTGGAAATCGGGCCTTAAGGATGAAAAATAACATATGAACGTAGTAATTTATTCGAGACGGAAAGTATTTTCATAGTGTATCATTACAGTGGTCAACAATAAGATGCGCATATATTTCAAAGTGAAAAATGGATCGGATATTGCAGATTGCTTATTTAAGTTCATCGTAAGTCGAAATAAATATTATATAATACATTTGGTTCATTTATTTGGTACATCGATAAATATGAGATACGATAATAAGCTGACCTTCTGATTAATTAGCAGGAATATGCGATCTCGTAGATATCAAGAATGAAATTTAAGAAGTATGAAATTGTACTACAATTTTATCATAATTTAATGAAAAAGTGATGTTTTATTGTTTTACTTTAACATACAAACGGATTGTTGAGAATGTAGGTATATATTTATATTGACATAGTTGAAGTAGTTGTTGAGTTGAATAGTAGTTGAGTAAGTAGAGAATCATACAGTATTTTAACTCGGTCTAGTAGCTGGCGCAAATCACTAAGTAATATTTCTAGCCGAGAGTCTGTTAAATGCAAAGATGTAAAATCCTTGTAAACCGAATACAATGCATCTTAAGAAAATGACTTCACGCCAAGGTCGGTCGCAACCTGTTTTAAACAAAACAAGTGTAAAACCTATATGTAATATACTTTTGAAACATATAATGGATTATATAACTGTTTAATAAAAATACTATGCATATAAGGCGTGATAGTCGAACTGTGAGACCGTGTGACTTGAGAGAACCCATGGGTTCAAACCCAGGGCAGGCACCAATAAGTTTTCCGTTAAGTGATGTGTGAGATTGTTTTCTACAGTTTATCAAAGGAAAAAATGCTTAGTTTATCTGTATATCTGTATAAAATTCTGGGGATATGTCAACCTACACATTGGAGCAGCGTGTCTAAGCTCGAAACCCTTCTTTCGAAAAAATAATAGACCTATGCCCAGCAGTGGAATATATAGAGAGAGTTCACGGGTACTGCTTGTGAATAAATAAACACAGCCTAAGACAATAGAAATGGTGATAATTTAGTAATATTTTACATAGAAAAAACTACTTTGTCATGTTATAGCATCAGGTATATAAAAATACCTAACTTTCGGAAAAAATATATATTATTATATATACAAGCAGTCGAAACTTTAACGCCGAATAAACTATTGCACGCAGACTGAGTTATATATATGTAACACATAGACTAGCGTAATAAATAACCTTCAGTTTAATTATAGTGATAAAAATAAATTTAAAAAATTACATTTCCGTCGGCATTTCCTGCACTTTTTGAAGAACATAGCACATCGTAAACAGAGTTACATTTTATAACCTTATTAACTTATCGCAATATCAGTCCATATATCTGTTTGTTATATAAACTATTTTCGCGTGTATAATATATTAAGCTGATGAAACGATGTAACCTCTTTAGAGGTTTCAGCGTGACTAAGTCACAAGTCCTTCGTACATGAAGCTTGTCTTTGCTCTTGACATTGTATTTTTTATCTTTGTCTTATCTAACAAAACAATGTAATGATATTGAAAATATAAAGTAAAAAAATTGAAAATATATTTTTATTAAATTCTATTAAAAAAATTTGCCTTGTTTAGCAGTGTTTTTTCATAAATTCGTAGAAATGTTACTGTCATACTAATATTAGATACATTATTTTACTATTAATAAAATAGATTTCTTATCTCGGTACTGGAATCTACATAGAGATGATGTCGCGGGCATAAGCTAGCATTATAAAGTTAGTATACAGTACACAGTACTGTAGTACAGTATGTAACTATACAGGGTGGTATCGAGCATGCGATTTTTTTATTGCTATTAATTTATTTTAAAACCCTACACACCTCAGCACCCTATATAAAAAAGCAGTTAATGCAACGAAGTATTATAGTCAAAGGAATTATTTAATGTTTTTAAAAAGAAATACGGTTTATAGACATCAATGACCGTACTCTAATACGTAATTCCAAAAAATGTAATACTGCACATAACCTTGACCTAAAAACTAAGTAGTACGTATGACAAAACAAGAATATTGTTGTTTTGTCCTATTGCCTGCCGCTGTAGGTCAGTGAACCATTTTAAACAAAACTTGCTCCAAAATAAATAATATTTATTTTATACGAAAATATATATTTTTAAACTATATTTACGAAGATGCTATGAATTATGCTAAAGTTATCTTATATGTTCAAGTAGTAAGTGAATTCATTTAACGTCCTATCGTCTGTAAAACCCTGTATAATAATAAATCACACTTTGAATATTAATAGGGTATAAATAATCAACATATAAATTAATTTTATTGATAGATGATGAGAACGATATCTAGTTAAGATGGAAGTGAGAGATGGTGAATTAGGCACAAATGGTACTAAACGAAATACTTACAGGGACCCGTGTTTTCTGTGAGACAAAACACGAACATTAACACACATAGCACCCATATAACAGCAATGGCATCTAGCTGAATTGATATGACTTGATTACATACGATACGATATAAGTATTAAAAACATGTGAGAATTCATTACATAATCGACATTCTTATTACAATTTTCGTTATATATCAATAGTAATTTCGAAAATATACAACATGTTTTTAATATTAAAGTTTAGCTCCTTTGGCAGATTAGCGTCAAAAAACAATAAAACAAACGTTTATATTTTAAATTCTTGGCTTATAAATATCTATAAATTTTCAATTAAAATAAATTTATCTCTAAACAAATATAAATATATTACATAGCCTGTTGATGGAAAGTTATAATTTTAAAGTTTTCTATCCTTTTTTTTTAATATAAGCCAAATATTGAGTATACATACAGTTTCACACAAATGACAACAGATAGATATAAAACTTTTTTTAAAGAAATAATATTCATAGCTTTGGTAAATTATAAAAATAGATAACAATTAAACGTAAAATATAATGAAGAGATGTGCTTTAAAAGCTAAATAAAAAGAAGAAGAAAAACTTTATATAACAATATTTTTAATGTCTTCAAAGCATATTAACCATAATATTTTTGGAAACGCCGTGCGATATATATGTCACATAACTTATAAGTCAACTAGCCTCAGAAAAACTTTTTCTGTTCCAACCGTAAATTGTATTATATTGCCAATCCAACTTGTGCGCCGACAACATGCTTGAATATGTTACGTTTATATTAACTTATTGATAGTTATAGCTAAACATTATTTTAAGCAGTTATTAAATGCAAACATATTATTGCAATTTTTTATTGTTATTGTAATTTTTATTCATTTATTTACAACTATATCTGTAAACACGGATTATACTGATTTATAGATACGCTAACGCGATCGAGTAGGTTAAAAAACTCGCACTAAGCACAGTTTTTTCTAAAGATCTCTTCATTTAAGATTCGATAACATAGATCCAAATATAACATACTCTAAGCTTTCTTATAAGCACAGTATATCACGCAAATAAAATAATAACCATTGTTTTATAATGATTAGGTCTGACTTTAGAAGGCGATGCAAACTTAACTATCCTTTCTAGTGTCTAATTTCATCTAACTACAGATTTATCTTCTATAAATCTGTAGTATATTATGACTAATTTACAAGGTTTTTTGTATAGGGCATAATACCACACATAACAATATTTATCGCACGTCGTTCTATTAAAAAAGCAATAGAAACGATAATAAGAGATAGTTTAAATAAGCGGAAAACTAAGATAATGAGATAAAGAGATTTGCGGATATGTATACAATAAAAATAAAATAATAAATAAATATAAATATAGATAAATACATACATATATTTATTTATATTTACGTATACAAACCAACATTGAAACGAAAACAATGCTCACGCTCTAGCAAATGATAAAGCCCAAGTTATATATTATGTATATAAACCCCTGAATATACACTGAGCTGACTGATTGACTGACTAATATTATATATAAGTAGTAGATATATCCTTGAAATGTTAAACCTTCTGCGACATAGGCCGTGCTGAGTAAAAGCGACTTTTAAAAAAGGATGAGCAAACCTTGCACTGTTAGAATACCAATGTGGAATCCGAAAATGGAAAATTTATTTCATAGAATTGGCAAAAATTTCTTATAACACTATCTTGAAATAAGCAGATAACTCAAGTTTTAAATAGCTGTGCTTGTTTTTATTTTGTAATAATTGTAAACAGTTTCTTTGTAGTTTTTTTCATTATACTATATTAACATAACCAAAATATATAATTTTTTTAACTAAAGCTCTCGAAACTATCTCTCGAAGATATCTCAATATGGTCGATTGTCGGACGTTGACGCGATTGTCAACAATTTTTCAACAATTTTCAATGATTAATACTAAAGTAAATCAATCAAAATTTAATATCTGATACATATATATCGGATTTTGCATTGAGAGATTTTGAAATAGGCATCTTTTCGTATATGCTTGATGTGCCTTACCAATAGTACTGTCTTCGGAAAAGTCAGTATTGACATTGACCTTAAATATTTAACTAAGTACATTAAATTTAGTACTATCACGAGAAAAAAATACTTTCAATTATGAAGATGCAAAAGTAACCCAATATAAATATATTCTAAACAATTCCTTTAACTTTTAAAGTCAAGTGAATATAGTGTGAGTGTAAATTATGTTAAAGATTAATAGTAACAGTAAATATTTTAGTAGTAATTTTCTTTTAAAAAAAAATCCTTTTATTACTGTATAATCTTGGCATTTTTATTACTATTTCACCAAAAGATTGTGCAATACTTCCGGTAAGTATCCGTATCATGTAAATAATGTTGAAAAGATCGCCCTGTTGTTAAAAAACTTGCTTTCTGGGAGATTAAGTGCGTGCACTGCGTAAACCAGCAGAAATACGCTTAAGTAATGTAGTAGAAAATTGTAGATCTATAAAAATACTACGAAAAAGTCCGCGACAACATATCTCTATCTCTCACGATTAATTTACAACAGCTTTTTTATATGTCATGTAATTCCACGCGGGCGAAACAGCTAGTAATAAATAAATAAATAGTGCAAGTCCAATTATCAAAATTGACCTTATTAGGACCAACGCTTCTGATCTATTATGTAAATCATTCTTTTATATACTACATTATTGCATTGCATTGCAATTTTATCTTCGTATTAAAATTTATCTATACCAATATATGGAGCTAAAGAGTTTGTTCGTTTGTTTGATTGATTGTTTGAACACGCTAATCTTAGGAACTACTGGACCGATTTGAAAAATTCTTTGAGTATAAGATAGTCCATTTATCGAGGAAGGATATATACCATCACGCTAAGATGAATAGGAGAGGAGCAGCAATAAAAAATATTGCGAAAACGAAAAAATTTAAAACTTCCTTGCGTGCGCTAAGTTGAAATTTATTAAAAAATTATGTATTACAAAATTGTTCCCCTCTAAAAGTTCCTAATAAAAGTCTGCGACAGCATATGTCTAGCTTTCAAGATTCACCCACTTTAACCATAATTAATATGTATGATGGTATGACACTGCAGTCCACGCGAACGAAGTTGCGCTTAAAAGCTAGTAATTAAATATATAAATATATAAATATATGGGACATTTACACACTCGGTCGTCCATCCCCAAAGTAAGTAACTTAATACTTGTGTTATGGGTGACGGACAACTGGAAGATATACTACATATATTAGTTTAAATACATACTTAAATACAGATACACTCCCAGGCTCGAAGAACCAACAATTTGTTTATAGAAAATGTTGGCCCTCGGCGGGAATCGAACCCGCGACCCGCGGAGCTGAAGGCAGGGTCACTACCCAATTAAATACACATCAACAAGACAAATGTCTAGTATAGATATCCCTAGAATAGAAAACAAGAATCTATTATCAATTTTCCTACAACTTGTCTATACGAAATTGTATCTGTGTATTAAATCAGGAATCAATTCAGAATTAGATGTATTTTAATAATCATAAACTAGTTAGAGCGTGAGCAAGATATATCCTCTGTTTATTGGGTTCACGGGTTTTATCAGACAAATCAAATCAAATCAAATCAGAATAATCTTTATTCAAATAAACCATTTCAGGCACTTTTGAATCGTCAAGCATCAATGATTAATGAAGCTACAACTGGTTCGGAATGTTGCTCTTACCGAGAAGAACCAGCAAGAAACTCGGCGGTGAATCTTTTAAATATTATCAATTATACATGTTATTATGACCTATATTTTGAAAATATATCAACAGATACAGACCGGCGAGTTGAGCAATGTTGTCAGCTGATCCGAAGCGGTTTGACCTTGAGAAGAGATGTGCAAATTCCCGTGGTGCCGACATCACGCTACCACCTAACCCCGTGATGCCATCTCGTATATTACCACCGACATTTCTGTAAAAAATAGAAATTCTCTTCATAAATAACGTTAAATGTCCAAACTAAAAATATTCTAATTTATAGAATTAGGCGTTAATTTGCGGAGATCCACAATAGAAAGGTAATTTTATATTTGCCATTGGAGCATTTTAAAAATACAGTTAAAGGGAGGCTGATACAGAAAGCCTACTATACTATTGAGGAGCAATATAGCAGAACTAACTACTTTGCTATAATCCGCACGGATTAAGCGAATGCATGCAAAGCCAATGTGTATGAAGCAGGCAGAATCTACGCACCTTATACATGCAGGACAACCCACCACATGCACCCCAAGGCGCAATTCACCAGCAACAACGCACACAAAAGCAGCACACACACCCACCACCACAATCTCGACGATCGTTTCGCCCCGAAACCGCATTACGATTTTTGTCGTGGAGCCTATCCTCCTGATAATGCTTCGGTTTCGGGGCGAAACGATCGTCGAGATTGTGGTGGTGGGTGTGTGTGCTGCTTTTGTGTGCGTTGTTGCTGGTGAATTGCGCCTTGGGGTGCCTGTGGTGGCTTGTCCTGCATGTATAAGGTGCGTAGATTCTGCCTGCTTCATACACATTGGCTTTGCATGCATTCACTTAACCCGTGCGGATTATAGCAAAGTAGTTAGTTCTGTTATATTACTTGTAATATGGAATTCCGCAAAGTAACGCCTGCTTCTATAAATCATTTTAAAAAATACTATTGAGTATTGTATAGATGATAAGAATGCGCGGATATAGATCCTCTGCAGAAAATAATAATAACTAAATGTAACTAGTTATAAGAATTCTATTTGAAAAGAGCAACCGACTACATTCTTGCTAGCTCTTTTCGGAACAGCTTTCCGAACTAGCAGAAGATGTTGACAATTCAACAGCAAAAGTCATAGTAAAATTATTGCTATAATCCGCGATAAATTAAATAAAAAATATATCGACTGTGAACCGGCAATATGTCCTATCTCAATTTTAAGGCAAATCACTTTTTAACGGCATTAGGTACTACTGCCCACATTTACCGTATCAACATGTATTATCTACTAGAAAATTTGTATATAAATAAACATATTTCAAGTCAACTGGCTTTTAATTACATAAAAATTAATCCGAATTTATTAATAATCACGTTTTTTCGTCTTCCTGAAAAGTTGTCAAAAATTAGATAGGACAATTTGCCAGTTCACAGTCGATATATAATGCTAAATGTAGTGGACTATCCGTTTTCATACCCGATACATGCAGGATTCGTAAAAACACACGCACAAACCTCCACCACTTCCACCACAATATACAAGCATTACACACGTTCACTATCAGAAATTCAACAATATTGATGAAGCTTCGGTTGCGGGGAAAAATGATTATCGAGTTTAATAAAAGACTTAATAAAACTATAAACGTTCAAAACTCTACATATCTTATATTATTGTGGAGTAGTTGTTTAATTGATGTTACTTCTTTATGTAGAGCGAAAATAAAATTAGGCGGGTTAAGATAAAAGGAAGGAAAGGTTTAAAACCACTGTTAAAAAGAGGCTGATACAGAAAGCCTACTATACTGTTGAAGATTACTTAGATGATAAGGATGTGTGGATATAGGTGCACTTCTACCCTGTACAAGACAGTAATAAATAAATGTAACTAGTTCTAAGATTTATATTTTAAAAAGAGCAACCGCCGAGTTTCTTGCTGGCTCTTCTCGGCAGGAACAGCTTTCCGAACCAGCAGTAAAGTTGACGATTCAAAAGTACTTGTTTACAAGTTTACTTGAATAAAGAATATTTTGAATTTGAATTTGAATTTGAATTTGATAGCTTTATTATGATACATACAAGTTGGCATATTAATTAGCGACTGCTTATAAGTTGCATCTATTAGGGATATTTGAGATCCGCTGACTATGCGGTACATTACTTCACCCTTTTTTTTGAAAAAAATAATAATAATATGAAATAAAAAATGTTATATAAAAAAATAAACTATGTTAAAGGGGTGTAAAAATTATAGTTTAAAACTATTATACATAACTCTTAATAATGATGAAAATTATCAGAATATAACACTATTGAAAAAAACATCACTTAAATATATTTACCTCATGTTTGTACTATCACTTGTTGAGAGTTTCGAATTACGATTGTCTACAATTGTTGTCTAATTACGAAATTAAATACTTTCTTTAATGTAACGACGTGTTTTAAACGTGTTTTAAATACAACTTCCTTCCTATAGTCGGTCAGTAAAAAGAAAAGCATTGTCGCTGTCATTATGTGTTGAGTTGTTGAAAGAGATTAAATGGGTTGACTTTTCGAAAATTGCTTCTTATTAATTGAATAAATCTCAAGAAAAAATATTGTCGTCTTTATAATAATAAATATTGAAAAATAAAAATACTAAAAGACATTAATTTAAAATATTTTAATGAAAGACGAAGGTCGCGTCATTGACCCTACCCCCATCGCATCTCATCACGCTCAGCAAGACCCCCTACTTTCTGTATTTTATGAACTTACCCCTAAGTGTATTATAAAATTCAAATTCTTACTTCAACCCCTGTCCCATATCGCGTAACACCTCTCTGGGTTGTCTGTGCGGCTGCCCACTCGTGCCATGTTGCTACAAACATAAATACATTCATACTCCGTACCAATATAAATAAATTTAAACAAACAATACGGATTTATGTCATACGTAAACAAATCGTGTTACAACATGTTTGTTACATGTTGTGCCGACCCCACTTAGAATGGGATAAGGGCAGGAGCATGATGAATACGGACTTTTGTCAAATCGTAGTGATGGAACAAAAGTTAACTATTGCTATATTTCGAAATATAAATTCGTGCCTTCTATCATTATAATTATAATGAACTATTAATTAAATAGTTTCATTTACCTCTTATTATATTAACCAGAAACATGTAATGTACTTTCATTTCGTTGGTTTTATACACACCTAACACCAAACAAGTATTAAATTACCAAAGTAAGTAATTTAATACTTGTGTTATGGGTGACGAACAACTGGTAGATATACTACATACTATATAATTTTAAATACATAAAAAAAGTAAAGTAGCGGCCCATTACAATCCCACTGCTGGGAATAGGCCTCCTCTCTCCGTTTCTGGATAGAAGGGTTGGAGCTAAGACCTACCAGGCTGCTCCAATGCGGATTGGTAGGTTACACATATCTCCAGAATTCTCTAGAGATATGCAGGTTTCCTCACGATGTTTTCCTTCACCGAAAAGCGTGTGATAAATTGCAATTATCAATTAGACACATGAGTTTTAATAGAAAAACTCATTGGTGCCCGCCCGGGTTTGAACTCGTGTTCCCCTTGAAAGAGTCGCACGGTCTCACTGCTGGGCTATCACAGCTCGTTTAAATACATACTCAAATACAAATACAAACCCAGGCTCGAAGAACCAACAAATTGTTTATAGGAAACGTTGGCTCTCGGCGGGAATCGAACCTGCGACCGAATGGAAAAAAAACATTGACCCAAAAACTAAATAGTACTAGTGTGATGGAGAGAAAACAGCAATGTTATTGTTTTTTTTTTGTACAAGCGCGCCGCGTCAGGTCAATCAACCATTACTAACAAAGCCAGTTCTCAATTAAATTATATTTATATTTATTCTCTTTGAAAAAACATTTTTTTAAACGATATTAAAAAAAAGTAAAGTAACAGCCTGTTACTATGCCCACTGCTGGGCTAAGGCCTCCTCTCTCCGTTATTGAAGAGAAGGACTGGAGCTAAGACCTACCACGCAGCTCCAATGCAAATTGGTAGGTTACACATATCCCTAGAATTGTTTTAGTGATATGCAGGTTTCCTCACGATGTTTTCCTTCACCGAAAAGCGTGTGATAAATTGCAATTATCAATTAGACACATAAGTTTTAATAGAAAAACTCAGTGGTGCTTCCCCGGGGTTTGAACCTATGTCGTCTCTAGAGAGTCGCACGGTCTCACCGCTAGGCTATCACAGCTTTAAGAAACGATATTTGAGAAGAGTGAATTATGCCTAAATTATCTATTACATACGAGTACTACAACCCTGTATACTTTCATAATGTTCATATAACATACATTTATTTCCTTCGTATGATACAAATCTGACGCTTTTAACGTACTTTTATTTTGTTCGGAACATTTAACTTTTTTTCTTTTGTTTCACATCATGTAAAATTGACGCATAGTCAGTATTTTCTTTCCTATTCTAATATAAATATCTTAAAACGTTATTTTTAATACTCACGATACTCACCTCCCAACTCCTGATCCTTTTGTTATATCCATCGAGCTTTTTCTGTAATTGTACAATACTGATCGCGCTCTTTTGATTTTTCTTCTCAAACACTGCCTTTATACGTTGCAGTTGTTGTTTATCCGCATTCGCTGCTAATTTCAGGTACTCATTTACGTTGTCTGAGGGCGAAATATTTACTGTTAGAGATGGCCAGGTATCCCACTTCTGATGTTAGAGATGGCAAGGAATGCTACTTTTGATGTTAGAGATTTAACAAGAAATAGAAGATAATATGGGAATATTTGAGACGTAGAGGTTATAACCTAACCTCCGAAACAGGACCGAGCAAGTCTTAACACGTTTCAATTTATTATAATGTTAGATTTTTAGGGATCCCGCTTATGATGTTAGCGATGACAGTTTAACCAAGACAGGTTACAACACGATCTAAATACGTACGAATAAAATCCAGACTAATATTATAAAAGCAAAGTTTATCTGTCTCTCCGATAGATGAAATTTGGAAATATTAAATGTCACACTAACATATAGGATTAGTGAATTCCCATTTTTCGTGGACAAACTTACATTGCTAATATATTGACTCAATGTACCAATACATAATTAGTAACTTCTTAGTCGATATTCAATCAACCGTTATGCCGTAATTTCATATTACAAGTTACGAAGATAAGCAACAGGTACATTGAAACATACGTAAAACCAATCCTAAAACCGCTTCGGATTTGTCTCGGGCCTTAAAAAAAGTCTTGGTTTATATTTATATAATTTATATAATTTAGTTGCTATTATTTATAATTAACACCAAACTGTTATACAACAAGCATAGAGTAACAGTAAAAGGTTATATGGAAAACCGGTATAGAGTTCGCATTCATATCATGATTCCAAATATGTGCATATTACTGTTCTCCTGTAATTTTTTTTAATGTAATATTTAATTACGTGAAGTACAACATACCATCAACAAGTTTTTTTTTCGAACTGACTATATGCTGTTAGCCCTAATGGCTTTTAAAGCGTCACCGGGCGGGACGGGCGAGCGCAGAAGCATGGGCGAGTGCAGAAGCATCGCCAAGGTTGCGAAATGCAGAGAGTAGAGCCGTCCTAAGGGTGCCTCCTGTGAGGCCGGACCATGGCTTAGGGCGACGCGTAGTGAACACTTGTGTTATGGGTAACTGGTAAATATACTACATATATAAGTTGACATATATACTTAAATACAAATATACGTCCAGGTCGAAGAACCAACAAATTGTTTATAGAAAAATGTTGGCCCTCGGCGGGAATCGAACCCGTGATCGCGGAGCTGTAGGGCAATATATCAACAAGTATAACATACCGTCCCGTATGGTTTGCTCTAATCGAATGAGATCCTTGGTGCGTTCGATTTTACTGTTTAGATGAGCAATGGCCGCCTGCGCTTTCGCTGACGTCACATTTCCACTTCCGTCTCCCTCATCTAGATGAAATATGTATATATAGAGAATAGAGAAAAACTTGTGTATTGAATTTTTTGGAATTAGGAAGAAAAAAATTGTTCTACTGGAAATATGTCAAAATTTAAGTTCGCCCCATTTTCCAACTAAGCATAAATTTTGTTAAAATAAAAATGTTTCCACTATTTTGAAAAGGATAAAAGTTTATAGAAAAAAACGCGAACAAACAAGTAAATAAATACATCTCATTTATTTTATATGTGGCAACAGCATAATTAAATAAATAGTGAAAATAATTATTATACCTTGATTAATATAATCTCCATCTTGACCTGTAAATAAGATGTACGACATTATTCCTTTGGAATTAAAAAGGAACAGTTTAAAATAACTTAGAGTGATAAATAACACGCTTAGTATTAAAGTGGCCTAATTTACAAAAGTAATAATAAAATTATTTTGCTATAATCCGTGATACAGTAAATAGAAAATATTTATAGTGGACAATCCGTTTTTTCCTTTCACCACTGCCACCACAATACACAAGCACTACACACGTTCACTATCATAAAATCAACAATCGTTTCGCCCTGCAACCGAAGCATTATCAGGAGATAGACTCCACGACAAAATCACAAAGCCTGCAAAAACCTGCAAAGCCCGCAAAAACCTGCAAAGCCAATGGCCTAATTTAAAAAATTGTTCGGCAGGAAATTGCAATGCGTAGCGCCTACAAAGCTCATGAGTGTTTCACACACTCGCTTTTTTAATAGATCGCAGTGTGATATCATAGATAACAATTGTAATTTTCAAATAGGTCACTTTTATACTAAGCGTGCAATATCTAATGCCCCAGATACACTCATGCGCTCAAAACTGTTCTCGACAAATGCGCGCTCAATTTAAAATTGTGCAAATTTCTATTCAATATTGTTTCATGGTTACAAATATATGTTAAAACCTAATTTTAATGTCCTTAAAACTAAGAAACTATGAAAAAAACATCTAGAGTATAGAAAATGGACAATATATCTTACATTTGGTAAGTAAAAGTGTAAAATAAAACTTTTGTGTACATACTACGTGTATACTCTTAACGTCGATTTTTATTTATTTTGCCAAAAGGAAACAAAAGGAAGGGGACTTTTTGGTCCAATTGAAACCGGCTGAAATATGACTTTAAATAAGCGGTATATTTTTGTATTTCAAAATACGTAAAAAATTAGCTCTATTTGCAATCTATTAATTGAAGAATCTTTACCAATCTTTTGACATAAAAAAAATAAGTTATATGGTTATGGTTAAAGAATTTATTTTCTCAAAAAATTTGTATATGAACGTACAGAGAAAATCATATTTACATACATAGTTATCGATTATTATCATCGATAGACGTAAGTAACGTAAAGTAAACGTAAACGAATGGTTAAAATTACAACAAAGATGGCGTTTATAATATGACTATTTCTATATAAATAATAATATAAAATAATGTTAGCTGTTTAACATATAAGTAGAACATAACCTCACTTTTACTAAATCTTTTATTGACTAAATCAGCCAAATTTTGAATAATAGTTAACTAAAAAATCACTATTAATTAGCTCCATTTTCATATTTTTACATCTTGGACCGAAAATTGTATTAAAGTGGATCAGTTTCCTTTGCATAGCTTTTCTGACAATGTCAATTCTACTTCACTTATAACAGTTTTTCATTTTGGTTTGGTTTTCATTAGTATGGAACTGTGAATCTGTGCTTATTTTATCAATGATATTTTACTAGTGCCGTGTGATAGACCCTCATTTCTTACCGATGTGTCGTAAAAGGCGACTAAGGTAAGTTGACCTGCCGTGTGGTATCCGGCTAAGTAGAATAGACCACCCTCTTTCTTGCCGAGGGGTCGTAAAATACGACTAAGGTCAGGCAGGCGGCCGGTGGTAAAATAACTACCCAAATCACGTAACATGTTACGACAGGAGTATGATAAGGATGATCAATGATACTTTTATACTTTATTCTTACCTCTATAAGCTGGAGAACCGTATTCATCGGACGAAAGCGTGTAAGACACGTTTGGGCTGACCACTGCGTATGTGTAGTCGCCCGGTGTTAGAATACTCGACATGTTCTTCTTTTGTGGCGAGTCTTCCAAACTAAAACGTAAATTATAGCATTAAGTTAGTCATACATCATAGGGTTCGATTCCCGACAAAATAGAACATTTTCTAATATAATTTCTTGGTTTCTTCAACTCTAGATGTATACATATATGTATTTAAAACTATATATGTATATATTTCCGCCGTGTGGTATCTGGCTGAGTAGAATTGAAACCCTCTTTCTTACCGAGGGGTCGTAAAATACGACTAAGGTAAGTTGACGTCAGGCAGCGGCCGGTCGTAAAATGCGAAGCCAAATCATTTGTAACGTGTTGTGCCGAACCAACTTTAATAATAATAATAATAACGTGTGTATATAATTTTATTTTATTTAAATAATATTCTTAATTTGACCGCTTATCGTTGATGTTCATTTTTTGTTTTTACTGGCTTACTATTAACAAGTCAAATTAAAAAAAAAACTTTTTGCAAAATTTCATGTGCCTACTGTTAACAGTTGAGCAGTTCCCTCGTATGGAGCTAATCCTGGCAGCAGCAACAGGTCACGCTAATAATTAACACGCATTGTCATCAGGATTCGAGCAGTATGTAAAATTTCATCGCAATCGGCTACCGAGAAGTGGGCCAAATTTAATTTGCAAGATTGCACCTTTCACCTACATACATTGCAAGTTGAATACTTTTATTCTAAAAAAAAATAACGATTTTGGATTCAAATTCAATAAAGATTTTAGATTCTTGAATGATAGTCGATTATATTAATTTTAGTCGTCATGCAAGCTCCTTAAAAGATAAATCGCCCGTATAATAAATACGAATTTAATAGAAACTAGACCTTACTCTCGAGAACTGTTGGCTGTGGTGTTTCCAGATAGCGGGCTATTGCCCAGGTCTCTAGAATGAGACTTGACATGGTGTGCACGCGGCTCTCCGTGGCGCGACGGCTCCTGGAAAGAAATAATAACATTTTATTACAATAATGTAATATGTTTTTCTTTTGATATATGTACATATATAAAAATAATTGCTGTCCGTTAGTCCCGCTAAAACTCCGGGATGACTGGATCGGCTTAGTTTGGTCTTCAAATTATTTGTGGAAGTCCAGGGAAGGTATATAAGGTTAGTAAATGTGATAAAAATGCTAGGAATATTATAAAAACATCAATTTTGTTTTTCCTTAGAAACAGGGATGGCCCATTATCATTGTTACGATGATCATCGACATTAGAACATGGAATTTTAAAATCGATTTTGCATTACTTAAAACGTATATCTATGCATACCTATATTATAATTAAATGCGAAAGTCTGCCGGTCTTTTACGGTCAATCCGCTGAACGAATATCGATGACATTTGGCGCAATTCATGCCTATACACCGGGGTAACATGTATAACCCCTCGTACGCACGAGAGGTTTCAAAAATACGACGAAATGAAACAAATGGGTATCCAGCAGGCCTACCATGAACTCTTATCGCGACTCAATTGAAGACGTAAACGAAATTGTTTTGCTTTTTCATACCATGACGTCTTAAAGATGCACACTTTAAGTCGTTGCCGAATAGGCGTTCGGAATGCGTCCTAAGAACATGTGAGTAAAAGAGACAGAGTTATCTATAGTTCATATGACGTTATGCTTTTCAAACATTACGACCCCAATGCAATTCACACTTCATGGTATGAAAAGAACTGTTCACACGACAGTGCATTTAAAACGCGACGTATTTTTTATCGCGCAGTGTTCCATTTCAGGCCTTACGGAGTAGGGCGTTAAGCCGAATATACCATACGAAATTTCTTATAACGCCTATTGCGGAATTTTAACGCGACGTAGTTTTTACGCCCATGCGAACGAGGGCTATAAATGGGAATTGCAATTTAATGTCTCTGATCGATCTGATTTTTGTGATGGAGGTTAAAAAACTAAGGTCCACGCAGAAGAAGTCGCGCGTAAAATCTAGTAGGCACATATTTATTATTATTAATTTAAAATATAACTGAGAAAACTGATTCGGTAAACGGAATTATTAGGCATCTATTAGGACCTTGCAATATCAATTGATAACATTTTACAAGTAGTATGAAATCCATTGGTAACTTCGTACATTGTTAATTAAACGCCTATATCTAGTTAATTTAAGATTGTAATCATTTAGGTACGTACAATTTATGTACCTTTTAAGTTATATAAATTGTAACATAAGTAAATTATACAATGACACGGCAATTAAGAGGTAAGTAATAAACTAAGTTGCATAAAAATAAAAGTATACATTGAAAAAAATTAAATAAATCTGGAAATAAATTTATTTAAATATAAAATACTAGAATGAAAGTATACATATTAAAGTGTACACTGATCGTTTCCAAATACTATTATTTACTACATTGACACAATCACGACTCGAACTTATGACCTCTTGAATATTATCTTAAATAATCTCGCAATAGTGAATAAGTTCAAACCGGCTACTTAGTTTAACAAATAACGTGACATATCGATTAATAAATCGGTATGTCACATTATTTGTTTGCGGCACGAAGTAAAACATTTCGCCCCATCCGAAGAATAAAGTTACTTGTTCTATGAATAAACATAGAAAATATAATTCTTCATTAAGTTAAATTCATTCTTCGGATTGGGCGATTTGTATCTATTGGCCTGAATACCTAGTCATTTTGTCATCATTCTTTCTCTCTTATAGTCAACCAAACAAGATCGCAAGTTACTGGATCGAAGCTCGCATCTAAGATCGTATTGTGTGAAAATCCATAAAAAAGGTACCTATGTCAAATGTACGGCACCAGATTTTTTAGTTTAATTATGTACCCAAAGCGTATATAATCCTTCCTTAGTCCCTTAGTGAGTCTGTCTGTACAAGTAATGACTGTGCGTTAATCATTCAATAAGTATGGAAACCTCACATAGGTTTTGTTGTATAAACCTACGCATTCAAACAGATAGATAATAAAAACCTCTACAAAACTTGGGCGACAACCCATAACACAATTGACAGTAGAAACTTTATCCGTCCCATTAAAGTAAGTCCCATGTAAGTCCCATTAAAGTGTCACCGTCGTCTAGACTAGACGATTTGGGTCGTTGCTTTTGGCGCAAACTATAAAAAAGCATTCTAAGACTGTAAATTTTTGTACTTACATGGTGTGCAGTAGACGGTGACTGCACTCTGGATCTGATGACGTCATCCGTCACCACCGCCGGATCGCGTAGGTCCGCAGTGGAGGGTGACTGACTTCTACTCGAGCCCTTACTATGTCCATGGCCCACTTGCAACGTATCCATTGCCGATCACGCACTAAACTACAGACCGTCACGGATGTTAACCTTACATGGACTTATCACAGAGCTTTTATCACACAGACTATCTGAGACATATGAAGTAAGTAGGGTTATTGCTTTTCCGTAGAGATTACTCTAACTTGTAGCTCCATCCCTTACAGATCTGAAAAAAGGAAAAACAGAAGTTCACTTATGACATACAGTTAACTTGTAGATATTTTTCTACCTGGCACCCCGCTGTATGTATAAATTTTTAGTTATAGACCGACTAGTCCGCTGGACTGACCCGTTGGTGTAGGTGGCAGACTGCCTTTAGCTCCTGAGGTTCAAGTAATAAAGTTTTTTTTAAATTATATATTCCAGTTACGAGTCACCCAAAACACAAATATGAAATTACTCCTATGGGGACGGACGACCAATATATTTATTCTAATCTACAATCAACAAAAGTATTACCGACGGACTTAAAACCTTTGAATCATTAAATCGGTACAAAATAGGATTACATAAGTTTAAACTAACTTCTTCTTAGAGACGTCTATTCGCGTTAAAAACGAAAAATCGTTCAGTTCAGAAACCAATATTTGGGATCAATAGAAATTGACTGATTCCAGTCAATCTTAGGCCGGTTCTTGTCAGTAACTCTTCAATCATCGCTTCTCTGAATCACCACAATTAAATGTAATTCATTGACGGAATCATATTACAGGACTTTAATAATGATACGACATTTAATAGGCAATCATTCGATTGTGTTATCAAAGGTCAGTGTTATATTATGTTATCGATGAGTTAGTATATTTTAATTTGATAAACTGTTATTATTTATTATGTTTATATTGATCGCTGTGTTTTTACAATTACCAAATGTGAATTAAATAGCTACGTTCACATACTGAGATCATTAATAATAATAAAAATTACTTCAAATTTTGTAATTTCATTCATTCAAATTTCATTAATATGCCAGAGGCTTAAACCAGCATAATCATGACGGAATCTTAACATCGTCTATAATAACGTACATTAATAAATACAATATCTCATCTTATGTCATATATATCACTCTTAGGGCATTCAGCACATTATTTATTTATTTATTTTTATTATTTAACTAGATCGGAAAAATAACAAAAAGAATACGTAATTTCAACTTAAAACACAAAGAAAGAAAATGAAAGAGACTAAAATAAAATAATTAAAATTAAAAAAAAGAAATAAAATAATGATAATAAACTTAACATTAAACTTTTTTACTATGTTTTCGTCATCCCTACTCTATCATTCGCCAACTCTAATTCTCTCTATATATTATATATATTTCTCACAAGCTGTCGATGGCTGGGCGTCAAGCAATCATGTTAGAAATTTGACTATAATGATATGATTTGCCAGACTTTAACCTTGGAAATGTTTTTGATCTAATTTATGCGATAGGATAGCGCTGGACGGAAATATCAAAAGTTTGACCCTTATTACTATCACAAGGCAACACGTACGTAATAATTTATAGAATTAGAAGTTACTTTGCGGAGATCCATAATACAAAATTAATAATAAAATTATTTTGCTATAATCCGCGATAAAGTTAATAAAAATATATATAATGCTAAATTTATAGTTGAATATTCGTTTTTTCATATTCGATACATGCAAGATTCGTAAAAAACATGTACAAACCTCCAACACTGCCACCACAATCCACAAGCACTACACACGTTCACTATCACAAACTCAACAATCGTTTCGCCGAAGCATCATCAGGAGATAGACTCCACGACAAAATCGCAAAGCTTTTTTACATAAGTAATACCTAAATCATACGTAAATTGTAGTTATAAATAGCGGACTAAAGGGATCAAGCCCGAATCAATGCTATTCGTGCGCGTTTGCGAAATATCAATAATACTTGATTTATAATTGCGTGAAATTGCGCACATCGATACATTAATCACAAACCTTACTACAACCGATAACATATGGGCTTGCTGCGTAAATCATTTGTCCGTCAATCACAAAGATCGTGTAGTGAATACATAAACGCTATGTTAATTAGTGATCGGGCGATTCCTTAACTTTCCAATGTCAAGCGCCTAACAAGGAGTGTGACCGAGAAGTTTACTACTCGATTTCTTTACAATTGAGAAAGGAAACACGCATTCTAGTTTTTCTATCGACACAACTTGTTGAAATGTTTTACTAATGCATACAAATATTATAAATGACACGTATATTTATACTACTACATAGTAAATGCAATAATATATGATAAGCACTAAGGCACTTTAATGGAGTTATATATAATACTAATAAAATTTGTAGCCGGTTTCTAAATATTTCCCCATTAATAAATGCCAAATTGGAAGGTGTTGGAATGGCAACCCCGCACCAGAAAGCGCAGTGTTGTAAGACCCTTACGGGATGGACTGACGACCTCAGAAAGGTCACGGATAGTTCGTGTGTTGTGGAGATTCTCGTAAAATCCTATTGTAATATTTTGAGGATGCTTAAACGCTTTAAGTTGGAAAAAACGAAGGCTCCAGAACCTAGTAACTTTGTTTTCATTCAGGAACAGAATAAAATATATAATATAGTATAATTCAGGGGATTACTAAGTAAATACTAACTAAATCGCGGGTAAAACTAGTCTCAAATAAAGCTTTCGACGCTGAATTCTAGATTTACGCTACAGCTTGTTTCTCTATGCAAATGTGTAGGAACTGATAGGTGTTCTGGATAACTAGAAATCTAGTGCGCATTATACGAGTTCTGAGGCAATAAATTTTACAGCCCGCCCACTTCCACCGTAAGAAAGCTCGACTTATTTTAAGTTAAAGTAAAACTAAATATTTCGAAAATTATATCTAAAGGTGTGTAAGTGTAGCATAAAAAGAAGAAAATAATATTTTTACTTTACACCATGTTAAATAGAAATTCGTGAAAAACAAAAAAATAATCACATTTATAAGGATGAATTATTTTCAAAAGAGAAATTACTTACATAGTAATCTTTTAACAAAATTTCATGACCCTACTGTTAACCGTCAAGGATATTCTCTCGTCTGGAGCCAATCCTCAGCATCCATCCGCAGCAGCATCACGTCATGGTGATGCTGTTGCGGGACATGAATTGCCATCGGGCCTGAACAAGTGTTTAAAATTACAGCTCAATCAAAATTTGGGAAATGGATCAAATTTAACTTGCAAGATTCTACCTTCACATACATACGTCAAGTTAAATAAAAGTTTTTAATAACACTATGAATATCAATACTTATATAAAAAATACCTGTCTATTTATCTGTTTGAATGTCTGTCTGTCCGTCTAAAATGAGACAACAGATTTCCATTCAATAGTAATATTATATATGGTATATAAGAGGAAGTTTGAAAGTTGCGATTATAAACAAGACGAGAAGTGCAAGATTAAAATGGTATGGACATATAAAGGAGGGATGAAAATAATGTGACCGAACGAGTGTTAAATGATGTAGATATGTGACCAGAGGGATGCCTAAATAGGGATGGTTTAATTATGTGAAGTATGAAATTTAATGTAAAAGAAATAGCGCCTGAGTTGACGAATGAAAGGATAGAATGGAAGGTAAAACATGTTGTGCCGACCCAACTTAGAGAAGATAAGGGCAGGAGAATGATGATGAGTTCTAATATTTAACTTTCTAATAAGTTCTAGCTTTCCGAGAGACAATAAATATCTTATAAATAATTTATAGAATTAGCCGTTACTTTGCGGAGATCCATAATACAAAAGTAATAATAAAATTATTTTGCTGTAATCCGCAATACAGTAAATAGAAAATATGTATAGTGCTAAATGTATAGTGGACTATCCGTTTTTTCATACCCGTTACATGCAGGATTCGTAAAAACACATGCACAAACCTCCACCACTGCCACCACAATACACAAGCACTACACACGTTCACTAACACAAACTCAACAATCGTTTCGCCCCGCAACCGAAGCATCATCAGGAGATGATAGTCTCCACGACAAAATCGCAAAAATTGCGATTGTGTTTTTACGAATCCTGCATGTAACGGGTATGAAAAAACGGATAGTCCACTATACATTTAGCACTATATATTTTTTCTATTTACTGTATCGCGGATTGTAGCAAAATAATTTTATTATTACTTTTGAAATATCTTATAGGTAAAAAAAGAGAGAATAAATATCTTTCAGCGATATCCATGACAATCTTCTAACACTAGAAAAGTGAAAGTTAAACGAAAGTAGCAGTAGGGGTCTGTTTCTATCCCACAGCTGGGCAAACATCCCAACTGGACCGAAGAGTTAAAAATTAGACCCACCAAGTTGCTCCAATGCAGAACTGCATGTAATGCAGTACTAAAATGCAGAGTTTGGCCCTGGCTACGTCTATTGTTTGCAAACAGCATATCGTCAGACAATAGACACATTTTATGTATTAACATAATATTTGCGTGTTGCGTTACGTATGCGCTTTGGCTAATGACCAAGTTGTAGAATTATATTTGAGACGCATATAGTTCCTGCATAATATGATAGTCCGATTGACGTATCGCATACCATGTTACTATTACAGTGCTAATTTAATAAGAAATAACTGCTACTACAAGTTAGAATTATCTAATAGAAGTATAGTTTTGTCTTTAAATTTAAACTATCGTAAGTAGTGTTCATAGTTTATGTACAGAAACTATGAACGGCTATACTCGGGGCTTATTATAACGGGTTAGCCCGACTAGTTTCGAGCCCATTCGGGGTCCTTAATCATGAGCTTATTACGCGTTATCGCGGCGTGAGTGGCGGGGGGGGACTAGTCGGGCGCACCCGATATACTGAATTAAATTATTGAAAACGGGCCAATCGGCGACAATTGGAGTAACGCCTCCTCACTTAATAAACTCATATCCCAGGAATTTTCTCATCAATTTTAGTATTACTTTTGTAATATGAATCTCCCCAAAGTAACGCCTTAGTTATACAAAATTATTAATTGTGTATTAAGCATAGCAGATTTTTTTAGTTAGAAAACATAAAAGTGCTCGCCCTTGAGGTTTGAGCTCTTTTGAAGGTTTGTCCTTTGGCTATAGCAGTTCTTAATGTATGTAATCCTATTGTTTTTCAAGTGCAGCTTTCAAATTTAGAACCTCAAAAAAAGTTACAGAAATATCATTTTCCTTTTATGAGTCGAAAAAGTCTCTGAGCATAAAGGCCACCATGTCAAATACCACTTAAACCTCGACCTAAGAGTTCGGATAAGCTTCCCACTTATCTTTCCGTATAATGTTTCAACCTTTTCCCTCAATTCAGGACGCTGAGTGACAGACGTACCGCATTAGGGTGAATATAACAATAGTAGAATATAATAATAATTTGGTGGCGCGTATTTTTTTCAACGAAAATAAATGGACAGTATTAAATATATGGCCTTATTAGTGGTACCCGTAACCTCGAATTGAATTTAAAAGTTTAAGTACCCTCAATAATGGAATATGTGTTTTTCCCTATTTCCTAAAGAAAAAAAGTTTTTTTTTCCTATATGTTACCCCGGTACATAAACTCCAATTGTGGTAAATTTCATCCCGCTGTGTGGTACCCGGTTGAATAGAATAGACCACCCTCATTTCTTACTGAGGTGTCGTAAAAGGCGACAAGGTAAGTTGACGTCAGGCAGGCGGCTGGTCGTAAAATATCTAGCCGAACATGGTGAGAACATGTTGTGCCGACCCCATTTAGAATGGGATAATGCTAGGAGAATGATGATGTGTTAAATTTCATCAATATTGGTCTAGCGGATTGGCCATGAAACTGTACACTGCGAATACACCACTATTTTTAGTTAAAACATCGCCATCAAAACTGGTTCGTATTGCATGCACCCTTTGCCCACAGCTGTGATAGCCTAGCGGTGAGACCGTGCGACTCTTTCAAGGGTAACACGAGTTCAAATCCGGGCAGGCACCAATGAGTTTTTCTATTAAAACTCATGTGTCTAATTGATAATTTCAATTTATCACACGCTTTTCGGTGAAGGAAAACATCGTGAGGAAACCTGCATATCTGTAGAGTATTCTAGGGATATGTGTAACCTACCAATCCGCATTGGAGCAGCGTGGTAGGTCTTAGCTCCAATCCTTCTCTCCAAAAAAAAAACGGAGAGAGGAGGCCTTAGCCCAGCAGTGGGCATAGTAACAGGCTGTTACTTTACTTTTTTTTTGCCCACAGCTATTTAAAGTTGAATTTACACATACCATAATCTAGTGTGTTTGTTGAAGTCGTTGTTGTTGTTTAAGTATGAAGTAAAAAATAGATCGATATAATTTGCATACATCATCTTAAACTTTTATGTAGCTGTAGTATCAAGTTCAAGAAGACAAAGCTGATTTTTTTTATATCGTAAAGTATTTTAGAAAGCGTCATATTACACGCGAGTCGCGCGAAAATAGAGTATACCGAGATTATAAAAGTGATTTAAGATTTGAAGCGCGTCAAATGATTGCATACAGCATGCGAACTATTCGTCTTATATTACGAAAGTTATTTACCATAGAAAAGGGATGGCGAATCAACATAACGCAAGCCATTGATGACACGCGACACAAATTTTAAAGACGTCACCTATCGCAAAATCCATAATGCGCTAAGAAAAAAAAAAGTAGGTATAGGCTAACCCTTTAACTCAGACTTCGAATGCGGGGTACAAGGGCGCGGAAGTAGGACAAGAACGGGGACTGAGGTAGGTGCGAGCGGCGAGCGCCCGTAGCATGATATACAAGGGGTTACCGACTGCGCCCTTGTACCTAGCAGGCGAGGTCTAGGTTTAACTGTAAGCCTATAGTGGTATTCTTTTTAAGGAGCAAACGCCGGTTACATTACCCAGCAATCACAAAATCAAAACTTTTAATAGCAAGACTACGACCTAATTTAACATTTGTTAAATTGTGTAAAGTCTAACATGAAAAAATGGGACATGAAAATTACGATAGTACGGCGTTTTTCATCATCGATCGAAAAACAAAACGAACGATTCTACGAAGATCGATTGTGATCACGAAGCCACAAGATTGGGCCAGAATGTGGAAAGTAAAGTGTTATAATATCCTACTAAGATTACAAAAGTGAAAGCTATATGTTTGCTACACAATAGCAATGGCTAATGGTTTAAATGGCACACATATAGTTAATGATGACTATTATACGACTATTTATTCTGGTGACAAAGGTTCGCAAATCAAACTTCAGTCGTACAAATATCTTTGTATATTTTTATAAAAATATGCATAAATGATAATTAAGGAGCTTCAGAACAAAACAGTCCGCGAATTTGATTTATACATGACAAAAAAACAATGCAACTTTTGAAACATTCTTTTCTCCCTAAGTCCTGTTCAAAAATAATAACGGATACAACTGGATAAAGATACTTAGGTTTTTATAAATTTTAAGCTAACTTATTATAACACATCTCATTTATGTTATCTTGCATTTAAGTTTTGGAAATAATCGTGATAAAACGTACCTTATATGCCTTTTATGCGATTTACACCATAAGTATTTTTGGTTATTTGTGTTTTGTTTCTTTTTGTTTTAGAAGTAGAAGCAGTGATGTTTATTTATTATTGTACAATCCTATACTATTCTATCCTACTTCCTACTAATCATACTAATATTATAAATGTGAAAGTTTGTGAGCATGGAAGTATGTTTGTTACTCTTTCACGGCGAATCCACTGAACCAATATGATGAAATTTGGTACAATTATGCCATCTGCATCGGGTTAACATATAGGTTATAGAAATCCTGTTAATTCTCCAGGAATAGGATGATATTGAAAAGCGCCATCTACTATCAACCTGTCAACGTTGTTTTATTCACGATGTATCAAAATCAAGTCAAATCTGTAGTAAATTATATGGCAAAACAACGTTTGCCGCGTTAGGTAGTAAATAATATTTGTATTGTATTGAATTGTATTGTTAACGCCAAGCGAATTTTGGGCAAAGCGAAACGCACATAAAACCAAATATGCAAAACGGGATTCATATTTTTGCCTATTTTTAACACAAATCGTGAGCAGATAATTAATAGTCATGTTGCCCTGGGCCCTACCTCTCCCTTATCCTTATCTCTACCTCTCGGGCTGTGTTCATGCTATTTCGTATTCGGTTTTAGTATCGTTTCGATAACGTCTCGTTATTAAGTATCGACCGGTATCTGTTCATTTCGTTTGCGGTCACGCGAGCTTATACCAAGCTTATAGACACAGACTTCCCTTCGATAGCCAAATTCTTAGTAATATAAATCGACAACGATATCTATCTATCTATCTATCTATCATCATTTTAACAGATGAGTGTCCAGTGCTAGATAATCAAGGGCTTTAAATACCATATGGTTTCATATTACTTTAATGCATCGGCTTCTTATAGATAGGTTAATGTTCTCTGCACACTAAGGGAGATCATACGGTACGGAGATTTTTTTTCTAACATCATGTGGCGTCCAGTCATTTTTTTCATAACGCATTTATAAATTAAAGCTTATTCTTAGACTTTTTGAATAATATGAGAGCTGCGTTTTCCTAGGGATTTTTTTTGGGTGTTTGTGTAGTCCTAATCCGAATTGAAAAACCATGATGGATGTAAGTGCTTTAAGTGCGTGTATATTTTTAGTAATTTAATTTTTGTACATATGAATATAAATAATTATAAAAGGATTGGCGATGTATGTAATAGACAAAGTAGGAACCGACATAAGCTTGCGGTTCCTGCTTTGCGCCTTGCAAAAGTTCGTAATTCGTTTATGGGTTTGGGTATAAGATTCTATAATAAAATTCCACAATCTACTTTAACTTTACCATTACAGCAGTTCAAAAATACTATTAAAAAAAGGCTAATTCAGAAAGCCTATTATACTATTGAAGATTACCTAGACGATATGAATGCGTGGATATAGCTTCTCTTCAACCCTGTACAAGACATGAATAACTATATCTAACTAGTGATAAGAATTATTGTTTGAAAAGAGCAACCGCCGAGACAGCGAGACTCATACCTGAGGGTCACGGGTCGAAATCCTTAACAAAACTTATGTGCCTAATTTATATTTTCAATTTATCAAATAATAGGAGGCCTTTGCTCGACAGTGAAGTAAATAGATCATTAGACTTTGTTGACACGACAAAAAATAACATTTGCATTATCTTTTAGTAAAAAAAGTAAAGTAGGGGCCTGTTACAATCCCACTGCTGGGAATAGGCCTCCTCTCTCCGTTTCTGGAGAGAAGGGTTGGAGCTAAGACCTATAACACTGCTCCAATGCGGATTGGGTAGGTTACACATATCAACAGAATTTTCTAGAGATATGCAGGTTTCCTCACGATGTTTTCCTTCACCTAAAAGCGTGTGATAAATTGCAATTATAAATTAGACACATGAGTTTTAATAGAAAAACTCATTGGTGCCTGGTGGTGGTTGAACTCGTATTCCCCTTGAAAGAGTCGCACGGTCTCACTGCTGGGCTATCACAGCTCGTTTAAATACATACTCAAATACAAATACAAACCCAGGCTCGAAGAACCGACTAATTGTTTATAGGAAACGTTGGCTCTCGGCTGGAATCGAATCCGCGACCGAAACGAAAAAAAACATTGACCCAAAAACTATTATTATATATCTTTGCTATCTGGGCTATTTATTTTTTAGCGGACAAAGATTAGCTAGTTACAGATGGATAATAAAAAACACTGAATGTCCCCAAGCTATTGCTCCAAGAAAAGATTTAATTAGTATCCACAGGAAATTATAACGAGGGGCAATGACTCATCTGATGCAGCCGTCTGAACACTGCATTAACTGATATCATCCATTCACTTGGCACCGAGTGTCTAAGGTCAATCATTCATCATTTTAATAATTATACCTATACGTATTATTTTGTAAAGAAATTACGACATTGTAGTAAACTGTTTCTTATTAGTCTCTCATCTCATCATTTATTTAATTATTCCGACTGAACAGATCAACGTATCAATGCGATCTTTTTTATCGGGATAGTTGAAGGAGTATAACATACATACTAATAATTATATTTCGAATGTGGATGTCTGTCTGTTTTTCACGGCTAATTCGCTTTACCAATAATGATCAAACTTGAAAAAAACAATCAAAACTTATACTTATACAATACCCGATAACACACAGCAAATAAATCCCGTTTTTTTCTTTCGAGAACAAGAAAAACCAAATATCGCATTATTGAGAGTAATCGAACGTTTAAGTTGCCGCGAACTAAGTTTTATAATAATAAAATTGACATTATTAAGCATGGTCCATAAGTGATTCTTTAAATATAACGAAGTTAATAATACACGTTCAATCTATTTAAACAGAGTCGCAACATCATGCTATTTTTGCAAAGATATTTTTGTTAAAAAATGTAGATAGTCTAACATGATCTGCATCATAGCACTCGTGAATAAACTGCGAGGGCCTATTTCTTTGGATTGTATCAGTGACTAATCGTTATTACTTGGTTACAAATAACGGTGTAAGGTTAGGGTTAGAATGGAAACAATGTGGATCAAAATTGTGTGTTCGTTCTCTTGGGAAATTGTTTCGTAAAATATGAAGAGGGTCATAATATGCTTTATTATAACAAATTGTACGTTTGAACGGTTTTGATACACAATTTATATCATACTAGTTTTTGCCCGCGGCTTCGCTCGCGAGGAATTTGTTCTGCCACAGTATCTAATTTTATTAAATATATGATTCACAATTTTGGTCATAGTGGCTTCCACATAAAAGATAGATATATGCTGTCGCGGACTTTTATTTAGAACTTTTAAAGACAAACAATACTACGGTACATCACCTCAGTGTAACTCTAACGGTTTAGGCAGCGTACGCCGAGATAGCTCTCAGAGGCCAGATTTTTTCCGACTTTATTAACATGTATCGTTATATTTTATAAAATCATTACAAATTGTAGCCTATATGTTATTCCAATGTACAACCTATATAACTGTGAAGTTTCATTCAAATCCGTCCAATAGTTTTTTCGTGAAAGAGTAAAAAACATCCGTCCATACTCACAAACTTTCGCATTTATAATATTAGTAGGATTAGTAGGATAGTAGGAAGTAGGATTGCCGGACAGGGGAAAACAGAGGGCCCATTGTTCAAGATAACAATAAGTAGAAATAGGTTTTATACCGACAATTTTTTGTTCATAATATATGTTAATTAAGATCGTCAGTCCAAATAATTTATAGAATTAGGCGTTACTTTGCGGAGATCCATAATACAAAAGTAATAATAGAATTATTTTGCTATAATCCGCGATACAGTAAATAGAAAATATACATAGTGCTAAATGTATAGTGGACTATCCATTTTTTCATACCTGATACATGCAGGATTCAACCTCCACCACTGCCACCCCAATACACAAGCACTACACACGTTCACTATCACAAACTCAACAATCGTTTCGCCCCGCAACCGAAGCATCATCAGGAGATAGACTCCACGACAAAATCGCAAAGCGAAGCATTATCCGAACAAGCATTGTTATATAGTAGTCGGTTCAACCCCACCTTTACCTCTGAACACGTGCAACAAGCTAACTTGAAACATTTATCTGATCGTTAATGAGGGTGCTTTAATGTAGATGGGTGTTACGTTCAAATGTTTACACTGTTGGTTGAACCAGATATTTTGGACAGCGACGCGATGTAATTTGGTCAATTTAATGTAGAGTTCAGCCTGTCATAGTCATCGTCAGTCCACGAAGACCCTCTGTATCTAGGCGGCACAAGATCGCGTGAAAGTCTTTAAAAATATATATACATAGTAACACATGTCTTGAAAAGACAAATGTTAATATGTATAAGTAATAATTTGCTTTCTCTTGATTATAATATGGAAAATTTTGAGCTGTCTTCTCTACTTTATTCTACTAACTCTATGCTACTGAATTAGTTGCCGTCGAATAACAGATGCTACAATAACGAAAAAATTACTACAGCTTTATTGCTATATACATAAACGTCGAGACTTAAAACGTTACACCAATTTGTGCGGATTCCCTCCATTATAACGTTAATGGCATCACAAGTGCCAGAAGCGAACTGTTTTGAACGCAAATATATCTAAAGTTATACAGAATGGAGTGGTAAAGGCAATAAAGATTTGGCACGAGTGTGCTGTCATTTTGCGAAATTTAATATTCATAGATGCGATCTGAGTTTCCTTGGATATTTAATCTATTTTAAAACATTTTTAAGTTTTTTTTTCATTTTTGTTCTGTTAGTGTCACATAATTTTCAACAGTTTATCCCTACCTCATTCATATACAGACAGGAGGGGATTGTAGTGGTGAGTGTGTGTAGTGCTTGTGTGGAGTGTTGCTGGTGGCGGCGTTTTGTGATACATGTTTTGTCCTGCATGTATAAGGTATGTGACCTAAAATTCTCTTATCAAACGCGGCTTATAGCAAAAAAGTTATTATATATTAGGTATGATCAGTGGATTTTGAGAAAATAGATCACTTAAAGACACACAAAAAGCTATTGGGGACTTTCTTTTATAATAAGTGTAGACTGTATATGTATACTATTCTGTAGTTCAAAAATTTTCATTTTTTAGGAAGATGAATGTATGTGCATGTACTATTTAATATATAATTTTAATTAACCGAATACTTTTAACATTTACAGCAATTCAATTGTTAAAAAAGCAATCGTATTCCATTATAAGATCCTGACCGAAGATGTCCCTGTTCAGTTAGTAACTCCCGCATCTCCGTACTAACCTGATAATTTTCACGACGTATAGCTCGTATATTCATCATCCTCCTGCCCTTATCCCTCTCTAAGTGGGGTCGGCACAACATGTTATAAACACGTTATCACATAATTCGGCTACGTATTTTACTTACCTTTGTCGTATCCTAACTTACATTTGTCGTATTTTACGATCCCTCGGTAAGAAAGAGAGTGGTCTATTCTACTCAACCGGATACCAGACGGCATATATAGCTCATATATTATACCTCTAAAACGTCTGAATGTTGAACTATCGATTATACACTAAAGGTAAAGTCAGTTCTATTCTTACTAATGAAAATTATTGTTGGAATATACAAATATGATAATATTTATACCGTGTCTAAAATAGTTAACCGAGTAGCTAGTAATGACACAGAAATTTAATCGACCTTAACTAATGTCGATACAAGTTACATCTGATCGAGTAACTATAGTGGTAATAATAAAAATCATTTTGCTTTAATCCGTAAATCATTTTTAGTATTACTTTTGTACTATGGATCTCCTCAAAGTAACACCTAATTCTATTAATTAAGTATAGTAGAATAAATATTGAATATCCATATTAGCAAATTACATTTGAATTCACAAGCAAGATATAAAACAGTTATCAATTAGTATTTAGTTAAAAACTGAGCATAGGAAAATGGAGATAGGAGACTATCTCCATTTTTGGAGAGAAGAGTTGTAGCTAAGACCAATCCGCATTAAAGCATCGTGATTGGTAAGTTACACATATCTCCCAAATTATCTACATACAGCAGATTTCCTCACGATGTTTATCTGCACGGAAAAGCGTGTGGTAAATTGGAATCATCAAATATACACATAAGTTTTAACAGAAAAACTAATTGGTGTCTGCCCGGGTTTGAAGACTCTCTAGAGAGATTCGTCTAACCGCTAGACTATCACAGCTCACTTATTTTATTATTCATTAATCTGAATCCACTAACAATAGGTAATAAGAAAAAGAAACTATACCGATGGGGCCATTTATGAATCAAAATCCGTTACTAAGTCAAAGCCAGGTCGGATTAATACATCAACGGCAGAACGGTTGTACTGTTATCTTTGCTTTCGCTACTTCAACTAAATCTGATTACGTTGAATTAAATAAAAAAAACAATCATATACCTAAATATTTCTACTATTTTATTAAACTAGCTTCGTTAAAGAATGATTAAGTAGCAAATGAGAAAAGAAATTAAAGACACCATAATGGGAAACGTATGCGTATGTTTCATCAAAGATAATAGGAACAAGCTCAGATCTTTGTCACGAGTACACCAAATATCCTTCAGCGATTATTGTTACTACCAATAGCTACTATTTAGGTTCATTAGCGTCCAATTAGGCTGAAAACTTACTACACAAAATATTCATGAATTCACTTTTATGACCATTTTTAGTTACAATATAAAGTATGCCTTTTATACATAGATATGCATAATTCTGGCGTGCAAACCCTGAGCTGGCACCAATGATTTTTCTTTTAAAACTTATGCGTCTCATTGATATTTTCAATTTATCTCACGCTTTTCGGTAAAGGGAAACGTGAAGAAACCTGCATATCTCTAGATATACTAACCTACCAATTCGCATTTGAGCAGCGTGATGGGTTTTAAACTCAACACTTCTCTCCAAAAAAGGAGAGAGAAAGCTTATACCAACAATGGAATAATAAAAGGTTTTAACTTTATGCATAATGTTGTGTTACAGCTATAAGGATATCGACTGCATCGATTTTGAACTTTTTAAATTTCTAAACATCAAGCCTTGTAATATTATAAAGATTATGTGTAAAGTTTTTTTAAGGAGAAAATAAATAAAGTTTTATTATTATTATTATTATATCATGTTGATTGGAAAACAAGGAATCTAAAAATTAAAAATAAACAATATATTACTATCGTTATATTATTAAAATCTCGTGAATCTAAACGTGCTAAGACCCGCCTAATACACTATCGATCTCCTATAAGGCCCTAACCTAATTAGTTGATAGATAAACGCCCTGTTCGTCGGACAGGCGCCTCTATACAAAATAGTCTACGATTTAAAACTACTATAATAGGAAAGTAGCACGTCACAGTCGATATTCCTAATGGCAAATTACACCAGCCGATGAATCTACTGACAAAAATCCTGCTGGTAACTGACTAATGGAATGAATATACGTTGATTCGAATACCACTGATAACAGCCAACAATCAACGTTATCACAACGATAAGATCAGCACTTCGATCACTAATCCGCTTGTCAAAATTGGTTTAGTGACTAAGACTTTTAGGGACAGGAAAATCTATATCCAAATATTATAACAAAAACTTCAACTTAAATAAGCACAAGCTCTATGAAAGGATATCATCGATTTCAAAATTGTTTCCACAAAAAATCGAGTATCAATCAATTTATTGAAAACGATAATATTGCATTAAGTATCTGTCAAAATTTAAAACAAATAAAACATTAATTAACAATAATAAACAGACTGGTTAGATACTGGAAAATTTCCACAATGAAAGTATCTTCATGAGTATATCAATATACTTTATGTAACAAATAAAAGATATGAGGAAATAATAAGATGTATGTTATTTAAATCAAAAGATCATTGCTAAAATCGTTACGTATAAAAAACTAAACCCATCATGTCTGGTAGTAGCTGCAAGTATATAATTCTACAGCTAGAAAAATTACATCCTATCTCCTTATAAAAGAATAGTGCTTGGAGATTCAACGCTTTGGTCCAATTTGGAACTATCAAAAATACGTAGATTCGACCCACAAACATTTGGAGCAGCTCACACTTACATGATATTCGACCATCAGGTTAAGTTCCCGAAAACAATTTTTCATGTTCTTAAAACTTACACTATCGTGATTACAAGCTCCATTTAAACAAGTAGTGCATGTACTTGGAGCTTCCTTCCTTAGCTCATAATACATGTAATAACATAAACAATCAATTAAACAACAACATATTAACGTATCAAACTCAAAATATTCTTTATTCAAGTAGACTGTTTACAGTACTTTTGAATCGTCAAATGTTTTCAAGAAGTTAGCACTGATTCGGAAGTCTGCTCCTACCGAGAAGAACCTGCAAGAAACCCGGCGGCCATTCTTTTTTTAAATATATATTTTTTTACAATTTGATTGATGGTTACAAATTAATCGTTGCAGCTTGGTGCGTAGCTGACTGCAGTTAAGATATGCTACTATCACTTAAATAATCTTCAATTGTATAGTAAGCTTTATGTAGCAGCATCGTTTTAAGATAATTATAATTATAATATAGCTATAATATAGCTGTCTATGATTATAATATAGCTGTCTTACTTAATGAGTTTATTGGGTACAACGGGATATATTTACCAATTTAAAATATACACGAACCACAAATTAAATTAAATTCGATTTCAAGTCGAAACTATAAATTTGACTTGCTATCGTAGTTTGCAAACTTATCACAGCCTTGGAGCTAAAATAGCTGTAATACAAGAACATAATTCACTTTACACATCACTTTGCGCACTAAATCTTGCATAGTCACACAAATTAATGTTTTGTTATTGCGTTAGTCAAGCGCCCCAGGTGGTTGATTCACGTGATCATAACACTTGATTGAACAAAGGCTTAACTGTAAACTAAAGCGTATTTGCAAATTCTAGCTAGTTATGACTCTTACACATGATGGGCTGCGTCCTGGCTTGAACGTTTCGTAACGAGGCCCTATCTGCGATGTGTCATATTCTGGTAATCACCCTACTCAGCCCTCACGTAATATCGATAAGTGAATTAATTTCATTGGATTGAGTGCGATCGGATTAATGACTGAAAAAATGGGCGTTTTGGCCAATACTTTGTGTGATACACTGATTAAAATTCGGTGTAGGGATTTCTGTCTGCAGGATGACCGTGCTAATAAAAACCAACAGAGAAGATAAGATTTACCGCACACCATACTTAAAAGAACATTTAATAATGGTTAAGCTACTGGTCGGAGTGGTAAGTGAATGTAATGCGGTTAGTCTATTGGAAGCGCCCATGATATCCCATGTAATTTATAGAATTAGGCGTTACTTTGCGGAGATCCATAATACAAAATTAATAATAGAATTATTTTGCTATTATCCGCTATACAGTAAATAGAAAATATATATTGTGCTAAATGTATAGTGGACTGTCCGTTTTTTCATACCCGATACATGCAGGATTCGTAGAAACACATGCACAAACCTCCATCACTGCCGCCACAATACACAGGCACTACACGCGTTCACTATCACAAACTAAACAATAGTTTCGCCCCGCAACCGAAGCATCATCAGGAGATAGACTCCACGACAAAATCGCAAAGCCTTTTGCGTCGTGGTTTATTGAACGTAGTGCTTGTGTATTGTGGTGGCAGGGGTGGAGGTTTTATGCATGTGTTTTTACGAATCCTGCATGTAACGGGTATGAAAAAACGGACAGGCCACTATACATTTAGCACTATATATATTTTCAATTTACTGTATAGCGGATTATAGCAAAATAATTTTATTATTACTTTTATATCCCATGTAATTTAAAATGCTTGGCTATATAGATTTTTCAGTAAGGTTTAAGGTAAATCACGGTCGATGTCTTCAATCAGCATTAGATCTCCTCCTATATAAATGAGTTAAAGGAATAAGATAAAGTTAAACGAATTGATCTTCGTGTGCACGTATCTTAATTTTAGAAAACTCGTTATATCCGTTGTGTTCAGACACTATTAGAAAGCGTGTATTTCAGATATAACTACATTTATAGTATCACAAATTTTGCTTCCTACATGCAATCGTGACGCCTTAATCTGAAGATGAAATGCGATAATAAAAAGTACAACTAATCTAGACTACAGTGACTGACAATAATCATGAATGATTTAAAATGATGACACGAGAATCTCGTAATTGTTTGTTTAGTTTTTCAATTGAGACTTTAAATATAAGTACGTTATATGTAGCGGGAAATAGCGAGAGTAAATATGGTCAGAGTAATTTATTTACATTAATTTTGTATATAAGAAACTAAGAAGTGTGACGTTTCGTTACAGTTTATGAGAGATCGATTACATTTTTGTACGCTTTTATTTCACTTGCCTTGTACGTATGTGAATGTGCATCTTGCATAACGCTTTCAGAATTACATTGGGGTCAGCACAACATGTTACAAACATGTTGTCATATGATTTGGCTACGTATTTTACGAGCGGCCGCCTGCCTGACGTCAACTTACCTTAGTCGTATTTTACGACACCTCAGTAAGAAAGAGGGTGGTCTATTCTACTTAACCGGATACCACACGGTGGGTCAACTCACCTTAGTCGCCTTTTACGACACCTCGGTAAGAAATGAGGGTGGTCTATTCTACTCAGCCGGATACCACAAGGCGGGTCGACTTAACTTAATCGCCTCTTACGACACCTCGGTAAGTAATGAGGGTGGTCTATTCTACTCAGCCGGATACCACACGGCATGTGTCAAACACGGTAGTGTATATGCAATATGCGGTCATAATAAAATAAAATAAAAGTAAAATACTATTTCTATATCATTTCATGTAACCTTCATGCTATATTTTTAATAAGCAATTATACTAATTATTTTTAATAATCAATTATTATTTAATAATAATTATACTAATTATTAAGTGTAGTAAAATCACAGCTTTTTAAAAGTAGATTGAAAAGCTTAGTTTTTACTAGTTTTATAAATACTCAGTAAATGATAAAACCTTATATCTATCTATATACATTGAGTTTAACAGATTAAAGTTTTCCTAAGCTTACTGAATTATTAAAATACGTACACACATATAAAACCAAAACTTATGTATTTTTTAATCAGTCGCTCATATCTAATTTAACTGATCTCTGACTTATGTAAATCAATTACAATACAATGATGAGATGCTTTAGAGGCGAACCTATGACCCCAGAAACTTATTGTGTTTCGGTTCGTATAATTTGTACTTATCATTCGTGGCGATCAAAGTCAGTTTATGAAGTATGTTTCAAAAATGGTTTTGAATATATTGTGCATATGTATGCGTGTGTGTTTGAACGTTAAATCAAATCAAATTAAAATATTCTTTATTGAAATTAGCTCTTTCGAGCACTTTTGAATTGTCAAGGATCAATATGATTAATGAAGCTACAAATAGTTCGGAATGTTGCTTTTACCGAGAAGAACCAGCAAGAAACTCGGCGGTCAACCTTTTAGATATTTTCAATTTTACATTATTCAACCGCAGTCTTGTATTCCGTGCCGTGTGGTACCCGGCTGAGTAGAATAGGGCAACCACATATCTTACCGAGGTGTCGTAAAAGGCGACTAGGGTAAGTTGACCCACTGTGTGGTATCCGGCTGAGTAGAATAGACCACTCTCTTTCTTGCCGAGGGGTCGTAAAATACGGCTAAGGTATGTTGACATCAGGCAGGCGGCCGGTTGTAAAATACTTAGCCAAATTATGTGAGAACATGTTTATAACATTTTGGGCTGACCCCACTTAGAGTGGGATAAGGGCAGGAAGATGATAAGTCTTGTATAAAACTGAAAGGGTTTTTAAATCTAGGCATTTTTATCATCCGAATAATCTTAAATTTTATAATATGCCTCATGTATAAGCATATCTTACACTTAATTAAAACGTTTTGAACGTGTCTTTCTTAGTGTTTGTTGGTGAGTACACAACTCGCACATAACTATTGCAGTGAGTTTAACTATCGCTTTCGTTACTTAAGTGTATTCGAACTAAAAATAAATATTATAGTGACCGTCCACCAAAAAGCGAGACTGTCTCACCAAAATCGAGGCATGTGGTCATTTTAGTCTGCAATCTGTTTAAGTTCTACATGATTGTTTTGATCGTCTTATATCTTAAAGCCTGTTGGTACCCTAAATAAATAAATAAAATAATAGAAATAAGCAAATAGTGATTTAATCGGTAACTAATGTAACGTGCCGCGAGGTATACGACTGAGTAGAATAGACAATCCTCACTTCTTAGCGAGGTTTCGTTAAAGACGACTAAGGTAAGTTGACGTCAGGCAGGCGGCCGGTCGTATAATACCTAGCCAAATCATGTGACCCCACTTAGAGTGGGTTAAGGGAAGGAGAATGATGAGTGATTTAATTGATATCTAATGTGCAAGGAAAATAACCTTTTTAATTAAGCCTTTGGGATATTAACGGGTGTCCACTTTTATATGTCAATGTACTGGTGCGTTATGTGCGAAGTGCGTCACACTGCATTGTGTCTATTCCTAACATTAATTGCACTGTAATTGATCTTTTCCTGTACTCTAGTTCCGGAGCAAACAAGATTATAATTTGGACAGTAATTTAGATTAATCTCGTCGAATGTAACGAATCCGAAGTACCTATAATCTGAATGTTATCGTTATCAGAATCTAACGCACGCTTAATATTAAAGTGACCTAACTCAAAAAGTTGTTTGTGGCAAATTGCAATAAAGCTTAGCGTAGTACCTGCAAAACTCATGATTGTTAAAGAGACTCATAACTTGAAAGAGCCAGAAAAAGATTACAATGTAACTAACACAATTAAGGCTAATTTAGAATTAGGTCACTTTAATACTAAGTTTGCAATATGTCGATATCGAACCATATAAATATAACTTCATTTGGTGAGGCCCCGACTCAGAGGTGGCGCAATCTGGGGTTTAGAGTTGCTGCTGGCGGGGGTGGGGTCAAATAAGGTACCCTGCTTGGGGAGCATACAGGTCGTTTTAGTCGGTACGAGTCCGACATAACCACCGCCTTACCCGTCGGGCGGTGGTACCCATAAGGGGTTTTTTCCTGTATAAAAAAAAACTTTATTTGGAATGTATTTAAAAATACGCTTAATTAGCGTCCATATTGTTTATTCGTTCATTATTAATGTTAAAGTCTGTCTGTTTATCAAGCTTTCTTTGGTAACCCGCTAGAATAGGAATTGGTATAAATTGGTGAAATTTACAACAATTAATGCTTTTACACCGCAATAATATATAGAGAAAACGGAAAAGGAAAAAAAAAAGAAAAGAATAGAAAAATAAAACGCATAATAGACTAGTAAAATAAAGTGATGGTCTGTTACTATCCCACTACTGGGTGCATGCCTCCTCTCTCCATTTTTGGAGAATGGACTAGAAAGTGCCCCATTGTACCCACTGAAAATTATATCAAATCTGCTTCAGTGGATTGGTCGTGAAAGAGTAACAGACTTTCGCATTTATAATATTAGTCATTATCATTACCCTTATCCCACTCTAAATGAGGTCGGTACAACATGTTTCTCTTCCATTCTGTCCTATCATTCGTCAACTCTGACGCTACTCCTTTTACATGAATGTCATACTTCAAACAATCCAACCATCTCTTTTTAGGCCTCGCTCTAGTCACATTCATATTTAACTTTCGTTTGGTCACATGATTTCTATCCCCCCTCATTACCCGCCCATACCATCTTAATCTTAATCTTAATCTTGCACTTCTTGTCTCTTCTATAAAGGCCCAAATTTCAGGCCCCATTTATTATGCATTCACAATATTAGTATGGAATTTAAAATATTTAGTAGTAACAATTTCGTAACGCAAATATCTATAATAAGTTGAAGCCAGTTTGAACCTGCGACCCACCACTCAACAAGGATCACGCGATCTTACCGGCCATGAGGTCTTATGTACAAAATGTACAGATCAAATAAATCCAATATTTGAAGTAGTAAAGTAAATTTCCTACATGTTATATATACATATTATGTTATATAAAGACAAATTGTTTAAACAAATGAAGTCAACGCACCCGTGCGTCACAAAACTGTGTCCTACCTCGGAGTGTTTATTATACGTTTTATTTACATAAGAAGTTGATATAAAAGAATATTCTTTATATCGTTGAGACAAATTAAATGGTCGAAATTCATTTAGGTTGTTTTTGTTAGTTTTAAATTTCCTCAAAAAACCATCTATGAGTTATAGCTGTGTGAGTTTTGTAAGTTAAGTAAAGGGAAAGTAAGCTACACCCAAATAGCAGAATTAAGTTAGGGTGGATAGGGCTTCATTGTCTCAATACTTTACAATAAACGCCACTAAGTAGTCTAATATATTATGTTACTGCATATTACTAAAGTTAAACATTTAACGATTTTAATTATTACTATCACGCTATATTTCTATTTTATATGTAAACAAACTGTTGGTTCTTCTAGTCTGGGTGTATATATGTATTTAAGTAAAGTAGCGGCCTGTTACAATCCCACTGCTGGGAATAGGTCTCCTCTCTCCGTTTCTGGAGATAAGGGTTGGAGCTAAGACCTACCACGCTGCTCCAATGCGGATTGGTAGGTTACACATATCTCCAGAATTCTCTAGAGATATGCAGGTTTCCTCACGTTTTCCTTCACCGAGGAGCTTGTGATTATCAATAAGACACATGAATTTTATTAGAAAAACTCATTGGTGCCTGCCCAGGTTTGAAGTCGTGTTCCCCTCGAAAGAGTCGCACGGTCTCACCTCTGGGTTATCACGGCTTATCTGAATATGTCGCCTATGTCGTCATGTATGGATAACTAAATGAAAATGGGAAAAAAAAGGAACGCAAAACCAAACACAAATCTCTTGTATTTAAGTATGTATCTGAAATTATATATGTAGTATATGTACCAGTTACCTGTCGCCCATAATATAAGTTTTAAGTAACTTACTTTAGGGACAGTGAGTAGTTGTCTCATATATAATATTTATATTAAAATTATATATTTTAAAGTTTTTGATTAATGATATTACTGATTTTTACAGCAATTAAAGCTTCATCATCATTAGTCTTTTTATGCATGACATGCTTCACACAATCTAACCATCTCTTTCGGTCACCGACTTATCATATACATCCACATCCATTCAGTCACGTGATTATATGTCTATATCTTAATCTTGCACTTCTCTTCTTTTCTATAATGGGTGCAGCTTTCAGACTTCCACTTGAGCAATCAAAAGCTTATTTAGATGAAATTATTCATTGTATAGGTTACTTTTATAATATTGGGAGTTTTTATAACGAGTTAGTAATAATTTCTCACTGACACTAACTAGATAGAAACTCAATTGTTATTCTTGATATTGAATAATTATTAAACATGGGTTTATCCTTTTACCAAAAACTACTAGAGGACATTCTATATTATATATAAAATTTTGTGTCACAATGCCGTGTGGTATCCGGCTGAGTAGAATAGACCAACCTCACATCTTACCGAGGTGTCATAAAAGGCGACTAAGGTAAGTCTATCTGCCGTGTGGTATCCGGTTGAGTAGAATAGACTACTCTCATTTCTTACCCAGGTGTCGTAAAAGGCGACTAACGTAAGATGACCCACCGAATGGTATCCGTTTGAGTAGAATAGATCACCCTTTCCTACCGAGAGGTCGTAAAATACGACTAAGGTTAGTTGACGTCAGGCAGGCGACCGGTCGTAAAATACGCAGCCAATTCGTGCGACATGTTTGTAACATGTAGCGCCGACCTCACTTAGAGTGGGAAAGGGCAGGAGGATGATAATATAAAATTTTGTGTCACAATGTTAGTACCATACTCCTCTGAAACAGCTAGACTGATTTTTATGAAATTTTATATACATATTCAGTACGTTTGAGAATCGGCTACTATCTAATTTTCATAAACCTAAGTAATAAAGGTCCACCCCTAATATTTTTTAAACAATATTTTTTTATAATATTCTCTAAAAATTTCTCAGAAATAATTTATATGGAAAAACAATGTTTGCCGGTTCAGCTCATATTAATATATAATTTTTATCCACTTAGCCTAATATAACTGTATGCTTTAATCAAATACAATGCTGATTAGAAGTATATGTGATGAAATACCAATGTGTTACTCAACCATATGTATTCAAGATTGACTAACTAAATGTACGAATCAAGCATATTATACAGAAAAAGTGATAAAGAACTACTATCTTATCTAATTTCCCAATAACAATACACACTAGCAGTTGAACTGATGTTTCTTATCAAATAATTAGCATTGTGAAAATTTATTCATGAAAAAACATTGTATATTACTTTTACTCTATTCATTCATTTTTCTGTTTGCACTTGCACTTGCATTTAACTTGAAATAAATTTATAAAAAATTACCAAAATGACAAATCAGCAGTTAGATATACTTCATACTCAAAAATCACAGGTTTGATTTTCATACAGTAGCCACATATTCCAGAATTCAGTTTATAGAATGATTGGCATTTAGACTTGCCACACATTACAAATGTAAATGGGCGGAGTTTATTTATTAATTCATTTCCAATAGAATTACATGAGTAACTAAAGTATCACTGTTAATACTGTTGCTAGTAAAATAGAATTTCAATCAAACATAGTCACAGCGTGCTTAAAAAGTAGTGATGTAGAATAATCAATAAAATTTGTGAAAAGAAATATAAAAGTATAAAAATATAAAACTTGTAGCTATAAGTAGATAAAATAAAAAGTAGTGTCAGGGGGATACTAAGTAGCGTTCATTATATATCATATGAATTCATCGATGTAGGTTTCAAAAAAGGTTTCCCCACAATATTATCCTTCACCGAAAAGTGTGTGTTAATTTACAATTATCAATTAGACACATAAGTTTACAGAAAAGCTCATTGGTGCCTGCCCGGGGGGGTTCGGTACCATTGACTGTCTCTAGAGAGTCACATGGTCCCACATCTTTCATCATAGATTATAGCAACATAAAATTATTTTTACTTTTGTAGTCTGGATCTCTGCAAAGTAATACATAAGTCTATAAATAATATACGAATTTAAATCTGGTTGAATTTTTTTTCTAATATATAACAATGATTTTAATATAGGAAAAGGCAGATTAGTGAGGAAATTTGGTAATTTTTTATAACTACATCATTTTTGATCTTACATAAGCCTACATAATAAATTTTGTATATCTTATATATTTTGTAATACTGTGCTATTATCTAGTATATTGTCTAGTGAAAAGTATGAAAAGTGATACCTACAAATAGATTAAATGTTACTGTGAAGAACATTTTGATTAAAAATAATATTTCAAAAGTATTTAATGTTGAATCAACATCTAATCTTGGGTCGGGTCTGCCTGTCTGTACAGGACGGGAAATCAGTTCTTATTCTGGACCTATTGCTATTCCAACCATAAAATCAAGATTGATTAGAGCACATTCCCTAAGAATTTATGCACTTGTTTTTAAATATGGGTTCAACCTTTAACAAAGTATTCTAATTAAAGGGTCTAGAACATAATTATTTTATATATATACCTTCAACTTCCTCAATCAAAATTTTGCATTCCTTAAGTTAATTTTTACTAATACAATAACATGGGTGAATGGAAATCATATATTTAATTTAACCACCAAGCAATAATAAAACCAATATACAGCCTAGATATAGAATGAGGACGTTTATAATCTTACAACAATAGTTTAAACACTGCTCATAAAACTTGTTTGCTTATATAACCTTAAGATTACTCTTGTGATGACTAATAAAAGTACAATTTATGTTTTTTTACTCCTGCTACTACTCTCTGACTCAGCCAATATTGTAAACAAAGTAGATGTGAACGGACTTCATAATCTCCAATTTAATAACAAAACAAAACAATATAATCGGAACGCACATTGATGTACTGGTTGTAATCCAAACATAATGTATACATGTACCTATATGATAGATGACGATATAAAAATAATTGAAAATTATTTCGTCGCCTACTAACCTATTTTTCTAATTACGTTTATTAACTATTTAATTTGATGTCTAATAGTTAACATATAAATAAAATTTTATGGAAATGATTGGACTGTTTCTGAATATTATTTATGATTCTTTGATATGCCGATGTTAGATAATTTTGATAAATGTTATCGTGAATAGCAACTTAAACAAAATTTTGGACAAAACTCTAAATAATAAAGTTTTTCAATCACTGCTTAGTACTAAGTAGGTATCAAAATGACAAACAGAAATCACTGCAAAGAAAAAATAATTACTGTACACTTACATATCTTAACACCACAATTTCACCGTTAAACTTCTCAGTACACTTGACAATACACTATTTAAACTAAAGTCACTGTACATGATTTTCAGCGAAGTTAATTATACAGTTACCATATAAGTTACGATAGTATAAATCACAGAAACAAGGGAGTGAAAAAAGACGTCTACATCAGATGGACGATGCACTATTCATTGTTCAAGTTCAATTATTGCTCCATAGATGGAGACACATTATATAAAGCATAGACAAAATATATCTTGATTTCAGACCCAATGAATATTAATTCGAGTACAAGTTTATTGGCCAAAATAAAGTTGGAAATTTATATATCTGTTTATATTAAAATCATATTATAAATAGCTTTGCACGTAAATGCTAACAATTTTTGAAATCCATGCAAGTCGATTTATGAAATATAAAAAATTTCTTAGGGAAAGAAAATTGCTAAAAAATTTAAGGAGTTGCGTGAACTTAGTGTCCTTAACTTGTAAAAATGGCCTCGCGCTATAATATAAGTAGAACATCGTAGCATCAAAAATAGAGTTCATTTGTCTCTGGTATCGAAAAATCATAGAATTACATTGTACGGTACATTATGACACTCCTACAGAATAAGTGATATGAATAAAATAGGATTAAAAAGCAAAAAATTTACACAAAATATTTAATTATAACTTATACTTATATAAATATTAAATTAACTATAATATATTTTTAGTTAATTAATGCAATCAGCACTCTGATTTGACTTTTGATTTTATTTAATAATACAAAATCAATTAAAAAATAATAGACATTAATTTTGATAAATTAGAATACTTAAGATTGCTTATTAGATAGATGCTTAGTAGATCCCTTACTATATTTATTAAAAAGTCAAATTTTCAAAAGCGAAGTTTGGATGGAATTATAATTAACCGTTTTATATTTTATTCTTGTAAATGCCTCACATAGTTTCTTTATTCCTATAATAGAATTTCCTCGAAAATTTGCTTCATAAGTTAACAGTTAATAAATATAATACAATGTTGTATTCAATGAATTTAAAAAATATATTATCATTAGACGTAAGCCTTTTTATTTTAATAATATCAATTGGATTTCAAATCATTAACTAATTTACAACATTATTTTAAATTCTTTTGTCATATTCAAGTTTAAAAGACAAAAGTCTATGTTCATAACAATCTTGGGGATAATTTCGCTACACGGAATCCGTGTGCCTCAAAGTCAAGTTCGATCCCAAATACCGTATCAAAAAAGCTAAAATATCGTTTACATTTATTTATACTAACAGTTATTATTTAATTTAATGTTTTCAAGGCTTGTCCATAACGATTATAATAAAATAGAACATAGCAACATTTACGTTACATATTATTTTAGGTCTCTCATAATGACATGTGAGATACGTAAAGCGCCCTCTGATAAAAGACATTTAAACAAATGATACGTGTCCTTTCTCACTCGCACTCGTGCGCTCTTGCCAGTCGAACGGTTCAATGACTCTGGCGACCAGTTTCTATTTTCTCTCTGGTTCTGTCGTCGGGTTGACCTGTACGGAAGGGGGTCTTTGTTTGCGTTTCACGTTCGCGTCGCACGGTATTATCTGTGACGGTCCTACCATATCGTGTCCGAGACGGAATGCGTTCGCATAAGTGGAAGCGTGGTCGTCGCTCTACCCGGTACATGTGAAATGTCGCGCAACGTTTCGGGGTGGCTCCGTCTAACAGTGCAAGTGCAGTGAGGTGCAGTGCTGCGTCCGAGCGAGCGTGGGTCGGTACGGCCACGGCGAGCGAAGTGCGCGGCGGTGGCGGCGGCCGCTCGGCCATGACCGGCGACATGCCTCTAGGGAGCGCGCACGCGTTCGGGCGCGCGTTGCTCCGGGACGGCGCCCTGCCGCCGCTGGAGCCCGGGCCGCCCGCGCCACCTCCGGCCAGCGCGCAACCGCCCGACAAGCGGCCGCCCGCGGCCGCCGCCAGCCCCGAGCAGGTCATGAAGCTCTACATGAACAAACTGACCCCCTACGAGCACCGCGAGATATTCGATTATCCCCAAGTGTACTTTATAGGCGCGAACGCCAAGAAACGGCCCGGGCTCGTCGGCTTCCCGAACAACTGCGAGTACGACAACGAGCAGGGCTCCTACATTCACATACCGCACGACCATATAGCGTACCGGTACGAAGTGCTTAAAGTTATTGGCAAGGGGAGTTTCGGACAGGTAGTGAAAGCGTACGACCACAAGAAGAGGGAGAACGTCGCACTGAAAATGGTGCGGAACGAGAAACGGTTCCATAGACAAGCTCAGGAGGAGATACGCATCCTCGAGCACCTCCGGGAGCAGGACAAGGACAACACGATGAACGTGATACACATGTTCGACTCGTTCACGTTCAGGAACCACACGTGCATCACGTTCGAGCTTCTATCGATAAACCTGTACGAGCTGATCAAGAAGAACAAGTTCCAGGGCTTCTCTCTGCAGCTCGTGCGCAAGTTTTCGCACAGTCTATTGCAGTGTCTGCACGCGCTCAACAAGAACCGGATAATACACTGCGATATGAAGCCCGAGAACGTGCTGCTGAAGCAACAGGGACGCTCTGGAATCAAGGTTAGTATGAATATTTGATATCAAGTTTTTCGGCAAATAATGTGCGATGTATTTAATCTAATCTTTAAGACTTGTTTTTGAATACATTCATTAATTTTTCCTCAATAAATTGATAATTTTTAATTTATAATCCCTCACATTCACGTTCTGAAATATTTGACATAGTACAATTAAACTAAAACGCTTTAGTAATACGCTGCAGGTGGGCGGGTATTTGCGTATGGTTATTAGGTTACCGAATATAAACACCTGTTTCATTTAGATTTGCTCTGTTCGTCCAAAATCGATACCGTTTGTTGTGAACAGCTGCCTCCGTGCGTGCTCTGCGATCAGCTGAACCACACCCGTGATCTGTACTCCTATATGTAATTTTTTTTGTTAACAATTACAATTACACTATTGTAATATTTTTTTTAAAAGAGTAACCGCCGAGTTTCTTGCTGGATCTTCTCGTTTAGAGCACCTTTCCTTTCAATTTTGACTTGACGATTCAAAAGTGCTTGTAAAAGCCAATTTGAATTTGAATATATCCTGATTTTGAAATTTGGCTCCGTTTAATAGTCTTTAAAAATAAAACTGCACATATTTTATGTAATTAAAATTTACCTTTGGTTTTAATACTTTTAATGTTGTTTTTGCGCTCGCAAGTCCATTTCGGTGACGCTGTTTAACCCATTAAGGGCTAACATTATGTTATACAGTGTGAAAATTAATTAATTATGTTAGTAAAAAAATAAAATATAGGAACTTAAAAACTATTTTACTATATTAAAATTAAATTAAATTAAAATTACCTTATTGCATAACGACTACTTTTTATATAAATGAGGAGTAAAGGTTAAATAATTTTTATATATAGGATTTTTTTTGTACTCATTGGAACATAACAATCATTAGAATTAGCAGCCTGAAGCAAATTGTAATGATTGTTTGCAATGACTTATTTGGCATGATTGAATGTTAATTAATTCGCTTTAGTCACTCTATTTTTATGGTTTCTATTTATGTCTTATGGGCCGATTATTGAAGAATGTGGATAAAAAGCTTATGGAAGTTACGATTCCTTTTAATTCAGTAATGTCTTGTTGCTGTTGTCAAGGAATCTGGAACTAGTGGGAAATAGATCAGTTCCAGTTACTAGTACTAACCATTTAAAATTTAATTTTGTAAATAATTTAGAATTAGGTGTTACTTTGCGGAGATCCATAATACAAAATAATTTTTATTATTACTTTTGAATTGCGTTTGTTCTATAGATAACAATGTAAACGAACTCTAAATACAAAATTGATAATTATTTTGCTGTAATCTATCGCGGATTATAGGAAAATCATTTTATTATTTTTGTATTATGGATCTCCGCAAAGCAACGCCTAATTCTATAAAGAACTCCAAATACTTTAAGGTCAACTTATAGTTAATAAATTTACTAGTCTAGGGGAGAAATAGGCAAGACCTGTAAGTGAGAGTGTCGCAATGAATAATGAGAGGGAAGATGAAACTCTCATACTTATCTTTGTCTAGTTTTAGGAGAGCCATCTTCTAATTCTTTTGGTTGTGACGCGATAACGGTGCGTCGTTTTTTAACAGATTTGTACGATACTTTGCTATATGCAAATGGTAGGTCTAAATTAGCATAACATACATACGTCTTTTTTCTGGAAGAACTGATGGAGAAACTCCTAAAGAAAACGGAAATAAAGTTAAGCAAAATAATTCTATTATTTTATATTATTCTAATTATATTATTCTACTGAGCCGGATATCACAAGGCGGGTCGACTTACCATAGTCGCCTTTTATGAAAATCGGTAAGAAATTAGGGTTGTCTAATCTACTCAGCCGGATACCACATACACTACCGGTTACATTGAATTCAAAGTATGACCAAGATAATAAACAAAGACGGTAGAAACAAAAAATTGTGTTAAACACGAGGGGAAGCCAAGCAAGGTCCGAATTGGCTGCAGATCCTTTCACTTTGCCTAAGTAATTAGGTTTTTTACAATGCTCTAGGTGTAGGTTTGACATTACAACATAACAGCTGTACAAATAGCTTGCTTTGATACTTTCATTCAACATAACATTAAAGAATAATAGTCACCAACTTAGCTAGTTTAGCTAATGGATTGTAAATTTAGCCACGAAGTTTTTTTGAGAATATAATTTACAATAATTATTTAAAGGGAACTAAACAATACTCCAGGTATTAACGAAAGCCCATAGAAAACTTAATAGATTAAATAATGCTTATCCTAAAATGGTTAATCGATAATTATCAAATGAGACAGCGGTGAAGTAAATATATTAACTATTTCTACGAGTGCGTAATGATAGTGTACGTTAGTCCACTAGAAACCTTAATAGATTATTTATTCATTTATTTATTTATTTATTTATTTCTTCATTGTAAATACATAATGTTATAAAAGAGAAAGGAAGAAAAAAGGAAAGCAGATGCATAAAGGTGGACTTATCCCTAAAAGGGAACTCTTCAACCTTTATTATAAGTGATAGCTTAATAGATTACAACTTAACAAGTCCAAAACATGCAATTATCATGGCTGCCATTAATATGTTTAGGTTTAGTATACGTTTCAGATATTTATTTTAATATTCACAACTTTCTATGCGCGATATAAAAAACTTCATTGTAATAATCTATACTTATAAAACAAAGTATCCTAAAGCTTTCTGTTTGTGATCGATTTTGATTAAAATCTATTTCATATATTTTTTTACGGTATTTACTAAAATATAATGTCATTCTTCCGGAAGGCTTAGGTTGAGTTGAAGAAATCGCGCTGTTGCAAAAAAAACTGGCCTGCTGGGAGCGTTACTCTCGTGGACCGAATAAATCACCAGAGATAAAGTAATGTACTAGAGAATTGTAAATCTACAAAAATGCTACAAAAAAGTCGGGGATAGTATATCTCTTTCTCTCATGGTTAACTCATAATAAATATTTTAATTTTCAAAATTTCAATTCGGGAAAAATTTGTGACTGACCGATTTTGGCGCGGGCGAAGCCGCTAGCACACTTAGTCAGTCATAAATTAGACAATCCTAAACATATAAAAGAACGTATGTAGACTTATTATCATTTTCACGCCTGGCACAGATATAGATTGCCCTTATACTTTAATTTAACATAGGACTGAAGATTTATAATCCTGGCCATGTAGACGAAATTAAGACACTATATACTCGTACTGCACTGCTATTATTTGTATAATTGAACTTTTTATGTTGTTGTCTAAGTATACTGTTAGAATAGTAGTGCAATTATATAAATAAAGATATTCTTATTCTTATATACACGTCAAAAAATAATTAAAGTATAGTGAAGAGGCAGTATACAATTTAAACAGAAAATAATACGGTTATAATTGCAATGTAGATTTGAATATTGTATCTCAACATACTCGTTGCATACGCATTTTTTTACAATTACCATAACAAGTCTATGTAGTTATAAAATTAATAGACGTCAGCGTAATTGTTAGAATACCCTCATTTATTTACTGTTTTCCTGGTCACGAAATAAAAACGGTAATTTTTTTATTTTACATGTTAACCCGTGTTACAAACTTCAATCGTATCAAACTTCATTAATAATAGCCCCGCGGGCTAGCCATGACAGAGAAACAGACAGATGGACAAATATATAGATAGACAGACAGGTTTACGCATTTGAAATATTAGTATGGATATATTTTTTTAAATGCTATATAAATTATGTCAGTAAATTTTGATACAGCCAAATTTAACCGCCACTGAAAATCGTATTGCGCATTGAACTTTAATAAACCACGACATGTTAGTAAAACGTTCGGGAAGCTCCAAAATAGAAACTGAATGCGTAGACAGCTCCGTGCGAGTATACAAACCGTTCAGATAACCTTATCATCAAATTCATATAATAAGAAATGATACGTATTGTATGTACTTGTTCAGGTTAGTACGTTTCCACAAAGCAATGAGATTAGATAGATTTGTTGTATCGATAAAATTTCAGCGAATATTATTACCAATTTGCCGCGGATTGACATGAGTCATTTAATACGGGTTAGAAGTAGATTAACGGTAGTAAGAAACGGTTTGTCTTCCATATTTTTAACTTAATTAACTTTTCAATTCATTCTTAATTTATATGTAATTAGCAAAGCCCCGCGGTTTCACTCGCGTACATACCGATCTCGTGGAAAGGGTCGGACTAAAGATTTATTTTTGTAAATTAAAAGTTTGGCCCTGGGACTTATTTTTGCTAAAGGCAAAGGAAGTTTTAACTGGAAATTGAATTCTTTTAAAAGATATAGATAGCTATATCCGTGTATTTCATCGGTATCCTTGGAATAAGAGCTAACTCATACCCTGTAATAATGGTCGCTAAAATGAATTTTTAATGACATTATTTTCTTTAGATTATCATTTTTAAATTCTTTCCATCTTTTGATTGGAATGTCCGATTTTAATAATTTAAAAAGTATTTTACAGGTATTGAAACAGTTTTTAATAAAATATCATTTAATGGGATAAGGATTAATACAGAGATATGAATAAAATGGTTTGATTATCTACAACTTTTACAATGTAAAAACGTAGTTACATTGGCATAATTATAATAGTTAGACATATGGTATCGCGACCTTTTTTGTGGATATTGATACGTTCTATAATACTGTAGATAGAACATTCTTTCGTTCTATCACAATAGTTTCAGCAGCGCACGCGATGAAAGATTTTTACGACTAAATTTATCACACCTTATTACAATATTATTAGAGATGCCAATTTTTTTTAAGTTGTTGCTCAGTTTAGAAGCACCTTTCCAATAGTGAACACAAAAACTACTAAACCGATTTCAAAAATTCTTTCACCATGGGATAGATCTTCACTAAGCAATGTAGGTTATATTACATGAAAAAAATAGGGATAAAATCCCTAATAAAGATTTAATAAGGTGTGACAAAATTAGTCAAAAGTAGAAATTTAAAAATGTAATATATATTCATTGTGAAGTGAAAATCTATATATTAATTAGATTATGAATGTAATTGTAATTAAAAACTAAGAAAACTAAGTGAAATAAAACATTGATGTTAACAAAATTAAATCTGTAGTCCGACTCAATAGACTTTCCACTACCGCTTGATCCGTATGTACGTGGGTGAAACCGCTTGGAATTTTTTGTCTGTTATAAATTTCATAACGATAATGTATAATAATGTTCATTGTTTAACGATTTAGCATTAAATAACACTGAATTTGCTGGAATTATCCACAATTAAAACAATGCAACTATCTCACTTAGAATCATTAAAAGCATTAAAATCTCACTTAGAAATGATATGCAGATTCCAGTTAAATATAGCTATAAATTCTTCATTTTCTACGTGTAGAAAGTAAAAAGCGCAATGTTGCTAATTGCTAAGAGTGTAAAATTCATTTTATTGTTCCTTTCTTTCATAAATAACTTTAATTGCTTTTCCGATGTTGATTGTCGTATATTTTAGCGTGGCATATGTTTTTACGTATTTTAATATAATCATTTCCTCTAAAAATGTTTGAGAGATTGACCTTTTAGTTTGTTGCTGGTTCTTCTCGATCAGAGCAACATTCCCAACCAGTAATAGCTTTATTATTCATGATCCTTGACGATTCAAAAGTCTTTGGAAGAGCTTTTTTGAAAGAAGAATATATTAATAAATAAATAAATAAATATATGGGACACTTACACACACGGTCGTCCATCCCCAAAGCAAGTAACTTAATACTTGTGTTATGGGTGACGGACAACTGGTAAATATATACATATATAGTTAAATACATACTTAAATACAAATACACACCCAGGCTCGAAGAACCAAAAAATTGTTTATAGAAAATGTTGGCACTCGGCGGGAATCGAACCCGCGGCCCGCGGAGCTGAAAGTAGGGTCACTACCCACTGCGCCAACGGGCCAGTCGAATATTGAATAACAAGTGGCTAAATGAAATACTATTGATAAAAACAAAAAGGACACGCTGCGAAAACATTGAAAGTAGGTAACAACTCAGCTCAATTAGACAAACCACTTCACTCAACGCTCGCTAGTCATCAGCTTATAGGTCAAAACACTGTTCCATGCAGTGAATGGTCGAAGGTTCGCGCGGATTTTTTTTATTTTTATCTTTTTGTCTGGCACCAATGACGTTGGTTCTTTTTAAATTGCCAAGTCTCATGTCGACATTTGCGCGGATGTGATCTGACGCCACTAACTGTACTACGAGCCAAACATTTAACCCAAGTTTCGACTTGCCTTGCCGTGTAGCCGGCATTGTAAAAAAGATTGTCAATTATTGATATTATTAGATATATTGATAAACAAAAATCTAATTTTATTATTTTCCTTTTGAGCAACCACGGATTTTCCTGGGAAAAAAGTATCTGTTAAAATATTAGGCAAAGACTTACCTGTACGAAGAGTTTCGCATGAATATACATATATGGACGCATAGTAGTACAAACACACATTCACAAACTTTGGCCTGAATAATATTGTAAGAAGTGGAACTTTTTACGATATACAAAGTATGAAAATGGTATGAAATACAAAGAACGTCAATGATTGGGAACTTCTTCATCTCTTGTTATATGGAAACTTAGTATAGGACAATATGTAATTAAGGAGAATGACTGGATGATTTCCTAATTCGGTGGTCGAATTTACTTTACTAAAGTTCATTCCGTGAAAGTCGATGATGTTATCGCTCGAGTGCTCAACGCTGTGAATTCAGGTTCAAATCCTAAATATTTTTCAGATTTGCATACTAATGAATGAAGGTCTTGTCCGCGTTTGAGTGTCACTGCCGCATTAATAGGTATAGCCTTCGCTCTGGTTCATTTTTTCATCGGTCTCAGTTATTATTGGAAGGCTATTGAGTGATTTGAACTGATCAGTTCCCACCACTCACAGTTCATCAGTCTCTTTAAATATTAATATTGAATTTTTACTGTAATTAAATAATCTTATAATATAAATAATAATTCGTTTACCTATTTTACTAAAATTTAAACAATACGCAAGTACGCGCGTACTATTTGTTCAGGTGAGTCCTACTTAGATGGCACCAGAGATATGCAAGATAAGAGTAGGGTTGACATCCGCGTCAATGTTTTGATTTATTAAAAAATATTTGAACATAGTGAAATAAAAATAAAGTTTTGAACGGTATTTTTGTTGTAATGGAAGTAAGAAAGATTTGTTGGCGTTTTAGGTACTTTAAATAGTGGTTATGCTATTGAACTTAGTTTCGTTGTGATCATGATGTTCATATGAATGTTAAATAAATATTCCTTCATGTAATTGCTATTCCCAATTAGAGCAACCATTGAATTTCCTGAAAGTTATTTTCTATAGATAACAGCGTACTGTTGTAGTGACTACTGTTCTCTTTCAGAATTAGTTATTACCTTTGTTCTTTTTCGATATTGACGGTACTTGATATACTTTCTTATGAAAGTGTTTACTTTTCTCTACATTTTAGTGTTATTATCCGAATTATATTTATAGTTATTTACTTATATTAAAATGGGTATAACACGATGTGATCTGTTTCGTCATCGTTTATTTGTATGGTTTCCTGTGATTTTAATTAAATATAAACTGTCAACCCTAGATACGACCATATATGCATCGCTGAAAAGTAATCTGCGAATGTGTAAAGTGGTCCGTATCTTTGATAAAGTATTTGCTTTAATTTTATGAGTAATGAAATTCGTTACACAAGAATTCACCTGATAGCTTAACAACTAGTGCATTGAAAATAAACATGTATGTATAATATGTTATGATGCTGTCTGTTTTTTTTACGTAATATAATAAGTTAACCGGGAAAGAATGCGTCGGAATATTCAACGGTGGATTTTGCGTTGTATAAAATCCATGGCTCCGAGACCTAGCGGTAGCTTCTTCTCTGACCGGTTAGCTATTTATTTAATCTATAGCTAATCTGTACTAATATTACATATATTCTGTCTGTCTGTTATGCTTTCACTGCTTATCTGCTAGAGCAATATTAATGACAATTAGTACAATTACAGTTTATTTACTAGGCAAACATACAGTATAAAAACCCCGTGTTTCCTTCACGAACAGGGAAAAAATTTATATTTCATAATTGAGGGTATTTTAACACTAAAGTGGCGAGTACCACTAGTAATGTATATGCCAGAATGTATGTTTATCCTCTTTACATTCTACATTGCAGAGTCCAGTTGTGAGGATGTAAGAAAGGCGAAGTTGAAATTTTTGACATGCCTTTTTTGAATTTATATGCCTTCTCGTCAAACTTCTGAAAACGCAATGATAAATCATAGTTCTTCCCTCTGCTCTTCACTACACGTCACCTTAAGCTGTGGTCTTACCTCACAAGAGTACCCTGTAACAAAGACGGCGTTCTCGGATTCTAGTAAAGTGTCTGCATTCTTTTCTTAGCATTTTGCACCCTCGACAAAGCTCCCGCGCTCGCCCATCTCTTCCGGTAGCACTAACGATCTTTACAGCGAAAAGATCATAAGTGCCCGCAGTATAAAGTAATTTCGGAAAAAAAGAGACAGTTCAAAATTCCTACCCTCAAAGTTTACAGTACATATTTACGACTGTGTACGGATTTTATAGCGGGAGTTGATCTCTGAGTTCGACGTACTGTTGTTTTTTCAACTTTCCAGTGAGTACGTGCAATTTCCGAGAGAGAATTGTTCAGTTTTCAAACGTTATGCGTATTCACCGGCGTAGTGGAGTTTCGCTTTGCCAGAAACTAATGCTCAGCTTTCGCCTTGACGTCTGTGGTCACGTCAGTCACGCAACAATTTGAAAAATAAAGAAATGTATATTTGTAACTAGCTATACTTGCGACTACGGTCGCGTAAACTTGGCGTTTAAGTAATATAATATTTATAATAGAATTTAATATAATACTTATAATATTAAGTAATATGTTTTATTCAGGTATGTATGTTCTATTTGTATGAATATATCTTAGCGCCACCTACCTTCTTTCCTTGAGCTGATAAGGTTCTTAGCCTAAAGATTGCATGAAAGAGATAGTAGCTAGTTCGTGATAACGCCGCCTTTTTGTATCATGCAGTTTATTATTTGATTTTTGTATTTCAGTAATATTGTAAATTTTGTCATGTACGGTAAAAAATATTATATCTATGTAAGTATCAATTAACGGATTTATTTTGCCTATACTAGTTCTGTCGGCTTCCCGCTTGGAACAGTGTTTCACAAAGTTTTTCTGGCTGAAATTATACGGGAATTGTAGGATACTAATTTTTTTTTCGTCTTGTAATTTCTCTTATATATGTGTGTCGGTGTAGGGGGTTGACAATCAACTCCAAACAAATTTAAGAGTCCGCTAAGCGATTAAGTGACCCCCAAATTCTGGTGAAAATAAAACAGTCTCCTAAACGTCCACTAAATATAGATACGGGTCTCTTAAATTGTAGTGGATGTCGGTGAAAGCGGGCATAAGTAGCCTATATGTTGCTCCACAACTTCTTCTTTCTCGTGAAAGTCACGTCAAAATCTAAACCTAAGCTTCCTAACCTTCCCCAAGAATTGTACTTTTGCAGTCTTTTAGTATAAACCGTGCACTAATCCGTTAGTAGATTAAAAAAATGGAAATCGAAAAAAATAATTATTATATTGTATGGATACGTTACACAGGCAAATAAGATTTAATACTTTCAATTAAACATATATTAAATTCCAGCGGAGTGCCGTAAAAGATTTTTTCATGAAAATTGAGACATTAAATATTTAATCAACACTTATAACTTTTGCTGAATAATAAAAAAGAAATTACCAATTATAAATTTATACTGCCATAGCTTTTATTGATTTGTTATTTTCTTAATTTGATACTTAGTTTATGATGATTGTTTCTAGAGCCGAGCAATAAATCACTAGCTGACTTTGATATTTTCACTTCACGCACATTTCACACACTTCAATACGACATAAGTTAGGAGAGCTTTCTTTAATTTTTATACTACACTACCTTTTACCCGCGACTTCGTTTGCGTGGACTGTCCTGTCCTCTTTTAAATCACTGATTTGACTTGACCTTAAGGGACTCGATTCCAGACCTTTAATATACGTATTAGTAAACTTTGACACACTGCGAATAAAAAAAAACTTATTATGTTGATAATAGATGGCGTTTATTTAATGTTATCCTATTCCTGTTCAATAATCAGGATATCTATAGCTTATATGTTAACCTGGTGAATAAGGAATAATTGTGCCAATTTTCATCTATTCAGCGACCGTGAAAACGTAACAGACAGACAGACAGACGTTCGAATCTATAATATTAGTAAGGATATGCATTTTACAAATAATTGAACAAAAGGCGTGCTTAATGCTTCAAGCATTATTTAGGGAGTGAATGAAAAACTTAAGTATGTAAGCGTGCTATAATAGAATAATGAAATAGTAGCAAAGGAAATAGAATATATACCACAAAGTAAACAGTATTTTTGTATATACATGTATGTGTGTGTGTGTCTGTCTGTAGCAACCTCGACGATGTTTCTGCGCTCTCCCATCCCGTTCGGTGACGCTGTAAAAGCCTTTAGAGCTAACAGCATACAGTCAGCTCGAAAAAAAAGCACAGTTTAATAATACTTTAATGTTGTCTTTTAGCATGCAATGTCGAACGGTATGGGAGGTTCTAAATAAAATCCATATTAACTATCGAACACTATGTCCTCAATTTCGTGCCAAAAGACCTGCTAACACGAAAAAAAAACTCTCAAAGGTGGCTGGAGGACGCATAGCCCGTACACCTGTACGAAGGCAGGTAGCGTTTATAAATAAACCATCAAACAGGTTTCTATCCCATAGAGAAGGGATGCGATCCAGGTTTCAACCTAAGGTAGTCTTTATTTGCATAGCGATAAGAGTTTCCATAAAGCTTCTATTGTTACAGTAAATATATTTGCAACGCACGTTTTATAATAACTGGTTACTGCTTTTGTTCGGTCTAATAGGCTAATGGCTTAATATTTATAGTCTGTATAATGATTTCTTGAACCTATTGTACAAGTATACAATTAGGGCGTTATTAAATTCGACATTTGACTTGAAAACTAGATTTATATCGATTTGCGTTATACATTTATTCAAATGTCTAAAGCATTCAGAATAGAGAATTAGTGCTACTGGGTAGCTAACGCCAAGATTCATAAATAGCTTATATCAGTTACTTCCACCTTTATCCATATTAGGCTGACCCATCGCAAAGCTTCGTATATGACTAAAGTTATGATAGAATTATCATCCGCATTTGTTAAGAAAATCTATATAATTCTAAGTGTAGGAAACAAAAACTGTTCTCATACCTTATTCATGCAGGATTAGTCACCGCACGTATCACGAAACCACCTCCTACTACAGAATAGACAAGCACTACACACATTCACTACGACAATCTCGACGATCGCTTCGCCCTCTAACCTAAGCATGTCAAAGTTAAACGCTTACTTCTATAAATTACTTCCTATATGAGATATTCACAACATAGCGATTGCGAGAGAACTATCAGCCCTTTAGCTTTTCCTTTGGCCTCAATTGAGGCAGTCTTAAGATGATGTTCCAAGAAACTGATGGAGATTCCACATCTAAATAAATTTTCACTATCAGCGATGCTTCTATCAAACCTTTCCCGCCCCATATTGCAATAGACTTAACAGCTGATAGCATTTTGTCGGTTCGGAAATAAAGTACACGTAGCACGCCACCGGAAGTGCGTGACTTATTTTTTTAGGGGAACAGGACAAAGTAGTTATTCTTGTTTTTAAACTAAGTCAAATTTTTTTGAAAGTTTTTTAATTTATAAAAGGCGTTATTTTGTGGTATTATGTAATACAAGAGTGATGAAAAAATCGCTTTCCTATATACCATAGTAAAAGGAAGTAATAAGTATAAAATCAAATATTCGCGAAATTTCAAGCCAAAGTAGTGATTAACAGGTAAGGTTAATAAGATAGGTTTGCGTAAATATCGTAAAATATGACGATATTTCTAAAAATATCGTTAAAAAATTCTTTTAAAATACTTCAAAACATTGTATGGTGGGATTATTCCATTTATAGATCTACAGAAACGTCAAGAATATCATATATTTTAATGATGGCATATAGGTATTTATTTTAAGATTACCCCTGTGTAAGCTTTAATTAATTAATTTAAAGCTGAAGCTTTAATTGGGCCGAATTTCATCAATATTGGTCCGCCAGATTAACCGTCACAGACAGACAGAATTTGGTGTTTGTGATAAAATTAAATATATTGGACAATTACGCACACGGCCATCCTTTGTCATAGTAACCAACTTTATACTTTTACTTGTTGTATGGGTAACAGACAACTGGTATATAAGTATATACATATTTAATTTTATATACAGAAATACACCCGAAGAATCAACAAATCTAGAAAATGTGGGCTCTCGGCGGCGAACCCACGACCCGCGGAGCAGAATCCAGGGTTACTGCCACCTGCCCCAACGTGCTTTATGTTGTGAATGGTAAAATGACATTTTTGGAGTTTAAAAAACAACGTAAGGGAACCTCTTTATAAAACTTGTAGGATATCTATTACGAACAAATAACCTTTGGGATTTGTGTTGAGTCTAACCACTAAATCACTGCACAGCGCTATTACGATGTATGTGCCAATTTTACAATATGCAACATGTTATCACTATCGCGACCCGCGGAGTTAAAGAGTCACTGCCACCAGCACCAATGGACCAGTCAATAATTTATAATATTATACAAATTAGATTATAAGGATCTAAATCTCTATAGTACGTTAATGCCGTGTGGTATCTGGCTGAGTAGAATAAACCACCCTCTTTCTTACCGAGGGGTCGTAAAATACGACTAAGGTGAGTTGACGTCAGGCAGCCGGCCAGTCGTAAAATACGTAGCCAAATCATGTGACAACATGTTTGTAACATGTTTTGCCGACCCCACTTAGAGTGGGATAAGGGCAAGAGGATGATGATGATGATCTCTATAGTGTGTTAAACAAAATGTATCTTTTCCCGTTAAATCCTATCGTATTACCAAGTTCAATGTCTTCGACAGTTAAGTGGTAGCGTGTTTTCACTGAGCCCGGTCATTAGTCCGAGAATAACTTCCAATATTTATTTTTATGGGTTCAAAGTGTTTAATGGTTAGAGGTCGTACACCGTTTCTTTCATCCTGTTCCCATGTCGACGTTACAGTAATAAAAATAAAATATAACACACCGATAACTTATCGAAATGTTGAATCTAGCGTACTCCAAATGTATGAGCATAGTAAATTTTTTCAGTTATACCTAACAATTCCTAAAATTCTACCATTACGAAGTGGGACAATTACACACACAGTCGTCCATCCCCACAGTAACTTAATACTTATTAAGTTATGGTTTACAGACAACCTACATATATACATTTATAATTTCTAAATAAATATATAAATATACTCCAGCCGTGTGGTATCCGGGTGAGTAGAATAGACCAGCCTCATTTCTTTCCGAGGTGCCCTAAAAGGCGACTAAGGTAAGTCGACCCACCGTGTGGTATCCGTTTGAGTAGAATAGATCACCCTCTTTCTTACCGAGGGGTCGTGTAATACGACTAGGGTAAGTTGACGTCAGGCAAGCGGCCAGTTGTAAAATACGCAGCCGAATTATGTGACAATATGTTTTTAATATGTTGTGCCGACCCTACTTATAATGGGATTAGGGCAAGAGGATGATAATGACAAATACACTCATCTACCTGCACCATCTCAAAAAGCAACATCGCAAAAAGTTTTTGTCTATAAAATATTGGTCCTCTCTTGTTGGAACTTGCATACACCGGAGCGGAAAACCGTAAAAAATTAAAATTTAAAAGCCAATTAAAGGTATTGGTTCGGATGGCGAACAGTATACTGACGTGTGTCCTACTCGGTGCCAATGTAAAAGCCATTAGGGCTATTAGAACATAGCTAGCTGCAAAACAAATTTTGTGGAGGATTGGCACTTCGACCTATCAAGCTCTAATCCGGGCATGAAAACCAGGAATTTCCTAGGACCGTGCAGGTTCCTCAGTAAGAATTGCAAATATTAAATAATTAACACTTAGTTTTTATAGAAAACTCATAAAAAGTATTACGATGTTTTATATTATCCACGAACAGCAAGTTTTTTTGTGATTAACATAATAATGTATCCGCTTTACCCCGTAGCATAATTCAATATGGCAGTTGTTATAAACATCAAGAAGACCAAAAGTTCTGTTGTAGGGTAGGTAGGCTACTCAGTAGTCATGCATTTTCGATAGCGACCGATTTTGCAATGTTCTGTTGTAATTCTGTTGGTAAAATAATATATCATTTACATAAATACTAGATTTGTGTTGTCACAGGTAAATGATACGTCCGCTCGTGACTACTGCACGTGTTTAAATGATTTATGAATGCGATTGCGTTGCTATGACCTAATTGTTTTGTTGATAACACTTATCGTGTATTTTAACATTCGTGCTACGTAATCTGCGCGGTATTTATGAATATTGATTACAGTTATTCAGGATATTTGAGTACGCCAGCGATTGTATTTTTTAATTTTAATTTTAGTACGGGAAAAACAAAGATCGTAGAGTGTGCGAATGTGATAGAGAGCGTAGGATCTTTAATTCCATCCATCCACTTGACCATCTTGGAATATCATCTGATCCATATCTCTGGTTCCAATCAGGAACATTTGGAATATACACTTCACGAAAATGAATTTATTTATGCAAATATTGAACACACGTCTTACATTATAATATATGTAATACAAATAACAATTCTATAAAGCTGTCATATAATGAGTCATTTCAATTTTTTGAATATCATTAAATTGTTAAGAATAAATAATGGTTAATTAATTCATCTCCGCTATGTGGAAATATTGACCTAACAATAATTATTACTATTGTTGTATCGGTACACGGTCTACTAGCGAAGAGCTTCGAAAAACATCTCAAGAGGCTTTCGCTTAGTTGTTGGATCAGGAGCAGGATACAGAAGGCAGTAAGTAATGCTTGAGACGGCACGTATTGTCAGAAGAGTCCTAACTAACGCGCGTTTTTCCGATTTTTTTTCATGCCAATTTTTTATATTGTCAAATGTTTGTCTTTTTTTTTAATATTTAAGAATCTAATGAAATTTTTAAATAAGTAAGTGAATGTGGATTCACATTTGTAATAGTAATATAACAAGTCAAGTTAAAAAAGATTTTGGAGTTCCCTCGTCTAGACACAATCTTGGCTGCAGCATCAGGTTATGCTTATCATAAACATGCATTATCATTGGCGCTGGATAACATACACGGCAAGTTAAAAGGTTTTAAAAATGGATCTAAATCTATTATTTTCCAATATTCCATTTTTGTAAGTAATAACGACTAATGATTTAATATCTTTTAATTTATAACGTAATCGTAGTGAAACATCGATCTATACTTTATATGTACTTTGAATTTATGTCAGATGTCTCAACCTTTTTCTTCTTCTTCTTTCTCCTACCCTTATCCCACTCTAAGTGGGGTCGGTACAACATGTTTTTCTCTCCCATTCTCTTCTATCATTCGTCAACTCTGGCGCTACTCCTTTTATATGCATGTCATACTTCACACAGTCCAACCATCTCTTTTTAGGCCTTCCTCTAGTCACATATCCATCCACATTCATACTCAACACTCGTTTGATCACATGATTTTTATCCCTCCTCATTACATGTCCATACCATCCCAATCTTGCACCTCTCATCTTTTCTATAATGGGCGCAACTTTCAGACTTCCCCCTATATACTCATTTCTTAACATCCTCATCTCATTTGCATGTACTCTTCTTTCATCCATCTTTTTCATTGCCCAACATTCTGATCCATACATTATGACCGATGTATAAATTTTTCCCTTTAGTTTAGGGGGCATTCGGGGGTCACATATTGTGCCTGAGACCTGTCGCCACTTCATCCATCCTGCATTCATTCTATTCCTCACATCGCGATCAATTTCACCGTTCTTTTGGAAAAGCGAACCAAGGTACCGGAAGTCGGAGCAGACTGGCAAAACAACACCATTTAAGGTTATTGGAGAAAAATTGGAGAGACCACTGAAATCACACTGCATGTGTTCAGTTTTGGTCAGGTTGATCTTTAAACCAAAACTCTCCAATTTCTCTTGCCATTCTACAAATCTGCTCTGGACCTCAGCTGCATTTTCACCGACAATCACGATATCGTCGGCAAATAGCATACACCAAGGAGCCTCCTCTTGAATATCAGCAGTAAGTGCATCCATCAATAAGAGAAATAATAAGGGACTTAAAGCCGATCCCTGGTGTAAGCCTACAGACACATTGTCAGTTACTCCGGCTACAGACCGGACTTGAGTACTAGCTCTGGCATACATGGAATATACAATCCGTACATACTTCCCAGGCAGGCTCTTTTCTTTCAAAATCCACCACAGAACTTCACGGGGAACACGATCGTACGCTTTTTCTAGGTCAATAAAAACCATGTGCAGGTCCTTACGCGCATGTCGATATTTCTCACATAGCTGGCGTAAGGCGAAAATAGCGTCCGTCGTGCTCCGCCCTGGCATAAAACCAAACTGGTTCTACGTTATCGTACACTCATCTCTCATTCTTCGCTCTATCACTTTTTCCCAAATTTTCATACTGTGTGACATGAGCTTTATCCCTCGGTAGTTGTTACATTCTTGCACATCCCCCTTATTCTTGAAAATGGGTACCAGCGTACTGGTTGACCACTCTTCTGGGATTGCTTCTTCATGTAACAACTTGTTAAAGAATAAAGTCAGCCACTTCCATCCATCCCCTTTTAAGCACTTCCACGCTTCAGCCGGTATGCCATCCGGCCCAATCGCTTTCCCACTTTTCACACCCTGCACTGCTATTCTAACTTCATCTTCATTCACTTCTCTCACTATACCTAAATTAATAGGTAAATTTTCTAACTTTCTACTCCAATCGTTCTCTTCATTCATTAATTTTTAAAAATAATCCTTCCAATGTCCTTTTATATCATCATCATTTGTCAAAATCTTTCCTTGGTCATCTTTTATACATTTTACATGCATAATATCCTTTTCATTCCTCTTTCTGATGTCTCAACCTTTTTATTTTATTTAAAATAAAAAAAGGCATCTTGTAAAATGACTATTTTATTTATTACAAACAATTTTATCAAATATCGCGGTTTGATCTCATGACCCGAAATTTAAATCCGCACAGAGATAAGTTGACATTCGCAGTCCTTGTCAGATAAATTGGGTCATACGGTCGCGACGGCTCATATCGATTTTACCATCTTACGCAAATTGTTTTCGCGTCGCCAACTCATAAGCGCGTAGCGTAGTAATAAATTATTTTTGAAAGCTTTTTTTAAACTTGTCGTGTATTTAGAGTGAAAGTAAGAGAGAAAGAAAGAAAGAAAATAATTTTTATTTGGCTAAAAATACAAATAAAAAGGAATACAAAAAAAGAAATAAAATAATGGTCAAATATAGGTCCGCCCTCAGCACGAATATTGCAGCGAGTCTGCAAAGCTGGTTTTTAGGGTTACCTATTAGACATGCTTAATATTTAGCAACTAAAACTATTCAACATATTCTTATATACTTTTACTTACTATACTATAGGCATCTGTGAAAAATAAAAACAGGAAATAAAAGAATTAAGAAAAATATTGATATATATATACAAAACATATTTAAACTAAAAATCCAGTCCACTCCCAAAGAATGTGTCAATGTACCAAAAATTAAAATGTTGGAGATATATGAATTTTGGTAAAAGCAGCTTGTGTAAATGAGATCTATAATTTTTATTTTGGTAGCAAATATCTTTTTAGTTTTATTTTAAATAATCCAATTGATTTTATATCCCGTAAAGGTGCTGGTATATCGTTCATATATCGAAAGTAGAGTCTTGCAAGTTGAATTTTCATTTCCCGGCGCTTGTAAAGTAAAAAGTAAAGTAGCGGCCTGTTAATATCCCACTGCTGGGAATAGGCCTCCTCTCTCCGTTTCTGGAGAGAAGGGTTGGAGCTAAGACCTACCACGCTGCTCCAATGCGGATTGGTAGGTTACACATATCAACAGAATTCTCTAGTGATATGCAAGTTTCCTCACGATGTTTTCCTTCACCGAAAAGCGTGTGATAAATTGCAATTATGAATTAGACACATGAGTTTTAATAGAAAAACTCATTGGTGCCTGCCCGGGTTTGAACCTATGTTCGTCTCTAGAGAGTCGCACGGTCTCACCATTGGGCTATCACAGCTTATCCCGGCGCTTGATTGAGCTCAAATTTTCCATATTGGTGCAGTCCCGATGACAAGGCATGTTTATGATAGGCATGATCTTGTGCTGCTGCCAGGATTGGCTCCAGAATAGGAAAATCCTTAACGGTTAACAGTAGGCACAGGAAATTTTAGTAATAGCTGTTTTTCATTTGACTTGTTTAATTTGGTATATTTAAAGAACCATACATAGTAGTTTCTCTCTTTTTAAAATTACTCATCCTTACAAATGTGATTCTTTGGTATTCATGATTTTTGATTTAATTTGGTGCAGAAAAACATTATTTTCATCTTTTTATGTCATGTATATACATCTATTCATATAATTTTGTAATTTTTATTGTAAATACGCTAATCTTGGTTGAATTGGGCCAGTGTACGCCACCAATCGTTCTGAGACATGCTTTGTGGTAAACTGCTTTGAAGTCATACTTTTGCGCACGTGCACGTTTTGAGACAGCTAAACTTACGGTTATTACGTTGCAATTGTAAATCAAACCTTCGTAGAGATATTTATAGGCAAATATTTGTAATATTAATGTTCTATAATAAATGTTGCTAAGCAAGTTTTTAGCTCTTTGTTTTGTCTTAACTTAAATAAATAAATGTACTCGTAACATATGTATTTTTCTCTCTGAAATAACAGATGGCGATACTACTATTTTACTCTGCGATATAGTGGTTCTTTTTGTAGTTAGAATTCCCCATACAAAATGTTTATTGCCCCGGTAACGCTTCTGCGCTCGCCCACTCTCTCGGTGACGCTGTATAAGACGTTAGAGCTAACTAACATCATTAGTTAGTGTTCTAAAAAAAGTTTATTGACCGATCACACCATCAGTTCCTTTGGTTTAAAATGCATGCTACTGGAACATTACGCCTTAGCGAAACTGTAAACAGTCCATCTTCCGGTACATCTATATATGGAATGCTGTGACCCGTTCTCTCCGTATAAGTCACAATAAATTCATAATCCTGTCGTTTGTACGTAACCTTTCCCCCGTCCGTACGTACATAAGATTCGAGCTGTTACAAGGGGACAATTACACACACAGTAATGCTCCTCCAAATTAAGTAACTAAGTACTTGATTATGGGTGATATAAAGTTGGTAAATATATTATGCAAATATAATTTTAAATACTTAAATACATAAACACAGACTCGAAGTAGCTACAAATTGTTTTTAGAAAATGTTGGCCTCGGCAGGAATCTAACTGATGACCCGCGGAGCTGATTGCAGCTTGGGTATATGTTGTTAATAGTAAAATGTCATTTTTGGAGTTTTGAAAAAAAACATAAAATTTCTAGGATATCTGTTATGTACAAAATCCTTCGGGCTTTGTGTTCAGTCTAACCACAAATCGCTTCACAGTACTCCTACAATATATGTGCTAATTTATTACAATATGCAGATAGCAACATGTTATCATTGGTCAAAACAATAACAGGGCACCTAATTACTCTAACGAGCTTCGAAATAGATTTACTAAGGCATACTAATGAAAAATTAGGTAACTAAAATCTGTTTAACACGTGCAAAATCTTAGGTGGACAATAATTAGTCTATTTTTTTTGAATACTAATACATAGCCCGGAATCGGACAAAAAACGGAAATAAAATTCTACCATGCGTCAAACCAATAAAGTATGGAAATCGATTTAGCCTTTTTTTGTATATTCTAGTTATGTGCAAGATTTCTAATTGATGATATTAATAAAATATGATCTCTATAATGATTATGATGTAGATGATGTTGTACTTGACGAGTGTATTAAAATTAACAAATAACATCAAATTCAAATTATTCTTGATTCAAGTAAACAAGTGCTTTGGAATCGACAACCCTACTGCTGGTTCGGAAAGCTGTTCCTACCGAGAAGAGCCAGCAAGAAACTGGGCGGTTGATCTTTTTAAAATATACAAAACTTAACTTAAACCTTGCAAGCTTTTTATATCATCAAACATGTAGAAAATTATACGGTGTGACAAGAAAAATTGAATTTAGTCTTAAAAAGGCATCAGAAATCCTTCGATTGCAGCTTTTCAAAGTATAAATAATAAAAGTTTTTTTTTCGTAATTGTAATTACATTTAGCCTTATTTATGAATTGTCAATACTATATAATATTTTTATATTCTTTGAAAAAAATAATCCTATTCATAAAGCCCAGTAGATATGTCTTATAAGATTCTTAATAATGTTAATATCAAAAAAAAAATTAAGCTTATATAGATTAGATGTTTGTGTTTACCAGAATGCGAAAATATTTCAAGGTCATTAGCTTTGTACCTAACTACCACTAATAGCTTTGCTAGCCAATATCAAATCAAATCAAATCAAATCAAAATATTCTTTATTCAAGTAAACTTGTAAACAAGTGCTTTTGAATCGTCAACTTTACTGCTGGTTCGGAAAGCTGTTCCTGCCGAGAAGAGCCAGCAAGAAACTCGGCGGTTGCTCTTTTTTAAAATATAAATCTTAGAACTAGTTACATTTATTTATTACTGTCTTGTACAGTAATAAATAAATAAATAATATTTGAGCAAACCTTACTAGGTATCAAAACCGTAGATCAGTACTGCAACTCATCGCACGACTGTGTCGAAGATAACTGGTAGACCGGGTTTATCTCTAGAAATTTTATGCAGAAGGCTTAAGGCTTTGTTGCCATGTGAACTAAAATACAAAGACGACCGGCAAGTTCAAGCTAAAAGTCGCAACTAGCACCATCTAGTTTCTAGACTGTAAAGTGTACTTGACTGAATTCGCCGTGGGCTTACTAGTTTTGAACTGCGCTTTTAAAGAGTTACGATGTCTGACTTGGGAGCTTTGTTAAGTTAGTTTTATTAAGTAACGTTATCCTTTTTTTAAGCTTATTATATAGATAATGAAGTTAATATTAAGTAACGGTCCCTTGTTAATATTGAAGTTAAGATAATATTGAAGTTATAAAGAGAGCTTTATAAAATCTTCGTAAAAGTGTTTTTTATTGTATTGTTTATATTAATATAACATTTATTGTAATGTTATTGACATGTTAATTAACATTGCAACTTTAAATATTTGTATATCTTTTATAACTAATTATTAAATTCTTATATTTTGAGTATTGTATGTTATGTATTATTATATTAATATATTATTTATTCTCACCAATAAATCCTATAATTTTAATACCTTGCATATTTTATATTATCATATAAACTATAAAAATGTTCAATTTTTCGCCGGGTTTTATGTAAAGATATCATATCAGTAGTAATGAAAATGTCATTGAAAATTTAAAAAATTTGCTCCGATCGCAACCAACCTTAACATAGATTGATAGGATTATCCAATCCCGTTAATCTAAAGATTAACTAAAATTTCATTAAAATATATCCAGTTGTTACAGAGTCCAAGAGGAACATACATATATTATCTTTAATTTATCTAGGAGATAGATTAAATAGATGATAGACTTTAAATTATATAGCTTTATATGTCAATACATGAATCAATGTATAAATGCATAGTTGCACTAACCTTCATTACTAAACAGGATTACGCATGTCGGTGTCATTATTATCTTCTAATCTAGTACATCCTTTGGCATTTCCTATTCATCGTATTTGTTGATTTATTATACAAATGTAATTAAATTGTTTGCGCACTGCAAATAATGTTACTAAGAACTGTCGACCTTCTACGATCTGATAAGTAGGACAGGTTTAATAGAGACAGTTTTGCTATAATCCGCGATACAGTAAATAGAAAATATATATAGTGTTAAATGTATAGTGGACTATCCGTATTTTCATACCTGATACGTGCAGGATTCGTAAAAACACATGCACAAACCTCCACCACTTCCACCACAATACACTCCTCGACTCGACAAAATCGCAAACTCTTTGCGATTTCGTCGTGGAGTTTATCTCCTGATGATGCTTCGGTTCCGGGGCGAAACGATTGTTGAGTTTGTGATAGTGAACGTGTGTAGTGCTTGTGTATTGTGGTGGAAGTGGTGAAGGTTTGTGCATGTGTTTTTACGAATCCTGCACGTATCGGGTATGAAAATACGGATAGTCCACTATACATTTAACACTATATATATATTTTCTATTTACTGTATCGCGGATTATAGCAAAATAATTTTATTATTACTTTTGTATTATGGATCTCCGCAAAGTAAAGCCTAGTTCTATAAATTATTTAGAGACAGTTTTCTCCAGTGTCTAATAGTAAAATCGTTGATTATGAGATAACATGCTCTCGAGAGTCATTAAGGCCGTCTTTAAGTGATAGGGTCAATATTAAATATATTTATTTAGTGCAAGTGATACAGTATTTAAATATGAATGTGGATTGATATGTGACTAGAGGGTTTCCCGACTAAACATCTCTGATCGCTTGTGGCACAAAATTGTATATAAAATTGAGACACCTCCTACCATGAACTTTGAGAAAACGATTCAATACGAAGTCAGTACTTAAACCCAACCGCTTTCTTTTCGTACTATGAAGTGTGTTTGAAAAGGATAACATTATATGAACTATAGATAACTCTGTCTCTTTCACTCACATGTTTTTAGGACGCATTCCGAACGCTCATTGGGCTACGACCTAAAGTGTGCTTCTTTAAGAAATCATGCTATGAAAAAGAAAAACGACCCCAATGCAATTCACACTTCATGGTACGAAAAGAAGGCGGTTCGCGGTCGTCGTTTACGTCTTCAATTGAGTCGCAATAAGAGTTCATGGTAGGCCTGCTGGTCGGTATCCAAAACCTATCTCCATATCGGTTTGGTGGATTTGGTGGCTTACGAACTATAACTCCGATCCCATATATTTTCAATAGGAATAATTTTTAATGTCAAGCCAAGTTCTTGGCCGCCGTTTACATTAAACCGTGACGCACAGCGTACGTGATAGTAATACTGAAATCATAATAAAGGTCTTTGTCCTAATGTCGGGCAATAATGGACGATTATTTTTGATATGATTTATTAATACCGGTGCTGTTTTAAAATTTCATTCGCGTTCTAAAGCCAATGATCTGACTGTAGTGGTTGTAAATACCAAAGTAAACAGTGCGACGACCTTATATAGGGTTGCTATTTAAAGATAAATGTGATATGCCTTTGTCACAATTTTTTGTTTATATTTTCACAGCCTTACAAATGAACGGAACGGAAATCCATAATACATAAGCAATATTAATATCATTTTGGTATAATCCGCGATTGGAGAAGTCTGTGTAATGCTATAAGTAGAGTCTACCCCTTATGCATGCAGGACTCATAAACCAGATCCACTATAAACCAGCTCCGCCAACAACGCTGATACCGCACTACACCACTACCACTGCACACATTCACTACCACAATCTCAACGAATGTAAACCCCCGCAAACTAAGCAAGTATCGTCAGGAGATAGATCCCACGATAAAATCGCAAAATTTTGTGATTTTGTCGAGTGGTGCTGTAGTAACATAACGTTACTTTATTACTTTAAATATCGAAAAGGCTTCCGCGTACGTAGTCTAAGCGACGCCACTCCAGAAAAATCACAACTTTCAACTGGAGCTCTGTCAGGGTTACCTTATTTCTAATATATTTGACCTTGTCCTCTAAAGTAGCTGAGACCAATATTTATGGTTAAACAGACGTCATCTCTGTCGTAATATACATATGAAATCACCAATTTCGGGGTTAGATAAATCTTGTTAATGCTAACTTAAAATATTGATTATTAGTCAATGTCAACACTGATAAATTTGCTCCGTCGAACCGTACGAGCTTTATTTACTCGTACTCTATAATTATTATGAATTATCTATGACAAATTATTTTAATTCCTATCATATAATTCTGGCTTCTAATCTTTTTAAATTTGATCCGTTGAAGTAAGTTTCATTTTACTCTTACACTGTAATTATTATAATTTATCTATAGCATATATTATTTTGATTACAACCATATAAATTTGTCTTCTATTCTTTTTTGTACGCTGACCGGGTAACATACACAGTTCCTTATGACCTAGGATACTGGATAGCGAAATTAATCATGTTAAAGTTTTAATTAACGGGACCGGTATTTATTTACTTATCTACGTGAACTAACAAATTGCTTACACTAATAATTTAAATTCTTACTTCCTAAGACCATGATTCAAGTGTAACGATTCACTTAAAAGTAAACTCCTCTAGCATAATATATATACATATAAATATATATGATACGTGATACGTGAGTATTATATAACGTTTTTATAAAACTATAAGCGTTGTAAAGCAGAAGCACAGCAATTTTGTTTCTAAATCAAAACTTAAAGTGTAGGAAAATAATTATATAAATCATAGACTTGGTATAAAATAGAGACAGCCCTAGCCATTTGATATCTCATTGCGTTGTGCGATCGATCCCAGTGACCTACTTTACGCACGTACAGATACTGTATAAATATAGTTTCTATATAATTAATAATCTTAAAATACTATATTTATTAAGAGGGCAAATATTGCTTTTTTCATTATGTGATTGAAAGTAGTCAACACTGGATTGGTTTCTATAAAAAAAATAGTATTCAGTATAGGCCTTATTGTGTGTACAAGGTCTAACAAAATGTAAATGCTCTTAATGTACCTAGACTACACGTATGCATCAGTATATTATAAATACGAAGGCAATTGATGAGCAATTTTGGTGAAATTTGGTACAAATGTATAATTTTTTATTATAATTTATTATTTAGTTTTAAATAAATTAATTATTAAAAGCTTTATTAAATAGTTCACCAACAGACATTACACTAATGGTAACCATAAAAACATCATATTTCTAGGAACATAGAAATTTTGTACGTCCAATTACTGGCAAACAGCAAGCCGAATATCCTGCAATTGCGGAGTTACAATAAGTACAAGTAAAATTAAATATATTACACGGTTAACTTATATAACTAATTTATATGTAACTATTAAAGGGGCGCGAATGTTTAAGCGACTACAACTAGCAATATGAAGGTTGATACGGTCTATTACACAAAAGGTAAGCACATGGTGGTATTTTGGCTGCAAAACATTGCTATTATAAAACTTGATATGGCAATTTAAAAACGCATTTTTTTAGTACGTTCTTTTCGAAATACATACTGTATTTTAGCATATACTAGAACAAGAATTTATTATATGTATATAATTGCAGTACTATTCTAACAATATTATTATAAATCATAACAAGTTAAAATATAAAGATAATAGTAGTGCAATGTTATAAAATGGTATCTGCTCAGCTATTTTTGATCTGGGGAACCCAACACTATTTTCTAAATTTAAAAAGGATGGCGTAGTCTTTATGTCAACCGTTACTGTTTGCGTAGACTGTAAGTAATTTGGCTACAACCTCAGACACGCCATACAGTCTTTTTGAATGGTCGGTTGTTGTTTTAGAGATACAGATAATCTTTCTATAATACGGTACTTAGGTTCCTAGAAAAAGCCGTGTTGTGTGAAACTGTGTTGCAAGAGATCTAGAGCTAGTGCAAAAAGGGCAGCTATCACCTTGTGGGTGCCTATAAGTTTTGCCTAAAAGTACGGCTAAGGGTCCAAATACCTTTCTATTCAATACCTAGATAAAGCCGTGCCGCGGCTATATAAGTACATACAGGGTTGTATGTACAATGGATTTGCTGTTTTCTTATCATTTTATAACGAAACTGTGTTATAGGAATCCGTGTTATAGGAGAGTTTGTCGTAATTTACATATTATATTATAGCGTAACTGCGTATTTACCTGTATATTGTTGTTGGCGCCCATGTTCCCTGGGCTCCATTCTTGTCATTCTCTATGTCTATGGTAAAGGAAATTTGTATCGTTACAGTCTGCGACTGTCCTCATGAGCTCTTTTGTTTTGAAGAAAAAAATTTTTTTCGTGAATAAAAAGTCTGTGAACCATGGCGCATTAAAAGTGACGTAACGAGCTCTTAATTAAAAAATCTACGTTTTATACACAAATGTGAAAAACTTTTTATTTGAATACAGTTACCATTATTTTTAAAATATCGTATTGTTTATTTATCATGAAGGCTACCTGTACTGTAGATTTGATACTTTAACGTTTTTTATGGTATAAAAAACTATGGCCGATTGTCATGTTAAACGAATTAGCATCAACGTTTCCTAAGAAAAGGGTTAATGTTAATTCTCTCGTTCTAACGATAGATAACGTTTATTATCCCGTACAATGTCATGGATACATGCATGAAAAGATAAATATTAATTAAAAATAATTCACTCGTTTGTTCGCAAAGTAAAATTTTCTGATTATCCGAAATAGTTCCAGTATATTTTACATACAAGCGACACGGACATTACAAAGTTTAAATTTACATACCAGTTATTGTGCTTAGTAAATTTGGATGTTGAACTATTACGGGATTTCTTGTGTATCGGTGAAATCGGAAAATACGCAGACAAATAATATATCCCACAATTGACTTGAGAATGTTTGCAGGTAGTGACTTATATTTTTAGCTTATAGTGAAAAAGTCGTCTGTATATGATACTGCTGGTTACGTTTTAATCTCCCGAGTGCTATTGGATAAACGAATTTATTTAAAGGGTAACATGGGTATAACAGTAACGTTGAGGCCTATTTCATGAAGTTATTATACGATATGGTACGGTGCAATAACATAAAAAGGATCTGAAGGTTTTCGGCTCCTTTGAAAGCTGATACTTTCTATTGGGGTCACCTATATCCTTATATCACTGAAGAATTCTTCGGAAATGTGTAATATGTCAAGCCTTATTGGAAGCAATGATGTTTTCTTTTGACGCAAAGCGGATGATTAAATTTAAATATCATTTCATCACTACTAAGGTAGTAGTAGTATTTGAGCCCGGTAACAATTGCTTAGACTCATACGTTCTTATTACCAGGGCATCACGTCGGTTTTTATTAAAATTCAATTAATATTAATTACACATATTTTACAGGAATGCAAATTACCTGCAAACAGTTTCTTTGTTTGACGTTTAATGGCATTAAAAGTAATTTTTTTTTATAATCTAGCTGTATCTGGGATTTCCTTTGCGTTACACTTTACTCTTAATGACGTAATATGTAATTTATCCCGTTTTTATTTTTTTTGTATATCTAAGTTTGGTATATAAGCTTCAATTGTAACAAATATCATCTATCATGATCCAGCACCTTCGACGTTAAAGCGTAAACAAAGATACACAGACTATTGCTATAGGAGTCTTAGAATAGAAAAGTTCGTCTTTAAAATGTTTGTAAATATGTAGGCACATATTTATATTTTAGGTTAAGTGTGCTTTTCGCTGATTGTAAATATTATTTAACAAATTATCTAGAGTGTTAACGCCAATAAAATCGAGTTTGTGATTTCCTGTTATCATAGCAAATATACATTATCTTCGTGATAGCCTATTTACTTTGCAAATTTTGATACCGCCGCCTTGTTCAAATAATTGTACTGTTTACAAAACTGGTTATTTTTTGTGACTCGCAAGTGCTTGCGTATAGTTGTTTTACCTTTACGTGAACCTAATACTTTACTTTAAGTAGCCCATTGGCGCAGTAGGTAGTGATCCTACCTTAAGCTCCGTGGGTCGTGGGTTCGATTCCCGCCGAGGGCCAACATTTTCTATAAACAATTTGTTGGTTCTTCGAGCCTGGGTGTATATTTGTATTTAAGTATGTATTTAAAATTATATATGTAGTATATTTACCAGTTGTCCTTTACCCATAACACAAGTATTAAGTTACTTACTTTGGGGGCGGACGACCGTGTGTGTAAGTGTCCCATATATTTGTATTTATTTTATTTAGCGACTTTAAGAGCTAATAGGTTGTTAATGTATCCACACCTACCATGTGTTACATCCGCAATTTTTAGATAATACTGTTTCTAAAAGCTGTAATAGCCAAACGACGAATGTGTGACTCTCTCTAGGAGGAGGTCATGGGTTTAAACCCCGGATGGAACGAATGAGATTTTCTATAAAAACATGTGTTTTTTATATTTATTACTTGGTGTTTGTAATTCATCACACAATTGTTGGCGAAGGAAAACATCATGAGGAAACATGCATAACTATAGAGAATTCAGAGGTTATGTGGAAGCTACCGAGTGTGGTGGTCGAAGCTCCAACCCTTATAAATGATTTTTAGAAGCAGGCGTTACTTTGCAGAAATCTATAGTACAGAAGTTATAACAGATTTATTTTGCTCTTATCCGCGCCTGTTAAGAGAATCTAAGTAATGTAATAGACTCCACGACAAAATCGTAATGCATTACGATTTTACTCCACGACAAAATCGTAATGCATTACGATTTTGTCGTGGAGCCTTTGCTCCTGATGATGCTTAGATTTCGGAGCGAAACAATCGTAGGGATTGTATTATTATGTTAAATAAATAATTATTTATATATTATTATCATATAGCTATATTGATTGTCATATAGATACAAATCGAACTTGTTTAGGGTTTCCTTGAGTTGGATCATAAATTTTCCCGGAATAATGAGTCTATATGTAACTAGAGATTAATACCTTTATGTATAGAAACTCGTACAAATCCATTAAGCCATTAGTGCGTTTAAATGGTCTAAACACTTTTACACACACATACACGCACACATGCACGCACTTATATGATATTAGTACTTGCAATACCTCCGTACGGATAAGGCCAATATTCAATTTTAGAAGTTGCCTCACTGAGGCGGAGATGACTTCAAGATTTTGACACCACAATTTAACAATTTAGATATGAAGATCTATGTCAATCAAGTCAAGAATTTAGGACGTCATGCACGCTGCATTTCTCGGCCCACGCGCACACTATGGTTACTCGTCAAAGACAACCGACGTTTAGTTTATTCAATGCCGCAAATTATTCTTGAGCCGTTGCACACTGTGCGTACACGTTGGCGTATTTTTTTTCTTATTTTACATTTAGAACGGCCTCCCACGGCTTCTGGAAGTGGGTTAATGCCAAGCCCACACGACCTGTGCCCCTCGGCTTGATTGACATACGTCTGTTTGTCCTTTTTATCGCTTTTTGAGCAAGATATTTTACCGTTTAGAAATTGGGGGTATATTAATTTTTGCCAACTCTACTATTTCACATAGTCGCTAACGCTTCTTAGCAAACATATAACAGTCTATTGAATGCGGAAATAATTGTCAGTATTTGTTTTAAGTCTTATATTAGTCTGCGACTGGTGTATGGTTAAATTTAAATAAGTTCATAGAATTAATCGTTACTTTGCGGAGATCCATTATGTAATTTTGTCGTGGAGTCTATCTCCTGATGATGCTTCGGTTGCGGAACGAAACGATTATTGGGATTGTGATAGTGAACGTGTTTAGTGCTTGTGTATTGTGGTTGCGTTGGTGGAGGTTGGGTATATGTTTTTACGAATCCTGAATATATCTGGTATAAAAAGGGAAATTCCACTCAACATTTAGCATCATATATATTTTCTATTTACTTAATCGCCGATTACAGCAAAATATTTTCAATATTACTTTTGTGTTAATGGAGTTTCTTTATTTATTTATTAGGTCCTTACATATGAAATTGGCGTTTTGTCGTACTGGCCACTTTGATCTCAAATATTAACTTTATGGTTAGGAATTCCAAATTCAAATTCATACAGCTATTTACTCATGCATTTGTGTTTCAAACCCCCTAATTCATTTGTTTTTTCTTCTTTTGTTTTTTTCTTTGTGTCACTCTGTTTACAAAATGGAAAACATGAAATATCGCGTTATTTACGAGTATGAGTGTATGGTGACGGTGTCGCAAAAGAAAACACAGTGCGTTTTTGGTTCCAACGTTTTCGTTCTGGAAATTTCGACCTGCAGAACAAGCCTCGTGGACGGCCGGAGACCAAAGTTGATAATGAAGAATTGAAGGCTATTGTGGAAGCGGATCCATCGCAAACCACGTCCGAGTTAGCTGCAGGCTCCGGTGTTAGTGATAAAACTATTCTAATCCACTTGAAGCAAATTGGGAAGGTGAAAAAGCTTGAAAGGTGGGTACCTCATGAATTGAGTGAAGCAAACCGACAAACGCGCGTCGACTGCTGCGTTACGTTACTCAACCGGCACAATAATGAAGGAATTTTAAATCGAATCATTACCTGTGATGAAAAGTGGATCCTCTACGATAATCGGAAGCGCTCATCGCAATGGCTGAACCCAGGCGAACCAGCCAAATCCTGCCCTAAGCGAAAATTGACTAAAAAAAAGTTGCTTGTAAGTGTTTGGTGGACTAGTGCCGGTGTCGTTCACTACAGCTTTCTTAAATCTGGCCAGACGATTACGGCAGATATCTATTGTCAGCAACTGTAAACCGTAAAGTAAAAGCTAGCTTCTAAACAACCGAGGCTGGTCAATCGCTCTAGGCTACTGCTGCTTCAGGACAACGCTAGACCACACACTGCACAACAGACGGCTACCAAATCAGAGGAGCTTCAATTAGAATGTCTTAGACATCCACCGTACTCTCCGGATCTTGCTCCAAGAGATTGCCATTTTTTTCGCAATTTGGATAACTACTTGCAAAGAAAAAAATTCAACTCCGATGGGGCAGTCCAAACCGCCTTCAAAGATTTTATTGATTTCCGCCCGAATGGTTTTTTTAATAAGGGGATCAATGAACTACCTATGAGATGGCAAAAGTGCATACATAGCAATGGTACATACTTTGATTAATTAAATATATTTCATTTAAAAAAAACGACTTTATGTTCCTCCCATAGAAAACACCAATTTCATATGTAAGGACCTAATATTTCTTTAGTGTACAGACATATTTTTAGAGAAGACAAAGAGAAAGAAAAAATAGCACATATACAATGGCGGACTTGTCTCTAAAAAGGAACTCTTACAGTTGTTTACATCTTTTGTTGCCTATTATGATGTTTTAGAGTGAATAAGTGAATTAAAAACACAAAACTACGGACGATCAGCTCATTTTGGTAGTCCGAATTAAAATATAGTTTTCTAATATCTTCAGTATCGTTTCGCCATCCCAAGACTTTGTATGACCTTTTTAACATTGTGTTTAAGTATACTGTTTAACAAATTGGAAATTTCCAATATTAATATCTGAATCAAGAATGTGAACTCTGAACTTCGGGTTTTCGGCGCTCCTCACCAGCTATAACTTTACTTCGAATCATTTACCCGTTGGCGCAGTGAGTATTGACACTGCCTGCATCTCCGCGGAACGTGGGTTCGATTCCCGCACAGGGCCAACATTTTCTATTAAAAATTTGATGGTTCTTCGAGCCTGGGTGTATATTTGTATTTAGGTATGTATTTAAAATTATATGTGTAGTATATACCAGTTGTCCGTCACCCATTACACAAGTATTAAGTTGCTTACTTTGGGGATGGACTACCATGTGTGTAAGTGTCCCATATATGTATATTTATTTACTGTTATAGATACATAAAATCGAGCTGTGATAACCCAGGGATGAGACCGTGGGACCTTTCTAGGGTAACACGAGTTCAAACCCGGGCAGGCACCAATGAGTTTTTCTATTAAAACTCATGTGTCTAATTGATAATTGCAATTAATCATACGATTTTCGGTGAAGGAAAACATCGTGAGGAAACCTGTATATTTCTAGAGAATACTGGAGATATGTGTAACCTACCAAACCGCATTGGAGCAGCAGTAACAGGCCGCTACTTTACTTTTTTTATAGATATAAAAAAAGGAAAAGCATTATTTGAAAGTGACTTACTTTTTTGAGCTTTTTCATTATTCTATAGATACAAAACAAATTTCTAAGCTTTAAATCATCACAACCAACGTTGTAAATCTTCAGATAATAAGTATCTACCTTTTTTATATTTAAATTTTTCATATTTTTATACAATTCAGCAATATACGCTTTGCATAACCAACGCTGCATTTGTATTTGGAAATCTTCCAAGGATATTCGTTTGCGCTGGCGGTCGGGTTATTTAAACTCTCTGAGGCCATCCTTTGTACATGCCACAGCATTCGCTCTGCCAAATGACCGCACCCATGGCTCTAATACCATGCCAGAACCTAAAAACCTCCCATCAACCGAAATGTCTTCTTTTCTGGACCATCACATATACCAAGTCTGATCGGTTACGCCCACAAGCTCACATATCATCCGGAGAGACCGGGAAAAACAACGTTGTTGTTCTAAATCTGAGTCTAAGTTAATGCTTTTCTGCATAATAGATATGTTTAAGTAGTTGTAAAATTAATGATAAGATGTTTGTTTATTTTAAATAATTTAACTACATATGTTGATTTAGTCGTGACCTTCTTTTCTGTGATTAGGCATGTCATGATCATGTTTAAGACCTTTGATTTATGATAATTATTTAATTAATTAAGTATGCAAAATATCACATTAATTTAGCTTGTATCCGCTACTTTGTCTGCATAAATCATTATTTTGATTATTTTTCATTTAGACAAATATTGGTATTGACAAAATTGGCTATTAGGAGAACTAATTAATTATTGTACTTACAAGTATAGTACCCGGCAATTAATAATGCACATCGAGGCATAGAGAGAGAAGTCGGCTAGAATCCGCTTCATAGAGCATCGTCTCTGTCGCACAGACTGACGAACCTGTGTGTGACAGTGACAGCGCTCTACTAACTGGCCGGCTGTTTCGTTGTAAACATCGATGTACATTATTTAATGCCGGGTACTATAACAAATTTTCTCGATAATAACACTTTTCTTTTAGTATGGCAGCATTCCGAACTTGTGGTAGTGGTTCTCGGTCTTTCAAATATCAACTGACAACTTCGCCCTATCCGATGAATAAGGTTACATTTATACATATTGTACATACAAGTTACGTTTATACATGGAACATGGAACTATATTCTTTTGAAGGGGCAACTTGTTTCCTACTACGTGGTTTAAGTATATTTTTCCGTATTTGTTTTTTAATAAACATTAGCATATACATGCACCTGTTAATTGAGAAGAAAACGATAAAACATTTAAACAATTCTCTCATATTGCACCTCACCTTAATGCCAGTTAGCCACTCAAAAGGTCCCTGAAACAGGTTTTTGTGCCTTTTATTACGTACCGTAACCTTCCTTAAAGGTGTGCATTACGGTATTGGATCCGATACGTTCCGCTTCGTTTACTTTGTGGGTCAGTCTTCATTGCTGTCTCATCAATGTCGATATTTCAGTTACAAAATATCAATTAATCAATCGACCATATAAATTTTTATAGAAACTTCATAAATGGGCAACGTTTCATAGTGGTTCACTGGGCAATGATGCAGCAAACGAATTGGCTAGGATCGGTTGAAATATCACTCTTGAGAGACCTGAACTGATCATACCACTTCCTTTCAGCCAAATAAGATTAAGGCTTAGGGATATTACCATGGAAAATCATCGTACATACTAGGCAAACCGGACTGACTGTAGGCAATTTAGGGAGGCCATGTCTTCCTTGAATCCTCGCTTGACCAACATTCTCCTTCGCTTAATGGACCCAACTTGCGAAGAATGATAAGTAACATTATCGGACACTGCCTGCTCAATAAACACCTAGTCCATATTGGTGTGACTGACAGCCAAATATACAGAGGATACATAAGGAAATCAAAAACACCACCTCAAGACGTGTGGCATTGCATGGAGGTGGCGAATCATCGGGAAAATATCCCTAGCTGGTCGAGGACGTTACAAGAAACCGAGAGGAATCCGGGCAGGGTGCTCGGCTTCTAGAAGGAGCTTTGCTGGCTCGAATAACCAGCCCCTTCACCCGTACACACAATGATCGCTTTACAGTGAATAAGTGTGGAAAACAGCCCGCGACATGAAGAAGAAGAAGAAGTGCGCAACGTAACCCTATTCTAGATCTAAGGTTCTAAGCGTTAGGTAACCAATAATTATAGTATATAGTCAAAACTTAGACTTAAAATAAATCACATATTCATGTAGAAAAACAAAGATAAGCGATACGATATGACCTGGCTGTCTGCAGTTTTAAAGGTCACGGATTGGGCGGTATGTCGATATGTGGGATGTTGTTTTTGAAAGTTCTCCTAGACGCTTAGACGCTTCTATTCGCATTATGAATAAATAAATAAAATTACTCTATCGAAATCCTCTTAACCCCGTTACGAGGTCATCGTAAACCATTAGCTGTGATGAATGCTCGCTTCGGTTGTTCCGCGATTTAATCCGCAGATTTGTAGGCGTATTTTGAAGCATGTCAATTGCGAAGAACGTATGAGAGGAGACCCGTTAATTGGCCTGGTCTTATTTGAAGATTTTTAGATCGTGTAACGCGATCAGTAACTCAATCAATTGGTTTTACGTGATTCGAACGGCAATACGGTTTGAACGATCATTTAGATATTGATAACTGTCGTTACAGAAGTAATTATGGGATGCCGGACACCACACATACACCTTTACATTTTCGTCTCATTTGCATGCACTCTTCTTTCATCCGTCTTTTCCCTTGTCCAACATTCTGATCCATACAATACGATAGGTCTTGTGACCGTTTTGTAAAAATTAAGCATAACACCGTTAATATTTTACATGATTGTACTTACCTACAGCAATAACTGTGATAGCCCAGCGGTGAGACCGTGCGACTCTTACGAGGGGAACACGAGTTCAAACCCGGGCAGGCACCAATGAGTTTTTCTATTAAAAACTCATATGTCTAAATGATAATTGCAATTTATCACACGCTTTTCGGTGAAGGAAAACATCCGAGTAAAACCTGCATATCTCTAGAAAATTCTGGAGATATGTGTAACCTACCAATCCGCATTGGAGCAGCGTGGTAGGTCTTAGCTCCAACCCTTATCTCCAGAAACGGAGACAGGCGGCCTATTCCCAGCAGTGGAATTGTAACAGGCCGCTACTTACTTACTCTACAGCAATAACGATGCTTTGAACTTTAAGGTCTAATTACCTCTAGGTGTACGTAGCACGAATGTATTATTATGTGCATTTGAAACAATCGAAGGTTGCAATTGTAATGATTACAGTAACCTTGGCGTAAGTAAATATTATTGAACACGACTGGCGAGGGAACGATGGCTACTTTCGGAAATAGACGAAATATAATAACAACGCAATGCCAATTCAATAAGTTTATTTCTCTTCTCAATGTATTATAACTGACCGTATTTTTAACTTTAAAGAGTTGAAGAACATATTAAGTAGCCCTTTATTATCACACAAGGAAAATTCTCTATTCATCTCATTGTACGGAAGGGTTGTTAGCTTAAATCCAACACACAACTAATGTGGACTGCAGATTATTCATATTCCCGTTGGAGGGTACAGAGAGGTTCCACGAAGGGACCCCGGAACTATAACAGAACCACTATGCTATAATTGAATCGGCTAAGCGAATGCGTGGAATGTAATGTGTATGTGAAGCAGGCAAAATTCACTTACCTTACACAAGCAAGACAAGTCACCACGTGCATCCCAAGACGCCTCTATCAGCAACAATGCACACAAGAAATACACACAACCATCACCAAAATCTCTACGATCGTTTCGCCCCGAAACCGAAGCATCATCAGGAAAATTGAAATGTAATCGTAATCGCAACTTGCCTATTGCTCCCCTACTTTAATATAATGACACTATGGTTACAACAACGACTGTGTCGCTTGTAACTGAGTCTATCGCAAAAAAGGGAATACATTAAGATATTAATAGTATATTGATACATTGTTACCATTTAAGTCGTCATTTGTTCTTCCAATTGGTTGTTGCTATCTGTCGCTTTAAATCATACTAAACTCATTCTTGTGTCATTAATTTATATTTAACAAGCTATTATCGTTCTTATGTCTCAAGCTTTAGGGTCATATTAATATTTTAATTTGTTGCGTGCCTACATTGCGTTTATTTATTTGACCGCAATAGGATGGTAGGAAACTGTAATATTGATATGCTAAATCAAAATGAATAGAACGGCTTTAAACAGTGTGTTGTTTATAAAAGTAATAATAAATCATTTTGCTATAATCCGCGATAAAGAAAATAGAAAATATATATAATGCCAAATGTATAGGGACTATCCGTTTTTTCATATCCGATACGTGCAGGATTCGTAAAAACACATGCACAAACCTCCACCACCGCCACCACAATACACAAGCATTACACACTTTCACTATCACAAACTCAACAATCGTTTCGCCCCGCAACCGAAGCATCATCAGGAAATAGAAATCACTACAAAATAGCAAAGCTTTAAATTTATTATTACTTTTGTATTATGGATGTTCGCAAAATAACGCCTAATTCTATAAAGTGTGTTGTTTGTTTACTTTATGAATCAACTTTGCTTAAAAAGGAACGATTACGACATTCCTTTTCTTATACTTCTGATAACATTTGAAGAACTAACACTAACATACTTATAAAATACTTGTACTACAAGTACTTAAAAGTAGTCAATTTGTACAGGAAATGTTTGAAGTTTCTTTTTAAAGTGACAAAGACTTTTAAAGAAATCGACTAAAGAATCAAGGTATGGCCGATATAGCTTAAACCAAGACCGAAATAGCAGCGTTCATACTTCATAGTCGTGGCAGATCTTATAGCTACGGTCGAAAAGTTATAGAATATAAAACCTAGTGTGAATGGCCTCTAACCTACCTACTGTAGGATAATGATGAATATAATTATAATAACAATGATTGTATGAATTATTATTTTTTCCTTTTATAACCTAGCAACAGATGACGTCAAAGACGAAAATAATAATAAAATTATATTGTTTTTTGACCAACGTCTCAAGTGGCTCTCGCTTAGTTGTTGGATCAAGCGGAAGATACAAAAACAGTATTGACGGATTGTAAGGTTCCTGAGGAAGCCTTCTGGAGCCTTTACATCCGGTTGCTTGAATACTTTCTCCGCTTCCTGTGGTCAACAATTTTTTTATATTTTAAAATGTTTTTTTATATAGAAAAATAATTAAAAATGTGTATATAAATGAATAGAAGAAATTATATTTTATAATCATCACCCTCCTGTCCTTATCCCACTCTAAGTGAGATCGGCACTACATGTTATAAACATGTTGTGACTTGATTCAGCTGCGTATTTCACGACCGGCCGCCTGCCTGACGTCAACTTACCTTGGTCGTATTTAACGACACCTCTGCAAGAAAGAGGTTAGTCTATTTTACCCAACTGGATGCCACACGGTGGGTCAACTTACCTTAGTCGCCTTTTACGACACCTCGATAAGAAGGGAGGGTGGTCTATTCTATTTAACCGGATACCACACGGCAAAAATTATATTTCATAATATAATTTTATTATTACTATAATTGATCTCCTAAAAGTGACGCCTAATTCTATAAATTATTATGTCAAACACGTATCAAAGATGTCGTTAAATAGCTAAACATAAAGTCAGAATTTGATGCACTTCTAAACTTTTACGACACACAAAGGTCAAAGATATAACTAAAATATTAATAACATTCGATTCGAGTGTCGCGATACTATAAAAAGCTATTAAATATTTTAATAGTCGATGTAATATAAAATGCAACCCACAAAAATTCAATGATATTTATTTTAATGTAAATTAATTTGTATTGTGATTGTGTGTGTGTTTCTGTATTGTATGGCCCATAACGCGTGACTGGTCACGCGTTGCTGTAGCTCAGTTTGGTTTTTACTTCCCGGCGTAACAAAACTGGTGAAAGCTCCGATCGCCATCAATCTTTACAGGATTATCTCATGGGACAATTTAAAAATATTTAAAGATTTTTACCTAAAGATTTTTTAAATTTCATTTAAATCGGTCCAGTCGTTTTTGTGTTTATAAGGAGCATATATACATACTTCAGTTTTTATTTTTCGGTGTATGGTTGTTTGTTACTAAATTGAAATATATGGGACACTTACACACGACCGACCGACCCCAAAGTAAGTAACTTAATACTTGTGTAATGGGTGACGGACGACTGGTATATATACTACATATATAATTTTAAATACACACCTAGGCTTGAAGAACCAACAAATTGTTTATAGAAAATGTGAGCCCTCGGCGGGAATCGAACTCGCGACTCGAGGAGCTGAAGGCAGGGAGGGTCACTCACCGCGCCAACGGGCCAGTCTAAATCATAAATAAGCGGCGAAATGTTTTGAAATCAAATTTGGCACAGGCCCATAATCTGGATTTTTATGTAGAATTTATATTTTTTTGTATCGTGCACAAAAACTAATTCACTACTTTTTATTTTAAAAAGTAAAGAAGGTTTTCTTCGCTACTTCGTTTCGCAGACTTCAATAAATCATCAATCTCAAACAAATCAATATAATCCGTTGAGCAATTAAATTAACTAATAAATAAAAATTTATAATTAATGAATTAAATACATTATGTCTTTCACCCAAACGAAGTCTTGTACATCAATGGTGTTTAAATTTAATCATACTTCCATTCGTGTTACATCCGGTTCAAAGACAATCACCGGAATTTTTGACGAGCGATTTAACTATCGCTTTGTTTAACTGATAAATATTCTTATTCTATGTTTTTTTTTATGAAAACTTAGTGAAGATAAGCGTCGAAGGTATTTTACATATTGGCTTTAGCTTAATTTGCCTTATATATTGCACAAATATGTAATGAGGCAAACAAAGTCTAAAGTGAAACGGCCTTTTCTACTAATAAAAGCAGCAAAGGATTTTATATAGGGCGCGGAATTGTTCGTCGGGCAGGTTCGAAACGACTGAAAATGACGATAGAATAGATAGATAGACTAGAATAGATAGAGACGATAGATAGACGAGCTCTTAAAACCATAGAGTTATTATACTAGAGTAGGAAGCCAGCCTCATATATGCATATACATCACCTAGTCTACAGTAATAATCCCATGTTAAAAACCGTTGGTGAAAAAAAAAACGTTTGTCTTGACTGGGTACACGACGCAAGTTCCTTTTCCCATAACTTTATTTTATAATTAAATTACATATAAAAAAAAACTTTCTTTTTTATTTATTTTAAAGCGATTTTTTTGTTAATCGCTTTCCAAAATCGTTATTCTTTTCCATTTCTTTACATATCAATTTTTAGACGGTTTTTGTTTCATATGTCTAATCTATATTCAATCAAAGGTCGTTACGATTCTCGTCAACGTGCGTCATGTAATCGGAAACGGATATTATGTTCCTCCATAGTCAGCGTCCAGGCCGTATCAATCATCTATATGATCGATTGTTTGTTTACCGCGTAGTGGTTGTGCTCGAGCCCAAATATAGTGACTTTGTGTTTTTGTTCTTGCACGCGACTATTGTAGCTGGAATAGGGTTGTAGGAAGGTAGGCTTTTAATCGATAATATCGATATGGCTGTACGCTTTATAAACAGCGTCAGAGATTCGTTCTTTTTTTTATTCGGAATCACTTAGCTTCACGCAGCCTTGTGGGAAAATCGTTACTTATATTATAAATTAGCTGTGCCTGCGGGCTTCACTCGCGTGGAAATCAGTTAATTAAAATTTTGAACATGAAAATAGCTATTGTGAGTTAACCAAAAAAGGTAGAGACATGCTATCCCGGACGTTTATGTAGTATTTTTAAAGATCTACAATTCTCTCCTATATAACATTAGTGTATCTTTGCTGGTTTACGCAGCGCACGCGAGTAAAGCTCCTAGCAGGCGAGATTTTTACTAACTGTGCGACCTCTTCAACAGAATTTACATAAATCGGTTATGTACCATTAATGTATACCTGGCGGAAGAGTTGCACTATCTTTGAGTAAAAACGACTAAAATCTGTTTAGTGGATTTTGAGAAAATCGATCACATACAGACTACTTTGAGGACTTTGTTTTAAGTATAAACATAGATGCCAAAGTCTGTCTGACTTTCTGTCTGTTTATTTGTTATCCTTTACAAGTACAAATATAGTGTATAGACCGAAATAATTTACAGGGTTTTTTTAATACTTAAGTCGGGAGTAATAAAATTGCAGGTACAGCATGTTACTTATAAATTTATTTATTATTGTTTTAATGTAACTGTTTACGTACTAATATAAATGTTGAAGTCTGTCTGTTTGCCAATCCCTCCGTACGGCTGTATGTCTGAAACAAGAGAAAAAACATTTCATTATCTTAATAACCCTTAGGTATTCAAACGCTTAAGTGGACGCGAAAGAGTCGCCGGTTCCACTAGAGTATTATTAAGTATACTCACGACTATTATTACACATATATACAAATTAGAATAGAATAAATAGAAAATTACTATCAAAGGTGTGTTTAGATTTATGACACATTTTGTATTATGTCACGTTCCTCATTGAAGCTCCCCATGATCGATTTGTTTTTGTCCTTCTAGGTTACGTTTTCACCTGCCTTATAAATAGAACATATATAGCAGTTTGGTTTGGAGCTTCGCTTTAAGCCGTTAATCAATAATGTGATTGATTGTTTATTTTGAGGGTCTTGGTGACCACGTCCAATATATCGTGTTTGGTCTTGCGAGAATTTAATGTAGCGGAAATAGGGTTGTAGTGTATCAAACCGATGATGTCGATAGAGAAATATCGATTAGTGTAATAAAGATATGATTATGTATTGTTCAATTACTCGTACATCACTTGTATTGGAAAACCGATTCTTTAATTGTTATGTATAGATGTGTAGGCTAAATATGGCCGCAATTTGTTATTTATGAGTCATAAATGTGGAAGCAAAAAATGAGTATTTAACGATATGATTTTAATTAAATTAGTTTCCTATGTCAAATGTAGTCGGAGTTGCGATTTTACTAGCGTTAGACCTTACGTAAGAAGAAATATATTTCTATCTTATTATTTCTGATACTAAAAAAATTAAAAGTAACGCTCATTGGTTATTGGAACTCTAGATTTCTAAAGTGTTCAAGAAGGCGTGTATTGTGAAAAAGTTAACGAGTTTGAAATTGATTTTGGCCCATCATTAGTCGGTTCCGCTTCGTATACCATTTCGGTTACACTCTAAGGTTGGTTCCAACGTTGGTTCAAATTTGACTATGTTTTTTATTTGTTTCCCTGTGTTTGGACTTGGACAAATATCATCATTTTATTATTTATAAAAGGTTTAAACGCCCTGAATTCGTTTTTAATTAAATTCATATCTTTCCTTTTCTTTCCCGTACGTGTATACAAATATGCTTTTTGGTAAGAAACATTGAATATGTTTTTAAGTACGACGAAATTATAGTTAATGTATAGAAACCGGCTATACTCATGTCTCATTTTATCCGTTTAGCCCGATTAGTTTCGAGCCTCAGCTTGAGCAGTAACTGTTACTGCCGCGATAACGTCGTGTAAAGAGCTCTTGAATAAGTGCCCCGGATGGGCTCGAAACTGGTCGGACTAACCCGATAAAATAAGACTTGACTATAGCTAGTTTCTGTACATTAACTATGAATACTACTCACGATAGTTTAATTTAAAAATTACTTTGAAATTATAAGTCTTTAAGGGTAAAATAATGGTGAGAATATAAACATAAGTGCAGAAGCTTAAGCGTTTGCAACATTGTCCTAAAGATTTTCGTTCCCAGAATTCGTAAACTTTTGTAAGGTTTGACTAATATAGAATTAGGAATTCGATATTATTAAATTGAATAGTTTAGATTGAAGAATTGATAGACGAATTATGAAAGAGAATATACTTTTCGCAGGGTTGCAACTTAAAAACTCGGTCTTCTAACTGCGGTGTATTAAATTATTAGTTGTCTATAAAAAAAAATTGTACATTGATACAATTATTTATTATGCGTTTTATCATGATTCTCCTGCCCTTATCCCACTCCAAGTGGGGTCGGCACAACATTTTACCAACATGTTGTCACATGATTTGGCTACGTATTTTACGACCGGCTGCCTGCCTGACGTCAACTTACCTTAGTCGCCTTTTACGTTACCTCTGTAAGAACTGAGGGTGGTCTTTTCTATGCAGCCGAATACCACACGGCACATACCTTAGTCGCCTCTTACGACACCTCGGTGACACCTCTATTCTATTCTGCCGGATACCACAAGGCGTTTATTATGCGTTTTATCGTGAAAGAATAATCTTAAAATGTTGCTGTTTGGTGAATTTTAGCCTCAACCCTTCTCTGTTATAATACAAGAGACAGGATTTTGCATACCCATAGGTTAAAACATGCCGCTGTTCATAGGTGAATATACTATATACCTACTAGTGGGTCCCACCACTCCGTTCGCATATTTAAGTGTTTAAGTAGCCTAATATTGCAATATGAGTTTTCCCCTAATCCTGAAAGAAAAACGTTTTTAGTTTATACGTTACTACATTTCATCAATACTGGTCCATTGTATTAATCCGTGCAAGCGTATCTAACAGTCAGACAGGAAGACTTTTGCATTTAAATGAATTTTCATTTAATTAAATGAATTTGCATTAATATTATGAATGCGAAAATCTATCTATTTGTACGTAAGAAATTAAGAAAGTAATACATTTTACAGAGGAACTGTAAGAAAGTATGGACAAGACGCCAGTTTTCATGCAAAAAACAATTTCTCATAGTAAATTCTATTTAAATTAAACCTAACTCGTACTCCAAGGGAATCTTCGTTATTCTATACTTTATTAATATGCGTGGGAGCGTTGAATAGGTATCATAACATTATCTAACATCTACGCACAACATTATAAAAATAAACTAAACTAATAGTAAGTTTTAATATAACTTCGACTTTTTATTATTTCCCGGTTTGTATTCAAATGTAGAGCACTTTTATTTATTGTTCATCCTGCCCTTTTCGCACTCTAAGTGGGGTCGGCATAACATGTTATAAACATGTTGTCACATGTTTCGGCTACGTGTTTTACGGCCGGCCGCCTGCGTAACGTTAACGTTTCTCTCATACATTATTTTAATGTGTGAGAGAAAATATTGACTGTAGTATTTTATATGTGTGCGCGCAGCAATTTCAAAGTTAACTCGACTCATTCGCGCACTTAAAGGTTAACTAATTGCTCGACTGGAATAAGTCAAGCATTTATATGGGGGAGAATGCACGCTTTGTATGAGACTGCACGTCTATTCTGTCACGCGTTCCTATCATTTGTGCACTGGTTGACCAATCAAACCGGTTACACGGATTAAAAGTAACGTTTGCATAAAAATAAAATTAATATTATATAATATTTATAATCAAATTTATGTTGAAAATTCTTCAGAATAAAAAGTAAGTTTTTAACGTTTCCCTGGAGTAATAGTAAGCTCTGTGGATTGGAAACGGGAAGTTCCGCATTCGAGTCCTAGAAAAAACATATTAGTATATTTCTTAAATTTATCCCTGGTTTTGACTAGATAGATACTTCCGACGTACCCTTCTAACAAAGACGTACCAACAAGCGGTTTAGCATTCAGGTACGATGTCGTGTAAAAACCGTGAATGGTTACACGTTTAATCTCCAAACCCTTTCAAGAAACTTAAACTACATCGGCATCCATCAGGTGAATTCGCAATCAAGAGCTAGCTTGCCACTTAATTTAATAAAAATCATATCATATATTCATTATGCAACTATTAGAATGATAAATAAAACGTAATGTACAGAAGTCTGTTCATTTATTTTATTAGTAAAAAAGAAAAAAATTAAAACGCAATAAATATTTACTATTTTAACGCTATTCACTCACGTCGCTATCTTCAGATTCAGACTCAACATTAATTATAAATTCAAAATTTTTCATATATTCTATCTTAATATCATTCACATTTTGACACGTATTTTCCCACATATTTCTATCAATCATGTCAATTCGTTCCTTGATTAAAGCAATGGCTTTAATGATGAAATAATGATAGAATTTTTGCCCGTTTTTTTTTGCCACATAGTTTTATAAAATTCTCCATATTTTTCTATCATAGAAAAAATTTATCTAATTATTATTTAAAATAAATAAATAAAAAATATTTATCCTCTTTTTTTATGACATGCTAACTGTACTTGTGGCAATAATCGATGCGTGCTCCTACTTTCGTGTCTGTCCGGCAACTGAGTAACCTATTAGAATAACAAGTTTGCGTGTATTTCGTCTGTACATAAGTTTTTTGTGTGTGCGTAAAGACATTGGAGGGGCGTGCACTTTTAGAATGAAAGATCTCTATTCACATAGATACCACACGGTGGGTCAACTTACCTTAGTCGCCTTTTACGATGCATCGGAAGAAATGAGGGTTGTCTATTCTACTCAGCCGGATACCACGCGACATTTTTATTTATTATGTATCCATAACGTTGTTACGCTTTCACGGCTGATCCGTCGTAGCATTCATTATAAGTGAAATTTGGTATAATTTTTCCCCCCAGAACTATGAAAGAATCGAAATAGTACATAGTTCCGGGTATTTTTTTTAATGTACGGGAAAATTACACACCCGGTCGTCCGTCCCCCAAGTAAGTAACTTAATACTAAAGTAATAATAAAATTATTTTGCTATAATCCGCGATACAGTAAATAGAAAATATATATAGTGTTTAATATATAGTGGACTATCAGTATTTTCATACCCGATACGTGCAGGATTCGTAAAAACACATGCACAAACCTCCACCACTTCCACCACAATACACAAGCACTACACAGGTTCACTATCACAAACTCAACAATCGTTTCGCCCCGTAACCGAAGCATTATCAGAAGATAGACTCCACGACAAAATCGCAAAGGCTTTGCGATAACCTGTGTAGTGCTTGTGTATTGTGGTGGAAGTGGTGGAGGTTTGTGCATGTGTTTTTACGAATCCTGCACGTATCGGGTATGAAAATACTGATAGTCCACTATACATTAAACACTATATATATTTTCTATTTACTGTATCGCGGATTATAGCAAAATAATTTTATTATTACTTTTGTATTATGGATCTCCGCAAAGTAACGCCTAATTCTATAAATTATTTAACTTAATACTTGTGTCGTCGGTGACAGACAACTGGTAAATAACATATATACACCCAGACAAAGAATCAACACATTGTTAATCGGCGGGAATCGAACCCGATGCATACGCCATCGCGGTTACCGCTAGTGTTAAATAATAAGTAATATTATAATTGAATTCTCTTTGACACGACATTCTCTTATATAAAAATATATGACAATATTAAAATAAATTATTTGTGGTTATTGCGAGATATTGAAATAAATATATAAATTTTTTAAATCCAGCTCTCAATGTACTGATAGCCTTTAGTGTGTAAATGTTTTAACTCTACCTATGGTTTAAGTTATAAAATGTTTTCATAATATTTTTGTTTATGTGATTGAAATGTTATTAATTTTTTTATTTTATTAACTCGTTTTAAAATAATATTATAATAATTATGTACAATTTTTTGTTACAGGTAATTTATATTACAAATCTGTAAGAACATTGTTTGGGAAAGGCAGCGGAACTAAACACCAGGTAAAACAGTTACCGTGGAGTCACCACATCAAATAGATTTAAACACGCTTTTGCATTTAATTGGAAACACCCTTGATGGTAATTGATGAAGCAGTCCAAATGAAATGAGATAAAAAATAGAGGTAGCGAAACTATTAGAACCCTTACATCGTGTTACTGCCTATACATCGTTTACAGGCAATAATCGTCGTCTAAAATATCCCAACCAAAACTTTATACCTTCTTAAATATTATATTCATTCTCGGTATCAAAGTACTCATTCTACTGCACTAGTGTAAATATGTCTAATACATCGTTTACAGGTAAAAATCGTCGTCTAAAATAACCTAAACGAAACTTTATGCCTTCTTAGTTGTATATTATATTGATTCGCATTATCAAAAGTACTCATTTTACTGCACTAGTGTAAACATATCTAATACATCGTTTACAGCTAAAAATCGTCGTCTAAAATAACCTAAACGAAACTTTATGCCTTCTTATATGTATATTATATTAATTGTCATTATCAAAAGTCCTGTGCGTAGCTTATAGGTAAAAATATTTGTCTAAAATAACCTGGAACCGAAATCCTATACTTTCTATTTTATGTATCGCCTCTTTACAAGAAAAACGTGATATTTTTCAAACCACAACTTTACAGGAGAGCAATTTCGAGCATTTAAACGTTGATAAAATATTCATAATTTTACTTTAAAACAATTAAATTGATGCGGTAATTAATGTGCTTTTTGAAAATAAGCAAAAAAATGTATAAAAAAAGAAATAATAAATTAAAACTTTTTATGAGATGTCACGTTGTTCTAGTAAACAGGCGATATATTCAAGATTAAGATATCATCTTTAAAAGTACTCATTTACTGCACTAGAGCAATAATAAAGTCCTTTACGTAGCTTATAGGTAAAAATCATCAAAAGTAACCGAAATCCCTACACTATATGTATTAATTCTCGTTATCAAAAGTACTATAAAGTACTAAAAGTAGTATTTACTGCAGCAGAGTAAAAATAAAGTCTTCTAAAATAACCCCAACCGAAATACCATATTTTCTAATATATCTTAATCCTTTTTTAGAGTCAAAAAATATTCCTGCACTGGAGTGAAATGCAAGATCAAGGCCTTATCTCACTAGTGCACTTTGCAGTTGACGAGGGCATAATCATCTAGGTTTCATCTTGTCTGCACTCAAGCGTCTAAAGTCTAGACTAACGCGTCCACATTCTTTACTCTCTCTTTAAACGTTTCGATTTTATCACGGTTTCTCGGTAAAAAAGATAACGGATGTCTTCATTGCGTAGCAAGTTAAATTTTTACTTAACTAAACCAGTATTTATTTGAACTATATTATAAATTACAGACAAAAAGTGTCGATTAATTTTTTTAGGGATATAATAATATAAATTTCATATAAATTTAAAGCTCATATAAATTTGTAGGACTATACCTCAATTTGTTCATGGCTAAGAAAATTTTTAAATTGTGATACCCCAGTGGTGAGACACTACGACTCCTTCGAGAGCGGCACGGGTTTAAACCCGGGCAGGCATTAATGAGTTTTAATACTTATGTAATTTATAGAACTAGGCGTTACTTTGCAGATATCCATAATACAAAGGAAATAATAAAACTATTTCGCTACAATCCGCGATAAATTTAGTATCGCAGATTATAAGCAAAAAAATATGATTATTACTTTTGTCATACTTATTTGTTTAATTGATATTTGCAATATATCACACGCTTTTCAATGAAGAAAACCATCATGAAGAAATGTGCATATCTCTAGAAAATTCTAGGGATATATGTAACCTATCATTGGAGCGTGGTGAAACTTAGCTCCAACCCTTCTTTCCAAAAACGAATATAGTAAATGGGGTTTACGAATTCTGCATTCATAAGGTATCAGTACGAATAGTACATTTATTTCTAGCATTACATAGATTTTCTGTGATCACGGATTATAGAAAAATTTTATTTCCATCTTAAAACTAATTAATAATAAGTTATATAAAGCTATCCTTGTTAATTTCACTCAAGGACTCAAAAAAACATCTATTTCTATGGCACATGTTTTATTAGTACGTATAGTACGTGAGAGTGGCGCCTGTTTCATCAGGTTTGCGCGTCCGCGAGGAACCACCATTAGTGACGGTTTCCGCCTTCGTCACAAATATCTCTTTGGGACATGCAGCCGGATATAGTGTAGCATATCGGTATTATATGTTTTGCCTCTAATAATTCTAATGAAATAAATAACAAGGGAGACTTCTTAAGGGAGAGTAAAGAACTCTTAACTCGTTATATCCGACCATACTTAAGACGAATAAAGTTGGATACATGAAGGATAACATAATTTACATAATGCTTTCATTACTTTTGTATGATGGACAACTGCAAAATAATGCAAAATAATATAAATTATAAGCGGATTTTCCTCTTTCGTAGCAACAAGAGTTTTTTCAGATACTCGTTTCGTAACCACGTTGTGTTTGCGCAACCGTAGCATGACATTTTGACGGACAGAAATAGTAGAACGGCCTAATTCTACGCCCCTTGAATAAACTGGACCGTAATTTGTTATAAAATAGTTTGCGTGAAGTATTTATTGTGCTCTGTAATTTACAAAAGCTTGTAGTGTGTCTAAAGTTGTACTTAGCTAATATGTTTTGCTATTACGATAACAGCCTACGATACGATAGCAAGGATCAAATAAATTTACATGATGATGTCATAATAAGTACTTGCGGAATTGAGTTCAGAATGTTCTTGTGGTGAAAATCTCATTCGCTTATTCCTAAGTGTATCACACTCATTGAAATACCAAAGGGATTCGAATCGTACCGTACAATAGACCCTCCCTCAGTTTCCCTACACTTTTGAAGAGCAACGATTCTATTTGACCTGTTTTCATCTCTAATGAGGCATTAATCTTTGTTTTATTTTTACTGCGGAGATTGTTACATTTTCTACTTTGTGACTCGACTGTTGCACCTTTTTTCTTATTTTTTTTTACAATGTGAAGTCCTTTTCGTCTATCCTTTTGACTCAACATTATTTATTTATTTTATAATCAAGAATTTGCAGTTCTTCTGAAAATGTTCTTAAAATATCGAATAGTTGAAACATGAACACAAAGAAAATAAAAATAATAAGAAAGAAAATATCTGTACTGATAAGTAGCCTTGACTAATTTATTTGTCATGAATTTTTGTATTATTTTGTATTATCATGATGAAGATTCAATTTTTTTATTGTAAACCCTTATATATATATATATATATATATAAGGGTTTACATATATTGATTCTTAAGTCAAAGTAATCTGTAAATGTCTTTGTAAATTTCTGAACGGTTATGTTGTATTAGAAATTTCGTCTGCGGTCGTGTGAAAGTATAGTATGAAACAACTATACTATAGAAATAATATCCTTACCACAAGATACTAGATTCTCTTCAACTTTCTTCGTTTTCTACATACCATATTATACCATATATAAATAAAAAAAATTAACTTCACAAGGGAAACTGCACATAACGGACGATTTAGTTTTGTGCATAAGTGGTGTATGTCCAAAACGTTCTACGTATCTCTAACTTAACCAGATTAAGGGAAATACTTAAATCTGTAGTGTGATGAAAAATATACTGATACTTTAGTTTGAAACATAAGTAAGTAACCAAAAAGTTATATAAAGAAAAGCGATCTTATATAGCTTTCATATATTTAATTCGTAATAAAAAAAGTGTTGAAACTTGGTATATTACAGTTTTCTTCAGAAAATATAGCAAGCGATTAAAATAATAGCTCTTGCTATGAAAAAATGTTTCTAAGTAAAATCAAAAAAGAATAATCACTCATTTCGGGACATTTAGAATAAATGATTTTGAAAATTAGACTCGGATATTGAATGAAAATCAATTCCAAGATCAGCATTAGTATCTCTATAAATATATAAGAAGAATTTAAGTAATCTTGTTTGATAAATCGTGGTGATTTTTTTAATTGGAAACAAATTAAAATTTTTTGTTCACTCAACGTCGGAGTGAATAACCTAGAAATAGAGACATAATGACTGGCGATTTCTAATCTGTGTAGTTCCAAAAATCCTTGACTAAGTTTTAAACTCGACAACTTAAGGGGTATTAGTTATATTGATTCGGTTTGGGTGAACGAACTATCTAAGTAGAGATTATGGGGCGTGTGCCAAAAAGTTAACAAGTAAATCTCTTTGAACGATAGTTTCAGTTTGACCTTATAAGTTCAAGTTGTAATTTAGCCTCAGATCTTGTACAATTGTTTGTTTAAAAGGTATATAAAATATGTAGGTGTATAGATAAGGACGGTTATTATTTATTCTCTGTTACACTTGTCGTTATATTCGAACTGCTTATTAATAACTTAATTTTATTTAAGTACTATTTGTGCTTGCGGCTTGGCTTACGCGACACATGCGACTTAAGCTCCCAGCAGGCGACTGTTTTTGCAACCGTGCGACTCTTCAACACAATTTACATAGAAACGTAATGCACTGTTAACCTAAACCTTCCGGAAGTATTGCACTACCTCCTAGTAAAAACAGTACTAAAATCCGTTCAGTAGATTTTGAGAAAATTGATTACATACAGACAGCTTTTAGGGACTTTGTTTTATAATAAGTATAGATTTGACTGGCCCGTTGACATAGACGGCAATGACCTTGGCCATTTCCAGCCCGTGGGCAAACATTTCATGAAAAAAAAAACTCGTTGGTTCTTCAAGGCTGGGTGTATAATGTTTATTTCATATTATACATGTATTAACCAGTTGTCTATTACCGATAACACAAGTGTTTAATTACTTAATTTGGGGACGGACGAACGTTTGTGTAATTGTCCTATATATTTATTTTTTATATTTGTCTATTTTCAATTTTTATGTCAATTTTATAACACATTTTTAAATTATTTCGAATTACTATTAAAATAGGAACCATTTATTATATGAAGTTTCCACTGCACTATAGCGGTTGTATCAAATTATTCCTTCAGTATTATTTTTGCATGCTTATGTACATTACATCATACTGCAGTTATATCGTAATCGATCACGACTCCGTGAATGATTTGCTGTGAAATTGTAAATTTCTAATGTGGGTTGTAAAGTGTACGTTTTTGGTTATACTAAATATTCGAAGTCACTAAAATTTATAAAGAAGTGGTATTTTCTCAATATTTTGTTTATTAGTATGTTATCCCAAATCAGAGCTTTTCGTTTATTTTTTAGGAAAGTAAGTGAAGCCCTATGAAGAGAACATAGGGCTTCCCTTTGTTACTTGAAAAAAATCTTTTTCTTTTATTTTTGCAAAAGCAAAAATAAAGAAAAAGCTGAAAAAATGGGCTAGTTTTATCCTCTGCAGAGAAGTACTTTAACGTAAACTCAGGTTGATATCGAATACCGCGGCCGAATCTTAAATAACCCGCCTATTAATGATAGAATATCGTCAACATGTCGGAAAAATATTAAGCACTAATATTGAGGTATCTTTAATATTATTCCATTATTAAAAATTTTGTTTATATTAACTGAATACTATACAAACTAATGTTGCGTGATGTATTCATTGAATAATTAGCAATTGTCTATTTTGTAATGGTGTATGCTTAATTCGCCAATTTCTCTACAAGTATAACAGCTGGCCGATTTTCAGTAAGAGAGTTGAACTTAGCAACAACGAATGCAGATGAATTGGTCCATACGCTGCAGCTGCCGGCAGCGGAACAATTATTTAATGAGCACTCAATTGTTTTGTTTTACAACTGATTTATTATAAACACTTGAAGTCAATGTTTGATTATGCAAGAGATGAAAGAATAATTGACAGCAACAGAAATAGGTTTTGTTAAACAATAATGCAACATATTACAACAGTGTTGTATGAGTGTTTATTGGAGTGTTTGAAATGATATGGTAGGTTGTAATAACACGTCGTTTCGAGCGTAGCGATATCGGAAATTAGAAAATTAAACGTGGAATTAGTTATCTGTATATTTTTACCGGTTTTCAAAATGAACATTTGCTTATTATTCTCGTTTATATGTAAAAATTTTTTTGGCTACTACCCGGACTTTATATATAAATGGAGGTGAGTGAAACATATATATTATAATGGAAATATTCATCATTATCCTCCTGCCCTTATCCCACTCTGACTGGGGTCCGGACAACATGTATTTTTTGACCGGCCGCCTGCCTGTCCTCAACTTACCTGAGTCGTATTTTACGACCCCTCGGTAAGAAAGAGGGTGTTCTATTCTACTAAACCGGATACCACACGGCGGGTAAAATTTTCGCCTTTAACGATACCATGATAAGAAATGAGGGTGGTCTATACTATTCAGCCGGATACCACACGGCTATGTAAAATGGAAAGATTATGTAATATAAAATTACGTTACAAATGAACTCCAAAATAGTTTTACAAGTAATGTAAGGTCTAGTTTGTGTAGTATAGAATAAAAATATAAATTGCTACCTGAGTGTCACGATAAAAAAATAAATTATCGATTCATACGGTCAGCTATTGAGATGTTTTTTACGGAACATCGGACACTTTTTAATTAATCCATACTAATTTTATAAATGCAATAATCTGTTTGTGTGTTGCGCTTTCACAGCGAATTTTCTGGACTAATATTAATAGAAATTGGGCACTATTACGCGCTTATACACCGGGGTAATATATAGGGTGAAATCCCGTTTTTCTCTTGTGGAAAAAACCCATATTCCATTACTTAAATGCTAAAACGCCACCAAGTTGCGAGTACTACTAGTATCTTGTTTTATAATAATGAAGTACATATCAGTGACTCTATCCCGGGTTATTTCACTTCTTTAGTCCGCTCGTTCCCCACTGAGCTACTACAACTGTCAAAACGACAGCAAAATTGACCTTAACATTAAATTTATATTGTAGCAATTTTTCAATGCCTGAAAACAAAGATAAGAGGACTTTTTTTAAAATAAAACCTAGCTAGATCGATTTATCACATGTGTATAAGATGTTTGTTTATGTCTTTTATAGACTCCGAAACGGCTGGACCGATGTAATAAAATTCCCAAACAATTTTTAGAATTGTTTAAAAAAATGATTGAATTATATAAAAAAAAATTAATGTCATGTATGGAAAATACATGAATTGCAAATGACAGTTTAGTTATGTATTTTACCTAACGTCGTTTCTGATGTCTTTTATATGCAATTATGCAGGCCTGTTTGACGAGAGGACGGTGGGCGTGCCACGAAGCCTTGTACACAGGAAGTCTTAATTGTTGACAGCTGCAGCATCTAGAACCTGTTTCTGTTCGATATTCTCGTGTTTTGTCTCCAGCGCACGACATATTTGATATTATTTCTGTTCGTACACTTAGAATTATGGTTGATTAGCTATTTTTTCTTTATTGTCCAGCTTTTGTTTAAGTTCTGGTGCTTCTTTAATTAATTAAATTAAATTATAGCTGACATTGTCGAACGGTAAGACTGCATGACCAAGGGGTAAGACCTATTCAAACCCGCTTTTCTGTTAAAACTTATGTGCATAATTGGTATTTATAATTTAACACACACTTTTTGGTAAAAACAAACATCGTGAAGAAACTTGCATGTTTCTAAAGAATTCTGGGGATATGTGCTAGCAATCCGCTCTGGAGCAGCGTGTTGGGTTTAAACTCCAAGCCTTCTTTCGAAAGAAGAAGAGAGAAGGCCTATGCCCAGCCCATTAATTAAACTAGTTTTCCAATATTTCCTATATTTTTATCATACAGGATAAAATATTGTGCCAAATTCATCGACTCCAGGAGATTAGCCGTGAAAGCATAACAGACAGATATTACATGATTAGATACATGATTATTTAGAGTAGTATTTCTCTTATATAATAAAAAAAAGGAATGAAATACATATTAAGAATTTATTTGTATGGAGTACTAGTTTTTAAACGTACGTTCGCGGTCATTACATATACGCGGGTTTATTTAGAATTTTAGAGGGGAACAATTTTGTAGTATGTACGTGATTTTTGAACAACTTTCACCGTTTACTTAGCGCACGCAAGGAAAGCTTTAAATTTTCCCGTTTTCGAAATATTTTTTATGAATACTCCTCTCCTATTCATCTTAGCGTGATGTAATTTAGTCTTATAGCCTTCCTCGATAAATTGTCTTGAAAATAATTTTTCGAATCGGTCCAGCAGTTCCTGAGATGAGCGCGTTTAAACAGTGAAACAAACAAACAAACTCTTCAGCTTTATATATTATTAGTATAGATATAGATCATACACAAATGTATACTATTTAAGTGGATCTAGACGCGGATAAACTCCATATATGGATTCACAGAATGTTATTCGATGGAAATAGCCCATAGATCCGTTACGACAAAATAAAACTATTTCCCAACAATCCCATCGTTATCGTGCAATATTGTTGTGCTGTACTTTCAAAATTGAACAAAACGCATCCGGTTTGCGCAAGCGTATGTCGCGAGATGATCCGCGCATTGTGATATAGAAAGTGGGCGTTGGGCCTTTCATGATTTTTTTTGCCTGTCGTCGCTTGATCCGATAGCGATTTTGACGAGATTGGCGCATCTGGGTGGTGCCAGTGAGAGCGTGTTAATCCGTTTTTTTAATACGTTAGTCTGACGTCGTATGTATATGACGTTAACTTATCAGTCTAAGCCGAGATCACTTTAATTATGGTCGGTTGATGTTTTTACAATTTAAAACTTTTGACAATGCGATTTTGTATTCGTTATTATTCTTCTTTTCTTTTTTCGAATAAACCAAAGGGTCAATGTGATTTTTAGTAAAGTGACGGCCGTTACTTTAAAAAACTAAAAAAAACTGTTACTATACTGCTGGGTATAGGCCTTTTTGGAGAGAAGGTTCGGAATTTATACCCGCCACATTGCTCCAATGCGGATTGGTAGTTTATAGATTTCCGAGGAATTCTACAGAGATATGCAGGCTTTTTCACAATGTTTTCGTTGACCGAAAAGTGTGTGTGTAACAAATTTCAAATATTAAATTGGTAAATAAGTTATCTACTAGTTACTGGAAAACTCATTGGTTACTGCATGGGGTTTGAACCCTGACCCAATAGTACAAGTAACACAAGTATTAAGTTACTTACTTTGGGGATAGACGACCGTGTGTGTAAAAAAAGTCTGTTGTACCATTTCAATAGAGACATACCTAAACGTTTACCCAAAAAGTAAAAGTTACAAACGTCATATCTACGATCTATGTATATATGTGTTTTTCTACATAAAAACTAATATGTATAGACGAAGCCGGGACCTTTCAATAGCACGTAATTGCCTGGCACTCTTAAAACGGAACGCGGCAAATCGTAATTCACAGTCGACTTTTGTATTTACGTTCTTTTACTCGGATATGATCCTTATAACTTCACCTATAAGTGTCAACGCTGTCTACAGCACTGTCATCTACTTTTCGCACCGAGGAATATGATTTCATCTCAGGGAAAGCCGATTGCGTTCGTTCAGAGTGGTTTCAATACGTCTGACCTGAAAGTCTAGACTGTTTAATTATACAATCGCCATAGAAATAAGAATACAGAATTTTGTTTGTTAATTTGTTCAATTTACAGTATCACGTCTTGTAGTTGATCTCGATGGTGTGGTTGTAAAAGTAGCAATCTGTTGCTATCCCATATTGGCCAATCACAAACTATTCCCCTTTTGAAAATAAGGATCAAAGCTTAGACTTACCGCGCCGCTCTATGCGAATTGGTATTTTCTATATATCCCGGGAAATCTTCATATATATGCTGGTTTCTTCACAATGTTTTCGTTTACAGTAAATATGTCAATATGTGTTAGCCCAGCGGTAAGACCGTGCGAATCTTTCGAGGGGGTCTAGCGTTCATATACTGGGTAGGCATCAATGAGTTTTTCTGTAAAAACTTATGTGTCTTATTGATAATTGTCTGTCAATTTATCACACGCCTTTCCGTGAAGAAAAACATCGTGAGGAAACCTGCATATCTCTAGGAATATGTGCAATTTACGGAGAAAGGTTAAAAGGAGTAACATAGTATGATACGTTTTACTTCGGGAAATTGCGGAAAAATCTAGTGATAAAAAAATCTAATAAATCATAATTCACGCAACCAATGCGTGTACGTGTATGCTGACACTGGATTAATTATACCAACGTCAGTAAAACTGTTGCATAAACCATGACGTTTTTGCTGAATAACACTCTCTGCTACGTGTTAAAAAATATATGCTATACATACATACATAATAGGCAGTTTCACAAGGCTGTAAATATTTGGTTAATAGTTTGGAATAAAAACACGCCGTGTGGTATCCGGCTGAGTAGAATAGACCCCCCTTTTCTTACCAACGGGTCGTAAAACACGACTAAGGTAAGTTGACGTCAGGCAGGCGGTCGTAAAATACGTAGCCAAATCATGTGACAGCATGTTTGACCCAACTTAGAGTGGGATAAGGGCAAGAGGATGATGAGTGTGAAATAAAAACATCTATAGAAGCAATGTATTGAATCAGCTTCATAATGGGTACTAACTTGAGATTGATTTGATACAAATATAAAAGAGTATTATGTTAATGCTAATATTATAAATGTATAAGTTAGTATCTCTGTTACGCTTTTTGCGTCAATCAGCTCGAGCAATTTTGATGAAATATGCTAAAAGAACAACCGATATTAGCACTAATATTGCCATAAGATAACAATGAATATGAAAGCAAAGCAAAGCTATTTGAAAAATTAATATTGAACTTTGTTAATGTTGCCGACGTTAAAAGAAATTTTAAATACAATGCCAAATGCACTTGTGTAAAATAAACTAAGAAACGTTATTTCGGTCGAATACAACGCTGCTACAATTACTTTAAAAAAAAATCGATAACGACATTATTTATCTATAGCATCCCATACTTTTAGGCAAAATATAATAAAATTTAAAAACAATAATAAATAATGTAACTGTAAGTGCATAATAATTTGATTTACAATATTGTTAAAGTTATTATATACATATCTTGTATTTTGTAATATATTTTAGTTATGAGCACATACCTATTGTATGTCCATATAACCTTTAAATTAGACTACATTTGATAAAAAAGTTTGTAGAGTATTTTATAGTATTATTAATGTAGTCTTGTCGGTTATCCTAAATAAATAGAAATAAAACATTAAGTGGTCATATGCCAATTAAATTAATCATACAAGATATGATCATATATGATACACGTTCTAAAAAACCTAGATCTCAAATTTTAATTGGCGACTCCGCTTCTTAAATTTTTGTATTTTCTATTTGTACTAATTAGTAATAATTTCAATTAATATTTGCTAGTTTACATCCGTACTATTTACTTACTATAAGTTCTAATATAAGTAATACTTCGTCCGCGTCGTCGTTCCTGTAATTAGTGCGTCACAAAGTTTTTCTACGTAAATCCCTATCCCGCGGGAGTTCAAATTTAATTTATGGTAATTAAAGCCTTTATCAAGAATCTTTTAGTGAAAACCGTACAAAAATCCGTTCAGTAGATTTTGAGAAAATCGATACCATACAGACAGATAGCTTTTGGGGACTTTGTTTTATGATGAGTATAGATGAGGAGTAACCGCCGAGTTTCTGATGGCTGGCTGTGCTGGCTCTTCTCGGTAGTAACAGCTCTCCGAACCAGCTGTAAAGTTGATGATTCAAAAGCACTTGTTTACAAGTTAACTTGAATAAAGAATATTATGAATTTGAATAATATTGACGAAATATGGCACGATTAAAACTCATACCGCGGGACAACATATAAAATAAATTCCAGTTTTTCTTACAAAGACAGGAAAAAGCCAACGCCTAATGTACGTAAACGCTTAAGTTGGCGCAAACGAGGTCGCGTCTAGTACGTCATATAATATGGCTGATTATTATACTGGCTTGCACCTTAAGCGGAAAATTTACTATTAAGCCCTTACTCGATACAGTCATACATGATTCAGGTTTAACTATTCGATGTTGCAATTCTTTAGTGCACGTGGAATAATATGCACGTGATTTATCTACGATATGAGTTGTGCTGACAAGTTGCGTGTCTAAATAAAGTTTTGTTACATACTCAGTAACCGCTACGTACATGAAACGTGTATTAGTATACAATAATAAAAGTTATGCGCTTAGATGATCTTTGTTATTACTTAACGTTACCAGTTCTAGAGAAGAGCTGAATAAGTTGAAGACGGCTTGACTAATGTAACTTAATGGAAGCTTCCAAATAAGTGACGAAGAGTGGATATAAGGACGTATAGTACCCGGCATTAAATAATGCACATCGATGTTTTTTACAAAGAAACAGCCGGCCAGTTCGGTTTTATAGAGCGCTGTCTCTGTCACACACGGGTTCAGCAATCTGTGCGACAGAGACAATGCTCTATGAAGCAGAATCTAGCCGTTTTCTCTGTCTAAGAGTCGATGTGCATTATTTATTGCCGGGTACTGTATGTTCGAGTTAATACGATACTCGTGTCATAGTATTATAAAAACATTTGTTTTTGTGTAGATACTTTTAATAACCAATTCCTGTATGTAATGCTAATGGGCTCCAATAGTGGCACAACTCAAAGACACATAATAAATAGGTGTAAATGTTAAATTACACATTCTTTTCAGCAGCAATACGGCATGAGTCATAATTCAATATAGGGACGATCTTTTATGCAAACTGAACCTTTTTTTATGGATTTTTCTTAGCAATTAAACTTTATTTAATCTCAAAATATGGTTTTTTGAGTTGTACCACTATTACAATCCATGAGAGATATGTAATCTGTATGTCGGTAATGGATGCAACGATTGTCATGAAATTCAGCATGCAAGGGAGGTTTCAGGGGCGATAAATTGATTTAGCCAGCTTTTATTTTAGTCTTTTTATCCTTATTTTCAAGCAATGAATAAATGTTATAATATCATTAGAATACGAAGGTAAATTTCGCCAGCACTTTAGGTTAGCTGACGTTTAGCTAAAATAATACCTCGATGGGACGGTTCCGAAAGTAGAAGACCCTGGTTGGCTCCCAAATACTTCCAGTCTGATTATTTTTCTAGTAATTGTTTCTACTATGATATGTTCTATAGCTCCACTACTTGTAGCGAAATTTAGAAGTCTATATTGCTGCTTATGCGTTATATAAATTTTGTGGTTCGACGTAATCTATTATTGTTCCGTGTAAACAATTGTATAATAAAGTGAACGAAGGCCATTACAGAGAACCGTACGTAAAATTGTTTATTCATATTGAGGGCAGACGTTAGCTCGATAAGATAGCACACACAAATATACAAGTCAATAATAAATATTATTATACATTATGTTTTGTTTTGAATGATAAAGCTATTGCGTTATAAATTGTGTTTAGAAGACCTATTTCAAATAGGTAATTATTATCTTTGCTTTGTTAGGGTTCAACGAATTAATTCACAAGCACATTCAAATAGTCAATAATTTGTTGTCAAGATACTACAGGGCCTAAAAGGTGCACTTAGCAAGAAAAACCGGCTAGAATTTCGCGGTCACTCTTTAATAAAATATTTCTAAGTAATAAGCTTACGTAATATTATTTATTAGGTTCAGATTATCAGGCAGTATATTTTTTATCTTTTTTTTGAACCAATAAATAAATAAATAAAATTACTAAATATATGGGACACTTACACACATGGTCGTCCATCCCCAAAGTAACTAACTTAATACTTGTGTTATGAGTGTTAGACGACAGGTTAATATATTACATATATAATTTGAAATACATACTTAAATACAAATATACCCAGGCTCGAAGAACCAACAAATTGTTTATAAAAAATGTTGGCTCTCGGCGGGAATCGACCCCGCGACCCGCGGAGCTGAAGACATGAGTCAATACCAACCAACGACCAACTAATGGCCAACGGGCCAGTCAAATGGACCAATGAATTTCCACTGTTGAACATAGGATTCTCAGTCAACATAATTTTGTGCCGCTTGTATCCAGGGGCTACCTAGGACCTTTTTAAATCATCTGTCAATTCATGAAGGGCAACGCTGTATTTTCCAGGGCAGGGATGGCCCACCAACATCTTAGAACTATCGATAACCTTCGTAGTATGTGCTGACGTTATCAAGCGATTTATATTTTGCTACGATGCTATTATGAAACTATAAAAAAGTTCCCTATAAAAGGACCCCTTTCATCGTAGACTACATGTTCTACCACAAGTTAAAGTGTAAACCAAAAAATATTATATACTGAAGTGTTGGTAATGACTGTCCTTAATTATTTCTCTTAGACAAACAATGTGCATGATTCAGCGTGAAACATAGTAATACGTTTTCTTTCCGGTAAATGTGTCAAACACTTTATAGAATTAGGCGTTACTTTGCGGAGATCCATAATACAAAAGTAATAATAAAATTATTTTGCTATAATCCGCGATACAGTAAATAGAAAATATATATAGTGTTTAATGTATAGTGGATTGCGGGGCGAAACGATTGTTGAGTTTGTGATAGTGAAACTGTGTAGTGCTTGTGTATTTTGGTGGAAGTGGTGGAGGTTTGTGCATGTGCTTTTACGAATCCTGCACGTATCGGGTATGAAAATACTGATAATCCACTATACATTAAACACTATTTACTGTATCGCGGATTATAGCAAAATAATTTTATTATTACTTTTGTGTCAAACACTGTTGGGACCTTGTTTCTAATCTTTTACCTTGTACATTTTTATTAGTTAATCACTAACGACAACGCCTTTTTCTTTACAATGCAACTTTGTCTATATACTTTCCACTTCTGAATATGTGTTGGCTTTAGATTCTTAGGAGTACTTTTGTGATGATTATAGTTCTCCTTTGTATCCGATCGACGTCAACTTCGCACATAGGTATCATACGATGTCTTATGTTTCGGAGGACTTACCTCTCACCAGGTGCATTCTGGTGCATTTGTCAGTCCCATACCCTAATACAGCAACTTCCACGTCCCTCACTTCAGCTTCGCAAATTGTTGAAATATAGCGATTGGATCTTTGGGAAATTTTTTTTCTTAGAAGTCTGGTTATCTAAACCAGGCTTATACTATAACTTTCAGTCTCCAGACTTTTAAAGCTTAAAAATTTAAAAAAAGGAAAATACACACATCCATACACATTTCACTGTATGAACCTAGTAAAATTTCACACTAAAATTTCACATCGTTCTTACACCTGATAGTTTTTCATTTAACGTAGTGCAATCTATATCTGACTTTATTAGTACAGTATATCGTAAGATATCTCAGATATAAGATATTTGTTTATCAAATAAATAAATCATCATTTAAAATCAAAAAGATGTAAATTTCATGTGGTAAAATGTTTTGTTTGTTAAATATATTTAGCTATTTTTATTTCAGTTGTTTTTTAGCTGTTTTTATAATATTTTTATAATAGTTGTTTATTTTTTTAGCTCATTAAGACCAGAATACACTGATTCCCTCACACTTTTATTTGTCCCCTTAATTTAGTGACTTTGATTGACCTGTAGGCCTACCATGAACTTTTAGATAACGATTCAATTCAAAGTTAGTACCTAAACCGAACCGCTTACTTTTCGTACCATAAAGTGTGGATTACGTTGGGGTCGTAATGTATTAAAAGGATAACGTTACATGAACTATAGATAACTCTGTCTCTTTTACTCACATGTTTTTAGGACGAATACCGAACCCTCATTCGGCAACGACTTAAAGTGTGCTTCTTTAAGACGTCAAGGTATGAAAATGCAAAACAATTTAGTTTACGTTTTCAATTGAGTCGCAAAAGGAGTTCATGGTAGGCCCGATGGTTGAAGCGAAAACATATAAATTCAAATTTGATTTGTCAAATATATATTTTTAAATAATATCCAATTATAATATATTTGGGGTTTAGGTTATAAAAGTTTATGCTTTATATGAAGTATTAATTCAGTTATCTATTATAAATCGGATTTCTCGCAATTATTGCAATAAAAAGTATCTGCAATATCTAACGTAAGAATACGTGTATAAATATGCAATAATTATTAACGTAACTAATGGATAAATGAGTGATTCGTCATGCACGTCTTAATCATTATTAAAAGATTTGCGATGTTGATAATACTAATCGTACTTAGGTTTGGAGATTCAAAATATTGCTTCATATTTATATACGATTTTTTAAAGATGTTTAATTACATATATTAATTATTAACAATCCTTTTTTTAGGTTGGTAAATTTGCTTTGATTCTTAAAGGTGTCAATAAAAATTTTGGCCATTTTAGTGTCCAGAAAATTTTATCTAATTAAATTCTAGAAAATAGATTTTCTTCCTCCCATTTCAACCTAGGCAGAATAAACAGCTAATCATTAATGTTATTTAATGTTATGTTTGGTCGATCTTGAGATTTTTTAGAATGCCGCTCAATTTTTGTAGAAAATATATGAAAATATTCGACTCAAATTTTCGGAATTTGAGTCGAATATTTTCGGTCGGTATAAGTCGGATTAATTATTTTGTACTCATGTATTATAGATTAGAATACGAATAATAGAATAAAACCCGCAACTGAACCCACGGACATATATTACAAAATTAATATTTTCATTCACCGTGATTTCTACGATGAAGTATAATTTTCCTATACTTTTTCAAAGTTATCTTCACAAATCAAACACTATTGTCCCTTCTCACTGAAATTTAATAATAAATTTAAAAAAATACACTTGTGTTCATTATTCCTAAGTATTCAGACCTGATCTGAAAGTCATTACTGATCTCGAAAAACCTTAGTCATACTAATATGTGATTAAGTTTCTCTCGTACCATTAAATGACAGTTAACTCTCGGAATCGCAAGTAAAATGCATTACGGAAATACATTTGAAATAACTGGTTCGCTGAGCCATGAGTCAGTTATTGAGTTATATTAGTCAGTCATTTGTAATGGATGATTGTTTATCTTAAGTTAGCTGGCATTCGACACTGCGTACTACTACGCTTTATTACGCTACACTACGCTTTATTGCAATTTGCCACAATCTACCAAACTAAACTATTTTTTTTTAATTTGGTCACTAATACTAAGCGTGCGATCTATGTTGACAGATCGGTCTCAGATGTACAGATCGACACACTAAAGCCACAGACTAATGGACACGATGCAGACGTCATTTCTGAACAGTTACCCTACACTATAGTACTAACCCTTCATAGGTAAATTGAAAATTGAACTCTTGGTAAGTCAACACTAATAGTCGATACGGGTTATATACGTAATGAACATTCGTAATTTACTTGTAGAACAAATCTAGCAATAACAAAAAAGTTCATTGTTCTAATCGTGGGATATAATAAAGAAACGTAACAGTAAAGTTTACACAAAGAGGAACAATTCCTATCCATCACGGGGAAATACAAAACGTTGACAAGACCTCGCCACCGACCGTGTATGTACCGTTACACATTTTCAACTGCACACATCTGACCCGGCAGGAAAATAATACAGTTATGTTTAACTAATTACGTTGATTTATGAACTGTGACTAATGTACTGAGTACATCCTTTGAGGTTGATAAGCTGTGGATTTTTTGTTGTAACTGTAATTCTTCGTGTAAATTTTAATATACGCTCTTAGGAAACGATACTATGTTGGTACCCTTATTGAAATGACTATTATAAAAGTTGTTGTTATTAGAAATTATTTATTTAATATCATCATTCTCCTGCCCTTATCCCACTCTAAGTGGGGTCGGCACAACATGTTACAAACATGTAGTCACATGATTTGGCTACGTATTTTACGACCGGCCGCCTGCCTGACGTCAACTTACCTGAATCACCTTTTACGATACCTCGGTAAGAACTGAGGGTGGTCTATTCTATGCAGCCGGACACCTATACGCATATTTATTTATATATCAGAAATGGAATAAGCCACATATCATTTTAGTGCTTCAGTTGTTTATTTAATAGCAAACAATATGTTGTGACTAAAATAAATGCAACATTCAGTCTCTCGGAAATCCCTATTAACGTTTCCGTTTTTCCCTTTAATATTTCACAAATAATTAACACCGTATATTTAGTATAGTGTCAACATTCATATTGTAATTATGTTCTCGGATCTAGATGATATAGATGGAAAAACATCTAGTAGTTAGATCGAGTCTGCGTTCAGAACGAAACTTCTTTCATAAAATTCACTATTAAAAAAAACTATTCTATATTAATTAATAATATCTATAGACTTCACAAATGTCATTTGAAAATTCCCGATTCTGTCGTATACATCCTTATTAATGTTTAAAAAACGATAGTGCATTTGTTTGTCTATCCGTTACAGTTCACGGCTTTGAATTTGGCACAATCAAAGCTTATATATTTGACTTTAATTAAATAAAAAAGTCCCGTTTTTCTTCCGAGAATAGGAAAATAAAACAATATACATAGTAACAACATATTTGAGGGTAATTTAATATATAAGTCGATGCAAAGTCGCGGGTAACTTAAAAAATTTATAAAATACAGTAAAGTACTATAAAAGTAACAGCCTGTTACTATGCCCACTGCTGGGCTAAGGCCTCCTCTCTCCGTTATTGGAGAGAAGGATTGGAGCTAAGACCTACCACGCTGCTCCAATGCGGATTGGTAGATTACACATATCCCTAGAAATCTCTAGAAATATGCAGGTTTCCTCACGATGTTTTCCTTCACCGAAAAGCGTGTGATAAATTGCAATTATCAATTAGACACATAAGTTTTTAATACAAAAACTCATTGGTGCCTGCCCGGGGTTTGAACCTATGTCGTCTCTAGAGAGTCGCACGGTCTCACCGCTAGGCTATCACAGCTTCATAATTAAATATTAAAGTACTATAATTCGTGTTATATAATATATTTCGTAAAACAAAACAAGGTGTGCATAATGTGCAATTATGGTGCGAAAATCCTAAAAACTGACGAGTATTGTAATGTACACATAATTCGTATTTTACGGCCCCCGTCCTAACGACGTGACGGGCGAATGTATTTATTCCATATTCGCAGATATTCCGCACAATATCAAATGTACCGGCCTCGATAAATTTTTACGACATATCGTGGCACGAATCCTTCGTTTTGCTAGCAATCGATATCTTCTATTCTGTAACTGAAGGCAATATTTTCGTAAAGGTTATTAAATAGTTCAACAGAACGATTTTGTTATTGCTTATATTTTCTAATTAATATATATCTTAATCCTACTTCCTATCCTTCTTCCTACTTCTTATCTTATCTTTCTTACTTTCTTACTAATATTATAAATGCGAAAGTTTGTGAGTATAGATGGATGTTTGTTACTCTTTCACGAAAAAACTATAGGACGGATTTGGATGAAACTTTCCAGTTATATAGGTTATACGTTGGAATAGCATATAGGCTACAATTTGTAATGATGAACAGCCGGCTAATTCGATTTCGTAGAGCGCTGTCACTGTTACACACGGGCTCGTCAGTCTGTGCGAGAGAGACGATGCTCTATGAAAAAGAATCTAGCCGATTTCTCTCTCTGAGCATCGATGTGCATTATTTATTGCCGCGTCCTATTCATGTAGGAATCGAATTAAAAAATTAAGAGGTAGTGTATGGAACCAAAACCAGTTTTCTCGGTTTCAGCGGTAAAAAAACTAAGTCGACCGCCATAATAAGCGAATGAGTATTTAAGTGTATCGTACTTTTTTTTTCCTATATATTGATGTAGCTCATTATCCGCAGTACTATTACGTACAAACATATTTAAAAGTAAATATGTACTTCAAAATTCTCTCGATTATACGCCAAGACTTTTTTGTATATGAGATGTAGGAGTACATAAATCGTAGGTTTTAGTTTATCATATATTCGTAGGCGACTTAGTTGACAAATTGAATGTTTAGTTTGAGACCCGATCATGATTGACACGGATTTTAGACTAGTTTGCATCGATTTGCTAACAAAGCGATAACTGTACCAATAAAAACATCACTAATAACATCTATGACCAGTTCAAAATAGCTCGAACTCGTTCCAACAACATGTTTTGCTATTTGATTACAGCAATTAATCCTCTCCATACGCAACCGAATTTGGTGTTCGCGATAACTAGGCCAGTACAACGGTCTCCGTCATTACCAATCATTAACCTGGACACCCACTTAGAAATTACTGTCCCAAATTCAAATGTTGGGCCAATCAATCCGTCATTATAATGGCAACATCGTGCGAATAAGCGACACCCACATGCTGTCGCCAAACTTGGTGAGAGAATAAAAAACAAAAAAAAACAATGGATTCCGTTACGCGCGCATTGTCGATCGGCGGGAAACGAAATATGTGTCAGTGTTAGCTGTCGGACAATGTCATATGGCTTGCGATTATTACAGTTATGCTTTGAAGAATTTTATTGTTTTTTTTTTTGCAAATTCAAGAATTTCATTTAGCACTAATCGAACACGTCTATCTTGTTTTAATAGCGTAAACTTTTTTATGTCAAGCTTTTTCCGCTGAATGAAACCTGTTCCAAATCCATGAGTAAACCTGGAATATATCGGCCTATCCGAAGAATAAAGTTCCATTTCCTATGTTTATATATGGGAGATGTAAATAAATATAACTATAAATATATGGGACATTCACACACACGGTCGTCCGTCACCAAAGTAAGTATCTTTATACTTGAGTTATGGGTGACCGACGACTGGTAGATATAGAACGTATATAATTTTAAATACATGCTTGAATACAAATTATACGCCCAGGCTCGAAGAACCAACAAATTGCTTATAGAAAATACCTCGGCCCTTGTTAAAAAAATGTTGGCCCTCGGTGAGAATCGAACCCGTGAACCGCGGAGCTGAAGGCCGCCACTGCACCAACGAGCAAGTCAAAGATGTGACTTGTTCTTCGGATAGGGCGATATGTAGATAGCCAATTCGTAGTTGGTTTAAAATGAGCGTGGTGGCTCTAAGTTTCATATTTATATTATACATATTTCTCTCGTCAAGGAAAGGTTTTCTCTTTCTAATATAGCATTCTTAATTTAGCGCTAACAAATCGCTTTTTTTGATTTTATGCTTCACACAATCTATTTTATGGACATATTTGTAATTGTGATATATTTTTTATTATAAATTTACCCTGTGGGTAGTAATCAATCTTTTGGCGCTGCGCAAAGGGACACTGGTGAACTGGAAAATTTTTACTCGTATCAAAAATGCACGTGTGTTAAAGTAGCGGGGATATTCCTGCTTTCATAATCACCCCCTATAATTTATGAATATTGTGTTTTGACAGTCTCAAAGCAATCGAATGACAAATCAGCATCAATATATTGTTACTTAGTATAAATTTGCTTGTATCTTAGAAAATAAAGAAACGAAACGCACACCATATTAATATAAAATTAAAGTATCAGTCCACTTCTGTCCTAATGCTTTCTTAGGAAAGGCGAAACCAACCAAACTGCACGAGGGATTCGCCAAAGATACATATAAAGATACATACATGCAGCATTCCAGGCAATATTTTCCTTCAATATCAATTATATTGAATTCTTATGTAAAGTAGCGGCCTGTTACATTCCCACTGCTGGGAATAGGCCTCCTCTCTCCATTTCTGGATGGAAGGGTTGGAGCTAAGACCTACAGGGTAGGTTACACATATCTCCAGAATTCTCTAGATATATGCAGGTTTCCTCACGATGTTTTGCTTCACCGAAAAGCGTGTGATTAATTGCAATTATCAATTAGACACATGAGTTTTAATAGGAAAACTCATTGGTGCCTGCCTGGGTTTAACTCATGTACTCCTCGAAAGAGTCGCACAGTCTCACTGCTGGGCTATCACAGCTCATTAATACCAAATGCTTATTTCAGCGATCACGGATCTTAAAATATGTATTACTAGATGTGACTATAGTTTGGCCCGCGTGCAAATCAGTGTATTTAATTGAAATTTTGAATATAAAAGTAATTATTGTGAGTTAACCATAAGAGATAGAGACAAGCTGTCGCGGATGTTTTTGTAGTATTTTTTGTAGGTCTACAGTTCTCTTGAACATTATTTTAGTATTTCTCTATTGGTTTACGCGGCACACGCGACTCCGAGTCCGAGCAGGCGAGTTTTGGTACAACTGCGCGACCTCTTTAACATAATTACATCAAACCGTAATGTACTATTATCCTGAACCTTTCAGAAGAATTGCAATAACTTTTAGTAGAAATCATACAAAAATCCGTTCAGTAGATTTTGAGAAAATCGATCACATAGAGACAAACAGCTTTTGGGAACTTTGCTTTATATAATAATAAGTATAGAAGAATATCTAACCAGATCACATATAGACCATCTGGACGAAATGAGGGCAAAATGTGCAAAACAGATTTATGGTATTGCGTCGCAGATCTTAGACGCGTTGTCTTTGAATGTAATTGAACTCAATAGTGGAGCAGTAATGAGGTCTCAGGTTCCAATTGTGATACGCATTTCGAATATCATCCTCTCACGTATCATGGAGTCTTGTAAATAAAACGTGAGCTGTCCACTTAACGAGAATTATTGTATAAAACACCGCGAGTACTACTGATTTGAATCTCATACAACATGTCACCTAGGTAAAGGTGTGTTATTTTCCTAAATTTATAAAGTCACTATACATGAATTCGAGGAGTCATAGGCAGGCATGCGCCTGTGGTTGTCTATCACTACACGTCACCTTAAAGCCTTGGTCCGCCCTCACAAGAAGCACTTTTAGGAAGACGTTTCCAGACGCTAGAGCTTCTGCGTCCTACTTTCCGCATTTTGTAACCTCGATTATTCTTCTGTGCTCGCCTGCCCGCCCAGTGAAGCTATAAATGCCGTTAGGCTTTTTGGTCCAAACGGCCAACGTATAATAGTTAGTTCGAAAAAAAATTGTGCGAGCAAACAAATAATAAGAAAGGGATAGATAAGTATGGGTTTCTATACTTATAATCATATATAAAACAGGGAGACACATAGGTAGCTTCATTTGCTTTCCCTTTTCTTTCGATGGACACAATTTAGGATGGCTCCCCCGCCTTAGTATAATAACACTATGACTAAATTAGGTAGTAATTGCTAGTTTGATTTTTCTACCGTATCAAATTGTTACTTCATTCTGAAAGTAATAATGATGAAACACATTATGAAAAAAAAAATGTCAACGTACATTTTTTTTAATAGTTAATTTTATGCTCAGTCAGTCAGTAAATTCTACCGCGATTTCGTTTGCGTCAACATAAATTTTAAAGTAACCCCAATTATACTTGTAGTGTATGTGAATAAGAATAGAAGTTTTGATGGAAGGTAGATTTATAATAAAGGAGATTCTGTCGTCTCATGCCTGCACACCGCGCGTTATAGTAGTGGCGCGAGGGAAGAAAATTACTCAGTTTCACTACGACCACGGGTGAGGACGGACGCGCGTGCGGTGTGTGAAGCAGAGAGCCGATATAACGCTGTCGGGTGGAAGTACGAACAGTACATTGGCGACGAGTCTGTGAGTACTGTTGTAAATTTATTTCAATGGTGATACTATGGAAAAACTGTCACGTTTAGTAGTAGCTAAACGCGAAAAAAAAAGATGACGGTAACAGTAAAATGGAAATATTATACTTGGAAATTAAATAATAAGTAACTTACATAACGGTGTAGAAAAATTTGAAATATTTTATATATATTCAGAGCAGGTTGAACGTGTTGAATTTGTTATGTTAATGTCGTAGGGGTCAATTTTGTTATTGTTATTTGAACGCGGTAACGACAATCGCTGGTACATTTTTTATTGTAGTGTTTGTGTGCGGAGTGTTCTATAAGATATGCTCATAAAAATAATAAAATTGTTAAATTAGTTTCATAAGCTATAAATAAGTGCATATACTTTTTATAATATTACTAGCTGACTAGGCAAGCGTTGTTTTGCCGTGTGAGTTGTTTCTGGGGGATTTCTAGTGTACATTATATATATACTAAGAGTGAGATTTGATTACTGAGAGTGCAAATTAAGTTTCATGAAAATCGGTTTTTACATATACGAAAATGTCACTTTAATTATATTCAGTGATATATCAGTCGTGTATAAATAAATATGCACGTATAAACATATATAAATACATAATTAATGTGTCGATACGATAATTATATATGATTAATAAATAATTGTAGAAATAGTGGATGATAGATTAATAGAAAATCTTGAGATGAATGATGCTTATCTCTAGATGAATTGTTTGATAAATTCGGGGAAGTTGGTCAGGAACGGATGATGCCGTTACTTGATGTAAAGTTAAATGATTGAAAAGTTGTTCAAGAACGGATGATGCCGTTACTTGATGTAAAGTTTGATGATTGAGGAAGTAAGTCAAGAACGGGTGATGCCGTTACTTGATATTAAGTTTGATGATTGAACAAGTTGTTCAAGAACGGATGATGCCGTTACTTGATGTAAAGTTTGATGATTGAGGAAGTAAGTCAAGAACGGGTGATGCCGTTACTTGATATTAAGTTTGATGATTGAACAAGTTGTTCAAGAACGGATGATGCCGTTACTTGATGTAAAGTTTGATGATTGAGGAAGTAAGTCAAGAACGGGTGATACCGTTACTTGATATTAAGTTTGATGACTGAAGAAGTTGTTCAAGAACGGATAATACCGTTACTTGATGTAAAGTTTGGTGATTGAGGAAGTAAGTCAAGAACGGGTGATGCCGTTACTTGATATTAAGTTTGATGACTGAAGAAGTTGTTCAAGAACGGATGATGCCGTTACTTGACGTAAGGTCGTAATGCTCTTAATTTATGTGAAGTTTGATGATTAAATAAGCTGTTTAATAACGGATAATAAACGGATAATTATTAATAATGTTAATTTATGTGACGGTAGATTTAGATTTAGGTAGATTTATGTGAAGAAGTTGTTAAAGGACGGTTCACGAACGTTTCTTGATGGGAAGTTGGATGGAAGTTTGATGATGTAGGAAGCATGTCAAGGACGAATGACGACCGTCTCTTGATGGAAGTTGAATGGTGATTGAGGAAGCATGTCAAGAAAAATAATGATCGTTTCTTGAAATAACATAGTTTGCTGTCCCTGGTAAATTTGGCAAATCTTACAGTGGAAAAATTCGTATGCGAAGGAAATTTTAATTTGTTATGTATGACATTGAATATGGAAAAGGAGTGGGGATATTTACTTAGAAGCTGCCACCACACCTGCTCAAAAGAGAGTGCATATTTTGGATTGGGGTAGGTCGGAATAACAAGTATTTTACAATATTCCCGATACGCACTAAACTAACAATTCCGAAGCTGAAACTCTCATCTTCATGATTAGAATGATGTGTTGATGACTAAGAAATAAGATGAATACTTAATGAACCAGTATATTTGAATGAAATAGTAAAATATTTGAAAGACACGCATTTCGACAAGAGAAACAGGAAGAAAAGCAGAAATTTCAGAAATTCATTGTTCGGTCATGACAATAAGTTGTTAAATATTTAACTTCTAGACCAAATTGCTGAAAATGTAGCTCAGACAGTAGAAAAAATAATAAATTAAAATCAAATGAGATACCGACGATTGAAGACCTCATTAATGGCCGAAGCTTATTCATTGGAGGTTATAAACAAATAACTTTGGTTTTAAAGATAAAATAACCAGGATATGAGCCTCTGCTCAGAAGAAGAAGAGACAACCGGAAATGTAAATCAGAAAATAATAAAAAGACATTTCAATTGTGCTAGTTGCAAAAAACTTAACATTTGATGAGAAATGACCATGATAAAATCTATGCGAAATGAAGAAAATCAGACACTTTAAACTGCAGTATAATCGCCTATAGAAAAAGATAGATGACACGGTGCAAGCACAGAAGACTCATTCCAATTCCCTTATAGGAAAAGATGAATACTATAATCAATTAAGTCCTTCAGAAAGATAACAGTGTAAAAGTAGATGGCCTTTTAGACTGGATCTCACTTACAGTGCCTATCTTAAAAGAGAACTGTGGTATCCGATTTTGTGTTAATATGAGATGGGCAAATTCAACAATTGGAAACGAAAATCACTCTGCCTACGATAGAAGAATTAGACTAAGATTAGAAAGGTTGCTAAAATTCGAGATCCGTAACGACCTTTAAATCCACCACAGGACTTTATCAATAAAAACGAATGTTGTCTGTAGAATCCTCTGAATTTGAGAAAGTGAAGACGACAATTTATTGAAGACATTCTTATGTTCAGAAAAGACCAAATAGAACATGACGCTAAACTGAAAAAGGTCATTGAAGTTTTACAGGAAAATGTATCTGAAGGTTCCTAGACCACAAACTTGCAAAACAGAAAATAAAATCATTAGAAAATATCTGAATACTGAATATCTATTCAAAAGCTGAAAGCCTCGATAAGCTTCACAGATTTATTAACCTTCCTGGGATTAATAAATTAAGTGGGTAAATGAATTCCTGACTTAGCCATGAAAACAGATCCCTTAAAAGAAGTGATCTGTCAGAAAATTGGAATAGAAAATTGGACTTAGAAATCAAAGTTTTTAGCGGTAGAGCGATAGTGGATTTTACAATACAATTCCGCAATCTATATTAGACTTATCTACAGAAAAGTTTAAATTAATTGTATATGTTTACACGTAAGGCATATTACACAATTGAAGATTATTTGAATGATAAAAATCCTTTCAGCTTCAAACAAGACTGAAAATAATTAAAGTAAATTTAAATGTTTAAAAGATTGACTGCCGTGTTTCGTGCTGGTTTTCGTGCTGGTGCTCGGTAAGAGCAACATTTCGAACAAGTGTAGCTTAATAAATCTAATTGATCCTTGACGATTCAAAAGTGCTTGTAAAAAAGCCTACTTGAATAAAGATTATTTAGACTTAATTTTATAAATTACAAATGAACTTGCTATTATGAAGGAAACTTTTTAAGAGAGACTAAAATAGTTATATCTAAGGGATTGTGAGACAGAGAATTATTGACAGCACATGAGGGCCATCCCGGTATTGTGGCCATGAATGAAAAGTTTGGCGGCTCGAGGATGTTACCCATAAAACTGATGACATGGGTATTCGTGATAACAGGGAACTAAAAGAAAAAGGAAACAGTACGCAAACGGGAAAAAAAGCGAATAATAGAAATTTAGGATCAAGAGATAAGTGTTTATTTGGGATACAAATAAGGAAAATAAACTAGGTGCAATCTTTGAATACATCGAATAGACAGCTAAACTACGATTGGGAGGTGACATAGAGATTAAAAGTGACGAAACTGGACAATAGTTGAGACGAAATATTTTACACGGAAAAAGGAAGAGGAAGAATGGAAGGTAATAAATGGCCAAGAGATGCAGGCAACGACAACAAGGAACAATAAGGAGGAATGAAGGACGAATGGAATGCAGGAGTGCCGGAAGATGTATGAGGCAACCGAAGTGTGGGAAAAAGGAGAATACAGATGAGTGAGGCATTTAGTGATATCTAATATTAAAATAGATGTGAAAGAAGCAATTAGAAAATGAGGTCCAGATAAATATAATATACTTGTAGATCTCAAGCAACTAACTTAAGCTTGGAAAGATTTTTTTGCGATATAATAAGTCCATTCATTGCCTTAGCAGGTAAATGCAGGCTAGCTCTTTTGTTACAAAAAGAATCAGTAAGTCAACGCGGAAATGCAATTAGTATTGTTGGTACCATTCCTCGTCTATTTGTTTTGCTTAGCAATTGCTGCAAGTAAAATAAACTACTGTTGATACACCTTCTTGATGCTTTTATTACGCTTAAGTTCTTGGATGAGAAAGCCTGGATTTGAAAATCCTTTCAGCTTCATACAAGACAGCGGTTTAATAATGTATAATTGAAAATATTTAAAAGATTGACCGCCGAGTTTCTTGCTGGTTCTTCTCGGTAAGAGCAACATTCCGAACTAGTTGTAGCTTAATTAATCATATTGATCCTTGACGATTCAAAAGTGCCTGAAATGGTTTATTTGAATAAAGATTATTTTGATTTGATTTGATCTGGACAGTGACTATTAAAGTTAGTTATTAATTGTGAAAATTAAAGGGCATTATAAGAAAAATATTTTTAGTATCTCCACCGTTATCTACTTAATTTTGACTTTTTCTTAAAAACATAAATCCGTTGTTAATATTGTAGTGTTTTTATCTATCTATTTATCACGCCGAAACGAAGCTACGGATTTAAGTGAATTTTAGTAAAGAGATCAGAGTGAATGAAGCCGTGAAGTAACATAGAGAACATTTTATTTTGGAACTAAGTCCAATCTAAGGTGCGGGTAGAAGCTAATATTTATGTGAGAGCATACCGTGTAGAGTAATTATTTCTATATATCATTCTGTGTATCATTAAAGATATCTTTATTATTTGTATATATTATCTTTCCGGTAGTCGTGTCGCTAAGTGATAAAGCTTTCCGGTGCGGTGTTGTGAAGGAAATCATTAATAATTTTTTTTATTTGGATTAAAATTCCAAGAAAGACTGCTTCACCTAGTGATACATGGGTAAATTTTTATTAAGATCTGAAATGGTTGTGACATTCTAACTAACTCACACTTCTCACTATCTAATCGATTTAATAGAAGAGGTGTTTTGTGGCAAATTGCAATATTTAATATCATATTCAACTTCTTGTCCTTTTCTTTCTGTTACTCAAAGGTAGGTTACTTTTTTATATTATTATGTATGTACAATAAATAAATAAATAAATAAAGCGTAGGATAGCGCCTACAAAACTTGTGTGTTAAAGAGACCCACAACTTGGAGGAGCAAGAAAACACTAGTTTAACGTAGCGTGATGTCATAGATGGCAATGAAATAACGGTTGCAATGTATCTAAATTAAGCCTAATTTTAAATTCCGTTTAATATGAAGCGTCCGATAAGTACTTTAACCGTTTGGCTATTATCTCTACTGACTCCAAAGGTTCTCCTTAAGTGTAAGTGTAAGTGTAAGTCTCTTCGAATTATGAATCGCGAACTTTTAGTCTACTATTTTAAGTGATGCTAATAAGCTTTCGGTTTTCCTTTCATTGTGACATCTGTGGTGAGTCACAAATCCGCTAGCGTTTGTTATTGCGTGTATGATCGCGTGTTACCCGTATCTTGACCTCTGTCAGCCGAATTTAGCGATTTTATGTTAATGAACGGCCGTGAGACGAACTTTTCGCGTGCTTCTAAAATGCGCTGTTTTTTTTTTAAATTTTAAATAGAAAGGGTTTTTAATAACCGTTATTCTAAAATAGAGATACTGAGGAACAAAATCCGATGATTCCGCTTAAGTTCTTTCTGCTTTTGTTCAAGTTGTGATATTTTATTTCGATCCATCTATTCTACTGTCTTTCTCTTCTTTAGATCTTAGTAGTAAAATATAGCTTTAAAAAGGCGTTTTCAAAGTGAATCAAAATATTTTAATTTATATTTGTATTTCTAAGATATTTAATCAATACGTATTAGCGTTTTGTCATCCTGTAAAAGTTTCGTTTCACGAACGTATGCGATTTTGTTCGTCAGCTCCTATTAAATATTAATGTTTCACTATAAAAAAAATTGCAATAATAATTTATATTGAAAAACTTTGAAATATTTTGTTTTAGTATAAATTATTATTGAAATTTTTTAGAGGCCTTTAAGCCGTGTCTACTAAGATTTACAAAGTTTCTATAGGAAATAATAGTACCTATATATTTCGGGCACGTATATGAAGGATTGTGATGACGGGTCTGGCTTTGTGCGTTTTTCGGAGCGATGCCAAATAAACATGAAAGAATCCGCACTTGTGTCGTAAGTAACGTTTTATGTCCGCGGTTCGATGACCCCTGCATAGTGCTGTTGTGCAATTGTAACGTACCTAAATATAACTAGAGAAGATTTTTTTTATAGTCATTAGCTATTAAAAAGTTTAGTATAAGATTTTTGGTGAATTTTCAGGAGAATGATGATGAAAAATTCAACAAGTACTCCTAAAGTATATTGCAATTTAAAACTGGATCATCATTCTCCTGCCCTTATCCCACTCTAAGTGTTGTGCCCACCCACAACATGTTACAAACATATTGTCACATGACTTGGTTACGTATTTTACGACCGGCCGCCTGCGTGAAATCAACTTATCTTAGTCGTATTTTAAGATCTCTCGGTAAGAAAGAGGGTGGTCTATTCTACTTAACCGGATACCACACAATGGGTCAACTCACCTTAGTCGCCTTTTACGACATCTCGGTAAGAAATAAGGGTGTTCTTTTCTACTCAGCCGGATACCACACGGCGGGTGGAATTACCTTAGCCGCCTTTTACGTCAGCTCGGTAAGAAATAAGGGTGTTCTATTCTACTCAGCCGGATACAACACGGCGGCTCGACTTACCTTAATCGCCTTTTACGACACCTCGCTAAGAAATGAGGAGTCTATTCTACTCAGTCGGATACCACACGGCAATTAGAACCGATGATTAAATCAAAATAATTTAATCATTTCTTGTCGTTAATTTTCGCTAAGCTAATTAAGCTAGTTGTCACAATGTGTTATGGTGTAAAGACGCATACAGTCTTTGGTGTCTTTTAATTTGCTAGTGCGTAAAAACCGAGCTCAGAAGCCGTTATACGGATTGTAGTTCCAAGAAGGCGAATGCAGTTTTAACGGTACGATGTTATCGCCTCACGAATGCAAACTGCCCAATGATTGAAAAATTCTTGTTTTTTTGCTCTCTCTTAAGTTAATTCCACGAGAACTGATAGCGTCGTCGCTTTTTATTCTAGAACTTTTACTTTAAAAAACTTGAGAACCCAATTAACGTAACTTACTAAACGACGACGGTAATGTTATTTACGCCATACATATTTTTTATTAAACATTTTTTTCTGGTTGAATATTTGAGAACAAAGAATTTTGTTTGCAAAACACCTATTTTTTCGATATGACATTTAAATTCGAACATTTAACATTTTTTTTACATGTGTGGCAATTGTTGATATTTATGTGTTTTTATAATAAAACAGACTGTTTAGAACACGGTAAAAAGGAGAAATTATATTTTGGGTAAAGCTTAATTTAAAGAGATCGAAAATAAAGGTTATATCCGTCATAGATAAAAATAGTCAACAAAACAAATACAAACTATACTTACAGTAATACCAGTTTACAACAGATAAGGTTGCGTTCCTAATTACCAACAGCAATTTTACACTGATATACATTCTAGTATTATAAATGCGAAAGTTTGTCTGTCTGAAATAATACGATTTATACACCGGGGTCACACAAAGGTTAAGAAAAACCGTTTCTTTCGGAAACAACGAAAATACACATTATTGGGGACACTTAAACACTTAAAGTGTATCTAGTACTACATTAATAAATCCCACGGTCAGTATTAAAGTGACCAAATTAAAAAAAGTTGTTTTGTGGAAAATTGCAATAAAGCATAACGTAGCCTACAAAACCCGTGGGTATTAAAGAGAACTATGTTTTTCTTATAGTTTCTTATAGTGACGAACTATAAAAAAAACAGTATTTTTTGCTCTTCCAAGCTATTATCCAAGCTATAATATCATAATACTATGGAATTGAAATAAGGATTACAATGTATGTAATGTTTGACTGGCCCTTTGGCGCAGTGGGTAGTGACCCTGCCTTCAGTTCCGCTTGTCGCGGGTTCGATTCCCGCCGAGGGCCAATATTCTCTGTAAACAATGTGTTGGTTTTTCGAGCCTAGGTGTATATTTGAATTTAAAATTATATGTTTAGTATATCTACCAGTTACCCATAACACAAGTATTAAGTTACTTAATTTTGGGTCGGACGACCTAGTGTGTAAGTGTCCCATATATTGTACATGTATCTAATAACTCCCATATATGTATCTAATAACTTAATTAAGCCTTATTGGGTATTAAGTTAGGTAAATACTAAACGTGCGAAATGATGCGTTCGGAATTTTAATTTCGCCCGAACATACTCCAGACTAAATAGTCGTTTAAATTTTTTTAAACGAATTTAAATTATAAACCACGGCAAAAATAAATCATATTAGATATGTACATATATGACTATCAACTTATAATTCCTGAGCAAATCTAACGCAAATGGAAAATCGATGCAAAGATCGCACAGTATGATGGTATAAGGGTGACAAAGATTCACAAATATTTAATAAGGTTGTTATTGTTTCGTTATAACGCAGTCATCAATTGTCGAGACTGTGTGTGGTTCGTATTTCGGTGTATCCCACGTGTGATCGACGGTTGGATGTATTCATGGTCTCAGCGGGAGTCTGTCCCCAGATGCACTTGTGACTGACTAACCGCTTGGCGTCGATAGCGTCACGTTTTGTAATTATACACGAGGATTGATTGTAGGCATGACCGTTGGTTGTACGTGTTTGTATGTGAACAATTCTGTATAGGAATGTTACAGCTGTAATACTGGAAGTGGTACTGGTATAATTTATAGAATTAGGCGTTACTTTGCGGAGATCCATAATAGAAAAGTAATAATAAAATTATTTTGCTATAATCCGTGATACATTAAATAGTGTTGTTGAGTTTGTGATAGTGAACGTGTGTAGTGGTTGTGTATTGTGGTGGCAGTGGTGGAGGTTTGTGCATGTGTTTTTACGAATCTTGCATGTAACGGGTATGAAAAAACGGATAGTCCACTATACATTTAGCACTATATACATTTTCTATTTACTGTATCGCGGATTATAGCAAAATTATTTTATTATTACTTTTGTGGTACTGGTACAATTGATTTGGTAAATTTTCAATTTACAAACTCCAATGGTGGGATTTATATTTATCTATATCTGCCTCTCTTTGGCAATAATATGCTTTGGAAGTTTAACCTCTTAAGTGGATATGACCGATATATATATATTTTTTTCGAACTGACTGTATGCTGTTAGCCCTAATGGCTTTTACAGCGTCACCGAGCGGGACGGGCGAGCGCAGAAGCATCGTCGAGGTTGCGAAATGCATAGAGTAGAGCGCAGAAGCTCTACTTAAGTCGGTGAACGTCGTCTTAAGGGTGCCCCCTGTGAGGCCGGACCACGGCTTAGCTCGACGCGTAGTGGAGGGTTGATGGTATGACTTAGATTAGTCATTGCGGCGTCGGAAGGGTGGCGAGAAGCCACGACCGATCGACGTCAGAAAACTGGGACCTCGTCTTCGCCGGCGGACCGATACATACATCATCAAAATTTGCATTACAAAACGCCTAAGAGGAATATAAACATATAAATATTACTTTGGTTAACATAGTATCTGATAGAATAAAATAGTATAATGAATATATAAATATGATCCACTATACTATTTTATTTTTTATAACACTATACCCAAGACTTGTATAACAAAACTCGCCACTGATGATGATGAACGATGATAAACCAGATGCGTTTCTCAAAGCGCATCTTGTTTAACGAAATAAACCACTTAAGAGGTTAATGTGTTTAATATGCAACTATGAAACTGGCTTAGCTTAATTCGTTTTGGAGAATTTAATTTGTCATAGCTACATTATTTCCAAATAACCAATCATAAAATCCAAAGAGCATCGATAGGCTTATTGACGTTGAGTTATTATACCAGAGTTTTGGAGCTATCCTGTCTCGTTAAAATAAAATTATATATATAAAAGTTTTCTACTAATATTGTTAACGTGAAAGTTTTTATTATAAAAAAAAAGTAATGTAAAAGCCTGTTACTATGCCTGGGCTAAGGCCTCCTCTCCCCGTTTTTGGAGAGAAGAATTGGAGCTAAGACCTACCACGCTGCTCTAATGCGGGTTGGTAGGTTACACATATCCCTAGAGAATTCTCTAGAGATATGCAGGTTTCCTCACGATGTTTCCTCAGGATTCCTTCACCGAAGAGCGTGTGAAGAATTGCAATTATCAATTAGACACATAAGTTTTAATAGAAAAACTCATTGGTGCCTGCCCGGGGTTTGAACCTATGTCGTCTCTAAATGGGCGCACGGTCTCACCGCTAGGCTATCACAGCTTACAAATATAACTACTCTATCACAAACTGCTCTACGGATATCGAAGAAATTCGCTATATTGATAGTTTAAAATCTTGATTTAAACTTAATATAGTTAATGTATAGAAGCCGGCTATACACACGTCATGAGATCTGAGTTCGCATCAAGGGCTTATGAATATATATTCCCCATATGGTCTTGAAGCTAGTCGCGCTAACCCTATAGAATTAGACGTAATTATAGCCGTTTCCTATACATTAACTATAAATATCGACAGTCTAAATAAAAAAAAACGTAACATTTATCTTAGTACAGAACAGAAAGCGCTGACAAGTGGTAGTGTATCTTAAATACATAAGTTATGTTATCTCTCCTTTTCCTTATATGTTTATATTAATCTTATATATAGAATTATATATAAGATTAATATAAACATATAAGATAATTTATAGGATTAGGCGTTACTAGATTCATAATACAAAAGTAATAATAAAATTGGCTGGCCCGTTGGCGCAGTGGGTAGTTATCCTGCCTTCACCTCCGCGGGTCGCGGGTCCGATTCCCGCCGAGGGCCAACATTTTCTATATACAATTTGTTGGTTCTTCGAGCCTGGGTATATATCTGTATTTAAGTATGTATTTAAAGTTATATATGTAGCATATCTACCAGTTGTCCGTCACACAAGTATTAAGTTACTTACTTTGGGGGCAGACGACTGTGTGTGTAAGTGTCCCATATATTTATTTATTTATTTATAAATTATTTTGCTATAATTTTGTTATATTATAGGATTACAGCAAATAATTAAGTAGCAAATTAACAATTTTACTATTACTTTTGTATTAATCTGATAGTTATCGACGGTTAGAAATCAAAGAACAGTATCGAATACTGTCAGTTTAATTTTGACTTTATAATTTGCGAGCATAAAAATAATATTCCTTTGAATACTATTTTTATGCTTATATTTGTTATCAACACTATCTACATTACGCAACTAATCAATTACCGGTATTCGATGCCGTTTCCGTAATGCAAAATATGAAATTAGCATTTAGTACATATTAGCAGCGTTGCATACTCATTTGAAATAATTTTGCATAGTTTTATCTGCGTCGGCGTCATGAGGCATGTCGTAAAAGTTCAATATTATAATATAAGGATATTTAATATAAGGATTTATATAAAATAAATAAATTTAACCTAAAAAAACTTATCACCAATAATAAGATAATACAATTATAAATAGGTATACATTATATATTTTGTAGTTCTGTACACATAGACGTACGCATTCTTTCATGCTCGCACACACATACACACGTCTACTCAAAGCATATAACATCACTCACCACATAATCTTTTATGCACGCGCATACATTATACACACACTAACACATAAATACACATAGTGTACTCTCAAACAACTTCATTCAAACACACGCTAACGGAAATTTATCGTACTAATGGAAGGAACTACCTTCTGTAAAACAGGGTTTGCCTAGTACAAGAGGTAGTGTAAAGCTGTAAAAAATGCTAAATTAAGGTGTCTAATAAACTATTTTATTATTATTATTTATTATGATTTATTTTTCACTAAAAAATAATAGCTAGGGGAGGTTTTAATTTATTTATTAAAACCTTAGTATTGAATGACAAAATTGTTTGTTTTGTTGCTTTTCTATTTAGCAGCAATGTTAAAGCAAAAAGGTTGGCTTTTAAAACATAGCGGACAACAAAAAACAACAAAAGTAATGAAAATAATATTTTGCTATCCACAATAAAAAAATTGTAATGTTAAATGTTGATAGGGTGTGCTATCCGTTTTCATACTTTATACGTGCAGAATTCTTAAAATTCATGCACTAACCACCACCACTAATACAACAAAATACATTCACTGCATACATTCACTACCACAATCTCAACAATAGTTTTTCCCTGTAACGTAAGAATTGTTAGGAGGTAGACTCCACGACATTACATAGCGGACTCTCTTGATCCAGTTTTCGCTACGTTTCAAATACATCATTTTCTCTGCAGCACTGAATCATTGAAATCACTGAAACTCCTGGTCGTATTAACATTCCAGCACAGCACGTATTAAATCGCACGCTTTCAATGAAATACATTGTAAGATAAAATAAGGGACACAAAAATATGAACGATCAAGTGAAATAAATACTACTGTTTCAGTAGTGGCTAAATTAGACAAAAAAACATTGCATCACGCTAAGCGCCTTAAGGTTGTTAAACGGACCAGTTTGGAATCTTTTAGTAGTCATTGGCATGGTTATTGGCAAGATAAATGTTAAGAGAAAGCAATTTAAAATGGACGATAATAATGTCGGAATGGTACCCTAAATATAGCAGAAATTATAAAGGGTGAAAAACAAAACCCTGGTAAGATGACCTATTCAAAGTTGCTGGACAAGAATGGATAGGATATCGAGAGAAATAGAGAAATGGTCTTTACAGGAGACCTTTGTCAAAGGACAAGCAGTTTATAAAAAGTGCGCTGATCATCATCTTCTTTTCATCATCATCATTTTCCTGTCCCTATTCTTCTCTAAGTACGGTCGGCGCATGTTGCTCTCTAGCCTTCTCACCTATTATCTGTCAACTCTAGTGCGCTGCAACTTAGTACATTGATCATCAATGATGACACAAAAAATACTAAGAGCGATTGTAAAATAAGCAATAAAGGTTTATTTTATTTAATTATTATTTTTTACTTTTTAGTAGAAGAAGTTTAGTCATTGAATTTAAACGCGCATTCGAAATCTTTTTCCAAACTGCATAATTTGAAATAATCATAAACAGAAGCAAGTAAATTTCAAAAGCAATAATAGCTTTTGAAATTTTTTAAAGCGCACCATATATCGCACAAAAGACCTCGACCATAGGTGTTATAGAAATGCAATATTCAGAACACCAGTTCTTCTTTGTATATTTAAAAAAATATATGTTTGTGCTTATGCCCTTGTGAGTCTATTGAAAGCCGAACAAATTCGAGGCACGCTTTTAAAACAACTGTGCTTCCTATTGATTTGACCTTAACCGAGGAGCGTGCTTCACTTTCGTAAACATTGTCGAAATCGTAATTGTTTTATTTATGTATAATATACATGTGTATTATATACACAGGATTGTATACTTTGTAAACGGGTAGTTGTATATTATACAATCCTTGCCATCTTTAGCAGCGATATTATTCAAATCTGTATTTTTTCTCGCAGCGATTTCTAACGAAGGATGTTAGGCATATCGGCCTTAGATTCCTTATCACAATGTTATGGTTAGACAAACGTTACAAGAACAACGAGAAGTCACTGGATTCTAATGGCACTATATAGTGGCGTTGAAATTCTGGAATCTTTTTGGAATCTGGAATTTTTAACAAACGGTTTCGATCTATATATTTAAAATACGAATCGATGTGATTTTTAGTTTGGAAATAATTCCAAAACTAATGGTTTCATTTGTATAATTTTATGGAGCTCTGTAAAATAAATTAAAATTATTGAATTTACTCTAGAAATAGTGAAAAAATCTGACATAGAGTATTTTACACACGGCACTGAAGTTGCGGACAGAAGTTAGTATACTATATCGTCGTGTGAGGTAATAAAATAATTACATAAATCAAAACAACAACATCAATAAAATTTATAGTGTCGTGAACTATGCACTCTGCGATTATGTAAACACAAAGGTGATCGGTCGTTAGTCTTTATCCTTATCTATAAAACACTTAAAAGCTATAAATGTTAAGTAAGTTGTTATCCGTGAGAGTTATCGATTGTTCAGTTAAGATCGTCGACCGCTAAGTAACATTACATTACTGTAAGTGCACGGCGTGAGCTGTGATAGCCCAGCGGTGAGACCGTGCGACTCTTTCGAGGGTAACACGAGTTCAAACTCGGGCAGGCACCAATGAGTTTTCTATTAAAACTCATGTGTCTAATTGATAATTGCAATTAATCACACGCTTTTCGGTGAAGGAAAACATCTTGAGGAAACCTGCATATTTCTAGAGAATTCTGTTGATATGTGTAACCTACCAATCCGCACTGGAGCAGCGTGGTAGGTCTTAGCTCCAACCCTTCTCTCCAGAAACGGAGAGAGGAGGCCTATTCTCAGCAGTGGGATTGTAGCAGACCGCTACTTTAAGTGCACTGTTACTTTGAGGAAAGCGTGGTAATGTTTACTATTGGTATTGTTAAGTATGTCGTTGTTAACTTGTCACGCGTTGAGGGTTAATACTTAGATATAAGTCTATTCACGACTGGCCCGTTGGCGCAGTTGTGACTTTGCCTCGAGCTCTGCGGGTCGTGAGTTCGATTCCGCCTAGGACCATTTTGTATAAACAATTTGTTAGTTCTTCGAGTCTGCATTAATATATATTTACCAGTTGTCTGTCAACCATAACACAAGTATTAATTAACTTATTTTGGAGACGGACAGCCATTGTATAAATGTCCCGAATAATTATTTATTTAAGGAATTTCCACGACATATGAGTTTGTGTCGCTTTGCGCTATAATGCAATTTATCAATGTTGTAAATTTGTTTCCTTTACTTAATTCTTACTTTGTTACTAACGAGATGTTACACGACTTTAACATATAATAAACAATATACATATGAATATGCATTTAAAATGTTTTTTTTGTTTCAGGTAAAATAAGTATGACGGTGTTTTGTCATCAAATACTAAAGGTACTTGTAGCCTAGTGAACGGAAGATCGTTTATCTCTCAATAAAAATGCCTATTTACGATCTGGGATCCGCCGTTTGAACACTATACAAATACAACCCGCAAACAATATACTTGGCAAAAATTACGTCTCTTCCCTCCTTTCTTAACAAGATTTTGAGATAAAATAGTAAATACAGCATACTAACCAACTACTAACCATTGCTGTCAAAGTCGGTCATAAAATATTGAGCCCTCTCAATGGGTGGGTTGGGCAGTACAGCGGGGTCTGAATGGCGCGGTTTCGTGTACAGGCAAATCCACGATTTCGAGGAACAGCGTAAAGCTGAGCTCGATGTCAAGCGCGATGAGCTTAAAGCTCGCCTTTTCGCTCCCATTCACTATAATTTGTCAGCAGCATTCTCACGTGCCCACATTGCGCACGGGAGTATGCTGCAAAGATTGGCTACGTAAGCCATATCCGGGCGCATCAGCGCCACTCTAAGAGTCAAAAAGGTCATCATGACCGAAATCGGTTGGATCATTAATCATCATCTTCATAACAAAGCAAAATGAATGAGCAATGAGCATTCGTTTGGCTAATCTCGTGCAAGAGTTTCTAGTTGGATCTCATCCTGCTCGATGATGTTTTAGTGTAAACGCTAAGAACGATCGTTTATACTAAAAAAACGATAAATAATGCTCCCGTTTTAGCTCTAGCTATATATTCGTTTGGTTTAAACCCGCCCTCATGCAAACAATATGATTCCACGTAATAAAGAGCACACAAAACCGCATGTATCGCAGCGGGCAATCACAAAAATCGACGACACCGTTATGCGATGAATGATATACAGTACAATGCTGGTTTAATATGAATTGGGAGCAAGTTTTAACACATAGCTCTGTCACACAGTGCTTAGCGGAAAGCGAATAAGGTGATATATCGAAATGTAGATGAACAATTTGTCGATTTATCAATTCTTTTACTCTGGCAATCGAGGGCGAAGAATCAATATATTTTCAGTCAAATAAGAATAAAAAATAAAACAAAATATATTACCGATAAATCTTAAAAATCTAGGTTTAGAAATATCATAAACCTGTTTATACAAAGGCTATAAATATTTACTACAACTACCCGTGAGTTCGTTTGCGTCAACTCAATTACCTTTAAATATATACTTATATGTTGTGTATTTTATTTCTATTTTTTTTTATGAACGGGATGCTTTTATCCTGTATAAAAGCTTCAATTATACCAAATATCATCAATATTAGGTCAGTGGATTAGTCGTGAGGATGGTTAGATTAATCAAGGGACGTGATTTGGTAGCCGCGCCAAAATAAATTGCATGCCTTAATTTTATTTTATAAAAAAAGAAATTTGCCTTAACAAATTATTCACCTAAATCTTATTAAAACCTTACGAGGAAACTGCATGAAAATTCGTTTATTAGTTTTTGTGTTTGTTGCGAACACACACTAGACGAGCGGCATACGGGGTTTTCATTATGTTAATTGTATTTTCATCAAAATAAATATTATTACACTATATAGTGTACTACTACATAGTGTGTACACTATGTTATTAAACCGGTGTCAAGTAAATAAATTATTAATTTACCTTGTTGTAATCTGAATATCGATTATTCGCATTTATTAGTAAAGTTTTTTTAAAATAAATATATGGAACACTCACACCACGGTCGTCCGTCCCCAAAAGTATATAGACGCAGTCTCAATAAGATGCAGCCTGGCGTAGACTTTTGGGCCAGGCACACAGCATAAACCTTAAATCTTCCACCAGTACCCGCCAGAGCATGATTCGGTACAGTGCCAATCACTACTCAGCAAAGTTTCCTCCGCCGAGTACATTCAGACACTATAATCGTTCGAAGTGAGGTAAGCGATATAATAATCTCTTACACTCTAACGGCCAAGTCACAATCACAGCCTCTCCAAAGATCGGCACGATCTTGCATCTTGAACCATTATACGAAAGCGGGCACTTGTTGTGTATTTGTTATTAAGTTTCGTATTTGAAATAGTCGAGGTAAAACCTCAACTAATATTGCGTATCGCCCCAGTACACATCTACAATAACATTAGTTCAATAATTTATAAGTGTCCGTATAGGTCACTTATGCGCTCCGTGTTCCGCCCGCTCTCTTTACTATAGAACGGCGGCTGTCGCGACGTTCGGCCAAACTGATGAAAATTTGACTTTTCTGATTTTTATGTTTTATGGTTAGGGCATCCATTATAGATGCGAAAAAATGTAATTGCGTGACAAATAAACGCTTATTTGCTGAAATATCGAAATTTTATAAATTATTTATTTTTGACAAGAATGTAGGGCTGAGACTGTTACAACTACCCACTGCGCCAACGGGTTAGCAGTTTATCTTCTCTTTTTTACCTTTCACAAAAACATTGTATGTAAAACTACTCTTAATATTTCATACATTTTGTAATGTCATCTCCGCTACACGCTTACACTTTGTTCCTAGTTCAAATCACATATGATCTGTACAACTGTACGCCAATTGACTACCGTTAGCTGAAAAATCATACAATACGATTACCATATCCAATGTGGGCGAAATACGTGGGCCGAACAGTTGATCTACTTTCATCTATATATACTTATTATAAAACAAAGTCCCAAAAAGCTGTCTGTCTGTATGTAATCGATTTTATCAAAATAAATAAATAAATAGTACATATCGGTATTATGTAAATTATGTCGAAGAGGTCACGCAGTCGTTAAAAAACTTGCTTGCTGGGAGCTTTAGTCGCGTGCGCTGCGTAAACCAGCAGAGATACGCTAAAGTAATGTATTAGGGAATTGTAGATCTATAAAAACACTACAAAAATTCTGCGATACCATCTCTCTATCTCTTAAGGTTAACCCACAATAACTACTTTTATGTTTAAAATTTGAATTCTAGAAAAAAAATTGTGACACGTTCATTTCCACGCGGGCGAAGCCGCTGGCAAGGCTAGTTCTATTATAAAAAATCGAATCGGCTTAGCACGAATATTAAAAAAAATAGGAAACATTTTTTATATTGACTGGACCATTGACCAGATGGCAGTGAACCTCCAGCTGGGCGTAGAAGGGTTCGATTCCCGCCGTAGGGTAAAATTTCTAAAACGATTTGTTGATTCTTTCAATCTGGGTGTATTTATTTAAAATTCTTTAAGTATGTATATATTGACCAGTATTAAGTTTCTTTGGGGACGGACGCGTATGTGTAAAAGTCCTATATATTAAAAACAAATGACAACTGTAGTTTTCCCGAGATTACTAAAAAACTAAATACATACATTTTACAAACAATCTTATCGCTTTCGAAAGAGTAGGTATGTTTTAATATTTTTATAGTAAAATTATACGCGATACTAATTAACCTATGCTCTTTACACCTCAAAGCATGTGTCAATGACACCAATAAAACGAATGGAAAGTTAATTTGATGGAAATTATTAAAGAAAGTTTTAAATCAGCTGTTTAACATATCATCATGCTGTTGTGTTAAAATTTTTTGATAATTTCTATTTATTACTTCACCACCACTTTATTTTAATTAATTTAATTAAACTTTAGAACCGGCAATTACGTTTAGTTTTAACAATATGGGCTCATGAGAAAGATCTAAGTCGTTGATTGAAAAAAGTAATACGTTGTCTCTGCGTGATCAAATCCTAAATTAGGTGATTCGTAGAACCAATGTAACAAAGCCTTATGGGACGCGTAGGTGACAGATATGCCTCTCTGTCTGTTACGCTTATCTGCTGTACCCATTTTTGAAATTTCGCATTTTATTGAACATTATCCACTAGGTTTAACATACAGGATAAAAAATCACGTATTTCTTCAGGAAATAGGGGTAAAAGAACGATACATTTTTGAGGATACTGAAACGCTAAGTTGGCTTGAACGAAGTCGCAAGTACGACTAGTGGTAAAATAAATAGTATGTGTTTTGATAATGAAAATCATGTATTAGTTTCAACATTTACTATTGAGTATGTACGTTACTTATAGTATGTAGCATGTTACGTATTGGGGCGTGTACTCTGACGTCATGACCTATATCGGGCGGTAGTCGGTCGTCGGCCGCCCGGTCTGCGTCGCGCTTAATAAATAATTAAAACGTGTAATTTGGCCCTTATTCGGCTTTAATGGTCTTATTTACTAATTAACATGTATATTACTGAATGAGATTTTATTAAATCTATTTTTATTATCAACAATTCATAGTACTATTTAAATTTTTTTATTAAAACCTTGATTTTTTTATTTTCCTTCAGACATTCTATACTCATCTTTCTTGTGAAATCGGGCTTTAATGATTACTTTATTTAACTCTCTATTTAAATCACAGATTTTAAACTTTCGTTTCCAAGTTTCATTCTGTATACAGCTTTGGAACGCGAGGTAAAAAATTGTAAAATATTAATTAGGTAACTATAACTACTGAAATTAATACTAAAAATTTTGAAGTAAGTAACAAGCGATCTGTTACTAAATATATATACGTAGGTTTCTTATGAAATGTTTCTTCATCGTAAAATGCAGGATTTATTTTGATAATTTACGTAGATTTTGAACTCGCAAATCCTTGATGAGAGTAGAATATCCTCAGCGTTAGTTCATGATGGCTGTTTCTGAATCCAACCTAAAACAGTTTTTTAAGGCATGTGCGATTATAAGCAATATGAATATTATAAATGTCTATCTGTCTATTTATGTAAATATATCTGTCACGCTTTCATAAGTAATCTGCTAGATCTACTTTGGTTAAATTTGGGACACTTAAATCTCATACAAATAAGATAAAAAAATCTCTTTTTCTTTCGGGTACACATTAAAAAATAAGTATGGCATTATTGAGAGTACTTATACGCTAGATTAGCGTGAACCATTCACGGCTACCGCTAGTACGTGATAAAAAATCGATATGTCATAGCCTACCGTGCGAGTGCCATCTCACCCTCTACCTGTTCGAGGTTTAACCCTCATCACGGTCGTTAACATTTGTTTTAAATGGATTAGTAAACATTTTTGTTTCTCATTTACTGTTCCATTTTTATTCTATTCTATGCTGGTCATTGTTCCCTAGCTCGCGTCCGCTATAATGACGAACGGTCAATTAGGCACAGTTGGTTAATGAAGCATTATGGACTAGACTGGTCGTTTAATTTAGTCTTAATTAGGCTCATTTTTACTAAGACTTGTTAAAGTTCTTTGACCAGCAGTAATTAGAAGATAACAAAAATAGCTTTAGAATTTTTACAAACACTAAAAAGTTATTGTTTATTAATTGGCTGATGAGTTTCCTTAATGGTTTTGGGAAATTAGTTCCATAGTGGCTACGATTTTTTGATTAACAGACTCACATTTTCTGGGTTCTATGGAGCTGGCTTGTGTTAAATGGTTTTTTTATATATCACTTAGATACTAAAAGGCTGTGGTTATTCACCTAGACAGTTGATTTTTCGGTACGACGTTGTGTATAAACTTTAAAGAGATACCGTACTGTAATCAATATAAAAATAAATACTTTTTCCGATCACTTTTAAAAGTATTAGTGGTTCAGCTACTGATTCTAAAGTAATGTTTATTAAGCTGTGCGAATAAATTCTCGTGGTGATGCTGAAGACTTAATAAGAAAATTGTTTTATAAGGACTAAATTAAGATTTATATGGCTGTAGTTAAGTAATAATTGGATTATAATTTTTAAAGTTGTAGCAAAAGTTAGAAAGTTTGAGGTGGCTTTATCCAATTGATTCATAAAGCCAGTCAATGTCTAGATATTTTGGACAAGTTCTGATCTAAGGTGATTGAAAAGATTAATCACCATTAACCAAGGAATTTTAATTGGGTAAATCTTATTATAGTGCACCACCAATTTCCTAACGGTTTAGTTGTATTCAGGAACTTTTTTTCCCCCGTACATGTTAAATTACTTTAGTTAATTAGTTTAGTTATATTAGATATATGTAAATCTTATTAAAATTCGTGTTAATAATGTATGAAACTTTGTTAATGAAAGTATGCTTTTTTCATAGTAAGACATTGATAACAATCTTTATAATTTAGCGGAAATGTGATTGATTATTTTAAACTTGTTATACATAAAAATATATTTGAATTGAAAAAATAATATCACAATTTTATGGCATCTTTTATCAAATGGATTTCCGTGAAGAAATGATTACGCAATTTAAGGGATACTTATACAATACTTTTGTACAGGGATCCAGAAAATATAAGACATTAACACCTAGTAGAAATACGCTAGATAATTAACAAAACAAATTAAACTATCAAAACTAATTAATTATTCATTGAATCAATAGTAATCACAGTTCTGTTTAACTTGTAGAGTGCTCGCGATGAGTTTCAAACTTATTCTATGTACACTTACGAAATTGTCATTAAAAAAAAACAGTTACAGGTTTATATTAAGTAGCTTGTATGTGTTTAAAGGATTAGTCGATTACATATATATTTGTAATTTACATTTATAGAGAAAACTACCTCTGTAAATTCGTACTTATATATATTTTTTAAAATAACAACGTTAGCCCTGAAAGCTACGATATCGTTAAGGCCAACCCAAAAGCATCATCAAGGTATTGAAATGTGAAGAGTAAAGCAGAAGCTCTACTAGACAAGGCATAACGCCCTGAGGATGCCACCTATGAGCTTATAGCACTTTGTTCGTCTTTCGTTGTTTCGTTGTCCTTTGTCTTGAAATTAGGTATGCTGTGTCGTACATGTATATAAAGTTCTGAACTTTATCAATAAATTTGATCGGGAAAAGTTATTATATTTTAAGCTGAGAGGCATATCTGCTGAAATACTAACAATAGTTTTATTAATAATATTGCCGCCGTGTGGTATCCTGCTGAGTAGAATAGACCACCCTCATTTCTTACCTAGGTGTCCTAAAAGGTGATCAAGAAAAGTTGCCGTCAGGCAGGCGGCCGGTCGTAAAATACCTAGCCAAATCATTTAACATGTTTAAAACGTGTTGTGCCGATACCACTTGGAGTGGGATAAGGGCAAAAGAATGATAATGATTTTATTAATAATGTTGATGTTACTATCAATTAAAAATTTAAATTGAACAACTTAAAAACCTATGGTCACCCTACATAGCATAAATTCGTAAAGCAATTACCAAAGACTGAATTTGTTTCTTTGATTTGCAGAAACAGAGATCAAAAGAAACTTTAATTATATAGGATAATTGCTTTTGATTTTTGAGGAATGGTGGGCCTGAGCCAAACTTGGAGGGCATTGTAATTGCATTGTATGATTTAAATGTTTGATGTATTTTAGTCTTTCCGAGAATTTCATGGTTTATGCTAACGAAACATGACGTCTGTTGATCTTCAACCAAAAAATGAAGTGTTTTTAATTTTGCTAGGTAAGAGCGCTTTTTCAGAACTATTAATATTTATTATTGACTGTTCAAGAGCACTTTTAAAACTTAATTTAAATAAAGACTATTATGAATAGTTTTCACTTTCAAGTATCATCATCATTCTCCTGCACTTATCCCACTGTAAGTGGGGTCGGCACAACATGTTTGTTGCGTCCACTCTCTCCTATCATTCATCAACTCTGGCGCTACTCCTTTTATATGCTTGATACTTACACATATTTCACACAATCCAACCATTTCTTTTTTGGTCTCCCTCTGGTTGCAAATCTATCAACATTCATTTATTTATTTATTTATTTATTTATTTATTTATTTATTTATTTATTTATGTACCATAAAAAAAACGTAAGAGAAACATTATCAATAAAAAAACAGAGTACAATGGTCAACTTATCCCTTTGACAGAGATCTCTACCAGCTAACCTACGAAGAGAGACAATTTATAGTTAAACAGTAATGATACTTAAATCCTAACTTATACACTAATAAATATATATATATTTATATAAATAATATATTGTAAATATAAACCATAAATATATTATATTTAAGATTCGTTTTGTTACACGATTTTCACCTCTCTTCATTGCACTTGACTTGAGCCTCTCATAAAAAAAATAGTTTATAATTAATGGCTCACAGTTGGCGAGCGTAATTGTTACCACAGGTTCGTGGATTCAAGCCTATATTTCATAACCTATTACCTTATTTACATTACAATTCCTAATTCACTTCACGGAGAAAATATCGATTTATCTGTAAACTGTTAATTATTACAGATAGGTTTTATAAGGATGGAGCCAAAGGCTAGGTCCAGTATCCACCAAAGCCGAAAGGAGGGGAGATTGGTTACTAATCAGATACTAATCAGATACTAATCAGATACCGTCATTTCCACATCTCTCTTTAGCTTAAATGACGATATCTGATTGGCATTCACAACCAATCTCTTCTCCTCTCCGCTTTGGTAGATACCGGACCTTAGAGTTTGACTTGCCACGCTACTTTGTCAATTAAGTATGTAAGTTTTTATACTTACTAATCGATCTGTTCGTTTTGATAGGCGTCAGCGCTCTAACGGTTAAGCGTTGATAGCTTTTCGTTTCGTAAGAATTACAAATGCGTACATTAAAAGTCAGACTTATCTGATAATAATTTACTTTATTGCGAAAATTACGCTTGCGATGGAGTATATCAAAATTTTACGTAGTTATAGTTCACATATAGTAGTGTAAAATGCCAATATTTTTTTAATAATAATGCATAAAAAATTCATGAAATTTGAGAAATATATACTCTTTAGTTTATGGTTATAGAAAAAATCAATATTATTTGTCTAAAGTCTTACTGAATGTCAAAAAATCGTAATGATGAATATCTCGTCATTTTGTGACCACCGGGCAATCGCTAGGTATTTTTTACTACAAAAACATTTGTGTCGAGATTTCGCTTTTCCATTAGCTGCCTGTCAGTCATAATGTGAACGCACTATTAATGGTAAATGAGTAAACACAATACCCAGGATGGGTCAACGTACTGCGGTCATACCTGACATGACTGACCTAACTAGACTAACGCCCACACACTCGTACGTCACAGCGGGGTTACTACGCGAGGTGTACTGAGTAATCGTAAGTTAATTGACTGCGTTTGAAACATAAAAATATCCATAGCCTTTTATGTCGAACGCTAAATTTACCGTTACTTCAAATCAAATCAAAATAAGTAAGCCTTTGCAACAAGCATTTTTGAACTGTCTAGAATCAATAGGTTTCGTTTCTGTTATTTTGTTTCAGAACGTTGCTCTTACCGCAAACAACCAGCGAGAAACTCGGCGGTCAATCTATTAAATATTTTCAATTTTACATTATTAAACCGCAATCTTGTATGAAGCTAAAAGGATTTTCAAATCCAAGACAAAAACGCATCCTTATATTATAACCCATACAAATATGAAAGTCAGTTTTTCCATTACTTTTTCAAGGTTAATCCACGTGAGCAATATTGATGAGATTTGTCACAACTGAAGTTTATTATAGGCTATTATATAGGGTTTAAAAAATCCCGTATATCCTTTGAGAACATATAAAAATAATATTGCGCACAATTGAGGGTATTTTGACACAAGTCGCGTGTATCACTAGTATATGATACGTTTAAATGTGTAAACGTTACTCCAGCGTAGAACAGGGTCTCCATAATTGTTTTTCAGACTTTTTTTTTCATTTTTAAATTAAGAATTTATAGAAAATTGAGAGAAAAATTCATATATATCACACATAACTTACCTTGCTATATGAAAGTGAAAGTCAGATATTCATATATCTGACTAAAGGGAGGTTGAAAAAGAGATGGTTGGATGGTGTGAAGTATGACATGGGTATGAAAGGAGTAGTTGACGAATGATAGGAGATAAAGGGAGAAAAAAACATGCTGTGCGGACCTCACATATAGTGGGATAATGGAAGGAGAATGATGAACCTTATCATATAAATGTAGATCATAGATGTCTAAATGTACGTTGATTGTCAGGCTACTTATTTTGACCGGCATAAGTTTCGTTCAATTATCATTCAATTAAATTCGTTAAAGCAAACTAAAGCATTTTTGTGCATTTTCCTTAGCAATGAAAATCATTTAAAACGTGATTCTATGACTTGCGCCACTATTGCACCCCATGAGCAATTTATTTATTGCGATTATATTACGTAGTAATTCACTAATAAAAAAGTCGTAAAGTATGAAGGGTCGTCGACCAATTGACGTGCAAAGTGAAATACCGTCTAGACAGCGCGACTCATTGTGGTAATTGTTATGATCTCGATTGATTCTTTATACCCTTTAGTGTGGTCCTTTGTTGTTGACATGTGCGTTGGTGGCGAAGGGTTCAACGTAATTTCAAGAGAATACAAAATCTGACAAGACGTCGGTGCATTGTCCGGAAAGTGCAGAAACTTATAAAATTAGAAAAATAGTTTTGCCTGTGTGCATGCGTATACCGGTCGTGATAGCCACAATGCGCCCGTTTATCTCTTTCTAGGAGATAATTAATGGGTTCAAACCACGGGCAGGGCATTTTACCTAAATTTTCAACATTATACCTCAATTTGCTTATGGCTAAGAGAAATTTTAAGCTTCGATAGCCCACCGGTGAGACCCTACGACTCCATCGAGAGAGTTCTTATCCCGGGAAGAAACCAATGAGTTATCTATTGAAATTGTAAAACTTTAAATAAAACATCGTGAGAATACCTGTATAATCTATCTATAGAAATTGGCATTAAAGCAGCGTGGTGTATCTAAACTCCAACCCTTCTCTTCAAAAAATAAATAGGTTTATGCACAGCAGTGAGACAGTAACAAGCTACTTCTTATATTCGTATAAACCGAAGATCGGAGCTTAGACCTACCATCCTATGCGTAACGCCAATATCTCTAGTAAGATTCATCACAATGGTTTATTTATCTTGACACAATAATTTATAAATACATTTTAGTCGATAAGTTTTACACGGAACTCATAAGTGATTGGTTTGAAATTTGGTGTAGACCAGCTGCTCTAATCAGATAAGGCCTCTAGGGCGTCATTTACAAGATTACTGAACTACGATGATGTCTAGACTGTACCTACGTCACCTTATTGTTCAAATTTTTGCTCGATTAATTCAATATAATGACTCTTTTTTTTATGTTGTCTCCAACAATTAGAAGACAATTAAAAGTTGACTTCCTTTTAATAAATATTTTTGCATATTCCTATATCCTTTAATACACAACTAAAAAAAAGTGAACATTGAGCCGGCCATATTTAGATACGATGCAATATTTATGCTAAACAGCGACGTCTTACTACTCCACTGCTTGGCTTCCTCATCCCTTTGGGGAGAAACAGTTCTAGATAACCTACCACACTTCCATTGATTGTGCGAATTGGAATACATGTTTCCGGAATTATCGTAATATATGCAGGTTTCCTAACGATGTCCTATACCGGAAAGTGCATGAGAGATTGTAAATATCTCAGTCTTACGTCTTAGGTTAAAGTAAGGGTCACAAGATTTCACCATGCGGCAAGTACAGTTTTGTGTCCGTCTGGAGGTTTCCTGCGCTAATATAATTTACTTGTTTCCAAGAAAGTGTTTTTTAATCATTTCAGACAATGTCTGAAATGTTTAAAAAACTGCCTTATACCAAAATATACATGAGCTTTAAATACCTCTCCGACTACAGGAAATGCCTTTGCCTTGCAATCCGCTATAGCTGAACGATGAGACTGTGATGAACGATGAATCATAACATAGGTTTGCATGTTCCAATTCCGGACAAAATTCATTGTCTTATTATTATTTCAAATTTGACACGCTGCTAAGGAGTATCATATCATAAATGTCATAGGAAAATATCATAACATGTAACCTACATAAATATATAGATTATATATCGCTTCAGAATTCCTGGGTAATACTAACTCCTCAAAAGCTGAATGGCTTTTTTCTAAGTAGTGGACATAGAAAAAGGTTGCTAAATCGTTCTAGTGCATATTGTGTTTCGGAGTTGAATACCGTATAGATTTTGTTGTTTCGTTCATGTTATAGAGAAATATATCTATAGTTTTCTATAAACTGAGTTCGTAATAGGTCGGTGACCACAAGATGTAACTGCAATGGTGTCTAGACTGCTCGTGGAAATTGCTATTATACACACTATCGCTTCAGGACCACTTAATATGCCCTCCTCCTGGTTCTTTGTTGACTTGTGCATTGATGGCAGAAATAGTTTCATACACTTATAAGATATACTCATAACAATATTGGTTATTCTAATGCAATTAAGGTATTCTTGTAATAACGTTGTAATGAAGGTTTGTCTGTATGTCCGTTATAGACTCCAAAACTGGAAATCGGCTGGACCGATTTAAATGAAATTTTCAGATAATCTTTAGATTGACCCAGCGGATAATCCTGTTTTGTAAGTTTGGTAGCGATCGGAGCTTTTTTTTTAACTATAATTTATATGTCTTTGAATTAAACATATATGCATTACTTGTAGTAGGTAAACTTAGCATCCACAGAACTATAACTTGAAAAGTCAGACACGCACTTAGGTTATTGGATAATTTTATTGGTAATGGCATTCGTAAGAAGGTCATGATACGTCTAATTTGCTTAGCACTTTTTTATTAGTTAACTGCTCTTTTAAACGAGGCTTTATCGTAGAAATGTCCCTTCTGATTGATTTATACCTTCTCGCTGTACTTGGGTTATCTTTTTTATATGATTTTTACTGTCTTTCTTCGTTGAGCGTTGGTGGTACACAATTTATGTTTATAAGACCTCATTGTACCGTTTAAATTGAAGGGCAGAGAACTTTCTGCTGTTTTATAATCTCCTAAAACTTGTCGCATTCGTATTAAACCAATTTTCTAGTCATTCTTATTTGATTCATTTAATTGATATCTTTTTCGTTGCATTAAGGCTCGATTTTTGACCAAAAATAAACTATTTTTCTATACACTTTCTTATAACTAAAGAATTCAAAACCGAGATAAGAAGTAGGCTGTCACCTCAAATATTTCCATATTAAGAACATAGTGTTAGTATACTAGAGTGGAGGTCTTTGGAACTATTGAGTTTTTTTTGTTTTTTACTACGATATAGCTAGCTCCTCATTACGATCTCGTCTGTTGGAATGAGCATAATCCATCCCAAATTGGACCGCGCTTACCAATCTAGTTTCTATTCTATCTCTTTTAAAAGCTTTTATTTAACTTGCCTTGTATGTAAAGGTGGAATCTTGCAAGTTAAATTTCTCCCGGGGTCCGATTGAGCTGAAATTTTATAAACTGCTACAGTCCCGATGACAATGCATGTTTATGATAAGCATGACCTGATGTTGCTGCCAGGATTGGCTCCAAACGAGGAAACTCTTTAACGGATAGCACGAGGGACATTAAATTTTGGTTAAAGTTTTTTAACTTTAGTTTTGTTCATTTATTTTTTGTAAGTTGTATAATTTCATGTTGTTTCCTATAAAAACTAATTGTTGGTCTTCGACTTTAGTCAGAGACCTTGGTTGTTCGAAAGTATGTTAGTTCGCAGCCGTGTAGTTATACTCTTCATGACACTAATTCGTTAAATTTATGCTTTTTTATATATTACTGCTCGGTTTTCCAATATAACATTTGAACTTTTTCCTCATCATGTACCTAGCAAATTCATCAAATTTTCTATACATTATTACCAACAGGATACTAACAATCCATCGTCTATTGTCATAAAGGTTACAATGCCTTGAACTATTTTCGCATTTTATCTCATTACATTTTACAAAAGTAATAATAAAAATATTTTGCTATAATCCGCGATACAGTAAATAGAAAATATATATAGTGTTTAATGTATAGTGGATTATCAGTATTTTCATACCCGATACGTGCAGGATTCGTAAAAGCACATGCACAAACCTCCACCACTTCCACCAAAATACACAAGCACTACACAGTTTCACTATCACAAACTCAACAATCGTTTCGCCCCGCAACCGAGGCATCATCAGGAGATAGACTCCACGACAAAATCGCAAAGCGAAGCGTTATGCAAACAAGCATTGTTATATAGTAATCGGTTCATCCCCACCTTTACCTCTGAACACGTGCAACAAGCTTGAACTTGAAACATTTATCTGCTCGTTAATGAGGGTGCCATTGTTATGCTTAATGATTTCTAATTGTTCCAAAATATTCAATTTTAAGCTTTTTTCGCAGGTGTGCAGTATTTCGAAACAATGGTCATTAGGAACTTTATGACCGCTTTCTAACAAATGTTTCGCGAAATGTGAATTTTGTGGCTTATTATTCCTGAAAGCGACCATATGTTCTTTAAAACGGGTTTCAAAATTACGACCAGTCTGACCCACATATGTATCATTGCATTCAGGACATTTTATTTTGTAAATACCACTCTTTTTCGGGCTTTCTAATTTGTCTTTATTATTGCATAATATCTTTTTTAAGCAGTTATTACTTTTAAAACCTAATTTTATATTTGACTTTGTTTTAAATATAGTTGAAATTCGTTCTGACAATGTTCCAAAATAGGTCAAACTGGCTTTGTATTTATTATCTTTGTAATGTGGCACCGCATAGAAGTGTTTTGTCAATTGCAACTTCTGTTTATTTTTTAATATATTTTGTACTAATTGCTCATCGTAGCCATTGGAATGCGCCATCTGGTTGATTATTTGCAGCTCATTGTTAAAATTCTTTTCCGAAAGAGGGACTGATAAGAGTCTGTGTATATGACTATGAAAGGCAGCAAGTTTGTGTTGCCAGGGGTGAAAGGAAGAAGCAGGTATGATCGTATCCGTGTAGGTTGGTTTGCGAAAGATCTCAAACGTATGTTCGTTGTTAGACCGTGTAATAGTTAGGTCAAGAAAGTTTAGTGAGTTATTCTGCTCTGATTCTAATTTGAAACTAATTTTGGGATGTTTGGAGTTTATATTATTAATAAAAATATCAAGTTGTCTATCTGTACCCGTCCAGCATATAATTATGTCATCCACATACCTATAATAGTAAAGTATGTTTTTATTAAGGACAATATGTTGATTTTCGAAGTGGTCCATGAAAATTTCAGCCATAAGCGGACTTAAAGGGGAGCCCATGGCTAAACCATCCTTTTGATGAAAGTAATGGTCATTGAATCGAAAGTAATTTTGTTCCATACATAATTCTGTTAACTCTATTATTTCTGAAATCTCTCCAGGATGTAAACAAATCTTTAACCGATAAAACCCCAGACAGTAATATTAAAACGTTTACCTCTTCAATTTCTACCCAACATTCATTTTATCCCCGAGTAAAAAACCTCACAGATGTTACTATCCCCGACGTTGAAATGGCACTTTTAGAAAAAGGCCTAAAATATAATATTCCCCACAGCATCTCTAATAAATCCCTAGAAACACTAGCTGTCGATGCTGAATTGGCCGTGATCGTTAACAAAGAGGATAACATTGTTAGAAATTTAGTCGCACAAGAAATTAAAGCAACTCCCATCTGTCCCTCATTTAATTCAGAATCAAAAACTCTGAAGTCTCTACAAAAAACTATATCCAACAATAACCTTGTCATTTCTAAAGCCGACAAAGGCAACACCGTAGTCATTTTAAAACGTGATATTTATTTGGAAAAAGTTAACGATGTTATCCAACGTGAAGAATTCGTCAAGTTACCCTCAGACCCTACCAAAAAGTTTGCACAGTCCCTTAGACAAATCATTAATAATACTCAGTATATACTGCCCACCAACTCATCTAAACTGAGGGTCACTGAGATGAATCCTCGCGCTCCGATGTTGTATGGTTTGCCAAAAATCCACAAAAACAATATCCCCATACGTCCAGTTGTCTCGTACATAGGCGCTCCAGCATATAAATTAGCTAAATATTTAAATTCAATTTTGCCATTGAAAACATCCTTTCGGCCAATAAATGCCCTTAAAAACAGTCTCCAGCTGGTTGACAAAATTAAGAACATTAAATTACCAAATAAATGTAAATTGATATCACTCGATGTTGACAGTTTGTTCACGAATGTTCCATACAAAGAAACAATAAACATTTTAACCACATTACTTGAGAAAAAATGTTTACATCCTGGAGAGATTTCAGAAATAATAGAGTTAACAGAATTATGTATGGAACAAAATTACTTTCGATTCAATGACCATTACTTTCATCAAAAGGATGGTTTAGCCATGGGCTCCCCTTTAAGTCCGCTTATGGCTGAAATTTTCATGGACCACTTCGAAAATCAACATATTGTCCTTAATAAAAACATACTTTACTATTATAGGTATGTGGATGACATAATTATATGCTGGACGGGTACAGATAGACAACTTGATATTTTTATTAATAATATAAACTCCAAACATCCCAAAATTAGTTTCAAATTAGAATCAGAGCAGAATAACTCACTAAACTTTCTTGACCTAACTATTACACGGTCTAACAACGAACATACGTTTGAGATCTTTCGCAAACCAACCTACACGGATACGATCATACCTGCTTCTTCCTTTCACCCCTGGCAACACAAACTTGCTGCCTTTCATAGTCATATACACAGACTCTTATCAGTCCCTCTTTCGGAAAAGAATTTTAACAATGAGCTGCAAATAATCAACCAGATGGCGCATTCCAATGGCTACGATGAGCAATTAGTACAAAATATATTAAAAAATAAACAGAAGTTGCAATTGACAAAACACTTCTATGCGGTGCCACATTACAAAGATAATAAATACAAAGCCAGTTTGACCTATTTTGGAACATTGTCAGAACGAATTTCAACTATATTTAAAACAAAGTCAAATATAAAATTAGGTTTTAAAAGTAATAACTGCTTAAAAAAGATATTATGCAATAATAAAGACAAATTAGAAAGCCCGAAAAAGAGTGGTATTTACAAAATAAAATGTCCTGAATGCAATGATACATATGTGGGTCAGACTGGTCGTAATTTTGAAACCCGTTTTAAAGAATATATGGTCGCTTTCAGGAATAATAAGCCACAAAATTCACATTTCGCGAAACATTTGTTAGAAAGCGGTCATAAAGTTCCTAATGACCATTGTTTCGAAATACTGCACACCTGCGAAAAAAGCTTAAAATTGAATATTTTGGAACAATTAGAAATCATTAAGCATAACAATGGCACCCTCATTAACGAGCAGATAAATGTTTCAAGTTCAAGCTTGTTGCACGTGTTCAGAGGTAAAGGTGGGGATGAACCGATTACTATATAACAATGCTTGTTTGCATAACGCTTCGCTTTGCGATTTTGTCGTGGAGTCTATCTCCTGATGATGCCTCGGTTGCGGGGCGAAACGATTGTTGAGTTTGTGATAGTGAAACTGTGTAGTGCTTGTGTATTTTGGTGGAAGTGGTGGAGGTTTGTGCATGTGCTTTTACGAATCCTGCACGTATCGGGTATGAAAATACTGATAATCCACTATACATTAAACACTATATATATTTTCTATTTACTGTATCGCGGATTATAGCAAAATATTTTTATTATTACTTTTGTATTATGGATCTCCGCAAAGTAACGCCTAATTCTATAAATTATCATTACATTTTATCGGTCACTCCCATTGTGTTTCGTGTTTTTGACCATGTTTTTTTGTTGTTGCAGGTAATTGACCCTTACTGTTGGCATTGGGAGGATAATAAAACTTCAGCGAATAATAAAATTATATAGAATAATAACAGGTTACATTCACAGACAGGTTCTAGTGAAATCTAAAAAAAATTACCCATAAAAACTAATATTAGATTTTACTCACGATACATACGAGTATGTCAGATATAGTGTTTTTGAAACAAAGCAATCAATTTATTTTGATTGAAATACGCATTTATTAACATACTGCTTTTGTGAATTCATTGTTATGCAAAACTGTTTGTTTACTCATGTTTTGCAAAGGTTTCTTTCCTAGTGTAACCTAGGTACTATTCACCTCACAGGAGTATTCAGTAAACAATTTTAGTGTGTAAAAGTAATAATAATATGATTTTGATATTATCCGCGATTATATCAATGAGCTGTGATAGCTCAGCGGTGAGACCGTGCGACTCTTTAGAGAGGAACACGGGTTCAAATCCGGGCAGGAACCAATGAGCTTTTCTATGAAAATTAATGTGTCTAATTGATAATTGCAATTTATCATACGCTTTTCGGTGAAGGTAAACATCGTGAGAAAAACTGCATATCTCTAGGAAATTCTGGAGATATATGTAACCTACCAATCCGCATTGGAGCAGCGTGGTAGGTCTTAGCTCCAACCCTCCTCTACAGAAACGGAGAGAGGAGGCCTATTGCCAGCAGTGGGATTGTAACAGGCCGCTATTCATAATCCGCGATTATAGCAAATGATACGAATCTTGCATGCATAAAATATGAACACGGATAGTTGATTGTACTATTTGCAGTATATACATGTTTTCTAAAATGTGTCTAGTTATGAATTAACTTGATATAATTGAACATTGCTAACATAATCATGTTGCATGCAAGGGGGACTCGCACGTCAAGTTTAGTCTTGACCGAGTTACTTGGTTTCGTTTTTATAAATTCTTAACATTATTGATGTAATGTTACACATGTGAATTTTTGTTAAGGCCTCGTTGCGAAATGTTGCCCTGCAAAATGTTGAGTAGTTAGGTATTATTTTTTATTATTCTGATGATATTAGTGGAACAATAGATAGCCTCTTTGAAATGAGTGTACGATGAGAAGTCGCTTATTATTTAAAATTACGGCATACACTTAAAAAGCACTTACAATTCGTCCCACAAGACATCTGAACAATAGTTCACAAAACTTTCCCTCTTTACGCAACATCATACAATTTTCCAAAGATCGAGTCGTGTGGATAAATCGGCTTTCAAAAACTGCGACCATTGTGAAGAATCGGAAGGAAGCATTCGGTCGTGTGGAGAGATGAAAGGACTAGCCTTTGTTAAACTGGGAGAAACTTAGGCGTTGCGTGATTTCTCTTAGACACTGTTTTAGAACTATATTTTAATTTTAGCCAATTTGAGAATGGTTTTTTTAATCAGTTATTTATATCACTTTACGATTATTTTTTGCTTTATAAAAATCAAAGACAGAATCGAAGATATTATTTATTTATAATTCCATCTAAAAAATCTAGGCGCAAAAGGATAACTTCTTTTAGTTCTAAGGTGGTTCTGGTGGTGCTTGTGATCCATCATGCTCCTCTCACGCGGATTCATAAGTTACAGATGTCTCTGCACTATACGGTTATCTATAATTGACTGAACTGTTGGTGCAGTTGGCAGTGACCTTGCCTTCAGCTTTACTGGTTGCGGATTTGATTCCCAACGAGGGTAAACGTGTTCTATAAACAATTTGTTGATTAATGTATAGAAATCGGCTACACTCACGTCTTATTTTATCTAGTTAGCTCTACTAGTTTCGACCCCTTCCGTGGCACTTATTCATGAGCTCTTTACACGATAACGTCGTCGAGCTAAAGCCATAAAATAAGACGTAAGTAAGCCGGTTTCTATACATTAACTATAAATACATCTCACGGTAGTTTAACTTAAAAAGTATCTGTACTGTAAGTAAGTATACTGGTACTGATTTCTCGACAGACGATAACAAATAATTTTATAATTTACTGCTATTCATATAAATGTAATTCATATAATTGTAAATAAAAAGTAAAAAAAAAGAAAAATATGATTTAAAATTACGTTACCCGGTACCATGGCTACACCCTTTGGTTACTAATTAGTTTTGTAACTGGTAGAATTTAGAAATACCTCGTTACTGGTTTCCGACCCAGTTTTCAAATTTAATACAAAACTACTATTATGTAGGTCAAGAGATTTTTTATTTGTGCGTTCGTATAGTATGTTATTGTTCCACTTTAAAAAGATTGTTGTTGATATAAGACCCTGACAAACAAATCAAGATTGCCAAAACCAACATTAATCTATACTTATTATAAAACAAAGTCCCAAAAGGCTATCTGTATGTAATCGATTTTCTCAAATTCTACTAAGCGGATTTTTATATGGTTTTCACCAAAAGATAGTGCAATACCTTCGAATTGTTTAGGTTTATAGTACATATCGATATTATGTAAATTGTTTTGAACTGATGTCGATCAGTTGTTAAAAAACTTGCTTGCTGAGAGCTTTAGTCGCGTGCGCTGCGTAAACCAGCAAAGTTACGCTATAGAAATGTACTAGAGAATTGTAGATCTATAAAAATACTACAATAAAGCCCGCGATAGCATGTCTCTATCTCTCACGGTTAACTAACAATAACTACTTTTATTTTTTAAATTTCGAAAATTCGGAAAATGTTTCGTAAATCAGTGAATTCCACGCGGGCGAAGCCGTTGTTGGCACAGCTAGTAACACTTGTAAATTCACGTCTTTGCCGGTTAAGAGATATTTGCTTTCTTACGTCAATCGATCGTAGCTTACCGCTATGGATCCGATGACCTCACCACGTTGTTCCAAAGTGAATTGTCAGGTGACACATATTCCAGGAAATCTCCAGGAGTATGCAGGTTTCATTACCTTTTTTTTACCATGAGACACTCGAGGAACTTAAATATCAAATAAGTCCATAGGTATTTTATAAAATGAATATTTTGTTCAAACTCTTTTTGATGAGCTCTTTACATTACAAAAGTACTAATAAAATTATTTTGCTATAATCCGCGATACAGTAAATAGAGAATATATGTAGTGTTAAATGTATAGTGGACTATCCATATTTACATACCCGATACGTAAAAACACATGCACAAACCTCCACCACTTCCACCACAATACACAAGTACTACACACGTTCACTATCGCAAAGCCAAAGCCGCTTTACGATTTTGTCGTGGAGTCTATCTTCTGATGATGCTTCGGTTGCGGGGCGAAACGATTGTTGAGTACATGAGTATACAAGGTAATAAAGTATAAAAGGCGGACTTGACACTAAATTAAGCGTTCTGTACCTATCAACCTTAGGGTCAAACAGAAAATTATAATAGGTGCGGTAAGCAAAGAAACAGAAGAAGAAAACTGATGATAGGCGTAAATATTTACAGAAATGAAAGTCAATCAGGTATAGCGACGTGCCTAAGCAAATGATAAATATATTTTTAACGGTTTCTCTTAGTGTACAAAGTTCGAATAAAATCTGACCGTTGAAAGTGGGTCAAAATTGACTTCAAATCAGTTAGTTAGACATACACACAATCAAACATATAAGAAGATATTGGTGGCAATAATATAAAGCGTGTAAAAACAAATGAGGTTTGAAACTATATTGTTGGTAAGTAGCCATTCTGCCATCATTTCAACAACTAACTAAACTAACTTAATAATATTTTTACATAGAAATGTTCTATCTATATAAGTCCCTATCATTTTTATTTAAATAAATAAATATATAATATAGGACAACCACACACACACAGTCATATGTCCCCCAAAGTAAGCAGGTAAATATTTTTTCTATGGTTGAAAAGACAACTGGTAGTTTTTACATATGTAATTTGAAATACATACTTTAATACATAAATACACCCAGAATCGAAGTACCAACAAATTTAGAAAATTAGAAAATCCTGGCCCTTGGCGGGAATCGAACACGCGATCCGTGGAGCTCAAGACAGGATCACTGCCAACGGGCCAGTTTAATCCTAAACTCCGTACGAGTGTTTTTAAACTTGTTATAGAAAAATGTAACTAGTACTGGAGTAAAAATAGCGTTATATTACTTAATTTATTGGCCAGTCTCGCTAGCATATTTTACCGCTTTCAAACGGGTCCCACTCTTTCCTATCTGTATCATCTTAACCGGTTGCATTTTATATTAGATCATTAATAAAGACCGGACGCGTTATGTGTATACCTGGACATTGCGCAAAGTATCGCACGATCGATACACCGTGATATCAGGCCCAAAAATAAACTCAAATCTGTTGTAGCTGGCAATGCCCTTTGTTGACCTCTTCACGTGGTAAACACCAGAACGACGTTATAGATTTTTTTGCGGGTCGTACTCGTTTTACTTTATACTAGTATGTTTCAACGGCTTCAATCGAATTCACAGCTTCACGGCTTTAATAGTATAAATTAACATTGAATACGTATTGAATAAGAACTTTGTTACGCTGTAGGATTACTTAATCTATAATTATTATAAAACAAAGTCCCAAAAAGCTGTCTGTCTGTATGTAATCGATTTTGTCAAAATCTACCGAACGGATTTTTGTACGGTTTTCACCAAAAGATAGTGCAATACTTCCGGATGGTTTAGCTAAATAGTACATATCGGTATTATGTAAATGGTGTTGAAGAGATCGCGCAGTTGTTAAAAAACTTGCTTGCTAGGAGCTTTAGTCGCGTGCGCTGCATAAACCAGCAGAGATACTCTAAAGTAATGTAATAGAGAATTGTAGATATATAAAACTACTACAAAAAAGTCTGCGATAGCATGTCTCTATATCTTATGGTTAACTCACAATAACTACTTTTATATTTAAAATTGGAATTCTAGAAAAAAATTGTGACGCTGATTTCCACGCGGGCGAAGCCGATCGAACGGCTAGTAAACAAATAAAAGAAACAAAAAACAATTTGTTTACAAGCAATCCGGAGTTAACTGTTCAGAAGCTATCTAGATTGATATTATTTACACTATGATGCCCGCATTTTTATATCTTTAACAGTATACAATAGTCAATCAAGAAGATATATTGGTCAATGAAGTTGAATGATTCGCGTATTACTTAGTTTCATGAAGGCTGAACGGTGAAATCGCGTAACCTTCACCAGAGGATCGCGAATTCATATTCTGGAATGACATCTGTAAGTTTCCTATGAAAATTAATTAATTAATATCTTGGATTCATTATATCCTTTAAGGTAAAGGAATAGGTACATCGTGATTACAACTGCATATTTTTCGATATTTTCTAGGCTATATGTAATCTGACCAGCCAGTTGAGCAGCTTTAATCCTTCATTAATAAATAAGAGAAAGTTTAATAGTAGAATAGAAACAATTCGCTACTTTACTTTATACTAATAAAAGTATATATAAATAAAATTGTTATGCTATAATCCGCGATAAAGTAAATAGAACATATCTGTTATACTAAATGTAGAGTCGGCGACCCTTTTTCATACCTGATACATACTGGGTTTGTAAAACCACATGCACAAGCAGAAATCGCCACCACTATACAAAAGCACTACACACATTCAATATTACAAACTCGACAATCGTTTCGCCTCTCAACCGAAGCATCCTCTAGAGTCCACGACAAAATCTCTAATGCATCTCCTCCGTTGAAAACAAATAGTCCACTCTACATATCGCATTCTATATATTTTCTATTAACTTAATCGAGAATTATAGCAAAGTAAATTTATTATTTCTCTTGGATCTCAGCAAAGGTAAACGCCTAATTCTTTAAATAATTATTAATGTAGTAATGTGGGAATTTTGCATAGTTATAGATATTCTATCATATTATTCCTTCACGAATAAATCATGGTATCTCACAATGTAGTTTGAAATTCACTTCATATACCTACATATATAGAGATGCCCTGACTTTTAGTTCAAAATAGCTAGAGGGCAAGTGGTAACGTCCTCTAGATCTTGTTTCCTTCATACCTGTTTGTTCGACCATCTACTGTATAAGTTACGTTAATGATAAAATAATATAAACGTTTACTTTGAAAATGTTTCTTAGTAAAGGAGATCCTGTAACTAAAGCTATAACAATGATGTTTTTGCAAATTTTTACTATAGCAACCTTATCGGTGTAAACTTCATAAGTACTTACAGTACGGTATAAATACCTATAAATAAAGAGACCTATGATTTATAGGATTTAAAGAAGCAGGCGTTACTTTGCGGAATTCCATATTACACCTATTAATGAATCTAAGGCCAGCATGAAGTAATGCCTAAGCGGTTCCATGTTGGCCTGGGCGAGCAGGGGGAGGTCGTTTAGTCCGTGCAAATCGGACACTCCTTACCAGCTTGGGCTGGTATGCGTCCGTTAGGGATTTTTCCACCCAAGAAAAAAAAATTACACCTATTAAAGAGACCTATGTCCAGCAGTGGACGTATATCGATTGACGAAGAAGAAGAAGCATTCCAAGAAATATTTTCAGTTTGATTGAATAACTTAAGACCTTAACGGTAATTTATAGAATTAGGCATCATTTTGCAGAGATCCATAATACAAAAGTAATGATAAAAATTATTTTGCTAAAATCCGCGATACAATAAATAGAAAATATACATAGTGCTAAATGTATAGTGGACTATTCGTTTTTTCATACCTGATACATGCAGGATTTGTAAAAACACATGCACAAACCTCCACCACTGCCACCACAATACACAAGCACTACACACGTTCACTACCACAAATTCAACAATCGTTTCGCCCCGCAACCGAAGCATCATCAGGAGATGGACTCCACGACAAAATCGCAAAGCGAAGCATTATCCAGACACGCTTTGTTATATAGTAATCGGTTCAACCCCACCATTTATTTTACCTCTGAACACGTACAACAAGCTTGACCTTGACCTTGACCTGCCTGAACGGTACTTATAAGGAAACTGTGCTCTTAATCTATATATTTATATCTTTGACTTAAATTAATTTAAAAACAATAGAAACAAAAATAGAATTCTGTAAGTTTCACGTTTTAATAATTTAATATAATTGTAGGGTACCTTGTAAGCATGCTAGGTTCACATCAAGAAGACTAAAATTATTGTAAGCACTTATGTTGAATTTTGATATCCTCAATTGTATATCAGCTTTGTGAACTAAATTAAGAAGAATCCATTTCACACATGCTATGAGAGTAACGCAATATGTTGGAAGTTTGGTAAATTTTGCAACGATTAATATACTGTTAAATTGCTTGAGTTCAGAATAGCTGTGGGTCCGAGGCAACGCCCTGTATGCCCTGTTCTCTTGGTATATGCTAATAGGTTTGCAGTGCTTACATTAGGTACAATGTTGCGCTAATGGTCGGACAGAGAAACATATTTACATACATATGACTGAATTTATTTATAATAATAAATTATAGATATATATATCTGGGGTTTATTTATAATTCTTGTTATAAATTTATTGTATACATTATATAAATAAACGGGTCTAATCGCGACAAAATCGAATTACCTTTATACAAGGTTCGACGTTTCGGCAGAGTTGCATCCACCGTGGTCGCGAACTGACTGACTGACTGACTGAACAGTCAGTAGCAATAATATAATAGAAAGAGGTATTACGGCAAACAAATGTACCTACTTTAACATAACTTATTTACGCCTCCGAATAGTGAAAACATGAAAAACCAAACATAACTAGAGCTGAAAGATTTATCGTCGGAATTCTGCAACAGTTATAGCGGTCGCGGCATGAAATCTTGTGGTTAAGTATTAGGCAAGCAGTGCGTAACCTAAATTTAGTATCCGATATTGTGTCGCGATATCTAATAATAATTTATTTAGCGTTCGGATAACGAATTTAAATAATTCACTTTTTTAACTTACGCCACGATAACGCCGTGTAAAGAGCTCATGAATAAGGGCACAATAAGACGTGAGCATAGCCGGTTTCAATACATAAACTATTAACTTACATGTACTTCAATATTAAGGTATGGTATGGTAAGGACTCGGATATTTAGTTTTGTTTTAAGTGTCTTTGTAAGAAAACAGAATCATCGACATCTTATCGTGTCGCTGATCATGAGATCACTACGCAACGTATAACGGACTAATTTTTATTATACGTAATATGGTTCCAAATTCTCTCTATTCCCCAGAAACATAACTATTTAAATCAAAGAATAATCAATAAAGTGCCATAGAACATTCAAGGGAGCTTGCAGAAGCCAATTTGCATAAAGAATATTTTGATTTCAACGCAATCTTTAACAGTGTACCCGTTGAATACGAAGAACGTCAATTTACTTTTAACTCTTTCAGTCTGTTAAAAATAACGAGCGATTGAAATAAATGTGTTGATGTACTGATTTCTTTATCCGTTGCTCTTGTGGGTTCTAACGTCGGGTCACGTGATACGTCTGGATATTTATTACAGGGAACCACGAGGCTTGCCAAATAATGGAACATACATTATGAGTTTATAACATCGAATTACCGAATTAAAATTCGCCGTTCCCGAAATACAGGACGTCCGAACGCGAGCCAGATTTGACTCTTACTGAATTCTAAATTTAAATTTAGCGATGTTTTATATTCGATTAACTGTTTTATCGATAAATTAATGTTATTTTAATGATTTATAGAAGCAGGCGTTACTTTGCGGAATTCCATATTACAAGCAATATAACAGAACTAACTACTTTGCTATAATCCGCACGGGTTAAGTGAATGCATGCAAAGCCAATGTGTATGAAGCAGGCAAAATCTACGCACCTTATACATGCAGGACCAGCCACCACATGCACCCCAAGGCGCAATTCACCAGCAACAACGAACACAAAAGCAGCACACACACCCACCACCACAATCTCGACGATCGTTTCGCCCCGAAACCGAAGCATCATCAGGAGGATAGGCTCCACGACAAAAATCGTACAGTACGATTTTTGTCGTGGAGCCTATCCTCCTGATAATATATAACTACACTAAGTTGATAAAATAGCCATGTAAATTTTAAAATACGCAAAATTGTTTTTTTTTTTAAATCAAATATGAATTTTAGATGCCTGCTATTTTACTGATGTGGTAGTTATTTACACATTAACGTCTTATTTAGAAATACTAGATCTCCTAGACACTTTACTTTTTGCTAATACAATCTAACTAATTCTTATGTAACCTGATATTTAATTGTTTCTTTAAGATTGTGTTAAGGTTTATTTGTTATTTTATTCTAGTAATTTTTCAGTGTAGGTAAGTTAACGTAGAGCTATAACCGCATAGGTCCGTGACAACCGTCCTTTATTCTCACAGTATTGTTTTAAATCAGTTGAAAGCTGTTAAAGCAATAACAGTTGTTAACATTTTATAATTTAATGATTTCAATAGTAATATATTTGTATGTACATCCCTAAAGTTCTCACCAATCCCGACCGCTGCGCCCGCGCAGTTACAGAATATAAATAGAGCGCGTAAAAATCACATGTTTCCGTTGTTCCACGCCACTGGCCCAGTCTCACACGTGGCTGCAATTACAAAACAAGATTTATTAACAAAAAAATATATTTACTTTATCGACAAAAAGATTGCGTTGTTCTTACAGAGAAAAATGTTTGTCTTACCGAGAATAACCACCAAGAAACTTGGCGATCGTTTTTTAAACATTTTCAATTTTACATTATTAACGCTGAAAGGATGTCCAAATCCAGGCATTTCTATAATCCAAATAATCTTCAATTTTGAAATTTCCTTTACGTATAAGCATATTTACACTTAATTTAAACCTTTCTGTAAACAGGTCTAGTATGGATTGCGGAATTTTATTGTAAAAGCGAATACAGAGTCAAACGAATGAGTGACTAACTTCGTTGAGTCGCGACATAGGAATCACCAGCTTATTGTGACCTCTTATATGTCTATCGTTAAAATCAAATGTGCATTCCGTATAAGTTTAAGTGATCTTTGCCAAATGTTAATCCTCTGAAAATAACACTTCATGTGAAAAGGCTTCAAAATCGATGAAGTTCAATTAAGCCCCTTCCAAGTCCTAGACAGCGGTCACCCCAGTTAGGTATCGAGGACCCCATCTGGTATAAGTGATGGGGTAGGTTTTGAAAGGGTTATGGCTATTGATTTTTAGCACAAATACCGTTGATTATTTTATTGTTTCTGTAGCTTTCATTGTATCGCAGATTGTCGATTTTACGATATTATATGCATAAATATTCAAACTATATTTTCACATTAGCTTAACATTAAATAGGACAGACAGACCTTCACATTTATAATATTAGTATGGATATAAAATTTTGTATGTTGAAATATTCGTTTTGAAACTTTATATTTTTATTTTAACTATTAATTGGTATAATATTATGTCAAAAGTGGCCACAATATGCTATTAAAGTTAAGATGCGCGTGAATTTTATATCGCAACACTTTTATACGTTGAAATATAATATATATTTTTTATAATAAATATTCAGAAATAAGGTATTAAACTATATTTATCTAACTGCAAGGCAAAGCACTCCTCCCTCCTTTCAGACGGACGATGAAGATTTGCTAAAAAGTTACAATCACCAAGGTGCATCTCGCAACACAACTTATAAGTGGAGTTCATGTGTTGACTCCGCAAATTGTTGTTAAGGATAACTCACTTAGCATATTGGTCTATTTTTAAATTATGTTATGATTATGATACAAAGAGCAAAATTTTTGAATCCTTGACTTTATTAATTTGCATGCTAACCAGTGGCTAATTTAATTTATTTTAGATATATTTAAAATTTTATTAAAATTGAAATACGCCGTTAAGTTGAAACTTTAGTACGCTAGTTGCATTCTCATTGCTTTTTCGAGACACACTAATGCTAGGTCCCCATTGAGATAACGGAATATGCTTATCACAAACTCCCTGAAATAAATTACTGCTTGCAGTTCAAAAGTACACGTACACTTTACCATCCCGAAAAGTTAAAAACATTTTGATACACTATCATTAACAAAAGCACCGCTTTTTATTTTTACCTGACAACGTTCTTTCCTAAGCGTACCATCGAGTCCCATAACATCCCTTTCTCCTAAAGGAACGTGTATAGCACTATCTCTTTTTCCAATCTAATTTCACGTTGTAGAACTGCACAAATCGATGTGTCTCGCCTTCACTTGTTGGGATTATATTACCAACGATATATTTGTCTCGCTTTCGAACCTGTCCTTGCAACGTCGGATTAAATTCGCCTTTTTTGCGTGCAGAGAAATGTGGCGACGCTGGGACAATGGGACCAGTTTAGACGAAGTTAATATCGCTGGAAACGGCGGAAATATTTATGCACGTATCGTGTCTACCGTACAGAGATATGTTAGGGCATAGACCTGTCTAGCGTTTTCTGAATGGAAGCTTTAATTATAACCACAGATTCCGTATTCTACATTCTTTCACATCGTTAAGTTATTTACTATTATGCTGTCTTATGTGTTTACATATTTGTTTAGTTGTCTCATATTTTGTTTTATTTAATTCTCGAAAGAGGTGTTTTTTGTGAGATTTTCGTAATTTAACTGATCGGATTAGCATAAAGTGATATAAAGCTGGTTTTGGCGGGACATTTATGTTCCGATCGTATTGTAGCTAATAGAGATCTAAAAACCAAATTACCTGCATAAAATGTCGATCTGCATCGATTTCTTTAAAAAAATTGAGATAAAATCACTATTGTGTTTTTATCTCGACCTTTTATGCTAGTGTAGGCCGATATCTCATTTGATATCAATGTTAGAAAAATATAATGAAAATGTGCTTATTTTAAAAGGGACCTACCCTATATGATATATGTATGACTTCGTACCGTAAAGTCTTCAATTATGGAGAGCAATTTGTGAACCTCTGCTAGTTTATCATATGACGATTCAAAAGTAAATGTCAGTATATTTATATTTACAATTCGTCAATACGTAGTACCCTTTTCGGTTAAAAAAGAACGCAGTCTTTGCCTTTTTTAAATTTTACATGAAAACCCTTCAATAGGTACTGCAATTCGCGTGTGCGGTGGTGTAGTTATGTAGTGTTTCCGGCTAAAACCTACGACTTTACTGGTAACGGAGGCACAGGAATACTGAACACATCACGCATTCACAATTGTGCAGGTACCTAGTAAAAGTCTAATATACCTGTAAGTTAGCATTTGAATTGTGTCCAACTTTTCTCTAACGGTATGATAGTATAAGGTCTCTACTATATCTCGCTGGATCATCATATTCCATTGCACGTTTCACAGACATTCTAATTTCTGAAAATGTACATTGTGAGACAGGAATTGTCTAGTCTGCAGTCAGCGATTGCTACGTTCCCCGTATGCAGACAAGTAATTTTTTTAGTAAGCGTTTCCTCTAGAAAGTTTGCATATTCCTATTTTGAAAATACATAGGATATCTTGTATCAAAGTGATGTGTACTTTTCGTACTTATACTAAATAAAAAAATTTTTACGTCGCCAATTTTGACTCAGATATTATATTTTATGAATAAGAAAGAACTTAGTAAATAATTTAAACGATTATTGATTACTTATTGATAAGTATCGTTTAATTTTTATATCCTGTATTGTTCCCCTGGTTTAAGAGCTTATAAAAATTAAAATAAACGATCGAACACGTTGCGACCGAACCACGAACGCGGGTCAACTGCTAACCTATCGAACTTAGTGCGCACCGAGCAAATCTGTTCGAAAGAATTTCTATCTATCTATCTATCTATCTATCTATCTGTTCGAGTGGACAATATTAAGCATAGTCGCTCAGCGATACCAGATATAGTCACTATTTAACCTTCACATAAGCGGTACGTTGCTTGCCAAAAGTAATATGATGGATTCCTTCATAGTCTTACGGTACTATTTTTGTCGTAAAGTTGTGGTAAACTTGAGTAAAATTAATTTGACGCACCACACACAACGTTTCACGTTCTGATTTTGAAACGTCATGCAATTTTTCGGTATAGGAGACATACTGAAAGGTGTGTTCACAAACTGTGGTATAGTGTAATGGTGTAATAGCGCACTGAACAAATAAATCAGTTCCGTCGAACCATGTTCGATCGTCTATTTGTGATTTAACGATTTTTCGTGATTCCAATAAAATAGCTGTAATACCTGTTTATTACTTAATACTTAACCCCATAGGAGATACGTAAAAAATGCGCTGTATATTTATTATCGGACCGGTTACAGTTTTATATGTATTTTAACGATGTTTGTATGAGCGATGTATGGACGCTCTGTTGAGGCTCGTTAGAAAGCATTTATTGCTCATTAAGCAACTAAGCAATGGAATTTGTTGGGGACTTTCTACTACCATTATTTTTTTATTACACACTTATTTTAAGCGTGTGCGTAAGATGTTTGGGGCACTATTGTTGATAGTTATATTGAGAGCGACACTTTCGCGCGTGATGTATGAAGGTTTTATTTGCGTGTGAAAGTTTGTATGATGTAATTTTGCATACTCATTTGGTTGTGATCTAAATAGCAATTAATCTACATTATTATTATAGTTTTGGCATCTAGTTTTTTTAGCCTCCTCGCACTTCACAACGGTTGGCTTTATGCAGAAGCTGCGGTCAGGAACTTTTTTTTAATAATTTATTTGAGAAATGTTCGGAAATGTCTATTAAAAAATAATATAATTATTTTTTTTTACAACAAACGCGTATGAAGTCGCGTTCAGAAGTAAATGATAACAATTTTTTTTAATAAATTGTCTTTATAGTTAAACCGTCTTTCCATCAGTATGTAGTCAAATCCAACTATTTATATTATAGTAGAGTGATTTATATGCTATCAAATAGGTGTGAACAAATCTCTATATATAGTCACAATGATTTACTAATAAATAATGGCGGTTGACCAATATGGTGTTTCACTGTAGCGGACTAAGTAATTACCGATGTTACTCTTTCCCGGAAACATTTATCATGGTCGAGGCGTACTTTGCAAGCTCGAGCGCAACGTCGCGTGGCGTCGTTGGGTCCGTACATCCGTTGATAGGACGTGTTTGTTTCATCGATAATATATGTTTTCACTTGTGTTGTATTAATATCGACTAATGTTGTATGAATAAAGAAGAGGCTCAAACACGTACTAACATGTAACACAATATGTCACTACGCGTCCACTCTCACCAATGGCACTGGTGTTACTGACGTGTTGCGTTTTAAAACAGTGAAATGTTTCGTCTGTACATTAGTATTTGTGTGAGTATATTCATGTATGTATTACACGTGTCTTGTATATAAATATACAAGGTTCGATACACATATCTCAACCCGCATGCACTACAGATTTTTTTTCTCCCATCGCCATGGTAAGTTCAGGATTCATTAGGCTAGTTTGACGGTTCTATTTCTTTATAAGACCTCCTCATTACTGACTTCGAAACTTGCATGATAATTTATATATGCGAAAGTCTGTCTGTCCGATATAGTTTGACGATTAATCCGCTGAGCAAATATTGGAACTGGGAAATTCTCCAAACTTATGACTGGTTAAAAAAAGTTATTTTAGTTCGTACAGATTTTAAATTAAGGTGGAAGTAAAAGAGAACATTAATATCAAAGGAATATACATATAAAAATGTAAAGTAATGACTATAATGATGAAGTACAAAAGTAATGAAAATATAATTATACAACAATACACAAGCACTGCACACATTCACTACCACGGTCGCAAGAATCGTTTCGTACCGTAACCGAAGCATTGTCAGTAAATAGACTAATAGACTTCGCAACAGATTACTACTACTACTTTGTGTATTGTTGTATTATTGGTGGCGGGTAGTGCATGAGTTTTTAAGAATTCTGCATGTATCAGGTATGAAAACGGATAGTACACTCTATATTTAGCATTATTATATATTTTCCTTTAACGCGGATAATAGCAAAATAATATTTTCATTCATTTCATCATAGACTAATCATCATAGAGTAATTACTGTAAAATCAGCAGAGTTTGCAACTCATTCATTGGTCCCATAGACCAGTCTTCAGAAGGGTTAAAATTAAGTGTACGAAATATGCTTATACGTGAAGCATATTAAAAATTTGAAGATTATTTGGATGATAAAAGTGTCTGGATTTGAAAACCCTTTCAGCTTCATACAAGACAGCGGTTTAATAATGTAAAATTGAAAATGTTTAAAAGATTGACCGCCGACTTTCATGCTAGTTCTTCTCGGTAAGAGCAACATTCCGAACCAGTTGTAGCTTCATTAATCATATTAATCCTTGACGATCAAAACTGCTTGAAAGAGCTTATTTGAATAAAGATTATTTTGATTTGATTTGATTAGTTTTGAATTATAGCCGACGCAAAGTAACGCCTAATTCTATCAATGATGATAAAGTAAATGAAAGTTCCGAACACGATGTTATTTAATACCACATAAAGGGTATATTTTTAATTATTAAATCAATAACCTAACAGAGCATGGTGTTTGCCCTTCACCTCTGTCTGTCATTTGACCTACTACGTGAGTACAGCTAATGCACTATAGTTTTTGCTACGGTACACCGTATGATTAAGGTTAATGTATGAATTCCATCAATTTTCCTGGAATATACAAGCGAAGTTCAACATTTTTTTCCTTGAATTAGTTGTTTGCACGATAGTTTGTTTTTCGTGTTAATAAAATCAGAAACAGTACATTCAGACGTATGAGCGATTGTATATGTATGTAGACCGGTAAAATGTGACTTTTTTATTTGACTACCGATTGAAATGAAACATACCTATATGTAAAGTGAAACTTTCTACTACATACAGAACAAACGCACAGACATACAGACAAACAAATAAATCTTATCAATAAACTGCATCCTGTTTTGTTTTGTTTCATTCATTCGTGATTTTTACAGAAATTCACTAAAAATTACTAATTAAGTTAATAAATTTATTTATTATTACTTATTAATTATAAATTACTTATAAATTTTTACTTATAAATTTATTTATTATTATTTATTATTTATTTATTATTTAAATTTATTTATTACCCACGACCCATGGAGCTGAAGGCAGAGTCACTGCGCCTACGGGCCATTTATTTATTTTAATTAAGTCATTATTATTCTATCTAAATGTTATAACAGCTATCCCAGCTCTTTTTTCATCTTATTAATTTATATATTATTTATTATAGAATTATTTAAAAAAACACGACCGTTCACATATTTATTCTACTTTTAATCTAGCGACGGCTTTCATAACTATTATTTACATATTTACAATAATCTGTATGTAAACCTATAAGAGATATTCAAAACCCTATTCAGAAATGTTAATGTAATGAAATGGATAATTTTTATTTATCTATTCAATTTTTTATATAAAAGTATAAAATATGTAGGCAGGTACCTGTTCTTGATTACCAAGAACATCAATCAATAGCAGCTGGCAGAACAATGTAATTTAATTTAATGCAGAATTAAATTTTTTTAAGTTTGTACATCCCCAAAAGTAGTTTGACCTATCGATATAACATAAATATATTATAATTTTAGAAGGAAAAACTTAAATTTTCTATCCTGCATGTTAGTAGTAGTTTAATAATATTATTATTTATATAAGTTAAGATCCAATTTATTAAATTTGTAATTCAGTCTTTATTTATCATATATAATAATTTTCATTGAATAGTTCATCTACTATGTACCGTTTTTAATTTTAATCTTTTTTTGTTAACAGGTAAATTTATTCGCGTTTTCTGGTGAAGATAAGTATGAATATCAAAAGATCAAGGCTTTGAATTTGTCATAAAAGGTATTTAATTTTGATTGAAAAGTTTCGAGTCTTCATTGTAATACTATTTTATTTATTTATTTATGTACCAAAATTAAAATATACAAGAAAGTACAGGTAAAAAAGAAAACAAGTACCAAGGATTACTTATCTCTTATAAGAGATCTCTATTTGGTGGTTGCATAAACATAGTATATGTAGGTACATTAATAGTTAAAAGATACAACATAAGAAAAACACTATAAAACAATTATAAATTAAATATGGATAAATCTTTTGCATCTCTCCGTCTAAATTCGATACTAGCTTTAGACATTTAAACACATTCCAATCTCCTATAACTTATATTTTGTTGTGCTTTAATTTTGTATCATTTATTATTCAATAAAAACTATTTGTTTTTAAATTGCTTCTACTTGAGTTGACTGTGTTTAATTACAACTGCCTTACACAAATATTTAAGTTGGCTATCACGCGAATAAAGGCCTGAGTGCTTTTACAAACAGCTTCTGAAGTTATGACCTATAAATGTCCTATACAGGGCAAGAGCACAGTGTAAAGAAAAAAGTATGATACATTTAACTACGATTTTTTTCAATTTGAGGATAAAATAATAATTATTCTATTTTTTCGGCAACCTAGAGTCTATGACTCGCTCGAGTCAATGAAACAGATGTTTCTGATACTTTCAAAATTATTTACTTAAATATTTTATAATAGTGGTTGGTATAATAGTGGGTGGTGCATTGTACTCTTGTTGACTATTATATAAGTTATTCAATTTAAATACAGTATAAAGTGCTATCTGTCTGTATTTTCTCATTATTACGGATTTTTGTACGGTTTTTATTAAAAGGTAGTGCGTTTCTTCAGGTTGCGCGGTTTTAAGGGAACTGATGCGGAAAAAAAATTGTGACACACCGATTTGCATATATATATTAATTTTTAAATTCTAGTCAACCGCCGTTTAATTATTGTAGTAGAAAAACTTAAGTTCATAAACTGAAGTTTGGGGTTTGTTAACTTTAGTTTGCTACACTGTGGCTGGGTTTGCCTTTAGAATTAATATTTAGTATTTCCACTGACGTGACAGCCTTAAGAGGTACTGGTAGACTCGTTATTTTAGACTTTTAAAGTGGATTTATACTTATTTATAGTGACATGTTAGATTAAAATGTGTTACAACTAAAAAAACAGTGGTGACCTGGTTCTTCTAACACTGCCAATATTGAAACGGTCAATGTTTTTCCATATTGAAATTTAGTTGTAGTCCTCGACATCGTTAATTGTCATACCCTAAAGGATTACAACTGGAAAAATTTTGTGTCTTTCTTATCTAAGTAGTAGTATCTAAGTAGTGTAAAGGACCTTCTTCTATAGTGGTAAGATTCTGCGCTGAACTCTTTGTATTTTTCCCCTCAGTGATACTTCTGCTTTCGATTTTTTTACCCTTTTGCGTCCAAATGTTTAGAATCTAGAAACGCTTTCGTAATTTTAATTTTAAAAAAGTTGCTTTTCAATATTCAGTAGCATTTTATAATATAAATCGGTATTGTTCGCCTACTTTTGTATTCTAAAAGCGTTTTAAATCACATTTTGTACGGATTTGAGACCCATTTGATTCTATCTCTGTGTTTGATGTTTCATGCTTAAATCATTTCTCCATTTTTACGATTGTTTTGAAAAATGCGCGATGAATACAAAAATTATTAGTGGAATAGGATCTCTTTTTTGGGTACTTGCATTTTTTAAAATATTACTATCACGAATTTCATATTTGTTTCGATCCAATTGATTAAGAAAAGGATATTTAGCCATCTGCGTAATCTTTTAAACAAACTACTCTATTAGTTTTGTTTATTTAATAAAAAACGAAGTCAAAAAAATTCTTCTTTTACTCAAATTATAAATTTAAACAGAATTTTTTTTTCTTATGAAATACGTAGTGTAAACCTTTTTTGCCCTACGGCAGTATGTTCGAAATGTAATTTATGAATCATATTTATCACGGAACAAAAAAGTTATAGACTTTAAATATGAAAGGTTTATATTAAATTATTCCGTATTATAAAATTCCGCCCACTTCTATAAATTATCGTAACAGGTCAATTTTCCTCAGTCTATTTATACATTGCCTAGCCGTAAACATACCGTGATACCGAGGTGGATGTACAAGGCAAGGACCGCAGTTTAATAAGCAATTAGAAAACAATTTTCATTTGATGCATTACTGGGAATGGACCAATGGTCACTGAAGCGGGCTAATGCCCTGTAACACACTCGACAACGTTGTATCTAATGGTAACCTGTTCTATAAGATGTATTATCGTACATTATTTATACTTTATATTTATATTTATTCACCGCTTCGCCCGCAGTTCTTATAAAATGGTGGGTTAGCTTTATGCTTATCTTTGAAGTCAGTGTCACTTGCAAGTATTATAAACTGTTAAATAGAAAATAATAGATACATTTTTAAAACTCTTTTCTTATTCTATACCGCTGCATGATATTTTAATAGATTTTTTTATTTCTCCTCCATATGCACCATTCAAGGATTACAAATATAATTTTTCAGTTTTCATAATTTTATTTAATGCCGTGAAGTATCCGGCTGCATAGAATAAATAGACCACCCTCATTCCTTACCGAGGTGTCGTTAAAGGTGACTAAGGTAAGTTGATGTTAGGCAGGCGGCCGGTCGTAAAATACGTAGCCAGATCCTGTGACAACATGTTTGTAACGTCTTGTGCCGACCCTACTTAGAGTGGGATAAGGGCAGGAGGAAGATGATGGCTACTTAGTATGGTCCCAAGTTCTTATAATTATTTCTAGAGTTAAAGATTTTTTTACTTTTGATAATCTTTTTTTAATTTAAATAATTTGATAATCTTATTACTTTAATTTCAATTTATGGATACACTGTATAAAATTTCTAGTATTAGCCATTTTTTTTTCTTTAATAAGGTGTATCTACGTATCTGACTGGCCCGTTGGCGCAGTTGGTAGTGACCCTGCCTTCAGCTTCGCGGGTCGCGGGTTCGATTCCCGCCGAGGGCCTACATTTTTTATAAACAACTTGTTCTTCGAGCCTGGGTGTGTATTTGGGGACGGACGACTACACCTAGACTAACATGACTACTTAGATTAGTATTAGTATTAGATTAGTATTTTTTAAATTCTTTTATATTGCAGCAGTACCTAAATAGGTACATTTCAATCACAATCAACACATCGACATCTCATTGAATAGACTTAAAAAAATATGTATAGTTTGAGTAATTATAATTGAGATATAATTTAAGTTCCTAGATATACGCCTTGGATTGGAATTGAAAAGACTTTAAACAATTATTTGTACTATATCATTATACAATACACAACACAAAGTCACATTTCCTATGCTTATATACATATGAGAGATGTGACTTTGTTCTTCGGATAGCGCGAATATATCCCGGAGATATTTATCGTTACACAACACATAAAAAGTTACAGTGTTACAACCGTTTAAAAAATCGTGTGCAGCTATGATTAATGCGAAATCGTGACTATTTATCTCGATCCTAACTATAATCTAGCTCAAACCTACCTATTGTTCTTATGCCCAATTATTACAGGGCGTCGACCCATTACGTTTTGCGATCTATACCTACTCGTAGCGAATGACTTAGCTGATGTAGCTCTACTAATATTCAAATTTAAACCTTATTTTTCAAAAACTTGAGATAAATCTTGCTTGAGTGAATATAGTTAATGATAGATCGAATCGAACATCTAGTTAATAACGTAGTAGTACTTAACGATGGCACAAAAAATACTAATACATATTTTTTTGTCTGCAGTAAAAAATAAATTAAATATTCGGTAATAATCTATAGATTGTTTTTAAGAAGATTTTTCGTTGAAATTACATATTCTAGTACAGGCTCAGCAATCAATTAATGTTTTTTTAATACAAAAGTAATAGTAAAATTATTTTGCTATTATCCGCTATAAAGTAAAAAGGGAATATATATAATGCTAAATGGACCATTCGTTTTTATACCTAAAACATGCAACATTCGTTAACACACCTGCACAAACCTCCACCACCGCAACCACAATACGCAAGCGTTACACAAGTTCACTATAACAAACTCAACAATCGTATCGCCCCGCAACCGAAGCATCTTCAGGAGCTCCACGACAAAATCGCAAACCTTTTTCACAAGTTTTTTTAATACACAAAAATCACAAGTTGATAATACAGTATCAAGTTATAGTCGTATCAAGTTATGATTTTTGTGTAATTAACTTATGTGTAATTTTTGTGTAATTTTTGTATAATTTTAACAGTAACAGTATTATTAATACTGTTTCTGTATTACTTTCGTAGAGTTATACTAAAATAGGGGAGCCAGCCTAAAATGTGTCCATTGTCAAAAAGGAAGCAAATGAAACTTATCTGTGTCTCTTTCTCTAGTATATGAGTTTCAAGTAACTGTTGCAACAACAGTCACTTACAGCAGGCCTACCACCGTAAACTATTGTTGCGACTCAATTGAAGACTTAAACTGAATTGATTTGCTTTTTCATACTATGACGTCTTAAAGACGCATACTTTAAGTCGTTGCCGAATGAGGGTTCGGTATGCGTCCTAAAAACATGTGAGTGAAAGAAACAGAGTTATCATATAACGTTATCATATATAGTTCATATAACGTTGTCCTTTTCAATAGTTCATATAACGTTGTCCTTTTCAAACACATTTCATGGTACGAAAAGAAAGCGTTTCGGTTTAGGTACTGACTTTGAATGGAATCGTTTTCTAAAAGTTCATGGTAGGCCTACAGGCCTATGGCTCTCTTAGTGTAAGAACTCTTCGATAACTTTACCTGAAACTAGTTGAGTTTCTTGGTTGTCTTTATGGATCTTGCGCATTTAGCGTTGCTTCTAATCTCGCTAGTGACTCTGTATAGGCCTTCAGGGCAAATAACATAGTTTTAGTTCTAAAAAAATATATTAGCCTTCTTGTACTTGTACGTTACATGTAGTTTTAAATTAACGTGCTCAAGCTAAATATAAACTCGTATTATGCTAATCAGAGCGCGTTCAAAATGCTTATGCTAGGACCTAATTTGCGTCAAATTATTTATATAAATGTACGAAGTTTATTTTAAAAATAACATTCACGTTTACACTTCATCTATAATGACATAGGTACATTACTCGCACCAAGTTAGAGTTCTTATGTATGATTTCCAACAGATTCAATTTATCAAATTAAGTTTATGAGTCTACTATGAGAACCTCCGGAATTAACTTTTAAGGATTAAAAGTTCTGGACATTATACCACCGCTCAGCCTTTACCTGTCGGATTTGTCATGTTTTCGTTCGGTTAAGATGTAGATGGTAAATGCTTCAAACCTGCTCTTATTGGAGGGTGCAAATCTGAACATTTGATTGATCAGCAGGCCTACCATGAACTCTTATTGCGACTCATTTGAAGACGTCAACTAAATTGTTTTGCTTTTTCGTACCATGACATCTTAAAGACGCACACTTTAAGTCGTTGTCCAATGAGCGTTCGGAATGCGTCCTAAAACATGTGAGTAAAAGAGACAGACTTATCTATAGTTTATATAACGCTATCCTTTTCAAACACACTTCATGTTACGAAAAGAAAGCGGTTCGGTTTAGGTACTGACTTTGAATTGAATCGTTATCTAAAGGTTCATCGTAGGCCTACAGTACTCATTAAACGCGGAGAAATATTAAATGAATTTCTTAATAATCATATAACAATTCGTTCTGAGAATAATTAACTGCTAAAATGACAGGTTATTGTTAAGAGGAGGAATATTGCATAAATATATTCGGGTTTCAATGAAAATTGTTTAATTTAGGCAATTCTACAAACACTAACTACATGTTTTTGTAGCCCCCTTATCTACGGTTCCTTTGATATACTGTATGTTAATTGCGACGTTTACCTAACTTCTGCAAGGTCAGCGTGTTTTAGACTTGCGTAGCGTTCGATAGTTCTAGCAGTAGATTATCTCAAATAACAAGCAGGCGCTGTATGCAGAATGCAAAATAACGTCCACTCTGTACTGCATACTTCATACTTCTCGCCACCCTTCCGACGCCGCAATGACTAATCAAAGTCATACATCAGCCCTCCACTACGCGTCGCCCTAAGCCGTGGTCCGGCCTCACAGGAGGCACCCTTAGGCCGACGTTCCCCGACCCTAGTAGAGCCTCTGCGCTCTACTCTTTGCATTTCGCAACCTCGACGATGCTTCTGCGCTCGCCCGTCCCGCCCGGTGACGCTGTGAAAGCCGTTAAGGCTAACAGCATACAGTCAGTTCGAAAAAAAAAGAGGAATTTATCATGTCCTGCACTACCGGCGTGTATCATTACTACACTCCCCAAGTACATCATATATCTGTTTATCGCGTGAGATTAATGGTGAACTTCTAACATTAGTATTGTTAAGACTTTTTCTTCAATAAAACGCTACTGAAGAATGTTAACTCGTAAAGATTATATACAATTCCCGTATTTGCTTATCTTGATGATAAAAGTTTTATTGCCAATCAATTTTATGTCTCTCAAAAGAGGTTTTAGGCGGATTACGAGTTGCCTTTTTGAGTGTAGGATTTATTTTAAACGACATTATTCCTGATTCTTTTGTGCTTGTTAATATTTAATGCCGTAGCAACGTAACTCGACCTTATTATTGTTTTAATAACAAGCTTATCCATTGCCTCGAAAATGTCAAATGATAATTATAAATGATAATTCTTATAAATAGAATTTTACAAAAAAATACCTTTACATGTATAATTCTGGATTACTGGACGACCTATATCACCTTTGCTTGACATAACTAATGATTTCATATTCACTTTTACGTTAAAGCAGCATTATAATAAAATTTCTGTAACCAGAATTTCACAAAGTTTATTTGGTGTTAGTAAATTCGGTAGTAAAATTTTTATAGCTAGCCGCTGTTACGATCCAAGAATCTCTTTTTGAGGGAATCAGAGCGGATTACGAAGGCCTTAATAATGTTTGTATTAATTTAATCTTAACAGGATTTCTGGGTCTGAAATTTAGTTTTTGATCTAAAAATATATTTTTATATGTCTGAAATGTCAATTCGATACACACGTATGAAAATGTATGTAGCCATGATGGGCGAATGATATGAGTGTGGGATCCTTATCAGAGAACCACGATGTAATCAGGAGAAAATCTGAATATCACTGGAGAATCTGTTATCTGCTATTTTGTGTTGGAGTAGCGCAGTGTAGTTTTTCTAGAAGAATAGCCTTTGCTCAGAAGTGGGATAGCAATAGGTTTCTTATAAAGGTAAGAGGCAGCTACAAAACACAGGTCGTAACTTTGCATATGTAAATATAGTCGGAACTAAAATTCATAAAAGTTTTATCAAGGCAAAACTACGTAAATGAATTTAATTAATAACATATTGATAAAAATGTTTTTGTCTGGTACATTTCCGAAAGTCGAAAAATACAAATAAATCAATTCATACATAAAATCGACTAAACGGTCTCTGTCAATGCAGATCACTGCTGCAATTAATCAAATCAAATCAAATTTATTTCTATCAAATACACAAAGATGGTATTGCAATAAGGCTTAATATTAAAACTTTATATTAACAAACATAATCAGAACCGATTTAAACAATACTCATATTTTAATTGAGTTTGATTCCATTTTTATCCAATATATAATGCTCGTTATTAACAAAGATACACCCAGTGTAAGGGTGAATTGCTTAAGGCAATTGCTATAATTATTATACTAGTTTATGTTATAACTTAAAACCCTGAATAAGTCATTACTTGTTGCCGGTCCGAGAAACATAGACTATGTATTTCAGACGATACATGTGGTGGTTTTATTTATTAGTAGCTTTTACCTGCGACTTGTCCATTTTAACTTCAGAACCGATGGCATGATAGCTATGGGACAGTCAGGCCATTCTATTATCTCTACATCAAAAATCACAACTATCCATTATTCTGTTGAAACTTAAAGAAGGAAAAACAACAAACAAAGACAATTTCTCATATATAATATCAGTATTAAGTACAAAACCGACTCATACAAGTTTATAAATACAATTACAAAAAATGCAACACTTTTCTTTTTATTTTACAGTGTTATATATAATCGATACGTACCTATATATAATAAAATATAGTATATAGGTATATATACTATATGTATATGATAAAATTTATAATGTTATAAATTACTGACCCGGCAAACTTTGTGTTGCCATATAAATTACTTAAGATTTGACTTGACTATGACGCACCCGAATAAAAAAAACTTTGATAGGTTGATCTTAGATGGCGCTTTTCAATGTCTTCCTATTCCTGCAGAATAACAGGATTTCTATAGCCTTTATGATACCCTGGTGTATAAGGAATAATTGTGCCTAATTTCATCGATATTGGTTCAGCGGAGTCCCCGTGAAAGAGTAACAAACATACATCCATACTCACAAAATGGCAGTTTTATAATATTAGTGGCATAGGATAATAATTAAAAACATGCATATTCCGTTTTTAATTTGAATGAAAATATAATTAACTCATAAACATAGTTGCGTGTGATTATCTAATATATTTTAATTTTAAATGTCTTAAGTGTGGACCCGAACGTAATTGATATTTCATCAATGAACATAAAACGCTTCACTTCCTCATTTCGAATTATCTATTTAGCGGAATGCCCTTCAAGTTTTCGTTTCCTGTGCTCGATGATCTGGTTACCCACTAAGTGATAAGAGCGACATGTGTGAGATATCTGTGATACTAGTATGATATATTGTGATCTAACCTGGCTCTCTAGTGTTAGTATAGTAACATAAACCTGGTAACGACTCTTCTCTCTCAACATTTACATATACAATAAGTATCGATCTTATATGCTGACGACTAAGTTACGACCTAGTAGAGTTCCTGCGCCCTACTCTACGTATTTCGTAACTTCTTCTATTCTTTCGCGCTTGCCTAGTGACTCTCTAAAAGCCATTAGGGCTCACGTTATATTTTCAATACAAAAAAATTAGTATCATATTTGCCTTACTTAGGTATACCTTTTATTTTTTAATCCGATCTTTCATCTATGTGCAAATCTATGTATCTAACTGGTTCTGTCTGCATTAGCTTTTCTCTATCCCACATTTCACATTCCAAAGGCATCAATTATCCTTTTTGTATATACTGTACAGTACAGACTGTTCCAATGTCAGTTCTTATTATTGGTCTTTAAATATATTCTTTTCTATTTTTTTAAATACCAGACACACAATTTCATTGGTAGTCCTTATACCAATGAAACTTATTATATATATATACATTAACAAGAAAATAATATTAATATTTTGCCAGTGCATTGTTTAACATCGATATAAACGTCATAAGTACTTACACTTACTACGGAACCATCTGTGAACTTTCGTGCACACACGCACAACACACAGAATTATTCATTCAGAATCATTTATAATACCTTAATTATCATGCAGTCGATAGCGAGAGGCCGATGAATGTTTAGCTAATTCGCAGACGAGACAACAAAGAGCTGATCTGAATCGCATCAAACATCTGACCCCGCGGACAATGCGGATAGCTTTAATCACAATCATCAGTTTAATGATCGCAATTGTCATCGAGATCGCAATCGTTAATTGATAAATTAGATAAAACGAGTGAAAGTGCACCGGATTGAGCAACGCGTGCTTGAATTGATTCATACGACATCATTGTTAAACGGAGCTCAAGTTTTGGCCTCTTTATTGTCAGAAGACAAAATACCTAGTGCTTGTTACCTCTAAGTTTAACGGTTAATTTTTCTTAGCTCTATGACGGTATGGTAGTATTTCTAATATAAGAATGAATTTTTGCCTCTAAGAGTTATTTTATAGGTGAGCTAGTTCTAAAAAGTAACCATTAAAAATAAAGATATAGCAAACGAAGCTACCCTCATCATTAATCTTCCCTCTCTTATTATTTATTGCAACTTGTGGTATCCGCGACTTAGTTAGCGACTGCTTAAGCGTTTGAGTACACGTAATAATAAATACAATATGTGTTTTTCCCTGTTTGCTGAGTTGTTTTCTCCCTGAGAAGCGGGTTTTTAGTTATTCTATATGCTATTCTGGTGTATAAAGTAAAGGCCTCCTCTCTTCGCTTTCGGAGAGAAGGATTGGAGCTAACATCTACCAATGAGCTGCTCTAATGCGGACTGATAGGTTACTCATATCCCTAAAATTCTCAAGAGATATGCAGGTTCCTCTCGATGTTCTCCTTCACCGAAAAGTGTGATAAATTACAATTATAAATCTGACACATAAGTTTAAATAGAAAACTCATTGGTGCCTACTCGGGGTTTGAACTCGTTATGCCCTTGAAAGACTTACCACAGCTTCCGCTCGCAATTTATGTTTTGTCAAGCTTTAATTTTGACAGAATTAATTTAATGTTGGTCCAGTAATTACCTGGCAAAACGTAATTGACAGATTTTCGAATTTGTAACATGGATGCTATTAGAGTATACAAAAATCTTTTGATTTGTTAAAATATTATACAACCTGATGTAATTATAGATTAACTCGTGTGGTCACAAATACGCGTATACAGGAAGTTCTTACTTACCGCAAGACAACATGTCGGTAACAACTTGGGTGGCTGCACTTGGCTAACTCTGAGAGATTATGTATGTTGCAATGACCGACGGAAGAGCTGACCCACGCGTGTCCCTATTTATAACTAGCTCTTACACGCACGTTCCGTCAAAAGAGATGAATGCCTGCCTCGGTTATAATAATATATTCATTTATTTAGGACAACTTCGACCTTGCAATAGATAGCAATGACCAAATGTTATCGCAGAGTTTCTTACTGACTCTCGGTAGGACCAATTTTCCTAACAACGGTTAGAGTTGCCGAGCATTAATTTGCAAGTGTACTTGAATGAAGAATATTTTGACTAATTTATAGAATTAGGCGCTACTTTACGGAGATCCATAATACAAAAGTAATAATAAAATTATTACTCCACGAGTCTATCTCCTGATGATGTTTCAGTTGCGTGGCGAAACGATTGTTGAGTTTGTGATAGTGCATGCTTTTTACGGATTCTGCAAGTATCAGGTATGAAAAAGTATAGTCTATATAAAATCATATATTTTCTATATGATTTATCGCGGGTTATAGCTAAATAATTTTATTATTACTTTTGAATATTTTGATTTTGATTTTGACATTATATTTTTTTGTATATGCCACAAAATGCTTAATACTCTTTCTTCATTTAAATAATAGTTGGACAGAAGAGTTTTTAGATCGTTTTACATTGATCCCTTGTAAAAAACCTTGTAAAAAAGGTAACTCGATTTTGCCGCGATGTGACCGGTTTATTTATATAATAATATGAATCAACTAAGTTTAAATAGGTGTGTTATTTGTTTAAGAACTTCGTACAAAATTCTTTACGTTTGTTTTATGTATTGTTCTTTCTCATCCGAATGGAGCGACGACTAGTAATTTGTATTATAGAAATAATCAAAAGGCTGGAAGACGTATGATATTTTTTATGTAAGTACTGAAATCAACGCGAATGCAGTCGCGTTGATTTCAGTACTTTCAGAAAACTAGTTATTCTATAAATGGGCGTATAATAAATTACAAGATATTCTTTTAAGCCATTCATGAATAATAAATGTACTGCAAAAAAACCCATTGTAATAAATCATATTACCGAAGCGTTCAAATAGGTTGAGTGAATTTAAATCAATTCGAGGGGAAATTGTGTGCGCGCCCCCTCATAGATATTGTGTACGTTATAACCATACTAATGAAATATATAAATGGAAAAGTATATGTCAGTCTGTTACGCTTTCAGGGCCAATTCTGCTGAAGTAATATAGTTGAAATTTGGTACAATTGAAGTTTGTATACCGGGCTTTCAAGATGAAATATATGTGATCAATGTTCTTAAAATTTACTGAAGGTATTTTTGTACGATTTTTACTGGAAGATCGTGCAATTCTGGAGTAAGATTTTGATTAATAGAACATTTGACTTCCCTTTTGGTTAATAGAACTTTGTGGCATAGATTTCCACGTGGGCGAAGCCCAGGAACATAGCTATTATAGAATAAAAAAACTTTACCTTCGGGAATAGAAAAACATTTAAGTATCTAATTTAGGGTAATTTAACACTAGAGTTGATGAAAATATACATTTTTAACGAGCAGCAATTTTATATATATTCCTGCTTCATATATTATGTACACAGCAATTTTTCATGCTCCCTATATATATTCTCTCGATTAACAGGAACTCTGAACTAACAGGGTGTGACATGAACGTTACGGCTTGATAGGTACGAAATATTAAAAACCTACCCTCAATTGTGTCAGTTTATTAACGCATTCAGCTTAAAGCTCCCGCATATTATATACCGCAAAAATACCTTTTGTGTTGCTAGAATTAACTTCGCTTGCATTCCATTATGAACTTAATTATCATAGAACAAGAATGCATATTCCAGTTAACGAAGAAACTTTATATTTTCGATAATAAAATTGCAAGGCCAGACGCGCATTTTTTGTTGTATTTTTTTTAATTAACCAATTTTCTATACGGCATCAAAAATACTTGGTATTCAAATCTATATTTAATTTGAAATAAGCGTTTCGATTTTGCTCTCTTTTGATAGTGGATAATTTAAATTTTATCAATATGCAATATAGAACATAGAGGTTAACGGTTTGTGAACAAATAATTATCAATTATTTATTATATTTTGTGTGGGCAACACTAATGTGTTCTGATGTGATCAATCTCCATTAGGAAATGGATCCAATGGAGGAAGCAATTCTAGAAGCTGATTTGCTATTTTGTCGTGGAGTCTAGGTCTGCATTTAACGGGTATGAAAAAACGGATAGTCCACTATACATTTAGCACTATATATATTTTCTATTTGCTGTATCGCGGATTATAGCAAAATAATTTTTATTATTACTTAGAGTAAGTTTTGATGTTGAGAAATATTCAATATACGGAAAGATGAAGTGTTAATATTCATAGCTGTATTGACTAAGTGTCTTTCTTGACTTTACAATTTTAGGGATAGGATTTTATTTTATTTTACCATAAACCGAATTACATCTTTTTAAAATATTAATAACAAAACAAAGCTTTATGTTTCTGAATTTGGCTAATTTAATACACATACAGATACTCAGTCGATTTATTAGTTAACAGACAGTTACCATATTATATTACACACATTGTAGTACATAGTTAAATACTACTTAACTATATACCTACAAGCCGATATAGACGCTTTCAGATTTCTAATTAAAGCTTAATTATAAGATGTACGTACTATATATTTGAGAAGGTCAAAATTAATTTAAAACATACTGAATGAGTAATTAATAATGAATAAAGAAAAAAAAACTGTTAGCGGAATTCCGCAAATATCTGTTAAATAAGTTTAAAATGATTTGTGAGTCAGGCCTGTTTTTTTTCTCAAGCATACAAGTTTCAAGTATAAAGTTTATTGCTTTTTTTTCACGCACGTTGCCGATAAACGGATTTATTATTTTCCTTACCGTAAAGAAAATGATGATTTGTTAATATCAATAAACGTTTAAGTTTTTATAAAAGATTCACAGATGCCTGAAATTTATAAAGGTTAGATGCTCTAACCGTTTGGATAACACGACTTAAGTCTTATTTATCATTAACTCTTATATTCCTAAATATATTTATAAATGATAGCCGCAACATCGTTCGGGCCAACTTAGACGTTTGAATGCCTTTAATATCATCATTCTCCTGCTCTAATTCCACCTCCCACGACCTCTAACTGGGGTCGCACAACATGTTATCTCATGATTTGGCTACGTATTTTACGGCCGGCCGCCTGCCTGACGTCAACTTACCTTAGTCGCCTTTTACGACACCTCGGTAAGAAACGAGGGTGGTCTATTCTAATAATAATTCTAATAATCCTTTAATAATGAACATGTATTTTCCCTGGTCCCGAAAAACACGTTTTTTTAAAAATCCTATGTGTTATGTCCGGTGTATACCATTTAATTGAACCTAATTTCACCAATATTGGTATAGTAAAACAAAACAGCACATAGAATTTGGGTTAAAGCCACGGTAAAGCTAGAACAGGAGGGAAACAACGTTCAACCAGACACATATGCCGTCTCTGAGACGGCATATGTGTCTGGTCCCCTACAAACTAATAAAAATACTAAGTAGACCAAATTTACAATTTCTAGGAAGACCTATTTTTGTACTGCTTACAAAAGGGACCATGCTAGTAATCAAGCGCTATAATATAAGTCTACCAAACTCGATTGCTGGCAAGATATCCATAGCAGAAAATGAAAATAAAACAAAATCAGAACAGAAAATAAAAAATTAGCATAAAAGGAGTATTTACACATATATACTTAGTAAATATCAGGTAAAACCGATAAATAAGCAAAATATATAAATAATGTAATCAAGTACAGTATTGTAAGAAATAGTAAATAAAGGTAGAGTAGCAACAGGATGTTATAAAAAGTTTATTAGAATTTTGATAGAACAGATACAACTTAGAAAAATTAGAGAAACTTAAACTAAAGCCAAATTATAAAATAAAAATTAAAACATGGTGGAACCGCCCACGACCATATTAAAGGTATGAAAATAATAAAATGTATAGTACGACTAATTGTAAGACTTAAACTCTTCCGGAAAGAATCTCCGCATAATATTTGTTAATATAGAAATAACCCTAGTAATAATAAAATAGTAAAATAATATTGAATAAATAATACTGTAAATAGTATATAATAACATTTGTAAAATAATATAGTTATAAGTAGCATAGATGAAACGTTAGAATTAAAAATAAAAATAACAAAAAAGTAATAATGTATGAAGGTAGAAATAAGATAAACAATGTATAGAATTACTTACATAGTTTAGTATAGAACATGTAACTAGAATAAAAATAAAATGATAAAACACGGCTCTGACCCTTATGTTAGAGGAAGCTGAAATAAATAAAAAAGTATATATTTATTGGTATAGTGGATTAGTAATGAAAGTGTAACAAACTGACCTAACGTGATGGACTTGCGCATTTATATTATGGATTTAAATAGTTTACAACTTCCTTCAAACTTTATACCATAACTATTATACTCATATTAATTTGTGATTGTTTTACTTTTCTATCTTCAGGTTAGTATTGATTGGAGACGACGCGTGACAAACAACTGAATCTCCTGCACCAATACCATCTACTCGTACAAACCTAAAAATTCTAAAAAACGGTTTTTTAGATCAAGGTGAAATGTGCGGTCAACTTTAACCTTGGATTTCTTGCTAAATGTAGGTTTTTATGTAAAGTTGTCTGCGTTCACTCGTGCGCAGACATTAAAGTTCTTCGCGGAATCGGCTGATGGTGCCGTCTTTGTTTTAAAAGGCGAGGGGTCGAAGCAAAGTAAAACGTCTCGGTTATTATAAAGCCGAGTAAATAATATGTGTTATTAAGAATTTGTTGTATGCATAATAAGTTTGGCGTATTTAATAACTGTAATGTATTTTTTGGTATCCTAAATTATCAATGTAACAGTCTGTCTGGTATTTCCGTTAAAATAAAACCAATGATGATATATATGAAACTGTTTTATTCAGTACATTTTTTAAATCTTAATAATAATTTAGTATAATATAGAATTTATATCGATTTCCACGCCGTATGATCTCGGGCTATCATTATTGCCTAATGTCCATTCGATATTTTAACTATGACTGGCCTGTTGGCACAGTGGGTAGTGACCCTGCCTTCAGCTCCACGGGTCGCGGGTTCGATTCTCGCTGGGGGCCAACATTTTCTATAAAATAATTTGTTGGTTCTTCGAGCCTGGGTGTATATTTGTATTTAAAATTATATATGTATGTAGTAAATTTACCAGTTGTCCGTCTCCCGTAACACAAGTATTAAGTTACTTATTTTGGGGATGGGCGACCGTGTGTTTTAGGATCCCACATATTATTTATTTCTATATATTATTGCCTATCACCAATTTAGCTTCACGGCACATTGGCCTCTGTCAATTACTTATATTACGAATATATCAAGCTGTATCCAAGGCATCGATCACGTCGACGTAAGTTTGAAAATATTCTCAATGTCTATTTGTCATTTCCTGTTCCCAAGGATTTTTGAGCTTTATATTAGCCCGGTATAGTATAAACCTTCAAAAGCGACCCAAAAAAAACTTGTACCCAATTTCAACTTATAATTTTACATTAGTTTTTTTATAATATCTTCGTAAGGAACTCTATAAGGTTACAGTGCCCCCATAATATATATAACACAACGCTTCGTGGAATCCTCGATAAGATCAACTGTCAAAAAAAGTAACCGCATTACACCTCTGCGCAACTTATTAACTACAGTTTTTTCTTAACTACGGGTAATGTGTTTTTAGGGTGTATATTGCGTTCGTAAGTCGCTTTATTGCTTTAGGCACGCTATCACGCCTTTATTATAGCATTTAGAAAAGATAACGTGTACAAGTGTTAGAGATTTTTTGAGCAGTATTTGTTACACTTCACTATTGTAGACACATTGAACGCTGACACTAGACTCACTAGAATAGGAACCACTGGCTTATTTATAACCTTTGTTGTTTGCATTCCCGTTTTCGTTTTATGAAACAAATGACATTTGACTACTTCCGTCTCCCACAAATTATTAAATTATTCCTATTAATTATGTTTCTTATTACATAATCACATAATGGTTAATGTATTTAAGAGTATTTATAAGCGTATTTAACCATCATATGCGTATTAACCTCATAAAACTAATATATTTCTACGACTACGAAATACCTCTAAGGGATCGATTTAATGATTTCAATATTGTATAGAACCCTGCATAACCCCATATGGCATGTTAGATGGTATGAGCGCTATGAGTTCCAGTTATCGCACACTTATTATTAAGGTGACCTAATTCAAAAAAGTTGTTTTGTAGCAAATTATGATAAAGCATAGCGTAACGCCTACAAAACTCGTGAGTTTTAAAGAGACCCATAACTTGGAACAGCAAGAAAACACTAGTTTCTTTAATAGTGCGCAGCGTTATGTCTTTGATGGCATTGCAATAAGTATTACAATACATATATGTATTTAACTCAATGAAGCCTAATTTTGAATTCGGTCAGTTTTATACTAAGCGTGCGACATAACTCTATGTGCACTACGAAGTTCTATACACTGTATAAAGTGGTTTAGTCTTATATGCAAATCACTCTACATATAAAACGTTCCAATATTTGCTCATCTATACCTATTAACTATGTATCGCATTACAGCAGAAAACCTTTGATCAGTGCAAGTTTCCAGTAATAGTCTCCGATATCCGAAACCTTAGAGCTAATCTGCGAGAAATGGAATGAGTTATGCTTAGTGTATTTACGTGTTGAAACTAAATATATGAGCAAAGTACCTACATAGTTTGAGAAAGTGATGAACGTTGAGATCTGATAGTATTAAAATGTCAACTCTACATTGATAAGCGACTCATATGACTAATATGCGACTTCAAAGTCACAAGGAAATGCTGAATTTTATAGATCGAAAGATAGATCTATAGTACAAATTAAAAATCTTTAGATGTCGAAACGAATGTTCAATGTACTCATTCCTTAAAACTGTTAACAGATGGCGTTATTCAAAAGTAATTTCGCGAAACATTTGTTAGAAAGCGGTCATAAAGTTCCTAATGACCATTGTTTCGAAATCCTGCACACCTGTGAAAAAAGCTTGAAATTAAATATTTTGGAACAATTAGAAATCATTAAGCATAACAATGGCACCCTCATTAACGATCAGATAAACGTTTCAAGTTCAAGCGTGTTCCACGTGTTCCGAGGTAAAATAAAATAAAGGGTGGGGTTGAACCGATTACTATATAACAATGCTTGTTTGGATAATGCTTCGCTTTGCGATTTTGTCGTGGAGTCTATATCCTGATGATGCTTCGTTTGCTGGGCGAAACGATTGTTGAGTTGGTGATAGTGAACGTGTGTAATGCTTGTGTATTGTGGTGGCAGTGATGGAGGTTTGTGCATGTGTGTTTACGTATCCTGCATGTAACGGTTATGAAAAAACGGATAGTCCACTTACATATTTTCTATTTACTGTATAGCGGGTTATAGCAAAATAATTTTATTATTACTTTTGTATTATGGATCTCCGCAAAGTAACGCCTAATTCTATAAATTAAGATGGCGTTATTAGTGTAACATTGTGCTATTAATAGAAAACATACAATAATATATTTAAAAGACTACGTAGCGTAGCTTCTTCTTAAAAGGGTAAATAGATCATTTAGTGCTAGATACAGTGGTATTAATTTTGCGAAATTCCATAGAACAAAAGTTATGTTTGGATTATTTTGCTATAATCCGCGTTTTTAAGAAATGTTAAGCTGTGTTGGAAGCAAAACCGTACCTGACGATGATTCGGTTACGGGGCGAAACGATCGTTAAATGTGTGTATTGGATGTGTGTAATCTTCCATTTATATGGCATAAAAACGGTTTTGCCTTCTACATTTAGCATTACATAGATTTTCTTAATAAACACGGATTAGAGCAAAATATTTTTCCTATTATAACTTTAGTAATAGTACTGCTAGGTTCAGAATGAGTATGTTCAGAGTTGATGAAGAGAAATAATAACCCCATTATAATAAGTATTGAAAAATGTGACAGTATTATTGAAAGATCTTTATTAGTTGTAATTATTTAAATGGCAACGACAGCTTTTACGTGAGGTCGAGTTTCTAGTGCCTTGAACCAACCTTGACGTAGCAAACTGGTTGCGACGCCTTGAACCAATGATTCGACGAAAGGTTTCCAATAAAAACTGGTCCAATTATAGTTTTCCCTGTACTGTTTAATTATTTACAGTATTGACTGGATGAGGGCCGCGTTGACGCAATTGCTGTTTCGATTCCGAATACAGTTACCCTGGGGTTCAAATGAGATGTTGATACTGCATCATATGATAAAAGAATATCCTGTATTCAAGTAAACTTCTAAACAAGTGCTTTTGAATCGTCAACTTTACAGATGGTTCGGAAAGCAGTCCCTACCGAGAAGAGCCAGCAAGAAACTCGGCGGTTACTCTTTTCAAATATAATTCTTATAACTAGTTACATTTAGTCATTACTATCTTGTACAGGGTAGAGGAGTAGCTACATATATCCACGCATTCTTATCATCCTCAATAATATAGTAGGATTTTTGTATCAGCCTCCCTGTAACAGTGTTTTTAAAATGATGTAATGGCAAAAATAAAATTGATTACGAAATATATTATAGAATCTTATACCCATTTAAATATTAATTTACAACTTGGTCCCTATCTGTGGACTATGTGGAATAAGAAAGTTCATAGGTCCAAATCGGAAACGTCAAGATCCGTAGAGAAACATCAATTTCATAGCCAACGTGTTGCGAAACTGAAGTGGCACTTGGCGGTAACCATAGCACAAAAAACTGAGAAGCGTTGATCCTGAGTCGTCTGAAGGCGACTCTGCACTGGAAATCTACTTTCACTTGGCTACTATCGGTTGAAAAACAAGCTAAATTTTAAATTTATCTGCTTGTTCTTTTAATTTCTTTTTACCAAAAATATATTCATTAGACACGTTACTGCAATTCGAATTAGAAGTTAATCCCGGGAATTCTCTAAGCTTGTACCGGTTTCATTACAATGTTTTCCGTTAACCTGAAACGATTGATAAAATGCAAATGCCAATTCAGCCTATAAGTTTTAAGAGAAAATTTATGGATTCCTAGATGGAGTTTGTGCCCACGAAGCCTTGCTACCTACTGGATAACTTATTTAAGGAACAACCTCTGTTTTATTCTTCACGTGATAATTATTTTAATTGTGTAAACGAGAGTCCGGTTACCTTCGAAGTTTTATCGTTTTCATATAAAAAATATATGTGGAAGTTGTTTATTTCCTATATTAATTTTTTCATTTAAAAAATTTTTTTCGCGTTTATGTCCAGTACATTGAACTGATTTGCATTGCATTAAAAGCTATTTATGCAAATTCATGATTACGGAAGGCGGTTGGCTATCGATTGCGAAGTCGTTACATGTATTGATAGACGCTTAGATTTTCTCGTATAATGTTATAGCACGTTACAAACGTTTGATATAATATCCCTTTGTTTTCCGAGCACGTTGTACGATCACGTGACTAATGTTGCGTCCGCGCTTTTTAAAACTGCGTCCTGCGTCGTGAATCACACGCGTACCGATACAGGAAATCTTTATTGACGTTAATACGCAGCAATAAATGAGACCTTCGCAGAAAAACCGCATTATGATTGTGTGTAATGTAAATAAATACGACTGATCAGCGGAATGTTTTGAGGTTAATTAACTTCGCACTATGTTTTAATTCTGTATTAACTTGTGTAACGAATGCCTTATAGCATTTGATGTCCAACGTTGAGAGATATTTTAACACGCATTAGCTACTTTTCACTACTAATTTTCCAATAAATTTTGGTTCCTCATACACTAAGATATAAATGAAATAATGCTTGATAATATTATTTATTGATATTTAGTGGTATCCGCAACTTCGATCGCGCTAACGTTAAAACATTGAAGTATATTCAATAATGCAATATGTCCTTTTTCCTTTAAGCCGAGAGAAAAATACTTTTTATTCTTTATGTTACCCTGGTGTAACAGTTTTAGTTGTACTAAATTTCATTAATATTTAGCACATGAATTGTCTGCGATGATTCATCGTTCGCCTGCTGCCACTATAGAAGCTAAAAGCTTCTGTACGTACCTGCATAAAGACAATTCCACAAATAAAATATCGACTCCAGAGCTCGCACATTCACTCACCAATTTTTTTCATTCAGAGTTTACTCTGAAAAAAAAGTCGTAGTGAACTTTACTTATGCACTAACTGAACTCAACTTATACATTTTTACTTTAAGCAGTCAACAATATAAAAAATATATTATTTCTTACTTTCTGTAAATAGTGGAAAAGTTTCGTGTTGCATCATAATTTAGTCGCGTGACAAAAGCTTTTTAATGAGATCGAAGTATCCTTTTCCAGTCTTTGTTCATTTGTTCCGTTGTCTTTTTACAATATTATGCGAAATGATATCGCATGAAACAACTTCGTACGTAAATTCGTTATATTAATATTGAAATATATGATACAAGTCTGGTTTCGACCTCCTCCAAAAATAAAATAGTCTTTGACAATTTAAAACAAATACTCTGATCGCCACCAAACTTTACAAGATTATCCACTGAGTTAATTTAAAGATTGTCTGAAAATAACATTCAAATTGGCCTAGCCGAGTCTATAAGGGATATACAGACAAACATTTTTTTATATTAGAAGTAGAAGATTCATTGAGAGCGCACTATTATTATTTATTAATTTATGAATCTATTATATATACTATTAAAAGTAAAAGTAAAGTAGCGGCCTGTTACAATCTCACTGCTGAGAATAAGCCTCCCCTCTCCGTTTCTGGAGAGAAGGGTTGGAGCTAAGACCTATCAAGCTGCTCCAATGCGGATTGGTAGGTTACACATATCTCCAGAATTCTCTAGAGATATGCAGGTTTCCTCACGATGTTTTCCTTCACCGAAAAGCATATGATAAATTGCAATTATCAATTAGACACATGAGTTTTAATAGAAAAACTCATTGGTGCCTGCCCGGGTTTGAACTCGAGTTCCCCCCGAAAGTGTCGCACGGTCTCGCCGCTGGGCTATCACAGCTCTATATATACTATTATTATAAACTAATTATAAGTACTGCTAACTACTAATGGTATATACAAGTATATAATACTTATGTAAATGGGCCATTCAATTCTCGTAACTTCGGTGCACAATAGTGTTTCATTTCCTCTACCTTGGTTGACATGTAGACAAACACCATTTGTCATCACCAACAAACAACACGGTAGTCATAAGTTAAAATTTGAAATTACGCATAAAGCACTTGTTATATAGAGGATAGTTAAAACAAAGCGAAGCATATAACGTCGCGTAGAAAGATATCGTTCGCGGAGGCTGCCAAAGTGCCAGCACAGTACGTCTGCTGCCAAGCAATTACACAAACTCGGCAGACATGATGCCTAATACGGGATTCCTTAGATTTTGCTCATCCAATGTAATTTATAGAATTAGGCGTTACTTTGCGGAGATCCATAATACAAAAATTTTACGAAACCTCAAGAAATGAGGGTGGTCTATTCTATCCAGCCGGATACCACACGGCATAGATTATAAAATTATATTATGATTACTATATTATTTTGGTAGTATTTAAATACATTGGATCAAAGTAATAATAAAATTATTTTGCTATAATCCGCGATACAGTAAATAGAAAATATATATAGTGTTAAATGTACAGTGCTATCCGTATTTTCATACCCGATACGTGCAGGATTCGTAAAAACACATTCACAAACCTCCACCACTTCCACCACAATACACAATCACTACACCCGTTCACTATCACAAACTCAACAATCGTTTCGCCCCACAACCGAAGCATCATCAGGAGATAGACTCCACGACACAATCGCAAAAAAATTATTAGCCTTCTTGTACTTGTACGTTACATGTTGTTTTAATTTAACGTACTCAAGCTAAATATAAACCGATAGTCCACTGTACAGTTATTTATTTATTTATTTTCAAAAAAGAGCAACAAAGACTCAGTGTTTAGTAACATAAAAAGAAACCTAAAATTATGTTAGTACTTAACCTAGTCTTAAACTATTTTAAACACTAATTAATTTAATCATTCCTGCGATATTCCACTCGAAATGGCGCAGAAATGTCTCACGTAAGTGTAGTCCAGTCTGCTAGCAATTAGCTTCAGGATGCTGTTGGAGCTGCTCCATAATCGACGCACCAGGGATCCACATCTTTTGCTCATCGTAGCAGCAAAACAGTCTACTCGCGCCGCCGCGAACATCCCTGATGCGCTGCAAAAACGGGTACCAACCCCATCAGCACCCTGAAGGCGTTATTATATTGAACGCGGAGAGCGTTGTAGGCTTTTTTGGTGTACTTAGCCCACAAGTTGCACGTATAGAAGGTAGTGCAATAAATTTAACGTTATATATATTTTATATTAACTTTATCGCGGATTATAGCAAAATAATTTTATTATTACTTTGATTCAATGTATTTAAATACTACCAAAATAATATAGTAATCATAATATAATTTTATAATCTATGCCGTGTGTTATCCGGCTGGATAGAATAGACCACCCTCATTTCTTTTCAAGGTGTCGTAAGAGGCGACCAGGGTAAGTTGACGTCAGGCAGGCGGCCGGTCGTGAAATACTAGCCGAATCATGTTACAATATGGTTAATACATGCTGTGCCGACCCCACTTAGAGTGGTATAAGGGCAGGAGAATGATGATGATTTGATACAATTAAATCAAATATACCGGGCTTACATATAGGTTGAAAGAATCACGTATTACGTAACCATAGTTACTGCTACCTATAATTACGCCTACTTAAGCATTAAAACGCCCTCATTTTAATGCTAAATAGGCGCGGATATATTCGTTGGTATAGTAAGTTTTCAAGTCAAGTACTCGCCTAAAATAAAAATAACTGATTTAAAGGTCTCAACAAGCCCTAGATAATAAATACCTTAACAGTCATTCGCACTGCTTGTAGGAGATTGCTGGTTAACTTATGACAGAAATATGTAAAATAATTCTTCGGAATACCACACTATCTAAACCGCGGTACTCGCTTGAGGTTCTTCGCATCCTCTAGAAGATATACCTTGTATAGATGTATTTTGCTTAACCCAAGCATAATCCCTTGATGGCATTGATTAGGGGCGTTCTCTTATCACGAACGGCTCTGTATCGATCCATTCGTAAAGTTAATATTTAGAGAATGCTTTTAAAACAAATCAATTATTGTAATAATAGCTCTAGGTTTATAAAGTCATGAAATTGCCTTTTATTTGGTTACAGGATCTTTTTTGTGCCATTATAGAAGGTTAAGAACAGCGTTTAAAGTCTATGATATAACAATAATAACAAATGTCAAGGGGCCCATTTATACTTCCTAATGTTAAACGACCGCTTAAATGAATACTAAACATAATTTATTTGCAACGGGCCCCCTCATGTTAATGGTCTATAAGCAATTGTGGAACGGAAACCGACGGCGCTATTGAAATGTATTAGAAACGTATAGTAAATGAGGAATATCACGACGCTTTCCCACGGGATGATGTTAGATAAAGAAACGTTACTTTGCTGTGACAACACAAGAACTATTCCGATACTAGGATCTCATAGATGTCCCGATACTATTGTATAAAAATATAGTCTTGTATTGTAGCACGTTCAGTTCTCAAACACGCAGTAACAGTAGGTATCATATAGTATATTATCTATGGTAGGTATATCACTACACGTTCACTCTCGCCCGCGGCTCAGGTGTTACTGACGTGTAGCGCTTGAGACAGTGTAAGGTTTCCTGTCTACACTAGTGTTAGTGTGTTTATATATAAGTATATTCATGTATGTGTGTGCCTTGTATATAAATATACATGATAAGAATCGTCAACATACATTACATAAGGTATTATACAATCAGTCGATGTTACGAAATTAGATGATAGTGTGATGTTTCCGCAGATTAACATCGACTCACAATTAAATTTGCAAATTATACAAATACAAATTATTTAAAACGAAAGTAATGATGAAGCAAGTAAAAAAGCTTTTAAGAAAATTTCATGCCCCTACTGTTAACCGTTTAGCAGCTCCCTCGTCTGGAGCCAATCCTGGCAACAGCATCAGGTCATGCTTATAATAAATATGCATTGTCATCGAGATTAGAATTTATCTTGCAAGATTCCAGCGTCACATACATACGTTGCAAGTTGAATAAAAAAGCTTTTAAATACTTCCACGATTAAAGAAAATCTATGTAATGCTATATATAGTAAAGTGTACTTACTATCCGTGATTGTGTTCACTACCACAATCTAAACACCGCTTCGTAACGGAAACAGCACCAGGTGTGATTTACGAATCAGGGAGGCATAGATAATTTGTATACCTTTGTATTTATTTATGTTATTGTATTATTATAGCGCAACTCTTTTTTATCAAAATCAGAAGTTTGATTCAATAAACTCATAACATGTTATAAATAACAAAAATTCGTATTTATAAATACTTTTGTATTGCTTTATCGTTTCTTAGTATTTATAGGAAAAAAGTGACTCCCACAGTTGAAATGTGCCAGACGCATAGATATCTTAATGTCCTTTTCCCACGGGACCATGTTGGCTATTAAAACATCGATGGCTTCGATGGCGTAGTGGTGCCATTGATTGATTCACAGGCCTTAGCTACGAGTTAAATTTCCAGCACTATTCAGTTAAATCTGTTTTTCTTTAATTATGCTGGGAAACAGTGTTAAATGATATTTCACTAAGTAGAACGATGACTTCAAAAAGGTTGCAGGGAGTATGATTAAAATGCGCGAGGTCTAAAAGTAATAGCTACTTCTTCAAAAGTGTGCTTCCTCTTTGCTATTAAGCGAATAATTGATTATAAGACCTACTACGCTGCTCCAATGATTGATAACAGGCGTTACATATTCTAAGATTCAACAGAGATATGCAAGTTTGCTCACGATATTTTCCTTTACAGGAAAATATATGATGAATTATACATACCAAAAAATCACATAAGCTTTTATAGCAAACTCACGGGTGATTAAACCCGTGATTTTAATAAAGAAGAGAATAAAGATAGCGTTTTTCGAGAGATGTAGTTTTAGAAATGCTTTTAAGAGACCTGTAAACACCGGTTACAGGAAAAGAAGAAAAGTTACAAATTCTCAGATTTCCTAATGAGTGAGTGGTATTTAATTCGTAATTAGACACATCGCGTTTAGCTGAATTTGTTATATCATTTTGAAAATTATAGCGACGGTTTGCAAAAGACCTTTACGTGGATTGTGCGGTTCAAGTGAGGGTACAAGCAGAAAATAATGATTGTAGTAGGTACTCGGAAACGAAGACGACGCGACGCTCTAGTCGGTTCGTGACCACGGTGGATGCAACACTGTCGAGATGTCGAATTTTATATTTCATTCATTTCATTTCCATTTTTATATGTTTATATAAAAATTATTATGAATCGCGACAGTTTTAAATCTAGCAAATTGTAACGAGTTGTGCTTTGATGAGGCAGAAGGTTTTATAGATGTGCGCTTCCAATGATTACTAAGTACCCGTTTGTGGATGCGTTCGTTCGTGTTCTAAATGCTCTTGGCACATTTCCAAGGACCGCACATTGGAGCCTTTGTCTGTCTGTCTGCCTCTTTGTCTGCCCAAGCTAACTGCCACAACAACTGTGGCTTTGTTTCAATACAAGGACCGTATCATGGATTATTTATGACCGCAGTTTTAGCATCAATGCATTCTCGCCACCCACCCAGTGGCTCGTGATAATATAATTGATTTTTATCGTATTTATACAACTGTTGAGTTATATTTATTGATAATAGTTAGTGACGGAACATGACAACATGACGGACGTGAAAAACCTACATATCTCTATGGACATCTATAATATACATTCGGCATGAGAGCAACGTGGTTGGTCTAAGCTATGTTTAAGCCTCGCTCATGCTCTTTAAGATAAAAGTAAAGTAACAGCCTGTTACTATGCCCACTGCAGGGCTAAGACCTCCTCTCTCCGTTTTTTTTTGGAGAGAAGGATTGGAGCTAAGATCTACCACGCTGCTCCAATGCGGATTGGTATGTGACACATATCCCTAGAATACTCTAGAGATATGTAGGTTTCCCCACGATGTTTTCCTTCACCGAAAAGCGTGTGATAAATTAAAATTATCTATTAGACACATGAGTTTTAATAGAAAAACTCATTGGTGCCTGCCCGGATTTGAACTCGTGTTACCCTTGAAAGAGTCGCACGGTCTCACCGCTAGGCTATCACAGCTTTAAGATATAAGAGGAGGGATTCGCAGAGCCGTGGAGTATACGCTGCTATTTTTTTTATTATAATTGTATATATTATGGAGTATAAATTTTTATAAAAGACATCGAAAATCTGCTTTGAACTATAGTGAAATAAAATACTTCACTTCACAGAGACTTCAGTCTATTTTATTTTAAGCACATTAGTCTGTGTTAGAATCTACATCGCGGCGAACTGATGGCGGTATAATAAGCTGATCGAATTCTTTCATGGAATCCTTTCTACCCTCCTCTATATATTTAGTCTTGTTCAAACCTATATTTCTTGTTTGTACTATATATATAGTTATTTTGGTAACTACATTGCATTAAAATAAAACTACAATTATACATTCGGACCTTTTAAATTTTTAATAAATAAAAATCATATATTGTCAAAACCTTTAAGGGGCACTTCCATAGTAAATTTCTCATTTCATTTATAGTCAAGCGCGAACCTACGATCGATACGATATTGACGGAGGGCTATACAAATAACTAACTAAAATATATGTATCCCGAAAATCGCGGGCCACTATTAAAACAACCTCACGCGTTCGTACAAAGAGTGGATTATTTGACCGCTTCCCCTCCACCGCACAGACACCAGCGGGGTGCCGATGGGAGTTTAATATGGATCGTTTTTGTATAACACACGTTGTTCATGGCTTAGCGGTTAGAACATCCTTTTCGCCCGACTCTCTTTACTTCATCTTTTGCTGAATTTGTTTTGATTGTAATTTATATAAACCTCATTTCTTGAGACAATATTGTTGACATGGTTTTTTACCACTTTATGCCGGCTATAGTTAAGTCGTTGGTATCCTGTTTTGCCCGAATGGTTTTAATTTTAATCCATGATTAATGTAAGTGAGTTGTAAACAAACGCTTTATACTATGTACGGATGAATCGAGATCGCTAGAAATAGATGTACATACACACCCTAACACACAGTGATCAAGAGAGAGAGAGAAAAAAAGTTCATATTTAAATATTATATTTTGTCGCTTTTTTATTCGGTTTTTCTCAATACAGGATGTATGGTGCCTATGCAATCGATTTAGTTAATACCCTATAACTTTGGATAGAAAAAATTGGAAACAAATATACCGTGTCATATATTTTTTCCTTGTATTAATAGATTCTCTAGCCCAAAAGCGGCCTTATCGCTAATTAGCGATAGCATTATTGTGACAAGCTGTGATAGCCCAGCGGTTAGACCGTATGACCCTTAAGAAAGGAACACGAGTTCAAACCCGGGCAGGTACCAATGATTTTTCTAATAAAACTCATGTGTCTTATTGATAATTGCAATTAATCACTCTCTTTTCGGTGAAGGAAAACATCGTAAGGAAACCTGCATATCTCTAGAGAATTCTGGAGATATGTGTAATCTACCAATCCGCATTGGAGCAGCGTGGTAGGTCTTAGCTCCAACCCTTCTCTCCAGAAACGGAGAGAGGAGGCCTATTCCCAGCAGTGGGATTGTAATAGGACTACTTAACTTTTTTTTATTGTGACATTTATTTTATACCTTTATTTATTTACTTTGTACATTGTTAAATTTTATGTGGTGTTATAAAGAATATTGTATTGTATGTTCATTTAATATTGTACGAAATAACGAGTACATTTTTGACACACAATAAACAACTAATCGACATATTTGTCATGCAACGTAATGAAGCCGTTGTTAGGAAACTTTAAATTTATTAAATCCTAATTAATATTACCCGACCGATTTAAATGTGGTGACCAGTACTTTTTATTAAATTCCTAATTATTTACAGTTTATGATTTAATCATTACCATAACCCTTAAAAATAAAGTATACATACAAAGTATTATAATCCAAGCGAGCGATGTGCGTGGGCGAGCTTTTATCTACCCTTCATAAGCATAATATACTCGTTATCAGTTCAATGCTAAATGGAATTGATTGTATTTTAGCGTTTTCCTGTTATTAATAGCATTATTCATGTATTATTGTTTTTGTAAACTGATACAATGTACTTCCAGTACTAGAGTAATAGGCATAGAGGTATAAAAATTGTACCTCCACAATTAATTATTAAACTTAAATTTTCACTATTGCGTATTGTGGTGGTGGTGATGGTGGAGGGAGGTTTGTAGTGCATACGTTTTTACTAATCCTGCATGTTTTGGGTATAAAACCGGATAGTACACTCTACATTTAGTATTACATATTTTTGCTTTATTGTGGATTATAGCAAAATAATAGTATTATAACTTTGTACTAATTTATTTAATTCCTGCCGGCGATATCGTTTGCTCGAATTTAATTACCGAGTTAAAATTTTCTTTTCTTCAGGCTCATTAAAATTGCTTCTTAATTGAAATATACTTAATACGGTACGGCATACATACATACGATTTTCTTTATATAGTTATAGAAATAAGACTCTTTAAGTAAGTTATCCGCATTAATAAAAAAACGAACGTTCCGGCCGTATTTTTCGATATTATTTTATAAAATCTCGTTATCCATTGCTTATAGATTTTTAGAGTGGAATACCGGTATGAGAATCAAGACTCCATCTTCATTTCTCTAATCTGCTGAATAATAATATATACTATCTGTTGAATTTTATCAAAATGCGCTCAGCCATTTTTGTATAATTAATAACAACACACACATCTGTTAGTATGACATAAATTTACCGTCCGCATATGTTAACATTACAAAACATTCTATTAAATATGAAAAAGTTTTTATTCAGTGACTTATATTTGCTTTGGTACCCACTCAAAGAAAGCCTTTCTCTCTTTGTCTATTACGACTTTCATAATACAAATGCGTTTCGTTGTATACAGTTCTTTGTAAGTCAAAACCGCATACTCTCGATATTCTTTGATATATGTTTACCGCGCAACAAGTGATGCTTAGGATCTCAAAGCAAACGGTTCACCAATGGCTGTAGTGGTGCGCTTTGCATCTATAGACCTGAATAGCGTCCTCATCCTGAGGACTACATTCGAGAACAAAAGCGTTTTAGTATTCCTATAAGTGCTATACTTGATAGACTTCAAGGGAACTCTGTTAGCAAGGTTACCATTAGTTTTTAAATATCGAAATGTTAAATATAATAATAACGCGTATTTTCTGGCCAAATCTGATATTTTTGTATTACCTGACTTATATTTCAGAGAATTGGAGTTTTATTTTATTAATGAATTTTCTATACCGGTGATACTGTGTAAACCGTAGTACTATATATTGCTATAAGTTAAGTTTTTTCAGTTTTCTCCGCAACGCAGTCGTTTTGGAACTTTAAAACAGTTCAAATGCACAAGCGCACACACATCTTTTCCCATTTATAGTATTAGTGAGAGAACTAATCGATCGGAAATATTGTAACTGACTTTGTGCGTCATAAAAAAGGTTCAGAGTATCTCAGCGGATAATAAAACGCATTGTGATATCAGTAACGTACTAGCGGGAGAAATTTTGTTATTCATTAGAAAAATGACGTCATCTGTCTTCGTTAATAGAAATGTGTTTAATTAATAAGAAACAGTTGGGATCTTGACAGTCACGTCGTTAAAACTTGTAGTGGTATTAGTTAAATTTTTTATCGAATATTGTATTACTAAAAATTACGTAATGCTTATAGGTAATATTAGTCAATAATATACTCTTGCTTAAAATGTTGCCTAATTTTTTATTAATAAAGTTGGGGAAATAAGTATTGTGTATATTTAGGTATATATTTTTATTTGGTAATTTTGAAGTTATTTATTATGGCTTTTCGGTGCTTTAAGAGACTGTACTCGTTACAAAAGATAAAAGTAAAATCTTGGAATATAATAAAAATTTAGTAATTTATTCTGCTACAGATTCAACGCCACGTTGCTTAAATTATCATTTGATATTCGTTGTGACGGTGCCATTACATACTGCTTTAAAAAAAAAGATATCTCTAATTGGAAAAATTTTGCCCCAATGGCTTTAAAAGCGCAACAGGTTGTGGTGATGAATTTGTGGTAAGTTACGAATGCGTCTGAGGTTCAGGTAGAGTTCATAAAATCTATTCAAATTTACTTCTCTCTCTAATAGCATCGGGAACGTGGATTAAAAGTGCCCTTTGTCGTGCTGGATCATAACTGAAGGTGACGTGTAGTGATGGTTTGTGATCTCTTCTTCTTCTTTAAGCGGGATGTTTTCAGCACTTAGTCGCCTTTTTGGCGACTAATGTGCGTGAAAGGGCTGGTAACTCTAACCAGCCAAGCTCCTTCCACAAGCCAAGGACTCTATACGGGACTCTTGGCTTCTTGAAATGTCCTCGGTGAGCCATGGATGTTCGCTCGATGTTTTGCCACATCCGTGCAATGCAGCATGACGTGAGATAGTGTTCCGGTTCCCTCATACATTCTATGCAAATTGGGCTGTCAGTCGCACCCTATGTAGAACTAATGTTTATTAGCAGACAATAACCGGTGATAAGGCTTTTGGTCCTCCATAAGTTGGGTCTTTCATATGAAGATGACTGTTGGTCAAGCGAGGATTCAGGGAGGACATTGCTTCCCTTGATTGCCTACAGCCAGTCCGTTTGTTCAGAGTGTATTGTGTGTTTCAATGTTCCTCTCTTAGCCATAATCTTAGTATTCTAAAGGAAAATGGAACAATAGGTTCAGGTTCTTCGATCGTGGTTTTTTCGATTTGAGCCTTTTCTGGCTAGTAATATGACTGTTGATATTAACCCTGCATAAATGTTTCCGAGAGCTCAATAGACCGTTTATATTTTTTATAAATGTGGTGCCAATTTTATGTCCTTCCGTAATTAACTTGCAACTGATTTTGCTTAAAAGCACCTTGTGTATAAATTATCAAACAGTTTACTTGCCCTGATGACTACATCGACGTACAAAAGCCTTTGGGTACGTTGATACATAGCTTTGTCATGATAATGTCTAATCGATCCGTTTAGTTTAGATACTCGCCTGTTGATTTTCGTTTAAGGCGAATTGTTGAACGATTAAATGAGAGTTTTCTTTATATAGTTGTATAGCTGAAAGTTTATTTGTTATAAGCGACATTACTTTCAATGTACAATGGGGAAAAGGTGAATGAAAAACTGATCATTTTTCATAATAAAAAAGCACTATTTATTACTTTTAAATTAAAGAAAGCGAAAACTAAACGTGTATCATACGATACGACTACAAACATATAAATACGAACAGTATTTAAACCATCTTTATTAATATTGTTTTAATCTGACAATTTTTGAGATTGACAGTTAATCGAATAAAAAAGGTTGCATTCAATTCTGAATTAAATAAAAAAGTAAATATATTTATTTTTGAGTCACATTAGTTATCAATGAACCGTAGTAATTCAGCGTTACGTAGAATTAGTAAAATGAGTATAGTATTTTTAAAAGAATGCTTGCATAATAAATTAAATTGTATAATACCTAACATTTACCTCAAGTTTTAATTTCATTAATCATATTGATCCTTGACGATTCAAAAGTGCTTGAAAGAGCTTATTTGAATAAAGAATATTTTGATTTCATTTGATTTGAACATATTTTTGTATTATGAAAAGTACCTATTTCGTCAATTAATTTTTATTTGTTATTGATTTTTAATATTATTAGTTAAATAATAAAAGAAAGAAGTAAATAACAGAAGTTTTTTTTTTAAATAAATATTTGTGTATTATATAAATTGAGTTAAATTTTGTAAATGTTTAGTGTAAGTCTAAGTTTTATATTCTTCAGTGAAATTCACCTTAAGTTACTTTATCTAGGTACTCCATCTGTTAAGCTCTAAAATATCCAGGAAATTCGACAGGTCTTTGTAACGAAATTTGCAGTGTGATAGAAAATGTGTGAAATGACTTTAACGAAGAGTTTTGGAATATACCACGTATTTTGGAATATTGCTTATCGGTACATCACGCTCCAGGTCATGTAATTATTGTCCGCTCCAATAGATGTGATGGCTGTAGTATATAAAAATGAGTGTTGTAATTTTATTATCATTAAAATTTCAGAATCAGTACAGTATGCCTTACAAATACGACTTAATTTATTTTAAACTAGCTGTGCCAGCGGCTACGCCCGCATGGCAATGAGCATGTCACAATTTTTTCTATAATTCAAATTTTAAACATAAAAGTAGTTATTGTGAGTTAACCATAACTTTTTAGTAGTATTTTTATAGATCTACAATAGCCTAGTACATTACTTTAGCGTATCTCTGCTGGTTTACGCAGCGCACGTGACTAAAACTCCCAGCAAGCAAGTATTTTTAACAACTGCTCGATCTCTTCACCACAATTTACATAATACCGATATGCACTATTTACCTAAACCATCCTCATGCCACTAAGTGGGGTCGGCACAACATGTTACAAATATGCTGTCACATGATTTGGCTGCGTATTTTATGACCGGTCGACTGCCTGACGTCAACTTACCTTAGTCGTATTTTACGACCCCTTGGTAAGAAAGAGGGTGGTCTATTTTGCTCAGCCGGATACCACACGGCATCAATACATAATTTAAATTATAAATTAAAAAATATCCTCGCTAACGAAGATTAAATATTACTTCTTCATTTCATACCAAAAATTATATTCACATTTAACAATATGAGAAAATCAATTAATACTTTTGAATCTGTTCTTGTTATTAAACCATTATAAAGTCGTTACGCATAGTGCTCTATATTGATTTTCAGGGAAAGTTATAGCCATTAGTCAGCGACTTTAGCCAGGATACGAAAATACTGATTGCTCGGTTGACTTGGAAATTTAGTAGTCTAGACTTGAGTCTACAATAGGATTGGAGATTTAGTCTATCCCCAAGTTATTTACTTTAACGAGGTGATTTGTTTTAAGTTACAAGGTTTATTTTTTAAGTTTGTACGAGAGTTCTGCACGGTGCTCTTGCATTTAGGTCGACTGTTGTTATGTTCGTGAGACAAAGCTCTTTTGACAGTAAAATTATGATATTGAAATAATTTATTTAGTTACTTTCTTCGTTGATTTCTATTGTTTGCGGAAATCGATAATACCTTATTATGCACGTCATATTATATATATCGCTCATGGGCGACACAACTCAACAGTCACGTGCTTTAGGCTAGGAATAGGAGTAACTTTTAAAATACACATGTTACCGGGCAATACACATATGACCGGCCCGTTAGCGCAGTGGGTAGTGACCCTGCCTTCAGCTCCACGGGTCACAGGTTCGATTCCCGTAGAAGACCAACATTTTCTATAAAAAATTTGTTTGTTTTTCGAACCTGGGTGTATATTACTATTTAAGTATGTATTTAAAATTGTTTACGTAGTCTATCTAACAAGTGTGTAAGTGTCCCATATATTTATTTATTATTTGCATATTGATATTTTTACTTCCATTTATCTCAAAACATGATTTATTTTCGTAATGTTCAAATATAAAGAAATATGAACCCATAACATATAGAACGTATCTTTCAATAAACATACAAATATTGTTTTATGCATATTATTTTAAGGATTTAAATTTGCTCTTAATATATCTTATTCTTTGTTCGAAGACGTCATTATTTTAAGTTGAACAAAAATCGGAAAAAAATTATAAATTAAAAATCAAAATCTGTATTACCTTGTAATCTATGTAAAAACAAATGTTTCTCCCTGTAACTGTCTGTCACTGTTGTTTTTATTGTCTTTAAACTAGATTTAGATTAAAGGAACAATGATCTCCATTGAAAACCAGCGTTTGAGATACTCCTCAACTTAAGCTGGATGGTGTTCCATAACATCAACTCGTAACATAACATTTATAACTTTAAACTATCGTGAGTGGTATTCATTATTAATGTTGAGAGACCGGCTATACTCACGTCTTATTTTATCGGATGAGCCCGACTAGTTTCAAGCCCATACGGGGCTCTTATTCATGAGCTCTTTACGCGGTGTTATCGCGGCGGGAACTGATCCGATAAAATAAGACGTGAGTATAGCCGGTCTCTCAACATTAATAACATTTATAACGTAAAAAATACGTATTTTTTTTATTATTTTTACTTTTATCTCCATTTTAATTAATAATTAATTAATAAAAAAAAATGATTTGATTTGATTTATTATAACTGTCATGTTTACCGTTCATTTCTTTTTTTTATTGTTCTTATTATTTGAAGTCTAGATTGGCTAAGATTTTGATGACACAAACATATTATATTTATAACTCTTCTGTGTTATGTTAATAAGTATGATAAATTATGTATGAAGCACCACCATTTAGAACGTATCTTTGTTTCTCAGTTCACATAATATAGAATTAGGCTATAAATAATTCTATAAATTAAATTAAATTTTTACGATATTATATTTGTGTGCGTGTGTTTTATATAACATTTTTTTAGAGTAATCAGTGTTTGACCCGTTTTTTGGAGCACACAAAATAATTTACCATTTTTCACTTATTTAATTTTGTATTGTAAACTTTAAGATCAGAATGAATTAACTGAAATACCTATCTATATACCTAACTTAAGAACCAAGAAATGAGATTTAAATTAAAAGAGTGTATTCAATTATGGTGTCGCGTTTTGCGGCACATTAAATACTTTGCCATATCTTACTTATTTCTATTTCAAGTCATTACCTTTAAGATCGGAATGAATGGTATCAAATGAAATATCCATAACTTAAGAATCGATCATTGAGCTTTATCTTTTTTCCAATAAATTTTGGAAAATTTTCAGTCTCCTTGTATTTGTAGCAAACTCCAGACTGTGTGAATGTTGATGCAAGTTGCCAGACTTATGTATTTATTAGTCTAGACTTAAAATTACATCGGATTTACGACTTGGGAGATGAATTTTCTCGTATTATACGACTGTAGTGCTTAATTCGCAAATTAAATAAACTTGATTGCTTACTAGTTTTTTTCCTTTCTTTTATTTTAACCAATTATCGTGCAAAATTCTGCCTCTATCGTATATTCGTCTGCGTAGAATTAATATTTGGAATAGTCTATAATGTTCTCCAAGGTCCAATCTATGTTTCTACTGAAATTGATCATAGTAGACTCAGCAGGCGGTTTTTGTGTGACAATGTCACGTACACAATAAGCAGTCAGTCTCTTTAGTACCGTTAAAGTTATAAGATGTTAAAGAATCACTGTCGGCAAAGCATAATCTTGGTATGCTAAAAGTGCGTAGTATTTTTTTTAAACAAAAGTAGAAATAATCGACATTAATTATACTTTAACAAATAATTTTAATCAACAAAAATACTTTTTTAAAAGCTTTATGTATGTAATAAATAAAATAAAATAAATAAAAATATCTTGCCGTATATGCACGTGGAATCTTTCAAGTTAAATTGGCCCGTTGGCGACTGGCTCGTTGGGGCAGTGGGTAGTGACCCTGTCTTCAGCTCCGCGGGTCGCGGATTCGATTCCCGCAGAAGGCCAACATTAACTATAAACAATCTGTCGGTTCCTCAAGCCTGGGTGTGTATTTGCATTTAAGTATGTATTTAAAACTATATATGTAGTATATGCACCAGTTGTCTTTCACCCATAACACAAGTATTAAGTTGCTTACCTTGTGGATGGACAACCGTGTGTGTAAGTGTCCCATATATTTATTTATTTAAATTTGACCCACTTCCCGGTGTCCGATTGAGCTGAAAGTTTACATAATGGCCCAGTTCCGATGACAATGCATATTTATGATAAACATAACCTGATGCTGCTGCCAGGATTGGACAAAACGAGGGAATTCTACAACGGTTATCAGTAGGGACAAGAAATTCTATTAAAAGCTTCTTTTAACTTGACTTGTTACTTTTACTATCAGTTTCAAATTCATTACTATACTCTTCATTATCAATTCTCATATTAATGTAGCTTTCAGATGAATCAGATCTTGACCATGTGGTAATTCAGTAGAGCCGTGGATTTTTGTACGGTTAATTAATTGTGTGCGATTGAGAAACTATCCCTATGTTTGATTTTAATGATTAAAAAGACTATTTATATTTAAGGAATGTCGAGTATCTCCAGAAGATCTACTTACCTCAACGCTACATTAGGCAGATAAACTATATCAAAAAAAGGTTATGATAAGCTAACCTATACTATGATTAAGCAACATGAGTTTTTTAATTGTTAAAAGAAATATTTCATTTAAAAAATGGCACTTTTATATAACTTTTATAAAAAATAAACAAAACTTTTAAATATATATTTTTAATTATATTGACGAGATTGAGTTATGATTGTTTATATTTTATTAGTTAATATGTGTCATCGTACGCATGCGTCGCTATGTATAGTGAGGCCAAACTTAATTCCTGGCGTGTAAGTCAGAGTTTCCCAATAAATAATGAGAGGGAAGATGAAATTCGTATAGTTCATCTTTGTCTAATCACACATAAAAGAGAGACAGATAGATACACCTTCATTTTCTTTCTCTTTATAACAATATGGACCATAATATATAATAATATGGAACATTTTAGGCTTGCTTCCCTATTCTAGTATAATAACTCTATGGACCCGTGTCATAATTGTGTATACTGTCGCTCGGTGTCATAATCCAACCTTCTGCTGTCAACAACACTTGAGAACGCCGCTTTATTCACTCAACATCCATCATATAAGTGCTACCTTATTCTTTATTGCCGTAGACATCAAATTATTCTTCTATTCTATTCTATAATTGTATCCAAGGCCAGGGTCGATGTCACGCGACCGTGCTCGCTGGGATATCGTTAGATACTTTTTATTTACGTTCGGCTTTATTTATTGATAGGTTTAACGACCTTTGGCGCAACGATTCAGTATTCACCTTATCGGGCGCCCTATCTGAAGTCATTTCTGGTTCGATTATTTAGTTTGATAATTGGAGAACATAAATTATATTAATGAGTTTTTGATAAAATCGTTCCCATGGTAGACTTGTATATATTACCATAAAAGATCTTTTAGTTAGCTGTGGGATATAATTCATTCATTCTGCCCTCTCTTAAACCCCCTTCCCCCGCTCTAAGTGTCGCCAGAACATGTTTTTTGCTTCCATTCCCTCCTGTCATTCGTTAACTACTCACTACTCCTTTATATGCATGTTATATTTCACACGATCCAACAATCTCTTATTCGGCGTCCCTCTAGTCACATATCCATCCACATTTGGTCAACATATGTGTGACATAATTCATTATTTAAAATAGAAATATGTCTTACTGAACTTTCACTCGCCTTATAATAATTACATAGGCAAAATTACAAAACCAAGACTTTAGTAAGTTAATTAGTAGTAAGATATTTAAGTATTTATAATATAGACCACCCCCATTTCTTACCAAGGTGTCGTAAAAGGCGACTAAGGTAAGTTCATCAGGCAGGCGGCCGGTCGTAAAGTGCGTAGCCAAATCATGTAACATGTTCTAAATTGTTGTGCCGACTCCACTTAGAGAGGTATAAGGGCAGGTGGATGATAATAATGACGATAAAAAAAAATTAATTCTTTTATTTTGTTCGCAGGTAAACAGTTGTGCATATTTTCTATCAAAAATTGGTAATGTAAAACGATAAAATATATTTTTATTTTTAAAGTTCTAACGCGTTATCGTATATAATAAGAAAAGAGTTAACCTGTCAGCGATTAAAGTAATAAAATGTTTTTTACATTATTTAACTGATTTATTTGGTTAAATATACATTAATTTTAGCAATAAAATAAATTGATGATAAAGAAGAATAAAAACAAGACTACTACTAGTGTACAATCCAAAACGGTTAAAAATTTATGTCATTTTAAATGTGCCTAATGGGTCCATTCATTTTGAATTTCTTATGAATAATAAAACATTCAATATATCTTACGATAGAGATAAAGAATATTCTTTTCTGTAGTAATTTTACGGAATCTTCTATCGAAAAAGATAGCCAAAAGATATATTGAAGTGAAAAACAACGTGTTTAACTAATGTGACATTTTAAAATAATGATAATGGCTCTGGTCTATTCTTTTAATGTAATTTTAATATGAATGCCATACTCGGAGTTGGTCTACGTCAATAATTCAGAAATTAGGAAATCCAATATAGTTTAGACTTTAAATGGCGATAACTCAAAGAACGTATGGCTATATGGTTTCCAATTTCGGAGCATGGAGACTAAGTAACGGAAAATGTTCTAATATTTCCCCTAAAGATAAAGAGAGAGAAAAACAGGAAGCTGCTGAACTCAACCGGCACTACAAAGGTTTACTCAACGGTTTATGTATATTGATTAAAATGTAGGTTTTTAGGCTTCCATTATCTAGCTCAATATTGCATTTGTTTTAAGCAGGAAAAATCCCCTTATGGGTATCAATTATCACTACTCGACGGGGACCAGCGACGGTTACGTCGGCCTAGCACCGACTAAAACAACCTGTGTATTCCACCACGCTGCTGCTGGCGGGGTCAGGGTATCGTTGTACACATTGCCCCCATCCCCTCCAGCAGCAACTTTGTCCTCGATCTTGCCTAACGCAAGCTTTACTTACAATCGATCACTTTACTTGAAACCAATAAGATGCTACTGATATCTCTGTTATGGCAGGTTCGATAGTTGCTTTAACCATTCAGTCGCTTTAACAAACCTAAGAGTATCCCTGAGTAGGATTTTTATAAGGTGTTCAACTTCAAATTCGTCCTTACCGGCATGCTACAATTCCACTGTTTGGATAAGGCTTCCTCTCTCCGTTTTTAAAAAGAAGGGTCGGAGCTACTAAGACACAGCATGCCGATGCCGATGGGTACGTAGCACATATCTCCAGAATTCTCTAGAGATATGCAGGTTACCTCATCATGTTCACCATCACCGAAAAGCGTGTGATAATTAGCAGTTATCAATTAGATACACGAGTTTTAACAGAAGAACTCATTGGTGGATGCCTGTGGTTTGAACCCGTGATGCACTCAAAAGAGCCGCAAAGTTTTACCACATTGTTATCACAGCTTTCACGTCCTTACTTAATATTTCACATCTTACAGCGACTAAGTAGAAGACTTAGCCAGAATGTGGAAGCTAGTTGTTTTTTCGCATTCCATGCTCAAATTCACACTTTCAAAATAAAACTACTAACTACACTAAATTTCTTATTTTGATTTCAAAGTTTTATCAGTCAGAGAGTAAGACTCGGTTTCAACCAAAGCGAAGAAAAGCGGAGACGCGTTTCGAACTCCAATCAGATATTTCCATTTCTATGTCTCCTCTCCGCTTAACTTAAATTCAAAATATTCTTTATTCAAGTAAACTTGTAAACAAGTGCTTTTGAATCCTCAACTCTACTGCTTGTTCGGAAAGCTGTTCCTACCGAGAAGATCCAGTAAGAAACTAGGCGATTGCTCCTTTCAAAACATTATTCTTATTACTAGTAACATTTAATTATTGCTGCCTTGTTTAGTGTCGGCGAGTAGCCATAACCACGCATTCGTATCATCTAAGTAATCGTCAACAATACAGTAGGCTTTCTGTATTAGCCTGTTTTTAACTTAAATGATGATTTCTGATGTATAATCAAAACGCATCTCTTCTCCATTTTGGTGGACACCGGGCCTAATGTGATAACCATATTGCTTTTTATTAATAATATTTAATTTTTTAACGATTACATTAACCCATTCATTTTTTAAAATCTATGAACACTCTATCGTCAGTGATAAACGTTTTCTTGTGAAACACTATCACTAAGAGCTTCTATTGTTTTGTTACAGTAGATAATTGCTATGAGCTAGGATCAAGTCATCTAACGGTAAATATTTGAATAAGGCTTTTAAGAGTTTTTATTTTCCATCACAGTTAAGCGCATGATAAATTGTGATTAACAATCAAACAAATTTTTTTTGGGACATGAGTTTTTCAAAGCTGTCTATCGGGCTCAAAGTCATGAACAATTAATGAGAGCTACGCGCTTTCACCACTTGGTTATCACAGGTATATGAAAATGCGATCATTTTTTTTTAATCATCTAAAATTCTACCGTTCATACTTACAATAAATTCGCCCCATAACCGAAGCATCGTTAGAAGATTTATATGTTCTTAGCAATATTCTATTCGTCCGGTAAAATATCGATATGTATAAAACGAAATTTGATGTATATCATAGACATACAAGAGGTCACAATAAGCTTGTGATTCGTGTGTCGCGACTCAGCAGAGCTAGCAACTCATTCGTTGGTCTCTGTATTTGCTTTTACAATAACATACCGCAACCCATACTAGACCAGTTTAAATTGAGTTTAAGAGATATGCTTATACGTAAAGCATATTACGTACGTATTATAAATTGAAGATTATTTGGATGATAAAATACCTGAATTTCAAAATCCTTTCAGCTTCATACAGGAATGTTTTAAAGATTGACCGAGTTTCTTGTTGGTACTTCTCGGTAAGAACAACAATCCGAACCAGTTTTAGCTTCATTATTCATATTGGTCCTTGACGATTCAAAAGGGATCGAATCCTATTTGAATAACGATTATTTTGATTTGATTTGACACTCCGCGACAAAATCGCAAAGCCTTTGCATTCGCAAACTTCGCGAATTTGTCGTGGAGTTGAGTTTGAGAAAAATAGTACAATCAAAAGCTTATATATTGGTTAACAAATAGGAATAAAAAAACCCCGTTTTTCTTTTGAGTACAAGGAAAAACATATTTTATTATCGAGAGTACTTGAATGCTTAAGTTGGACCGTACGAAGTACCACTAATAGATAAATGATTCCCAAAAATTAGAATGAAATCATCCAAAGGCCTTCATTGTTTGTTGCCAATCTATTAAATTAATTGATCACGACCAAACGGCAATCACTTTATGATTACGTAAGTTATTATCTGTGATACAATATCTACAACGATACTATGTAATCTGCGACGTGAGCGATCTTGTGCAATCTGTCAATCGAGTTATTCAAAGTAAATGTCAAGCACACACTCCTATTTATAAGTTTTCTATAAAAAATATTTGCTTAATTGATATTGTCCATTCATAATATGCTTTACATTTTATAAATCCACGTACCTTTCTGTGTTATAATAGAATGACTGTTTTATCGACATTGTTCAAAGAGTGAAGTCTGTAAGAAAACAGTTCAACAATTCCCGTTTGCGTATATTTCTGGAATCGTTCCAATGTTCTTCGTTAAAAAGTTTGTGTAGATCACGCTAGATGGTGCTGGCTTCATAAATTCATCATTCATTTTTATTTTCATTTTGTGATTTACATTAATAAGGTTTGTATGAATGGCGTTTATACTGCGATCGTTTTTTTTTTATTAATAACGGATAGAACGTGCAATTTTGAAATCGCATCTGAATTCATATGTTATTAGGAGATTCACTGTACTTTAGCCAGATGGCAGTGTCGCTAAAAATTCAACAAACTCCACCTGATGAACTGCTTCATTAAATAATGAGTTCGCAAAAAAAACTGTACAACAGGGAAGTTCGCCTCGAGGACCGTACTCCGCCACCCCTATCTAGCTAGGCGAGATAACCCTGCTGCTACTGTATAAAAATAAGACTTAACCTTTTAATAATTTCTAATATATTTACAATATATAAACATTGTAAATATATTTAATTAATTTAAATTTTACGAACAAAAATGCTGCAGTCACTGCACTTTTCTATGGTCGCTCGTGATCTAAATATCAGCTAAAAATGTACATCTTTTCTTACCATGTGCTCGTTCTCTGTACCGGCTGAGAAGAATAGACCACCCTCATGTCTTACCGAGGTGTCGTAAAAGGCGACTAAGTTAAGTTGACCCACTGTGTGGTATCCGGTTGTGTAGAATAGACCATCCTCTTTCTTACCGAGGGGTCGTAAAATGCGACTCAGGTAAGTTGACGACAGGCAGGCGGCCGCTCATAAAATACATGTTGTCCTGACCAAAGTCAGAGTGGGATAGGGGCAGGAGTATGATGATGACAATACATTTACTACAAAATATACGCAGGTTTTCCTTCCCTATAATGAAGATTTGCACTCTCACCAAGAAGATTATATGTCTTACAATTGGCCATTTTAGGGGAACTAAAACATATCGATACGACAAGACCCACGCGTTTAGTTAGCCTCCAAAAATATTTAGTTCCTTCTAGGGCGTCTTTGTTTACCAGTAGACACTTCACACGTATGGCGCCACGCCTTATAACATACTGCCTGTTCAGATATCATATTTTATAGATTGCGCGCATTATCGGGTCCAAAAAAAAAACTTAAAACACACTTGCCAAAATTTCTTTTGGAATGCAACTCTGGTGGTTTCAATTCTTTATATGCTAAACATACACACACACACACACACACACACATACACACACACACACACACACGCGCACACAAAACACACAAAACACACACAAAATTATATTCATGGTGGTGGGTTTATTGTATTTTTGAATTATTGTAGAATAAGGCGTTACTTTGCGGAGATCCATAATACAAAAGTAATAATAAAATTATTTTGCTATAATCCGCGATACATCATGTATCGCGGTGTTAGTCTGGTGCTTTTGTCTCAATTATAGGTGTAAAATGTACTTGTTATAACTTTTCAATGAATAAATAATAATAATATAAAAAAGCTCAAGAGTTTTGAACTCTTCTACAAATTCACCAATCGTTCACCAAAAGGTTATCTGTAATAGATTGTTTACAGGTATAAGGCCGCCTTTTATACAGTTTTTAATGTACCTTAAACCTTAACTTTTATTTATCTATAATATTCTCCATTTAATTAATGATTATTAAAATAAATAAATGAATAAAAAAAGCCGTCAGTGTTTTTGATTATGTACGATATTAGCGTCGTCGTTTTGAGCGATAAACCAAGTTTAGGCTGCCCGAAATCTATATTTACTGGGTAATGCGGTATCGATTTTACATCGTACTCAGTGAAGGCCAAATAAAAACTTTGCACTAACATTGAGTGCTCGTATTTTGATGTACGAGATTTATCAATGGCATTGGAATATTCTGGATTGGTCTTTTGGCCAAAGCTATTGATAAAATTTATATAAATTTTCGATATTACACTTGAACGAAATATGGTACTTACTTTTAAATAGAAATAATGTTTCAATAGGTTGACCCTGATGTTTTTGTAGCTTATAGCCTAGACCTCATTCATACTTCGCGAGAGGTCATGATGTAGGATACGAGCTTGATTACTAAGTAGCTAGATGATGCTTTTTCCTTGCTTATCCTAAGTTTTACGTTATACTTGATAGGGAAGACAAAGGGCAGATGAGAATTTATATCTTATCAGTAGGAAGTTAGCGATAAATCGAATCACGCTCCTGAGAAATATTAATTAGGATTAATTAGGACAGAACAAACTACCTAATTTTTCCTAATAATAGTCTGAATTCTGTCGACTTATTTCTTATTTAAACTTTAACAATTTTAAATCGATATTATAATTAATCGACGTCCAATGCCGAGCAACTGTTTCCACATGATCCTATTTTTTGTGACGTGGGTCCAGATGCTCTGTGCGATTATTTTTTCAGGTTTTTTGTTAGGTCGTTTATTAAAACTGTCAGCTTCAAGTTCAACGTTGCCGCTTTAACAAATCGACATCCCATCGTCTGTTACTTTTTCGGTTTATGTGCATTTTCAAATCGACAATTTTAAATGTAATAGGGATGATAAATTTCTTAAGTCTATTACCATAAAATATGCCCGAATGCTCTGCTTTTTTAATGCTTTTGAATAATAACTAGCTAAGCGTGCGCCTCCGCCCGCGTGAAAATGATTATGTGTAATTGAAGTTTTTAACATAAAAGTAGTTATTATGAGTTAACCATAAGTTATGGAGATATGCTGTTGCGCACTTTTTTGTAGTATTTGTGTAGATATACAATTCTAGTACATTAGTGGAGTGCATCTCTGTTTGTTTACGAGGCGTACGCGACTAAACCTCCCAGCATGCGAGTTTTTTTTCCAACTGTGCGACCTACAACACAATTTACATGAAATTGTAATATTGGTACTATTTACTCGCCGTGTGGTATCCGGCTGAGTAGAGTAGACCACCCTTATTTCTTACCGAGGTGTCGTAAAAGGCGACTAAGGTAAGTTGACGTCAGGCAGGCGGCCGGTCGTAAAATACATAGCCAAATCATGTAACAACATGGTTAATACATGTTGTGCCGACCCCATTTAGAGTGGGATAAGGGCAGGAGAATGATGAATGATGATGATTGGTACTATTTACGTAAAGCTTCCGGAAGAATTGCAACTAGCTTAAAAATCGTACAAAAATCCGTTGCGTAGATTTTGAGAAAATCTATCACATACAGAAAGACAGACATTTCTTATTTTTGATCTTAGATTGTAAATCATGTCATAAATTTTACATGTTCCAGCCGGAACCGTTTCACTGTTTTCTTTTTATGTATTTGTTTATTATAAATATTGTATGGTATTCGTTCTTAGAAATAAATCACTATTTCCAATGTAACAAATGGGGCCGTTCGCCTTAACCTTGCCCTGTAATTAATGATTGAAAAACGAAGTAAACTAACAATAAACTGTTGTTTGAAATCAATTCTCTGTTATACAAAATTACAAGCGGAAGTGCGCGTAATCATTTTTATCTGTAGCCATGAATCAGTGATTTAGATTGATACAAGGTTGTTGGATGCTTTTAGCGGGTTTAAGTAATCTTTAATTATAATTCTTATTTTAAAGTGAACAGAATTTTTATAACCACCCCGAATAAATTACTACATTACCAGGCTCGACAGACGTTGTCCTGTCTTAACTATTTAGGTAATAGTTTTCTAAAATTTGCGCTTAACTTACAATGTTTTATCTTTCATAAAATCCTTCTATATATATCGTATATTGTGATCAGACTCGTCTGTAACTGAAAGTAGGTTCTATATCATGATACAGAACCTCATCATCATCCTCCTGCCCTTATCCCACTCTAAATGGGGTCGGCACAACATGTTACAAACATGTTGTTACATGATTCGGCTACGTATTTTACGACCGGCCGCCTGCCTGACGTCAACTTACTTTAGTCGCCTCTTACGACACCTCGGTAAGAAAGAAAGGTGGTTTATTCTATTCTGCCGGATACCACACGGCTATCATGATACAGAACCTACTTCTTTAAATTACAGACTTGATTTGAATTTGACACCTTGTGCATAAAAACCTTAGTACTGATACTGGCATCTATCGAAAACTTATAGAACTTAGAAATAAATTAGAAGCCTTTAAGCATAAAAAACTATAAATTCGCATTAGGAAGATTATATTCATCGATATAAAACTAAAATATATTTACCTACAAAATTTTATTAAAATTGGTTCTATAGTTTTCGAGATAATTCGTAAACGCATTGCAAGCACACACGGGCTTTTTATTTATCAAGATGTAAGCAAAGTTATATATATTTGTATAAGACAGTTATAGCCACTTTTTCGTTATATGTGGTCCTATAATCATTCAAGCACTACAACCCGTATTGTCAAGGACTTTGCGCAGTAGTCTTGTGTAGTAGCGTCTATACGAAATTTAGCAGCAGCAGCGCTATCGAGATGAACTTCTTTGAACCTGACATTATCTAAAGCGGTTTTTCTGCGCCTTAGGTGTTGTACAAATTTCAAGTTCGGTATTTCGAATATTAGGGGAGAATTCTACAAAATTATTTGAGAGCTTTGTAAAGTCGTAAATACTTTTGTATCTATGTTCTGATAAAGAAATTCCTGAAAAGATTTTTGCCGCCCCTCTGTTTGACAGTTTGACATTTAGCTGTAGCTTTTTACTGCTGTGAATCATAAAAATTCGTAAGTCACGCACAATTGTGTATACAGAATTCCTGTTGAAACACCAAAGTGTTCAAAACGCGCTTGTTGCTAGTTACGTTAGTGGCAGCAAAGAAAAATAATATTCTAAAATATTTAAAATTTAAATGATAACTAAACAAAATCCTCATAACTTATCTTCACAGTCAAAGCTAAGGCTAATAATGATGGATTCTTTTCACTTAATCAGTAAGATTTCCTCAGCGGATGCTATATCGCATCAGATTTACCGTACTTTCTTACTCTTACTTAGGCTGCGACCTCAGGAACAGCTCAGCGACTTACGTAACTTGGTGGTAAATTTTAATCTAAAATCTGTTTGTCGGCACCATAAGTAAACTGGGATTGGTGTGGCGAGATGGAAAAAGTATTATTGAACCTCCTGCTAAATGGGTCGACTGCCTCTTAATGTTGAGGTTTTTTTTTCAACTTTTAGTGTTACGCTGCATGGGATTTTGTGTAGCACTGACAAAAAACACCCAACCTATGGCCAAACTCTTCACTGGTCAGGGGTGACGAATGTCGCTATTTGATACGTCCACTGCCGTGCCGCCTGTACTCGGGAAATAGGATTTCCATTCTGCGCTGAAGGGAGTTGGGAATAAGGAAGAAAGAAGTCCTCCACCTAGTTCTTACAAAACTATACTCTTAAACAAATCTCACCAAATGTTCTTCATGTCCTTCGCGCTGTTCGTTAGTTATTTTTAATTGTGTGATTTTATTTGATGGTAAGGTAGCCGCAGTCACTAAGTGATATCGAATGGCGTGAAAATACCTTGAAAGCAGTGCATGATAATCAATTGCAGGAGTTGCCGGGAAAGCGGATAAACAAAACGATATTTGTCCAAGAAACTATGGTTAATTACGTAAAATGACTGTCTTTTTTTATTGATACGTTGTGTAACGATGGTGCATCGTTCTACCATGTAACATGTTGGTTTATTTTAGTATTTGAACAATAAACATAATGTGTTTCATCGTTTCCCTTGACCGTGAAGCGTGTCGTTCCCACGAATTGTGCCAGGCACCGACGGTTCGTGTATGAATCGATGTAGGCAACTTGAGGACTTAGGGGTCGCGTGTGAGTTTAAAAACATATGTCTGGTTAACTTAATGCTCAAATATATGGAGGTTTTGAGCAGTCTCATACAGTTTGAAGTAGTATATAGCATGTTCTTCTAGTTGGGTAGTGATGGCGTGAGTGCAAAAGGGATTGTCCTTAAAATCAGCAAAGCTCCCATGAAAGCCGAGAAAACTAAACGGTTTCCTTAAGGCGTCTTGATGGCGTCTTATCAGTATATCCGTTCAAAATAATATTGGCGAATGTTTCTTTGTCAGTCTGCTACAATTTCACGCCCGATCTGCTAGACCACTAAATTTCTTATTGTATATGTATATAACCAATTCCCGTTTTTTTATTTGGGAACAGGGCACAAACTCACAGATCATAATTAAGGGTACTTAAACGATAAAGTTGGCAATAAGCAATGAACTTGCGGGAATCACTAATATTTTTATAAGATAGTAAATAATTTCATTACAAATTTAAACAACTTTTTATTAACAGAGTGAAGGGTATGTAATGTTTATTTTGTTAAATATACATCCGTTACATTCTCTTCCCACTTACTTTACTTTGTCGATACATTTACGATTTGAAAATTTAATCATTTTGCCTTTAGGTCACCAGCGTACATAAAACAGGGAATTTTAAATCACCTTTCGGGTTGGTAACGCATATCATTGCCCCCAATTCCTGTCAGTTCGTGCCTATCGGAAGCCCTTTAAAAGTTTAATTTAAAGTGCATTTTGGTCGCGTGTTAAAGAATGTCTAGACCATTTGCAAGATTGTTTGACATTGATCTGTGGGGCGTAAAGAATTGAGGGGTTTTGAGGCCTAATCGTAGTAGGCAGAGATTCTAAATATGAACAATTGTTACAACCGTGTACTACAATGATAAATATTCCTCGCATCAAACAATAAAGATGCAAACAATTCCGCGGTCCTCGAATGGAAGATGCAAGATGGCCCTGGCAGGAGGCCAGGAAATCGTAGGTTTAAATCCCAGTGATGCTCTTATGAGTTCATAAAAAATTATGAATTTTACTTTATAGATTTTAAATGTATATAATGCATTATTTCAGTAAATGGATATATCTTGAACCTCTTGTGAATTTTCGTATTGTTAAATATTGGATTGTAACTTCGATTCCCATCTTTCTCTCCAATGATACAGCAAGTTAGTGACAGGACACTTTACACTACATTATTATCATCCAAATTTTAGGTAAAATAGCGAGCGATTAAATAGTTCAGCTGAATAATAATGTCATAGTATGAAACACGAAACCTTTATCAGCGACAACAATGGAAGCCCGCATAGCAATTGTAGCTTTATCAAGGTCGGCCATATTCTCTCACCCGTTTCATGGTAATATGCGATATTGTGTGGGTGCCAAATATAAGTTATTTATCAAATATAAGTTATTTTATTAACTATGCCTAAAGGCATAATAATAAAAATAACTTATATTTGATAACTATGTACTAGGTTAAATCAGAGGTTGCCTTACCCAGGGCTGGGATCGACACATTCTCTTCTCACTTTCGACCGTGCAAAGTATGTCTATTTGTCCGTCTGTTTATCTATTATGCTCTTACAGTTAATGCGCTAGACTGATATTGATAAAATTTCACACAATTAAAGCTACATACAAAGTATGTTTCAAAAAAGCGGTATTTTTTTGTGTTTTCAAATACCAAAAAATCAGCGCAGTTTGCAATCTGGAAATGGAAATTTTTGAAAATGCGTATCGCACAAATAAAATAAGTTATCGATTATAATAATCGATTAAAAGAACGAAAATTTAAAAATGCAAGAAAGAATGGCAATTATTATATAACTATTTTAATATAAATCATTATCAAATAATAATATAAAATAATCCTTAACAGTTGAAATGTTTTTTGAAATTAAAAAATTAAAGTTAAAGTTGATTCTTATTCAGATATCAGCTCATTGTTTGTTTTATCACTATTGTGTTTACGCTTATCTAAGCTGCTTTTTCTATGCTAAAAAATATCAGTCACATTTAAAAAATCAGCTGTGTAACATATAGGAAATTCGTGACGTCACTTTTACAAAATCTATTATAGTTGTGCTAATAGATTTACAAAATCAGCCGAATTTTGACTTATAGTTAACTAATGAAAAAAGCTATTAATTGTGCCCTATTTTCATCTTTTTACATCTTGGACTCAAAATTGTATGACAGTGTATCAGTTACCTTTTAATATAAACAATATGTGTCTAATATCTGTTGCAATGAAAAACTATTCATTATCCGGGGAAATGAGGTCGCTTAAGAAACATTTATATAGATATAATAGGATACTGTTAAAATGGTAATTCACTCCGCTTTCTGTCACATAATATTCTTAACATTTATATCAGTTAATCGGTCACCAAAAACTCTTCGGTTTATCTGCAGTCAGGGAATGGATGTCATAACCCTCGATTTATACGAATATCTCGCAATAAAACACTTTAATATAGTCATGGTAAAAAAATCTTTATTCGTTCTAATATTGTAATTTACATATGAAATAATTGATATATCTATTGCTTAAAAAATATTACAGATGTTTTGTAAATAAATATACTAAGTTATAAATGCTTATATTTAGAATATTACTTTGAAAATATTATGAATCTATGTTTTACCTTATACCAGCATATTTATATTACAAACTTATAATTATTAATCTTACATCTAAGTAATAGGAATGAACATAATAAATAAATAATTTCTTTATTAACATGAGTTTATTGTAATATCTTTTATATCTTTAAAAATACAAAGAATTGCAAGTTATTATTTTATTTATCTAATGTAATATTTTACGATTATAGTTATTGAAGTAAAATATATTTTACTTATTTAAATCGAGTTCAGTATTATTATTAAATTTATTTTAAAACAAACTTTCGAAATATATTTTCTGAGAAAACATAATGAAATTTGTTTGATATAAAATAAACTTTACAAGTACGTAGATATCTTACTGTGTCTTTCAATTAATTTTGCTTTACAGTTTAATCTGCATTAATTTAGTGTAATTAAGACAATTTTATCGCAATTATAATCATAATTGAGACCTCTTTTATACATCGCACGCTTAGTAATAAAGCGACCTAATTCAAAAAAGTTGTCGTAAATTACAATAAAGCGCAGCATAGCGTCTAAAGAATTCGTGAGTGCTAAAAAGATCCTAACTTAGAACAGCAAGAAATGCTAGTTTTTTTAAATAGTTCGAAACATGATCTCATAGATGGCATTGAAATAAGGATTACAACGTATCTAACTCAATTAAACCTAATTGTGAATTTGGTCACTTTAAAACTAAAACTGTATATATGTTAGTAATATATGAATATTTTACGAACTCTGTTGAAATATATAATATTTTATATAATTACAGAATCACTCATAATCAGTGTAATAGTAAAATTTAATTTTTTATCAAAAAGGGACACAACATTAGAACCATGTTTTTCTTTTAATTTTACAAAAAATTGTTTTGATGCACTATGATTTAATATTTGGATGAAGTCCCTTATTATTGTACGTGCAATTTAGTCTTTCAACTTCAAAGTTTATAAGCATTTAAGCTTATAAAGGCGAAGTAATACTATGGCACTTAAACGATCACAACACAAATATATCACGAAATTTCTTACACTAATAAGCTTCAATAATAAATTTAAGGCACATTGGACAAATAAAGTTTAGTTGTAAAGTTATGTTTAATTAAAAACAGAGAGCGTCTAAAGTGAAACTGTTTATACACGCTTCGCTAAATTAAGTATTTTGCGTTGCCAAAAATAATTGCTATATCTTATCGAATAAGACAAGATATAAATCACCGACAGGTATATGTCAAACAGGTTCTGTGAGGAATTTGCATATACGCTCTCTATTTTCACTAATACGAAATGTCAAGTACATTATCACACCTTAATTGCTTACGAGTATGTAATTAATAAGTTTAACTATTTTATAATTATACTAGTAAGGCGTTTTCATTTTCAGCTCCAATGAAATAACGCCCGCTTATTCTAAAGGAAAAATGCATTGAATTGAGCAACTGTCCGATTCACCACTATCATGGCTGCCTTTAACTTTTTGACGAGAATATGTTAAAGAACTTTGTCTTAATGTTTAAAAGCGTTGTGATAGATCTCTTCGCCTTCTTCTTTGGTACTCTCTCGGGCCATAAAAATGGTTCGGAGAAAGATTTCTGCAGATTTGAAGTCGGCGAACTTTCGGCTTCCTTTGCTGCCTGATATTTGTACTCCTTAACGACCTTTTCCTCATTAGGGTCGTACCTGTACAGTACTGAGTATGTCCGTTTTACCTTCTTGGGAATGCGTGGTGTGCTCGCAGTTCTGTCGCTCTTGCATCGCTTAACTTTATTCCTTCCATAGTAATCCTCATATTTATCCGCGTCTACGTAAATAATTCGCTTTCCTAAAGCCTGTTCTCTTTCTTTCTTCAAATTTTTCCACGATGCGATGACAGTTTCTCGACGGAACGTTTTGTTAGGGTTGTGTCGACTGATCAAGTAAGTTTGTGTCTCTTGGATGTTAGAAGTGTCCTTCAAAGGTGAGCCCCTCGGGCTCGGGCTGTAGTCGTAATCATCTCTGGAGATCTGGAACAAAAAGAATGACCGTCACAAAGGAAAAGCTATATCGCATAAATAACAACTTATGTAGCATATAAATAACTAGGTGTTTGTTGATCTTTAATGCTGTCTCATAAACTACGTCGGATGAGAGATCTTGAAAATTATTTAAAGTAATCATATCATAAATATACATGACTAAGGGCTCGATACGGCACAAAGCTAGCTTCGTATCGCCGTCCCTTTCTGATAATACGATTCTATCATATCTTATGTCTTTGTCTGTTTCCGTCACTGGAGCCCTTCACCCGGTGCCCACATGTCTCGTAGCACCTGTTAGGTTAACCATAATAAACTCCTATGATATTGTTGGCAAACGCTTTTAAACTAACTTCGACAGCGAACTGTCCAGGAAGTTTGTTGTAAATAAAATACTCGGTCGTATTAAGCATCGTTAACTAGATATATATATTTTCTTGAAATCCGGGATTGCGGCAACAAAGCTGATATTTTTTAAAAATAACAAAAAATCGGCCAAAGTTAACCAATAGCTCAGAGTTATGATGTCCTTCAAGAATATGACGTTTTTTATTCAGTTATTAAACTGTGTCGAGTTTTCAGAGCTTCAGTATATGTTTAACTGTTGTTTCGTAATTTTAACAATTTGATCAACATGTGAGAATAATTTATTTACTATTGTGCAACTGTGTTTATTTCTTTCTTAAAATTCTTCGATGTTTTGGAGGCATTGTTAAAGAATAGGTCGTATATAAATAGATATTTTACTAGCGTTATTCCTCAGGATATGGTTTATTTTGTATACAAGAATAGTGTGGAGCTGCAAGTTGAAAAATGGAACAGCAGCTGCTATAAAAGCTCTTTTGTTTTTATAAAATTGTTAACTAAATAATATGATTACAAAACTGTTAAACCTAGTTGCCATTTATTAATGTTAGACAAAATAATAGTTTAAGTAAGAATTCAATATTTTGGCTGACATCGAAACTGTTGGAAATGTTCTATTTCATATTTAAATTCTTTATTTATTTTCTTAGTATTTCTGTGTGTATTAACCTGGTTACGTTAGTGGACGTATTAAGGTTTAATCTTCTCTTTCGATTAATTGATACATATCACACTAAGAGGATACGTATTTCAACGTCTGCCATTTTTGACATGACAACTATTACACTGATGTGTTAAGACAGACGAAATTTTGTAACATTATTTTTTAATGATGAAAAAAAATATGTTCGCAAAAATTTAGGTCACAAGGAAAATGGGTCATTTCAAAAATATTCGTCACATTACAGTTGTTAGTTAACACGGCCTAATTATAAAGAGTAATTACATCATTTAATGGTTAACTGGCGGATGTTGGTATCGTTGCAGAAAGTAATAAACCTTTTTTGTTTTCAGGTAATGAGCCAAATCCCGAGTTATCTTCGTCAGTAAGTAGCCAAATCCACGTTATTCTTACGCGTGCTTCGTGTCCTATTTCATGAGCGCGTTTTGTAATATTTACTAAAATACGTATAGTATTTCTGTCCCGTCGTGCATATTTCGGTGTTATTTGTAGCCGTTATTAAAAGCCGAAGGTGATAGTACTAAAAGGTAGGAGATATATTTGTCACGAGCTATTTTAGACAATTCACATACTTGAAAACGTTCAATGCAACGGAGTTAGGGCCGGTCATAAATTTTAATAGATGATTAGTGCATTGACGTGTTTAATTCGATGTAGCTCTGCGTACGATCCATACTTAGATATAGTATTGATATAATTTAATAAAGCCGTGATAGCCGCACGTACTATATAAATGTTTCCTACCAAGGGTAAATCGATTTCAAACACGGGATTAGAAAGTATGAATTTTCAATAGAATCTTATGTTTATTGATGCGCTTTATGGTAAAGGAAACATAGTGACGAAACCGAAATCTCTGAAAAGTCCTAGGTCTCTTATCCTATTACAAGGAGACAAGAGCCTTTGCCTATATGGGATAGTACCAAGTCGCTACTCGATTTTGTTACAAACACATTAATTACTGATGATTTTTAATAAGGTTTTAAAGTCACACTCAAGAGCGAGTAATATAGTTTTTACATAAATTAACGCAAGACCAGTATATCTACAAAATAGGAGCTCACGTCATTTGAAAAATCCCAGAGAAACAAGAGGAAAGATCAATAGGTCAGTGTCACACAGGACAAGATGTCAGCTCGTTATTATTGCTATTCAATACCGTACATATTGTAGGCTGCCGCAAAACCGATCCTCCCTCTTCCTATATTAAAGTTGTTTTCGGCGCTCGCGAAGAAAAACCTACTTTGATGTACCGTTAGCTCATATATTGCGAATGCTCGCAAAAAAGAACGCTCATATAGGGCTGTCGACAATATTACATAAATAATTTTATATTGACTGCTTATTTCTGTATACGAATCATAGAAATAACTATTCAAAATTTTTGTAATGCATAAGACTTTATACAAGACAGCGGTTTAATAATGTATAACTGAAAATATTTAAAAGATGGACCGCCGAGTTTCTTGCTAGTTCTTGCTGGTTGTAGCTTCATTAATCATATTGATGCTTGACGATTCAAAAGTGCCTGAAATGGTTTATTTGAATAAAGATTATTTTGATTTGCTTTGATTGACTTGTATCGAAATATCTCTATTTACAATTTATTATGCTATTTTGCGGTAGAAATAGAAAACTTATACTAATGTGCGGTATTTTTTCATTGTATAAGCTACATTATCAATTGTTAAGTTAATCATATTTAGGTAAATAAATATTTGCTTTCTTAATATCTAATCTCTTCATCACTTATCTAAGTGGGGTCGGCACAAGATGTTTTATCTTCCATTATCTTTTACTGTGCCATTCGTCAACTGGGGTGCTAATCCTTTTTATAGACATATACTTTACACAATCCATCCATCTTTTTTTCGGTCTCGCCCTATTCATAAATCCATCAAAATTCATATTTAAAACTTGTCGTCACGTGATATAGAATTTTAATTTAATGAATTTTATTCCGTCATACATCTGCAATTATAATATAATTAATACTTTATATAGGTATATGTATTAATAATTTCTATGTTCTTAAGATTGGATACATAAACTACATTCTTATTTAAATTATTTAGGTTTAGCCTTGTTGCGTAATTATTTCGAGTAGCAAAATACTGATTTATTTGATCGATCGATATTATTGATGTTAAAGCAAAATGTTTATTGAGTGTCAACCCTACATTGAAATGGTTTTTTCTCCAATTTACAGCTATAAGCACACGTTATTTCCTTTAGTAATGCATGAGATTCACCAGAATTTGTAATCTTATTTAGATTTAACGGTTAATGCTCTATCATTAATTTTGCACTCAAGATATAATGTAAAGAATGGAACAAATATCAAAATTTTATACATTGTATCGTATTCTGAATTCTATTTTTTAAAGCACTAATTATAATACTGGTCACTAATTATCCTACTGCTAGGCATAGGCCTATGCACGAACACTGACAACTTATTTATGAGTTGCTAGTGATTATATTATACGGTAAGCTGTGATAGCCTAGTGGTGAGACTGTGCGACTCTCTAGAGACGACATAGGTTCAAACCCCGGGCAGGCACCAATGAGTTTTTTTATTAAAACTCATGTGTCTAATTGTTAATTGCAATTTATCACACGCTTTTCGGTGAAGGAAAACATCGTGAGGAAACCTGCATATCTCTAGAGAATTCTAGGGATATGTGTAACCTACCAATCCGCATTGGAGCAGCGTGGTAGGTCTTAGCTCCAATCCTTCTCTCCAAAAACGGAGAGAGGAGGCCTTAGCCCAGCAGTGGGCATAGTTACAGGCTGTTACTTTTTACTTTAGGCATAGGCCTACTCTCTCCCTTTCTTAGAGATAAGGGTTGAATCTAAGACGCTGCTCCGATGCGGATTAGAAGGTTACATATATCCGCTGAAGTCTCTAGAGATATGCAGATTCCTCACGATGTTTTCCTTCGCCGAAAAGCGTGTGATAAATTGCAATTATCAATAAGAGACACATAAGTTTTAACAGAAAAACTTATTGGTTGATCATTGATCGTTCAAACCGGTGAATAATTGAAAAATCAATTTCATACTGATATTAAATATGCGAAAGTGTATTTGTTTGTCTTCGTTTTACATCTGCCTCCAAGGGAGCAAACAATATTTGGCGCGGAGAGCATTGAAGGGCATTGGAGTGATATAGACTTTCATACCTTTCCGAGCGCTTAATGTACTTTTAGAGGCGTTCAGGAAACGCATACGGCCGGATGTATATGAGATACGATCTTTAAATATAGTTTACCGATCTAGTCATCGAATCGGATGATTTTTGTCTAATTGATATTTGCAATTTATTTCACGCTTTTTGTTGAAAGAAAAGATCGTGAGGAAACCTACATATCTCTTGAATCCAGGGGATATGTGTAACCTATCAATCTGCATTGAAGGAGAGCGGTGGGTCTGAGCTCGAACCCTTCTCTCTAAAAACAGGAGGACGACTATGCTGATCTGTGAGATTGTAACAAGCCGATACTTTTTTTAATGCATTTTACAAAAGTAGTAATAAAATTATTTTGCTATAATCCGCGATACAGTAAATAGACGATATATATAGTGTTAAATGTCAACTTTCAACGGTCAGATTTGATTCGAACTTTGCACACTATGAGAAACCGTTAAAAATATATTTATCATTTACTTAGACACGTCGCTATACCTTATTGACTTTTATTTTTGTAAATATTTACGCCTATCATCACTTTTCTTCTTCTGTTTCTTTGCTTACCGCACCTATTTAAATTTTCTGTTTGACCCTAAGGTTGATTGGTAGGAGAACGCTTAATTTAGTGCCAAGTCCGCCTTTTATACTTTATTACCTTGTATACTCATGTACTCAACAATCGTTTCATCCCGCAACCGAAGCATCATAGGAGATAGACTTCACGACAAAACGGCTTTACGATAGTGAACGTGTGTAGTGCTTGTGTATTGTGGTGGAAGTGGTGGAGGTTTGTGCATGTGTTTTTACGAATCCTGCACGTATCGGGTATGAAAATACGGATAATCCACTATATATTTAACACTATATATATTTTCTATTTACTGTATCGCGGATTATAGCAAAATAATTTTATTATTACTTTTGTATTATGGATCTCCGCAAAGTAACGCCTAATTCTATAAATTATTTAATGCATTTTGTTGAAGGGAAACATCGTAAGGAAACTTTCATATCTCTGAATAAATCCAGAGATATGTGTAACCTATTAATCTGAATTGGAGCAGAGTGGTAGTTTTAGGCTCCAACCCGAGAAAGGTTGAGGTGGAGGTTCCAAATGGAAGAGGACGCCCATGACAAGCTATGAGATAGTCGCAATCAGGCCGCTCTACCCTGAAATATTTTAAATATGTCTACATTGCAGAATGTGTTCGGATGCCAACACTATATTGGATAATATGTTATTGATCGCAGTTATTATTACAGTCAAGTGCTGTATATATATAGATCGCCCAACTTTAACGAAGGTTAATAACCGAACCGATGACAATTATGCTTACTATCAGAAATAGTTATGACGCCTCAGTACACACTCACCGAGCTAACTGTCCGTATCCCACGCACCATCTCTCCTACACCTATAAGTTTTGATGAGTAATATATATTTTTTGTTTTTTAATATGAAATGAGTCTACATCGCAACGGGCATCCATTTTTTTTTATTAATATATTAGTGTGTTAGGTATCGCCTGATACCGGAGGTATTTCCTTGTTTGCGATCTTAACGCTTAGCATCGGTGCCATCCGTTCACAATACGTTGCGAAAACTGATATTAGAGCAAGACACCCTTATTAATTGATTTCCTAAGCTTATATATAAACATATCTGACACTTACACACACGTCCATCCCCAAATTAAGTAACTTAATACTTGTGTTATGGGTGACGGACAACTGGTAAATATACTACTTATATAATTTTAAATAGATACTTAAATTCAAAATATACACCCAGGCCCCAAGAACCAACAAATTGTTTATAGAAAATGTTGACCCTCGGCGGGAATCGAACCCGTGACCCGTGAAGCTGAAGGCAGAGACACTACCCACTGCGCCAATGGGCAAGTCCAGTATATATGGGAGATGTGACTTTGTTCTTCGGAAAAGGCGAAGTATTCAACGAGTAAGCAATTTAATTAGAATATATAAATTCATTATTCTCAGATTATTTTATACCTTGAAAAAAGCAGCGCGTTCAGCTAGGTTATGTTATATAATATAATCCATAATAATATAAGTTTTAATGTGTATATTTTTCTATGGTTATCCACGCCTATTAAACATGAAAGTGTAAAAACCATCTAGATAAGAGACAGCAGTATACAAATTAATGATAATAATGGATCTGTAGTTTAATTTAAAGGTAAAATTTGCTAGATTTGCTCGTTAGCAGTAGTACCAAGGATATGCCGAGTGCTAAGGGTATATCGCCTGCATATTTTTAATGTCTGTACATTATTTCCGGCTGAGTGTAGATGTTTAATTGTTTTATGATATTAATTTCCCTATTGATATAGACAGAAGAAAAATTAATTCTCAGTAGAAGAGTCAAATATCAGATTAACACGTTGTAGTTGTAAACTGATTCTATATAACTTAAGGGATTCTTTTAAGATTTCCATTGTATTCGCCCATTGTACGTCTAAATCATGTATAAAAAAATTATTTTATGATCGACATCTCATTTCATTGTATATTAGGATTATGGTGTACAATAAAGTATATTCTATTCTGTTCTATTCTAATTTAACTATTGTGGCGTTACAAAAATCGAAGTCGTTGTTGGCCGTCCTTCAATAATGCCTATCGTTAATATCTATTATATAATCCCTCAGTATTGTGCAGCGAGCTTAAATTTTATACTGACATTCATCACTATCAGATCGACGCTCTCAACTTTCGAAACCGAAAACCGGAATAACCAACGACAATTATTAGAGCTTGTTACAACACTCAAAACGTCTTTAAATATCAGGGCTGCCAAGTATATTATAAATATCTGTACTTATTATAAAACAAAGTCTCAAAAAGCTGTCTGTCTGTGCGTAATCGTTTTTCTTAAAATCTACTGAACGGATTTTTGTAAGGTTTTCACCAAAAGATACTATACATTCACTAAGATGCAATACTTTCCGATGGCTTAGGTACATAGTACATTTCCGTATTATATAATTGTTTTAAAGAGATCGCGCAGTTGTTCAAAAACTTGCTTGCTGGGAGCTTTAGTCGCGTGCGCTGCGTAAACCAGCAGAGATACGCTAAAGTAATGTATTAAAGAAGTGTAGATCTGTAAAAATACTACAATAAAGCCCGCGACAGCATGTCCCTATCTCTTATGGTTAACTCACAATAACTATTTTAATGTTTGAAATTTGAATTCTAGAAAAAATTGTGACACGATGATTTCCACGCTGGCGAAGCCGCTGCCACAGCTAGTATATTATAAAACCAAGTCCCCATAGTCTGACCCTCTGTATGTGATCGATTTTCTCAAAAATTACTGAGCGGATTTTAATTAAGTATCCGCAACTATATAAAGAATAATGTCACATTTCACATGTATAGGAATAGGTAATGTGACTTTATCCAAGGCATAGGACGACTAACATATTGACTATTAATGTTTTATTAATAGCCCGGTTCATATGCAGACTAAGACAAGCAGTGTTTCTCGCGATGTTTATGGAAACGGTAAATTAGGGCGTTATTATTGTCCATTATAGGAAAATAACCCGTTTTTGTTTATTGAAGAAATTGAAATTAAAATCACAATGTATTTGTCTGACAATACATTGGCATCCCTAATGTGTGTATGTCAAGTTTATATTTAGCGGTGAAAGTAAAATTTTTGCCACAACTTGAAATGCGCTCGCAAAAAAACTCGATTACGACAAATGATGTTTTTGACAGTGAATCACAATTGTCAACTGTACGCTTTCTAAACTCTTATGTCGAGCTAAAAAAATTTAGGCATTTAATCATTCGTAGTGGATTGCGAAATATTCGAAAGTTATCGATCTAAAGGTTATTTGAGATAAAATAATGAGAAGTTTATTGCTATTGCGAATGTGATAATAGAGTTTAAAGAAAAATCCCTCCTGGCCTCTTTTAGGTCTAATAAAAAGAAAAAGCTCAGGTTAGGCGGCTAAGCCTCGAGACCCTTAACACCTCGGAACAATGTCTAATAAAGACTTTTTACACTATCATATCTATATCATCTAAATCCTCTGCGTCTGTCTGTCTATTCACCATGAACTCAAACTATTAGGCGGATTTCATACTACAAAAAAAAGTCCGGTGTCCTAAAATCTAAAAAAAAACTTATTTATCTTCGTATATATATTATTATAATTCGTTTATTAATCATTATAAATAAAGATTTCAAAAGATTTTTTGATTTGATATGATACTCATTTTTAGATTAAAAAAAGTGGTTGCCTACGTTATGGTTTATATGGCTATTCAGATGCATACAGTATTAATTCTTATCAAAGCAAATACATTAGTTACAAAGTTGGAACTAACGCCAAGCTAACTCAAAATATTAGGGTAGGGGTAGTAATGTCTGTCATGGGAATAAATATAATAACAGTTCTCCAAAATAATTCTTTGTCTTTTTTTATATTGAGACTCTAGAAATAGTTAATCATATATTAGAATGGATTGTCCAATAAAGTTAATATTAATTGAATGGGCAAGGTCTAAAATATTTTATTTAACGTGGACGTTAATTTAATGTTCAAAAAGACGGCGCATTTATTCTTTCGACCATTTGACTTGACTAGAATCACAAAGCTGTCAAAGCGAAAAGCGAGAACTACATATTAAACGATCTCCATCCAACTGATAAATCCGACGGAGAAATCTATACGAAAAATATAAGTGTCGTAATCACTCATGATAGATCGCATCTCTTCTTAAACTTGATTAATATCTAGAGAGATATCGATCTAGTAACCGTGAAACCGGCGCGGCGACAATGTCAAGAGCCTTACTACAAAAAGAACATAATTCCATATTCAAACATCGGGCACGCACGAGTTGTGGTTCAATGACAGCGACCATAGAGAAGCCGGTTACCTTTTTGAGCGCATAAAACCGGCCGGCTGCAATTTACGCAACTTGGTCAGACCACAGACTATTCCGTAATCTATTTTTGTACCGTATAAGACTAACATTCTTTGAAAGCTAAATTCATATTTGGAACTGTTTAAAAAAATATAAAATCAAATTTGAAAAAAGAAGCTACATCTGGTTCAAAATGTTGCTCTTACAGAGAAGAACCAGCAAGAAACTCGGCGGTCAATCTTTTAAACATTTTCAATTTTACATTATTAAAGCGCAATCTTGTATGAAGCTGAAAGGATTTTTCAAATCCAGGCATTTTTATCAACCAAATAATCCACAATTTTGTAATTACATTTGATTTAAACCTTCCTGTAGACTGGTCTAATATGGATTGCGGAACGTTATTGTAAAAGCGAATACCGAGACCAACGAATGAGTTGCTAGCTCTGCTGAGTCGCGACACACGAATCACAAGCTTATTGTGACCTCTGGTATGTCTATGATATACATCAAATTTCGTCTTATACATGTGGACATTTTTTCGTACTAATAATAATATTATATATATAATAATGTAATTAAATAAAATTTGTTATATATGATCGGTTAGACACATGATAGCCCTGAATGCAAGGGTATCTTTTTATTACAGACACTTCCCACGACTATTAAACGAATACGTTCCAAACGGCCACTTTAAAATATATTGCTTTGAACTTACCACGCTCTCCCAGCTACCACCCAAGATGGACTTGTCCAACATGGTTCCACTCAGTTCGTTTACACAGAAAAAAAATAAACACTGAGGTTCTTATTTGACGGTGATATACTATAGATATTACGAAACGGGATCGAGTGTTAGAAATGTTTACATAGCACGCGATTTGAGTCACGTTGTCACTCGGGAGCGTCGGGATTTGGCACGGTGTTTTCACTTTGCGCTTTCCTGTACAACTGAAACGAAATTGTTTCAGCGTCATATTTATAGGTCGGGAGACTCGCGAGTGTGTTTCAGTGTGGTGACGTGGTTGTACCACTTAACACGGAGTCACACCTCCTTGTTTTAGACACACATAATGTAGTTCGGGGAAGCCCGTCTATAAGCGTGAGAACAGATCCGAGCTTTAGCCTCGTTTTCAGTTAATTAATTACTTTCAACCCATTTGAGGAAGAGAAACAGATTTCACATTAGAGCTAAATTAATTTCCGACGAAATTAAGTGAAAACTTTCTTAAAGCCTATTCTGGTTCTGGTCGCTTCAGAAGTAGTTAGTTCCTCTATCGCCAACACCACGCAATAACAACTTAACCATCTTGAACATTTGCAGATATGATATAATATATTAAGCGGTACAACTCAGTAATATGCCTAAAAATAGCTAGAATAGTTTTTCATCTTATTATCGTCCATTTGAATGGCCCGTAGGCGCACTTGGCAGTTCCGCGGGTCGCGGCTTCGATTCCCACCGAGGGCCAACAAGCTCTGTAAACTATTTGTTAGTCGTTCGTGTCTTGGTATATATGTATTTAAGCATGTGTTTGAGATTATATAAGTATATATTACCATACTAGTCGTCTGTCACCCATAACACAAATATTAAGTTACTTAGTTTTAGGACGGACAGCCGTGTATGTGTATTGTGTAATATCACATTAATTATTTAAGATACTCGTCTTTAAAAATTTATATACGAAACGAAAATAATTGCAAGCGCAAATTTGATAATATAAGACAAAAATATTAATATAAAAATGTAGTTTTTATACCGTGAAACAATATAGGCATTCAAATATTTGCCGAGCATTATAAGCGATAAAACGATTCATCATAAATTGAATATCATATGGTTTATTTTGTTATATAGAATAGAACAAGACGGACCAAAGTACGTAGATCGTTTGTCGGCTTCGGTATACTTTTTTATAATAATATTCCTCAATCTATTTTGGACACAAGCATTCTGTTGAGGACTATGTTAATGATAAGAAAGCTTGGAATTAAATTGCGACCAGCTACGCACTAGATAATATTGTAATCTATGGTTGTTAACAATTGTAATTATTACAAACATATTGTAATACTAGTTTATGCCCGCGGCTCCGCTCGCGTGGAATTTGGTCTGCTACATTATGTTTCGTGAAGAGAAAAAATAATAATATATATATATTTGTTTAGTTACTCGTACATTTAAAATTTCAGATGTCTAACATTAAAACTTTCGGATTCCATACAATCTTCGCGCGTCGCGCTTATTGGGCGTTCTATGACGCTCCATTGAAGTCAATCATATCGTGATAACTTTTTAACTATTCGACCAAATTACTTTGTTTGACAGACAAAGTTTATATACAGGAAATACTGAAAGCAACAAATGTATTGTTTCTCATAAGAGTTTTATTAATATACTAAAATGTGCATTGTGAAATAGTATCTTTAAGTAATTAAGTATTTAATTAAAATGTATTATTCATAATTTTGGTCATAGAGGCTTCCACATAAAAGGTAGATATAACATATATCGCGTATATATATAACATATGTCGCAGACTTTTATTTAGAAGTATTCGAGATAAACAATACTACCCTAAAACATCTTTGTGTAACTTTGATAGTTTAAGCAGCGTACGCCGAGATAACTCTCAGAGGCCAGATTTTTCCGACTTTAATGACATGTATCGTTATATTACATAAAGTCATTACAAATTGTGGTCTATATGTTATTCCGATGTACAACCTATATAACTGTAAAGTTTCATTCAAATCCGTCCAATAGTTTTTTTAGTGAAAGAGTAACAAACATCCATCCATACTCGCAAACTTTTGCATTTATAATATTAGTAGGAGTAGGATTAGTAGGATTTACTTTTGAAACGAGTGACCGCCGAGTTCCTTCCTGGTTCTTCTCGGTTAGTGCACCTTTCCGAACCAGTCGTAGCTTCATTTTAATTTTAATTTGACGATTCAAAAGTACTTGTTAAGCGAATTGTGTCAATTCGAATAAAGACTCATTTGAATTTGAATTTAATGATAAAATGTAAGGTCAAAGGTGTGTCAAAAAATCTATCCTAATTATATCATATAAATGGTAACAATTATAATCAATAATGTAAAATTATAAATTTCTTTCTCCTTTAATAATGTTTTGTGTTATATATAAGTGCGAACCTTACAAATATAGCTTACAGTGCTTGCTGGTCGCTATAAGTGGTGAAATATTTACTGGCTAAATATTTGCAGGGTTGATGAGTGACAGAAGTTACTATTTATTCTAAGATTACGGTTCACATGAAGAAACTCGTATATTTCGAATTATAATTAGCTCGTATGCTGTCTTAACAAGATAGTGTAGTCGAAATACGAAACACCGCGTTCATCTCGGTAGGTGAACAAGGATTCTTAAATATTGTGTCACTGTATAAAATTTTTGGGGCATCGACCGAGCGCCAAATTGTGTCATGCCTGAGTATTGACTCACACGTAAGGCAGATACTGTAATCTTAACAGGCATTCGACATTATTTTTCGTTTTCACACGCCTTTTATGAACTCGCTTCGGAAAAATGGAAATACAACTGTATTTCCATTTTTTTTAAACTAAATGTAAACATATGATAGAGCTAAAATTGAACCTGTTATGCAAATGCCTAAGTAATATTGTAAGCAAATAGTATCTTTCTGTTCTTTTCCACTCTGAGTGGAGTCGGCACAACATATTAATATATTAACATATTGTCACATGATTTGGCTACGTATTTTACGACCGGCCGCCTGCCTGACGTCAACTTACCTTAGTCATATTTTATGACCTTTCGGTAAGAAAGAGGTTGGTCTATTCTACTCAGCCGGATACCACACGGTGGGTCAATTTACCTTAGTCGCCTTTTACGAAACCTCGGTAAGAAATGAGGGTGGTCTTTTCTACTCAGTCGGACACCACACGGCTATTATATTGTAAGCAAATGTATGCATTTAATTATTGGTGTGACCGCCAAGTTTCTTCCTAATTTCTGGCAGTAAGAACAGTGGAAGCTGCATAAAAATCTGACGATTCGAGCGCTTGTAAAAGGAAATTTGACTACGAGTATTTGTATGAAGTCAATGCGAAATTGTAATTGAGTTTTTAGTATATTTTCATCTAATACTACTCTTCAGTTTGGACTGGCCAAATGTTTCGATTTCTCATAGCAGAATACGTCATGATTATTATAACAACATTATGAAACAAAGGTGCTACTTTCCTGAAAACTTGGCTGGAGGATCAATCAACCTACCTCAGAAGACTGGGACGTTGTTTCTTATTACGTATATAATAGCGATTGTGTTTTGTCTTTCAGCAACGTTTTATACGCTTTTGAGAACTCTTGATTTTCCTTATCGTCGATTTAACTGGATTTATGTAGATCTATATTTAGGTAGAAGATGCTTCTGTACGCGGGTTAGCATTTAGTAGTAGCTTTTTTGTAGTATGACTGTGAGACTTGATTAGATGATCGTCTCTACGCGAGTCAAGGTCTTTATGGACTTCCTACGTAAACCATGGCAAGGCCTTACAATCTCGCTTAATAAATAGGATGGATAGATGAAAAGAATATGGATTTCTATAGTCACTTGCTTTTATTCTTATCTTTTATTCCTTTGTTCAAACTCATCATTCTCGGCACAACATGTTTAAAACATGATTCGGGTAAGCATTTTACGACCGGCTGCCTTCCTGGCGTCAACTTATCTTAGTCGCCTTTTGCGACACCTCAGTAAGAAATAAGGGTGGTCTTTTCTACTCAGCCGGATATCACACGGCGTTACTTTGTTCATATCTGTGCTGAAATAAAAAAAGATATACGACAATGTAAATGTTAATTTTACCTACAAGTTTTGCTCTGGAACGCTCAACTGCTCTGTGCTCTGATTATTACCATGTAAATATTATATCATTTGGGTTAGCAATCTGTTCATAGAAAAGTTTCATAATTATTTCCAGCAGTAGTGTATATATATGTCCTACTTAGTTAACATTTATTACAAACATATAAATTACAAATAGATTTATATCTTGTATCAATTGTTATTTCGCAAAAACCTTGCAAAAAATGTTTCAGGCTGCTTTTATTGCAGTAGTATATTTTCTACGTCCTAGATAGCTGGCATGTGTACTAATAAATTCCAATTTATACCTGAACTGAGCTTTGAACTAAAGTAATATAACTTTCTCAATGTTTTTTAAAATAAATATTGTGTAACATAACTGATTTAATTAATATTTTTCTAAATGGTGGTCGCGTGCAATCTTTCGAACGTTTACTGCACAAGATATTTGTTTAGCTACTCTAAAGGGTACTTTAAGCAGATATTCGCGCGTTCAATATGGATTCGCGGATGTGAATATATGTGACTACTTAACTATAGTGAAAGAAAAGCGAAAAAATTATAAATTCAATTCACCTACTATTTAAGCTAACCACTCCTTTTGTGCGTACTTTAAATTACAGTTTGTCATACTTAGTACAATAACAGTGATCGCCCATACAAACATAATACACTTGATTTTAACTCTACCGAATTCATAGAAGTATTTTATATGATTTTCTCCGTGTGTGTGTGCGAGCGCGTTTGTGTGTGCGTGTTTGTGTGTATATATGTGCATATTGAATACTCGGTTAGGATAAATTGTAAGTTTGAAAACAATAAAGTTCCTACGGTGAGTGGAGTGACCACATACCCTATATTTGATATTATAAGGCGACTAAGATAAGTTGACATCAGGCAGGCGGCCGGTCGTAAAATACGTACCCAAATCATGTGACAACATGCTTTTAACATGTTGTGCCGACCCCACTTAGAGTGGGATAAGGGCAAGAGAGTGATGATGATGATATAATAATATTATAAATGCGAGAGTGTCTATCTGTGTGCCTGTTATCATCTGAAGTAATATTTATGAAACGAAACATATTTAAACAACTTTTTTTATCTGTAATGAGCATATTTTAACGCGAAAGAAAGTCACGGGTACCGCTAGTATTTAATATATTTTAATATAAATAATGTGTAATTACACATGCTCTTGTCAGTCCTACATGATCTTGGATTTGATATATAACGCAATATCAATCAAAAGTAATGGCTTTTGACAAAGGGTGTCCCCTGGCTCTTAACTATTTAAGTGTATGCCAGCTGACGCAGCGTACTGCGTCAAACTGTCGTCAAACGTGCTTGAGACCTTGTTGCGAGACCTAAATACATTTGTAACTATTTAAACACAATGTAAAGAACGAGGAAGGCGTAGATTAGGGAGTTCCAAAGCCTTGATTTGACCTGCTTCCTTCTTGAAAGTTTTTTTCTCTATGTTTAGCTTGTCCTGAATTATCGGGTGCATGCATAGTTACAGTACTTTTTTTGTCACTAAGTTTAAATGGCTTTAATCAAAGTCTGCTAACTTTGCTATAAAATCATATGTTATAAAAATACATCACGAGTTTTGCGGTAAAGGAAAAAATCTTAATCATAACAATTTGTTAAATATCAGTGGGTTAAGCTTTAAACCCTACATGTATCTCTCGCCAACGTCACGTTTCGGCAATCATGACTGAATTAACAAAAAAAGATATTCTATTAAAAGTACTGAAGTCGACGGAAACGAAATCGCGTGAAGATGCTAGCATGTTTATATGGTCATTTCAAAAAAGCCAAGGAAGTACAAGTGTTCATTTAATATTTATCAGATTGAGGGGCGAGGCGAAAATCTCTGCGTATAAATAATTTGTTTCCTGTCAAATTCGGGTTAGTATATCAAATCCGAACAATATCGGAAATACGTCAAACTTGGAAATGAGAACAATGAAGTATTTGATGTACGATAATCTTCAATTTGTCGATGACTCACAAAACCTTTCTTCGGCGTAAATGCTAAAAAGGGACGTTGCTTTTAAATTAATGTAAGTTTCAGCCTATTTATGTCCCCCTTCAGTACAAAGTCCCCCTTTCATTAAAAAGTTCAAATTCCTGTACAAGGTTATGTTTTACAAGCCTTCTGAAGATGTCTTTATTACTGGAATTTTAAAGCTCGAATATTGTACACAAAAATGTTGGAATAATACACAGAAAGGGGTGAAAGAAATTTGCGATTGAAACAAGACAAGATAATGGTTATCAGTTGAATTTGATCTAATTGTTAAAAGACCAGGGAGGAATCGAGGTATAATTAATTTTGAATAAATAGCTAAAACGATTTTACAGTTCAGCAGTTGAGTTTCTTCGATTCAGCAGTTTGAAATGCTGTGATTCTCTGTGACGAACTGACAGAAAACTCAATGGTTTATTTGATGGTGGGAATAGAAATGACATGTTATGCAATTACACGCGTCAGGCATTAATGAGCTTGTAAATTTATTACTGGTTAAAATCTTTAGTGAAAATTTTGAGCAGACCCTAAAGAAGGCTATATAGCCTTGTTTCTAAATTTACTTTAAGCTGTTGTACCTATTTATGAGAACTGAAATCTGATAATAATCATTAAGTTCTAATTCAAAATTTTCTTTGTTCTAGTTGGCTTTTAAAGCATTTTTGAATCGCGTAATTTACAATGAAGTTACGATTGGTTAGACAGGTGAATTGACGAGAAGAACCACCACGACACTCGGCGTTTACTGTTTTAAAAATTTTTAGAATTGTGGAACAAATCAAAAATCAAAATATAATCTAGTGCGCAGCTGGTTGCAAATTAAATCCAAACTTTCCTATCCATTAACATAATCTTCAATAGTATACTAATCTTAATGGATAAGTCTTTAATTGCTTTTTTAACTTGTCAAGCTAAATATTATTCTATGTCAATAATACTAGGCCATGCCTAACGTGTTCTTGAGGTCAAACTATAGTCGAATTAAACAAATAAGTCTGAATAAAAACTAAATCTGGGATATACACTTAGTCGAAAATGATATCTAAGCAGAACCTGATTCAATTCCAAGAAGTAACGAATCGAATAAGAAGACTAAGCGGATCCTGGTTAAATGCGGAAATGTGCTGATTTTGAAATGAAAAAAAAAATTGGCAAGCTATATGGGTAGGGAATGCAACATTAAGTTAGGATACAATAACTCATTTCAAATAATAGCGAGCTCGAATAATCGCACGATTACCCTCTTTCTTTGGTCTTTGATGATTTTCATTCAATTTATGTTTATTATGTTTCGTTTACACTAACATAAAATTTTGCATGCGACTTATTTATTTGTATCACAAAATAGCATTTTGAGAATAATAATGAATAATAGTAGTGTTTGATCTACATATATATTTTCTGATTGAAAGTGGCCACGTTGTAGGTCTGATCTGGTATTCCCACTAACCTATTATGAAACTGGAATATTCATCAGGAGCATCGATATATGTAATTCTACATGTAGATTGTACCATCCGTTCTCATACCTGATACATGCAGAATTCGTAAAATCTCATGCACTACTTGCCATCAATAACACAACAATATACAAGCACTGCCCACATTCACTAACACAATCACAGTAGTTTCTTCCTGTCACCGGAGCATCGTCAGGAGATAGACTCCACAAAAAATGCCAAAGCGAAGTTTTTGTTGTGTCCAACTTAGAATTGAACTCTAATTGTGAATTATGCACTACTGTGCCATAGGAAAATTTCAGTATCAGATATTTCAACATACAATTTATGAATTAAAGAATAAATCTTATAGTTTCACACACAATTCACATATTCAATGATATGGTGACTAATTAAAGTCATAACATCAGAATCTATGGGTCTCTAAATCACCCAAACACTACACATCTCTAAACATACCCCAAAATCTTATAGAGTTTGCAATCACCAAATCCCAATTTCGAAAGTCTTCAGTGCGAACTTTTAAAATGATATGTTTTTATTTATGTATGACAAGCTATTTACGAAAACATACTTATTAAGACACTTTTTTATAAATCAAGTTCTAGGTAAAACACTTTTTTATGCGAGTTATCATTAGAAGTTAGGTACAAAATAATTAATATTTATAATAAAAGTACAATTATAAAGTACTAAAAAGAATTTTTGGTAAGAAAATTTTCCTTTTAGTACTGTATAATATAATTTATAGAAAATGTTTCGAGTACAAGACAAAATGCTACGCAAATTATGAACTCTACAAGTATGAAATGCCGTTACATAAACAACAACAAAAATCTATTTTTAAGTATAGATATATCTCGTTTATATTTAGGATCAAATTTCTTGAAAGTATCTAAAGTAAATATTTTTATGTAAAGCGTACAAATACACGCCGTTATAAACTTGTCTGCATCCATTAGTTTAGGTTTTACTGCCTACTTTGGGTTCTTGTTCGTGTTCCGTTTTAGATGCACTCGAGTTGAATGCATTTGACGTCACTGCTATATCCAATTTGAAGCACCGTACAGTCTACCACCTAGATATCATCCAAATCCGGACTCTACTTCGGTAGTAATACCGGATTCGGTACTGCGTGCTACACTGTACAGTCAATGACATCATATAAATTTGAGGTCGGTGGTTTATGACGGCCCATGGTTTGTTAACAATGTTAATGAAGATACATTATTTTGATGAGTTTGTAGAGTGTACGGTGTATTATGAAATGCTTTCATCGGTCCTTGCGTATGAATCAATTTACTTTTGTTATATGAAATAATTTATAAAATTACGCGTAACTTTATGGACGTCCATAATGCAAAAGTATGGGAAAATATTATTTTGCTATAGTCCGCCATAAAAGAAAATACTCGTATATGTAATATGTAATCTACATTAAGTAGAGTGTACTATCCGTTCTTACACAAACATCTGATACACGTACATTTCGTAAAAACTCAGACATTACCCACCACCAAAAACACAACTATACACAAACACTGCACACATCCACTAACACAATCTCAATAATCGTTTCGCCCCGTAATGGAAGCTTCATTAGAAGATAGAGTCCATGACAATCTTCGCTTGGCTTTGCGATTTGAAACTTGGCTTGGTATGAGATCCGATAGTTACAAGAATCTACCAAAAACCAAACGCCAATAAAATAAAGTTTCACATAAAGATACTTCTCTTTAGTGGTAATAAACCTTAATATGCCAATTAATACGTTTTATAGAGTCCATTTTAATTGATATTTGCGTTGGCAGCTGCTAGAATGAGTCACTCACCAATACCATGCTACCATAATGTACGTGGGGGAACAAGTGTGAGATATGGTACTCATTAAAATAACTGTCATGAATTTATCGCTTGACTAGCTTCAGCAGGCCTACCATGAACTCTTATTGCGAATCAATTGAAGACGTAAGCTTAATTGTTTTGCATTTTCATAACATGACGTCATAAAGACGCACATTTTAAGTCGTTGCCGAATGAGCGTTCGGAATGCGTCCTAAAAACATTTGAGTAAAAGAGACAGAGTTATCTATAGTTCATATAACGTTATCCTTTTCAAACATTACGACACCAATGCAATCCACACTTCATGGTACGAAAAGAAAGCGGTTGGGTTTAGTTACTGACTTTGAATTGAATCGTTTTCTAAAAGTTCACTTTGACTCAAAGGTAGGGCATTGTCTCTCCTTGCCTGCGTTGGTTGGTACCATGGTGGACAGGGAGGTATCGTGGCGATAGCCTCTTATTTGTTTTTTATTATTGTTTTATCGGACGCCCATCTAAAAAGGTCCCCGAGGCGATAGATGCATCTGTTGCTCCCTCTGCATCGTCTAGTGGTGGTAGGGGCTACTTTTTGAGAGGCCCCGACCCAGAAGTGGCGCACTCTGGGTTACAGAGTTGCTGCTGGCGGAAATGGGAGCTATGGGTACAAAGGTAAAATAAATTTATTATAACTTTTGTATCATCGATCTCCGCAAAGTAACGCCTAATTCTATAAATTATTGCAAATATCAATTAAGCACATAAGTTCGAGATCCCGTGAAGAGACATATATCCAGCAGTGGACGTCTATCGGTTGAAGATGACGACGAAGTTTTGGTACCTTCCTGGGGTTTGACCTCATGACTCCCTAAACAGGCACACCCTCTTACCGATTGGGTATCGTACAAAAAATAACTCAAGTCAATGTGGTAAAATGCATGTACATATATTTTGCCACTGTGATTTGATTAAAGAATAGATTTACCATTATAGCACGAAATTCCGAACATGGGAATAGTCGCTTACATACTGCATACACAAATGTCAATGAATTATAACTTCAAAGATAATATTTAAATTTGTATATTAGGAATTAAAGAATATTGCTCGTGTAAGTAATGCAAAATAAAATTAATATACTAAAGCCTATCCGGCAGAATAGAATAGACCACCCTCCTTTCTCACCGAGGGGTCGTAAGAGGCGACTAAGGTATGTGCCGTGTGGTATCCAGCTGCGAAGAATAGACCACCCTCATTTCTTACCGACGTGTCGTAAAAGGCGACTAAGGTAAGTTGACGTCAGGCAAGCGGCCGGTCGTACAATACGCAGCCAAATCATGTGACAACATGTTTATAACATGTTGTGCCGACCCCACTTAGAGTGGGATAAGGGCAGGAGAATGATGATGACTAAAGCCTATGCTAAGCCTAGTATACAACTACACGAATAAATATTTGATAAATAAAAAGACGAAAAATACTTTCCCAGAGTTTCAATAAAACCCTGTATGTATCAATAAAACACAAAGGCAGTAAAATTAAATCTCTTCTGAATTGACTTAATAACTCCGCTCAAAATGGAAACCACGAAGCTTAATACGCTCAAATTAAGTCACGGTCTCCAGTCCTATAATCTAGACTAGGGGCAAATCTCAGGGTTGTCAAGTGGGAAACTAAATCATTATAAATCGTTAATGCTCTACCCGCGACTTTGTTCGTGCTAACTTTTGGTGTATGCAGTTTTATGGGAATAAATATGACCAAAGTACGTCATATGTAGGAGTAAATCATACGATACTATTTTTCTCAATTACATACTCCTATTTTATTTTTGTATTTTTCCTGATTTCTAGGGACAGACGTGGATTATTTTATTCTATTTGTTATCATGGTATATAACACCGACATATCCAACATTTAGAATATAGGTATTAGTCCTTATTGTTGAAATATATATTTTTTCGTCTTTTAACGCCTGTACGGTGTTAAGTTCATTTCCAATAAAATATATGTTTGCAAATAACAATTATAGGAGATACGACATTTTGATGTACTTTATAATTCTTGAACATAGTAATGGCACAATATATTTTTTAAATCAAGGTTAACCGTTTTCGTATGAAGACTTAAGCATATTATTCGCCCCATCCGAGGAATAAACTAATACGATAAACGCTAATAATAAACTAAACGAGGAATAATAAACATGTAACTTTATTCTTTGGATAGGGCGTATTAATTTAATTCAATTTTACTTATTTTTCAATAACAATTTTAGATTGAAAAAAGGGGGAAGTAATGTACCGCGTAGTCAGCGTAGCGTCAACAGCAGTATCAGCAGTAGATGCAACTTTGCATTTCTTTTTAGAGCATGCTAAAAATACAACACAGATTTCCGTAACGTTGATTTGTTTTCGGATTCATGCATAAAATTTAAGAAATTAATTTTAGACTTTAATTTGTAATTTATTATGATTTTTGTTCTACTCTTATTGTATTTGTTAATAAGTGGAAACTTTACTGGTTTATGTATTAGTTTTAGTTTTATCAATGTTATTAGCATAAGTATACTGTTTGTTTTCCAAATAATAAAATAAAATAAGAATAAAAACTTATAAGCAACCGCTAATTAACACGCCAACTTGTTAGACGTATAATAATAAATTTATCTTGCAACTGCCTTAATTTAATTTAGCTACACATAAAAGAAGTAACATCAACCAACAATTATGGCACAATAACTATTAAATTATTATGAAATATCCAACAGAATCTCGACAAACGTTTGTGCCATTCACTAATTGAATACAGTAAAATTATAGCTAATGCTAATAATTCTGTTTTATTATCTTATTGCCTATGGACGTTTCCTAACTCTAACCGAGCGTATGTACTTTTCAATTCTTTAGTATTCTACTTCATAGTAAACTTTCCGATAAATATTTATTTCGTATATTTACAGAGTTCAAGCAATAGTTGTACATTTGGTTTTCTATTGCAGTAAATCTCAATACGAAAATATTAAAAGTCTCAATTGATTATTTCGCCAACCCTAATGTAGGGTACGGACGAAGCGTGTGCAAATCGTGGAAGGGAATCAAACGTGACATTGAAAGCTAAGTGATGGTTGTTCCCTCGTACAATTCTAATTGATTTTATTAACGGATCAAAAATATATGAGATATATTTATGTACTATATAAATTGTATAGTCATACTCAAAATATTCTTTATTCAGTTTTTTGATTTCGTTCCTTGAGGTTTATTAACTAGAAAGTTTTATGGAGTTTCTCAATAGACTGATTACCAACTCAATCATGTCTCTGATTAATCTTTGTCTCAAGAGAGAAGGATGGTTAGCATTTAACATCCACCACACTGGTCCAATTTGAATTTGCAAGTTTGTAAGAATACTAAGCATTTACATCATAATATTTTCCTTCATCGTAAAATATGTGATGAATTGTAAATATTAATTGGGGCTGAGTAGATGACGTCAGGCAGGCCGGTCGTAAAATACCTAGCCAAATCATGTTACAACATGTTTAATGCATGTTGTGCCGACCCCACTTAGAGTGGGATAAGGGCAAGAAAATTATGATGATGAACAATTGGGGCTGAGTAGAATAGACCACTCACTATCTTACCGAGGTGTCGTCAAAAGGCGACTTAGGTAAGTTGACGTCAGGCAGGCGGCGGCGTCAAATACCTAGCCAAATAATGTGACATAACTTGTTGTGCCGATCTCATTTAGAGTGGGATAAGGGCACGAGAATGATGATGATGATGATGATTCGTCTATGCTTGCACTGGGTATTAAACACTACAACACTAGAATGACGCGTTCTAATCGTTAAACAACCATGTATTTGTCTTCAAGTCTTTAATCCGTCTCTGACATCGATCATCATTACGTAATATTTGTACATTTAACAGAAGTAAATAAACCCATTGTATTTGCCAAATGCCCTGTGCTGTAAACTGTAGTAATTCAGAGTAACGTAATTACGAAATATTAACTGACGTTGGACCAAATCCAGATATGTTTGCACAAAGATGTGGTGAGCGTGTAAATCATTTGTGCGAAATTTAATTGTCTGTGATTTACATGGTCGTTACGCGTTTTATGATTGTGGCCCATTAAATAGACCGAATGACAAACATTTGTTATGCGGTAAAGATGTGGGGCGGTTTTAATACTAGTGTTTATCTAAACTTACACATAACGATAACCATGTTTGTTTGGATAATGCTTCGCTTTGCGATTTTGTCGTGGAGTATATCTCCTGATGATGCTCCGGTTGCGGGGCGTAACGATTATTGAGACTGTGATAGTGAGCGTGTGTAGTGCTTGTGTATTGTGGTGGCAGTGGGGGAGGTTTGTGCATGTGTTTTTACGAATCCTGCATGTAACTGTATCCACTATATATTTAGCACTATAGATATTTGCTATTTATTGTATCGCGGATTATAGCTAAATAATTTTTATTATTACTTTTTCTATACTTACATACACTAATATGAATGCGAAAGCTGCCTGTTTAGCTTTCATGGCTAATAAGTTGAACCCATATTTATGAAATTTGGTCAATTAAAGCTTTAAGACCGGTGTAACATATACGATAAAAAAACAAAGTTTTTCTTTCAGGAACCCCGAAAAAACACATTGCATTAATTGCAAACTACAATGTGATTAAAGTAAATTCTATACAAAATATGTTGTAACTAGAGATGTAGCAGATAACAAATAAGGATATACTCGTAAATCACAATAGCAATAACACAATATTCCGATATTAAAAGCCAGGAAAAATGAACGTGATTTGGCTTCTTGCAATATATTTTTGTTGATAAGAAATTCAGAAAGGTTTTCTGCTGCAGACTATTATCAATTAACTTAACCGCTGGTTCAGAAAAAAGCACATCATAAAAGTTAGCATGGAAAAGGTTTTTTTTAATATTCACTTTACTTTGTATATATAATATTTATTTATTTGTCCTTGTGTTTTGTAAAGTACAACAACTAATTAAATCCAAGCATCATAATCATTTATATAATCCTCAACTGTATCTTTTGAATTTTAATTATTTACCTTACGTCTTTGTATAATTTTTTTTTGCGTATAATTTAGTATAGGAAAGGCATTAACATACAATTTTTGGTAATTATTTTCTTAATAAAATGTTACCAGTTATACATAATTCATAAATCAAAATAATGTAGGTATAATTTCTAGCGAAAGTTTTCATCTTTTGAAGAATTTGCATGTGCTCAGTAGCCGTATCAAACGACCGTAATTTTTGCATGTTTTAGAACAATACTACACTTATTACTACTAAGTTCAATGGATTATACAGTGTCATAAATTGTATATAACTTAACAGTATTCCCAAATTATTTGATTTGAATGGAATGTTGGCGCAGGTGGCAATGACTCTGCCTTCAGCTCCATGGGTCGCGGGTTCGATTTCTATCGAGAGCCAACAAGATTTTCTAAAAATACTGTCACCTAAAACACAAGTATAATATTGAGTTACTTACTTTGGGGACGTATGACCGTATTTATTTTTATTTAGAATGTTGGTAGCATTTGTAATAGACAAAAAGTGAAAAAAGTTTTATTTATTTATTTATATGTCTAAGCTGACTCTCGCGAATTTATCGCGATATATTTTATAGTAGTTATACGCGTGACTTCGCTCGCGTTGACTTAAGGCGTTTAAGCACCGTCCTTAATGATGTGTTTTTCCCTGTTCCCGAAGTATAACGGGATTTTTAAATACTATATGTTACCCGGTGTATAGGCTTCAATTGTACAAAATTTCATTAAAAATCTCTCCAGTGGATTAGTCATCAAAGCGTAACAGACCGACTGATAGAACGACAGACTTTTCCATTCATAATATTAGTATCGGTAAGAATAATAATGATAGAGATGTTTCCATTAAATCATTTTCTGCTAAACATTGTATTGGATATTGATATCGCTAATATAGATAAAATCAAAAAAACACAGCGACGCTTTCCTGCGAAAAATAAACTTTTAATGTTTTTTTTGAATAGACAATAAACTGCGACGCTTTCCATCAAAATCATATATATGCATACACTGTTAATGTTTTTTTGTTGTATAGACAATGTTAATCCAGCAAGATGAATTTGTATAATAAATACATGGAAAAAATTGCAGCGTTATAGAATAACGTTGATTGATATATAAAATATGGATTTTATGCGTTATCGCAACAAACTGTCGATACGAAATAAACAATATAAAAATACTTTATTTATAAGCACAAACCATAATGAATTTGTATAATAAAATTTTTAAATTATATAAACAAAACAGATTCTGGTACTGGATTGGTGTTGCCTGTGTTCCAAGCTTCCAGATACTCACTATTCTGATATAAATATTGAAATGATGGAATATTTCCAATAGAATTGCTTTCCCCCAGATCTTTACTATCGTAAAAGTTTAGTTCGTAATATATTTACCGTTTTAATTATATTTAATATGGTATAGAACTATTCAAACTGAACCTGCTCATATACCTTGGTGTAACAATACAGCGTTGAAGAATTATGTTAGTTATAGCATTTAAAATTAGACCTGGTCATATGCCTTTAAGGAGTTTTGAATAAAAGTAAAAAAAGTAAAGTAACAGCCTGTAAATATGCCCACTGCTGGGCTAAGGCCTCCTCTCTCCGTTATTGGAGAGAAGGATTGGAGCTAAGACCTACCACGCTGCTCCAATGCGGATTGGTAGGTTGAGGTCTCACCGCTGGGCTATCACAGCGGGCGACTCTTTCGAGGGAAATACGAGTTCAAACCCGGGCAGGCACCAATGAGTTTTTCTATTAAAACTCATGTGTCTAATTGATAATTGCAATTTATCACACGCTTTTCGGTGAAGGAAAACATCGTGAGGAAACCTTCATATCTCTAGAGTATTCTAGGGATGTGTGTAACCTACCAATCCGCATTGGAGCAGCGTGGTAGGTCTTAGCTCCAACCCTTCTCTCCAGAAACGGAGAGAGGAGGCCCTATGCCCAGCAGTGGGATTGTAACGGGCCGTTACTGAGTTTTGAATATCTAATGAAAAAGATTGATTCGCTGAACTGTGAGTCTTGCGGTATCAAAGAAGATATTCAACACTTACTTTTGGCATGTGACAAAAACCGAATTTTGAGAGAATCACTAATTTTTGATTTAAATTTAAATGTAATTAATGTTGGTTTTATTAATACAATCTTAGCATTTCCTTTGAGCAATTCGGCCGTAAGAGTTTATTAGTGCTTCTCTCAAAAATGTCCATAAAGTTAAGATTTAATTATAAAATTATATTTAAGTGTTTTTAGGTTACGATAGGGCTGACATGTATCTGTAGATATTTAAGTCCTTAAAAATAAAGATTATAAAAAAATCATATTTGATATACATATTCAATTAATGTTTGTACTAAAACAATGCCCTTAGCTGATAACACCGTCTAATTTCTAAATATCTGCCAAATTTAAAAACTAATATTTAGTTTTTAAATCATTAAAATGTAGGAAATGTTGCTGGTAATAAATAAATCATAAATATATGGGACACTTACACACACGATCATCCGTCCCAAAAGTAAGCAGCTTGATACTTGTGTTATGGGTGAAAGACAACTGGTATATACATTTATAATTTTAAACACATACAATAAAAATATACATCCAGACTCGAAGAATCAACAAATTGTTTATAGAAAATGTTGGCCCTCGGCGGTAATCGAACCTGTGACTCGCTGAGCTGAAGGCAGGCAGCAGAAGCAGCCACTACCAACTGCGCCAACGGGGAAGTCAATGTAATGTTTCTTTTTTATGACAATTTTTATTTTATTGTGATGCGATTTATATATATTATAATTAATTTTATGATTGATTAATAAAAAGATGGCGATAAGAACCCCCCGAGTTCACAATAATGAATACTAATATTTTTCTACGTATATTAAGAATTCTTTTTAAATTTTTAGTTTGATGTGCTAAACAAGCGTGTTTTTAATTTTTTAATCCAAGAAATCTCTTGAGATGTTCAGCTCTCCTCACGTTTTTTTACAGCCTCAATCGGATCAGAATTCAAGTATGCCGATAAGTAAAGCATTTAACTTTAAACCGAAGCCTGCCTAGGGATCGTTACCTAGATAACGTTCACGCGCTCTCAAATCATATCTCATAAAAAAGGAATAGTAGTTAACGCTAACGTTAACAATAGCCATGTATTGCGATTCAGGTTAACTAGGTTCAGGCTAAACAAATTAAATTCAAATACGTTCCGACGAAATATAAGTTTGTAACTGCAAGTTCGCGTTAACTACAACACGTGCGCGCTCTGTTTACGTTCGACTGAACCGATATAACCGGTCGCTATATTTAAAGACCAGTAGCTAAAATAACGGTTACTAACGCAAATAACTAACGAGTACATATCGCGAGGTAACGATGATTTTAGATATACCTGTGCACATAAGCATACGCTAATTAACAATGCCTACATACCGATAATTTCCAAAATTAGGCGTCACTTTGCGGATGTTCATAATACAAAAGTAATATTAGTATTGGTAGATTGTAAACTTTCGCGATTCATACTAATTATTATGTAAAGAAACGGGTTACATCGCGGTTCGAAGTTTTGTCTTATTGCATACTTTATTTCTAAAACTCTCACTTTAAATAAATATATATCACGCTCTGATAAAGTATGTTACATGTTCGTAACTATTTGAATGTCATCGATATTAAATTAAAATATATATAAATTACTATTTTACAAATACTTTAAAGTAATGAATGGCTTGTTACTATTCTACTATAGGCCTCTTCTATATGTTTTAAGAGAGAAGGGTTGAAGTGTAGACCCACCACGCTGCTCCAATGTGGATTGGTAGGGTACACATGTGCCCATATTTCTCGATATACGGGTTTTCTCACCCTTTCTCACTTCTCATGAATTCCTTCACTGAAAAGCGTATTTCTTTAATTGCATATGTCTTTGGGCACATAAGTTTTAGATTAAAAACTCATAGGTAAACTCAAAAATACTATTTGACAATCTGTATACCATATTGTAATGAACCAATAATATATTGGATCAATAAATCCTGTAACATAAATATATTGCTGTACTCAGATAAACATGATTTGTCGATGTTTGATGATGTTTAAGTCGATATCTTTCGCGCTCCGCGTTGTCGACATAACGTGTGTCCGTTTGTGATAAGACATATCTTGATGATCTTTTGCTAATTCCTACCTATTAATAACCCTCCCAATAGTTTGTGCCAATGTAAGTGCAATACGTTTCGTACGCTTTGTTTACGGGCGGGCGATTTCCAAGCGATGCAGATTGTCTGCTGACGTGCGAACTATAAATAATGTATTGACCTACTTGCTTAGATCGACTCCGGCGATGATGTACAAAATTTGGAGTAGGCACTTTTCTGGTTTCTTGTTCCTGTTTCGGGCCGTCTACGTGATGATTGACTTCGTTGATGGTGTATAATCCATAGTGTTAATCCATACTCATATTATAAATGCGGAAGTGTGTTTATTTATTTGTCCTTTTTTACATTTAGAGCAACTGATCGATGTGATTTGCAGAAACATGCAATGGATACTTTTTATCCTGGTACAGATGTCCAAATAACGGAAGTTGACAGCGGAAGCTAGTATTATTATCCTATAGTACTATTATATAATTTAGGTAAAAAAATTTAGGAATAATGAATTTTTAGATATCGTTTTTATAAGAGTTCCAATTCAAATTCAAACAAATAATATTTGAGACCCATTTTTAAAATTTGGCTTTATGTAAGTTCGATTAAAATCTAGTAACAAACTAAGTTCTAACTACTTGTTACTAGTTGATCGCGACATTCTTGAATCAGAATTCCAATACGTGCTCTATAAAAATGTATATGCATATTTCTTTAAAAAAAAGTCATCATAGGCTGTACGCAGAAAGAAAAAATCATAAGGAAATCTGCATATCTTCTATCTTTCAGTTCACCAGCGATATAGTGACACGACGCGCAATAGTAGTTTTTACCCGGCAATTGTAGAAATGTCCGAAACAAGTCAAACATGTTGCCACATCCGTAATTGCAATGTGTTCAGTTTTATCACATACATCTCGTATGTATTTTCTCAGAGCATCATTTCTATGAAATCACCTTAGCTTAAAGCAAGTGTCACATCATACGAGCAGAAGCGGTCTCCGCCCCAGATCATATTCATCGAATGTGTGAACTTCCCTAATAACTTCGTAGAACTGTGATGTTACTACGAATTGTAAGTGATTAAGATTTAATTACACTTAATTTTAAATGGGAAATGTTGATGTGATTTGACTGTGGTGTTTGCGCCCTTTGTTCTGGTGGCAGTGACTTTGAGTGAGTTTGATTCCCGCCGAAGGCCAACATTTTCTAATTACAAGTTGTTTGTTGTCTGGTTCTCGGTTTATTTATGTATTTGAGTATTTATTTAAAATTATATTTTGTATATATTTACCACCCGTCTGTCACCCATAATACAAGTAATGAGTTACTTTGGGGACGGACGACCATATGTGTAATTTTCCAATAAATTTAGTGATTATTATTATTCCGCTAAACAGAATTCTCTATGTACCGCTTTAGAAGAGAATCTTCCTTCATATTCGAACATCTGACATGGTTTTTGATGTCTTAATCCAAAAACTGCTCCAGCGTGTTTTTTGTGTTATCGAGGATATTTATATTGGCCCTCTCATTAGAAATTGGATGTTGGCCCATGGGCGCTATGTCAAAGTAAAACAGCCAATTGCATTTTGGATTACGCATGATGTATTAAATTTAAGAAAGGCCTATTTATTAACAAAACTGCGGTCCACTTCCAACAGTATTCTGAAGACGCTAATATGTAAGTTGGACTCGCCTAATCTACAACACTTTACTAAGGTGCTTGTGAGGCAGTCTTGAAATCCATTCACCCATTCTCAGCTAAAATTTTTATTTTTAATTCTTAAGATTTTCATTTTAATTTTTATCTTCATTTTAATTTATAATTTTATTTTGAAATTTATGATTTATATTTTATTATTTCTTTGTAAATTATATTTGGCCCAACGATGCTTGAAATAAAGATTATTATTATTTGTAAATAATGATCAGAATATGATCACCTATCTTATTGCAAAAAAAATATCTAAGAAAGTAACTTTATTAAGTTAAAGCTATTACGCGCTTTGGAATTCGGTTGATTCCTAAAAAATCGTGGATTCAATTTGCATTTAGTTTTGCACGATACTTTAATCCAGCCAAAACGTGTTCCTAATATGCAACTCTATTTAGTAGAAGCAACATTGCGCAGAAATAGTTTTATCTAATAGAGACATTAACTTCCAAGAGAGTTTTGCAAAGAATCAATTTCAGTAATCCATGCTTTGTTTTCATTTGATTAGTGTTTCATTTTTGAGTTTGCTTCGACACTTTCTGAGAAATATGCATGTGGGTGTAATTCCCTCGAAATATTAAATGGAGCAGAAGTAATCTCTTATTTATAACTATTTTGTAAACGTATAATACTGATAAAGCCGTGTGTATAATATACTGAAACAATTGATCTTTAAGTCATAATTTTGAAGGATTAAATTGTACTGTAGGGATATAAATAACAGAATTCTATACAAAAATTAGCAACGTAAAAGGTATGATAGAGGTACGGAATTTTATTAAATTCTGAATAACTTACTTAATATTATAACGACAAAAATATTTTTCCATTAGACTTATTCAATAAATAAGAAGCAATTTTCTAAAAGTCAACTCATTTGATCTTTTTCAACAACTCAACACATAATGACAGCGGCAATGGTTTTTTTTTATTACTGAATTTTTATTACTATATGAAGGAGGTTGTATTTAAGACACGTCGTAACAGTCGACCATCCTGACAACATTTGCGAACCCGCAAATCTAATAAGCTGACTTCTGGGAATGATTTTACCACCGATTCGGAATGCTGATTGTACTGAGAAGAATCGGCAAGAAACTCAATACTTGCTCTTTTAACCCTTAAGCTCTCTCTATCTCGCAATTAATCGCTGTCATGGCATAACCCAGCACAATTATTGGCAATCAGCTCAGCAGATGCATACGTAAACAGGCTTGCTAATGCTAACGCTCATCGCCATAGCTTGCTACATGCATGCTATATTTCTACTCTCCTCTTTTTCCTGCTGTTAGAGTCGGCCATTCTGAAACAATTGCGCCGCAATTGGCCCAGGAATGGTATTAGCTTTCTGTAAAGTCAATTATTAAATGTTACGAGCATCGCATTTATCCCAGTATAGTAAATAAATCTTCCAATCTTTTATTTCTTTCACTAAAAACCAATCGGGAATTACATTTATGTCAATACTATTACACGTTACCTTCACTTGTTTTTTCTTCACCCTCTTAATATTTCGTTTTTTACATTTTATTTGTGAGTTAAGGATTCCATCGCACTTCTGAATATAACGACAAAAATATTTTTCTATTAGACTTATTCAATAAATAAGAAGCAATTTTCCAAAAGTCAACTCATTTAATCTTTTTCAACAACTCAACACATAATGACAGCGACAATGTTTTTTTTAATTACTGACCAACTATATGAAGGAGGTTGTATTTAAAACACGTCGTAATATTTAAATTCTATGATTGTTTGGGCTATCCTTTATATAACATGTAAATTAATTTTAATGAGTCATCAATGATCATTCAGCAATTTGTCTTATTAGGATAGTACCTATTTCGGCTTGTATGACCACATTACAAAAAGTATTTCGTACAGTAGAAAGCGAATACCACTTCCTATTAAGTGTTTAAAAGGAAAGTAGTTTTGAATTTGTGATATATGTCGCTATGTATAGGCAATATTAACACTTGGTGGTTGTTGCAAATAATATACGTGTATCCTATAGTTACCGCGTCCGGACTTTCAGTTAGGGTGACAACAAGAACAGGGATTCGTTATATTGAATATATAAATAAAAATAAGCGTTTGTCTGTATATCCTTTATAGGCTGGACCGATTTGAATAATTTTTTAGATAATCTTTAGAATGACCCAGCGGATGGTCCTCTAAAGTTTGGTGGGCATCGAATCATTTTTTTTAACTGTCGAGTTCCGTTTCGACAGAAATTCGAAATCAGACAAAGCCACTGCAACGCGTAACCGGATAGCTAGTATTAAATATATATATCCATTATGTAGCTATAAGTTAGCTATTTATTCTACCAGTTTTATATGAAAAATGCAGCCTATCTTCACGATATGTTAGGGTCGAATAAGTCATCTACTGTCACCATTTATTTACAATGTCAGTAATGCCTAGGACTGGTGGGATGAATCCGTAACGAGGCACAGGCACGGCATAAGGTAAATTTAACTCTAATGTAAAAGTCTCTAATGATTACAATTTGAATTGTTACTTATATTAATAACATTATATTATTAAATTTAGGTAATTCAAAATATAAAATATATACAAACTAAACTAAAGAAAATGAGGATTCATTTTCGATTTTAATTAGACAGGTAATATACATCGTTAAAAATTGGTCTGAGACTAACCTTGTCGCGTATGAAACATACCCACAGTACACTGAGCGCAATCTCATGCCATTGTCACGCTCTCTTCTCGCCAGTCGCCAATTAACGTGCTTAATGGTAATGGTGAACCACACTTGTTTCTGAATATAATCTTTCTTTTATGTGTTCAATTTTCGAAAAGGTTTTAAAATTGGCGGGATTTATGAAGGCTAGCGCTTCCAATTTCGCTCTTGAGATTAAATATCTGAGTTTACGTTGTTAAACTAATTCTGAGTATTTTTATGTGTGGGCTACACACGCTCAAATAGGAGTATATGGTAAAATGAAGAAGCGAAATTCAGCAGCATATAAAAATAGCAGTAAGGAGAAAATCATGTCAAGGTCACATGCTCAGCTCTACCCTGGCAATGTAGAGAACTAAGCGACTAGCAAGAGAGCTACTTTGATAATAGGGAAATAAAAAAATGTAAAAAATATATATACAACATATTTTATAAATTTATTTACATAAAATATTTAAAGGAGACTATAACGTTTTACAAAGCAATACACGAAAATTAAACCCCGCTACGTGCTGTCGCTGAAAAGCGTTGAATTTATATTCAATGTAGAAAGAGAATCCGCTTTGACTGTATATATTACTTTTTATTATTTCCAATACTCAGACAATTGTAAGTAAAGCACTAAAGAAGTAGCTATTGCATAATGTTAAAAGGGAGATTTTCCGAGAAGCTTTTTATACAATAAGCGAAACGTCATTCACGTAGTTTCTTTGGGAATTGACGTCGTTAAGCTGCACGTTGAATGGCTTATAAGATTTAAATATAATATAATAAATTTCGCTATATTTCTTAATATGCGAAATAGTTGATAGAATGACATATATATTTTTTAAATTCGATATTTAGGTCTACGCAGACGAAACAAAGGAAGGCAAAATCCTACTATGTATCGCTGATAATTATTTTGAAAACTTTATAAGTTGTTTTAGTGTTTAATATAAATCTTTTGAATACTAATTTAATTTTTTTAGTTCCTCGTTTCTGAGTGAGGTTTCTCTAAATTACTGAGTTTCTTTGTTGATATTCTACAGATGTGAAGGACGGTGTTGGTTCAGCTTTAGCACGTGTTACCTTTAATTCGTATACAAAGAAGAGAAACAGGAAAATAGCTACAAACGAATTTCTCGTTACAAAAAGATGTACATTTCTCATGTAATACACCTATGATGTAATTGTTTGGAATACTATTTGCGTAAAAACATGTTATGAGACAAGGTAAATATAATTATATTTCGGTGATTGTATATAGGTCCTATGCGAAATGCAAATAATTGAAATTGTTTATAACGGCTGCCATAGGTAACTAAATATTAAATATAACTATATATTTTTGTTCTGTCCATACTAGTATTCTAATAGAAAAACTCAGTCTTAACTCAATAAAATAATTTATAGAGAATACGAAATCCTTTGCGTAATTCCTAGTATATAATATTAGTAATGACAAAATTATTTTGCTTTAATCCGCCTTTTTTTTAGTTAGGTTGTTACGATTTTACGCCCATATCATTAATAAAACGGTACTGATGATTTTTATGGTGAATGGAAAGGGATTTTTGATTGCGGTGCTAATGACGCCGCGATTTCTTAATAATATTTAGCTTTGTGTCAGCCGTATGGTATCCGGCAGAATAGAATAGACCACCCTCACTTTCTTGCCGAGGTGTTGTAAAAGACGTCTAAGGTAAGTCCACCCGCCGTGTGGTATTCGGCTGAGTATAATAGACCACCCTCTTTCTTACCGAGGGGTCGTAAAAGGCGACTAAGGTAAGTTGACACACCGTGTGGTATCCGGTTTAGTAGAATAGACCACCCTCTTTCTTACCGAGGGGTCGTAAAATACGACTAAGGTAAGTAGACGTCAGGCGGGCGGCCGGTTGTAAAATTACGTAGCCAAATCATGTGACGACTGTGCCGACCTCACTTAGAGTGGGATAAGGGCAGGAGGATAACGAGGATGATGATGTGCAAACAACAAAAAATAAAATGTGTGATAACATGTTTTTAACATGTTGTGCCGACCCCACTCAGAGTGGGATAAGGGTAGGAGGATGATGATTTAGCTTTGTTGTCAGCTCACTAGGTGTTTGTCATTTGTTGGTCACTAGAGCCTGTTCGAAACATCACAAAACTTTACTTTTACTTGAGACTGACAAATGAGTAAACAGACTAAGATAATTTATCTACGTATAATTTGAATTTGTATTTTATTGGCACAAATCCATTAATTTTATTTTGATTAAATTAATTTCTAACACTGCCGTTGAAATTCACGTTATTATTATAGTCATAGTAGGAAGTGAGATGAATCTTCATCCCTCTGAATCAAGTTTCCTGTTATATCTCGAATTATGACTCGATATCGCTTTTAAACCGAGTCACGAAGAGGTGTGTCAAGTCATAACGTTTCTCAGATTCCAACCAGTGTACAGACTACAGAAAAAAAAAGTTATAGAGAAATAATTGTAGAGAAAGGGGTAGATATATATTTTTTCTTTGACTTTGGTGACCTTGGTTCTGTATTTAAAAACTTTCGCGATCCATGTTTATGATATGCATGACCTGCTGCCAGGATTGGCTCCAGACGAGGAAATTCGTCAACGGTTAACAGTAGGTACATGAAATTTTGTTAAAAGCTTTTTTTAAAAGCTTTCTTATCTTGACTTGTTTTTTATTTAAGTTGACTTGTACGTTTGTATGTGAAGATGGAACCTTTCAAGTTATATTTGACCCACGTCCCGGTGTCCAATTGAGCTGAAATTTTACAAACTGGTCCAGTCCCGATGGCGATGCATGTTTATGTTAAGTGTGACCTGATGCTGCTGCCAGGATTAAATCAAGACGAGGAAACTCCTCAACGGTTAACAAGAGGGACATGGAATTTTGTTAAGAGCTTTTTAAAATCTTTTTTTAACTTGACTTGTTTTAAATGATTTATAGAAGCAGGCGTTACTTTGCGGAATTCCATATTACAAGCAATACAACAGAACTAACTACTTTGCTATAATCCGCACGGGTTAAGTGAATGCATGCAAAGCCAATGTGTTGCTTTGAAAAAGCTTGCCTGCTTCATACACATTTTCACACACACTTTGCATGCATTCACTTAACCCGTGCGGATTATAGCAAAGTAATTAGTTCTGTTGTATTGCTTGTGACTTGTTTTATATTAATCATGCCGTATTTCGTCGTTTGTTGTGTGTTATCGGTTTAAACTTTGTAAGCAACTCTGATTTTCGTTTTCTCTTTTTATTTAGGATTTAGATCTAGCCGAGTTACACCGAGCGGTATTTTTTTAATGTTCCCTCGGTGACCAATATTTATTTGAGCAGAAGTATGTATATGTTTTACGACTATATTTCTGCAATATGCATAGTCGTTCAATTTATACTTTTCTCCGGTTTATACTTTTGTTTGTTTGTAATATCTTTGTTACACATATTGAAATTAATATAAAAATATTATATTAAATCGCAATTTGCTTGTATGCGATGATTTAAACAATAAGGTATATACATATAACAATACTCTATACTCTATTTAAAGTATTATCAAACCTGTATGCAGACCTGTATGTAGTAGATAGCTAATAAAAATGCAAATGTAATATCAATTTCAACGATGTTGGATTTTATTTGCTTACCGTCTGAATTGTCTCTATTGACGAATTTGTCCTGGCAGGTGTTCACAACCAACATAAACCAAAGATAGCTGATTTTTCAATATTTATATTGTTTTTTCTTATTTACTTAGGACTAGTGATAGCGTAAGCGTAGCAAGGTTAAATATTATTTCTCTCAAACCAATGCTTGTTCACTCTTAAGCTTAGGTCTCTTCCAGGGATATCCACGCTATACTGTCTTGCCTTGTTTGAATCCAGCGGCTTCCTTCAATCTTTCTGGGGTTTATTTGAAAGTTCCGGAGTAGACGGGATCGTCATTCGAACATCTTCAGACCATGATATGCTTAGTTCATTGAACAGTGTATAAGCCTTGACCGTAGCCACTTCATCGTCTAAATTTATAAATAATAGTTTTTTTTACACAATCGTTATTGGAATACAAAAGCGTTACTAGTTAGTTGTACTTATAGATAGAAAGTATAATACTTATTCACTTTTTTCGTTTTCCTTTTATTTTCATATAGTTTTATTTGAATGGCCCGTAGGCGCAATTAGCAGTTGGCGCTTTAACTTCGCGGGTGGCGGGTTCGGTTCCCGCCGAGGGCCAACATTTTCTTTTATAATTTGTTGGTTCTTTGAGTCTAGGTGTATATTCCTACTTAAGTATGTATTTAAAACTATGTATTTACCAGTTGTCTGTCACCTATAACACAAGTATGAAGTTACTTACTTTGAAGACGGAAAGCAATGTGTGTAAAATGTTCCATATATATTACATAAATAAAATAATAGTATGCAGCGATGCTTTAAAAGAGCGACACTCCTTTCCAAAACTATCTTCTTCTTTAGTTATTTCTAAAAAGTAATTTATTATGGTTGGTTAAAAATACTGAGAACAACAATATTGTACGATGAAAATTCGCCAGAAATACATGAAAAGAATGAAAATAAACTATCATGTTATAATTCGTCTGAATTAGAATGTTCTCAGTAACCCTATTCCGGCGGTCCGATACAGAATCCGGATCGCGCCCTCATTCTATCACATAATATCGTTAGTAACGACAACCGCTTCATTACGCCGGATTTTATGTCGCATTCTTATTGAGTCACAAAGCATTTTCCTGTTTTGGTACCAGATGCATTTTCCAAAACAGGCGGTTGTCGGTCTTTAATAAAGGGGCAGAGATTTTCAAAGGCTGATGTGTCACTTTTAATTCAAATCAGTCAAAACAAATAAAGCGTTTCATTTTAATGTCCTGATTTGTCGTCATACAATATTTTTTATTAGCATTTTGTTACTTTTTTTTATATCTGGGACACTTACACACACGGTCGTCCGTCCCCAAAGTAAGTTAACTTAGTCCAACTGGTAGATATACTACATATATAATTTACTACATTTAAATACATACTTGAATACACCTAGGCTCGAAGAACCTACAAATTGTTTCTAGAAAAAGATGGCCCTCGGCGGGAATCGAACCAGTGACCCGCGGAGCAGAAGGCAAGGTCACTATCCACTGCGCCAACGGGCCAGTCCGCTATATTCATATTCATAATATACCAAAGTCCTATAAAGTTAAAGTTTAAAATAAAATACAAGTGAATTATCTATACTAATAAATATCATCCTTATAATTACCAAAGTATGCTGTCTCTATTTTTCCTTATTTGAGTTAGACACGAGTAGAAATATTGAAAAAAAAAATTTTTTTATTTATATTATATTTAATAGTTAATATTCAAAATTTTTATTTTGATAAGAATTAAGATAAATTTAATTTTCTTATGTTATTAATAAAATAGATTATTTTGTTTCTTATGTTAATAAAAAAATTGTTATTTAGATTTCTTTGACTTTACTCAAACACAATTTTTATATTTTAAAAAATTAAGGCATATTTTAGGTGCTTTATAGTTAGTTATAGTTAGTTAGTGCTTTATACATATTTAGCAGGCGTTAGTTTGCGGAATTCCATATTACAGAAACTATAACAGAACTACTTTGCTATAATTCGCGCGGGTTAAGTGAATGCATGCAAAGTTAATGTGTATGCAGGCAAATTAAAAATTTTTTACTTGTTTTGTAGGATATTGCATTTTGCTTATTTCCATAGCATTATGTCATATGGAATAATGCTGTGGGGTAAAGCGGCCGATATAGAAAAGATTTTTGTTGCCCAAAAAAGAGCCATACGGGCTATCTATAATATGAAGCAACGTGAGTCCCTTCGCGAAAAGTTCCAAGAAATAGGCATACTGACTGTAGCATCACAATATATATATAGTAATATTCTATTTGTGCGGAAAAATATAAGTACATATAAAACAAAATTTGATGTATATCATAGACATACGAGAGGTCACAAACAGCTTACGATACCTGCGTCGCGACTCAGCCGAGTAAGCAACTCTTTTGTTGGTCTCGCTATTCGCTTCTATAATAAAATTCCTCAATCCATTCTAGACCAGTGTACAGAAATATTTCAATCAAGTGTAAAAAATATGCTTATACGTAAACCATATTACAAAATAGAAGATTATTTGGATGATAAGAAAGCCTGGATTTGAAAATCCTTTCAGCTTCATACAAGACAGCGGTTTAATAATGTATAATTGAAAATATTTAAAAGATTGACCGCCGAGTTTCTTGCTGGTTCTTCTCGGTAAGAGCAACATTCCGAACCAGTTGTAGCTTCATTAATCATATTAATGCTTGACGATTCAAAAGTGCCTGAAATGGTTTATTTGAATAAAGATTATTGTGATTTTGATTTTGATTTTGATTGCATTGATATAAAGTGAAGAGCGATAACATACCTACATGTACGTAAGTGCGAGTCTCTTATAAAGCGAACAGTATATTAAGAAATACCGTGAATTTAATTAAATGTGCCATGTGTCGGACACCAAATAAGGGAAACGAAAATACATTTTGCATTTTACCGAAAGAGTGCCGAATTTCTTGTTTGCTTAAGATCGCGGTAAAGGATGCAATATGGGTTTATTTAGTGATTTTTTTTCGAAGTTTTTGTTTGTATAACACCTTTCGCCGTCGATTGAAACTCGAGACATGGTGTTACGTGGCTAAGTGCTTTCTTATTCTTGCTCATTGTTTACTCTTCCGTATGTTTATAAAATCCTTGTGACCTCAATTTTTAGTTTACGGAAGTTGATTAATTTAGATACGTTGCTCACTGACTTGCCCGCTGGCGTTGGTGGCAGTGATTCCGCCTTCAACTACTTGGGTCACAGGGTCGATTCTCGCCAAAGGGCCAACATTCTCTAGAAACAATTTGTGGCGTCTGCGAGTCTGGGTGTGATGTGTGTATAAATATATATATAAGTATATATTTAAGTTGTCTGTCACTCATAACACAACTACTAAATTACTTACTTTGGAGACGGACGGCCGCGTGTTTAAGAGTTCCATATATGTGTATTAAAAAAAATGAAAAGGTTAATGCATACCGTTCCTTACGAATTTCTCTGAGTAACATTCGGGATTAATTCAAATTCATAGTTCTTTATTCGAAATTTACATATAGAAAATTTTGGATTTTCAAATTATAATGAAGCTACCAAGCAAGTATTTATTTAGTTTATTAGTAATACAATGTCAACAACGGTTTCGCTCCGTAACCGAAGTATCATCAAGAGTTTACCTCAAAAACGTAAAGCCTGTTTTGTGATTTTGAGATTGTGATAGTGAATGTGTGCAGTCCTTGTGTATTGTGGTAGAGGTAGGTGTTGGCGGTTTTTGGTGAATACATTTATTTATTTATTATATTCTTAATTACAACAAAGAAGAATTACATTTACGTCACATATGTATACACAGTAGCGAGCAAAGACGGTCTTATCGCTTGGAGCGATCTCTCCCAGACAACCTTTGATATGAGGATCATAGTGAAAGTACGGGTTGGTGCGCAAGAATTAAGTTGCTTCATAAAAAATAAATTTATCTGTATATCTACATATATTTTAAATACTTATACATATTTTCGAATACCGTATATGAGGTATGAAAACAGAACACTACATTTACTCATACCATTACATATATTTTCTGTTTGCTTTTATCGGATTTTAGATAAATACTATAATTATTCTTTTTGTAATATGGATCTTTCCAAAGTAAAGCTTAATTCTATAAATTATTTAAATAACAAATTGTTAATTTACTTCTTGATTCATTTTCGATTACCCTATTTCCCTTTTATGCCGGATCAAGTTGTACTGTCGAGTTATTAATTACACTGGGATATATTCCTTGACACTTTTATGTGCAATCACGTCCCTCTTCATATTGACATTTTTATGTTTAAAAAAAGATAATATAAAAGTATGCAAGTCGCGGCTGATTTGAGTATAGTGTTCCGCAATTTAATGCATTACCCATTCTATTTTGGGTAGTTATTTATAAATATTGTTTTTTCTTAGTTACTATGTGTTGAGTACATAAATGAAGAGACTTCTCTATCACTTAATAAAATAAAACAAAATCCTCGTGTACCTTTTCGCTAAGTTCAAAAATGGCTGAATGGATTTTTTATGGTTTCTCTCATAGCCAAGGTTTAATTATACAATAAAATATTAAGATTTTAATTTAAAAAAAGATTATTTAGGCTCCATTTATTGATTTAATTATTTAATTGTTTACAAAAGTTTGTAAGATATACATACAATTTCCTTATAATAGAATGATAATGAATAATCGCAGAATAATTCGGAAAAAGGTTTATCAACACTTGTCCTAGGAAATACCTGCGTTATAAGTGGTGACGCGTTTTCAAACATCACAAGTTATATTTCTGATATGGAGTTCATAATTACAATTAGGAATTTATAAATTACACAAGAACAAAAAATACTAAACAAAAGAAGCAGATCCTTCTTTAAGAGGTTAAAACATTGTGCTAAAAAGTAGAAGCATTTTATTAGCAACAGTACAAATGCAAGTTTTTACTTTACTTCCGTTTTTAGTCTTTCTGTAAGCAACCCTAAAAACTTGCACGAAGTGCAGTTTGCTTTCACGTTTCAACGTAACTGACACGGTTTAATTAAGAAATATAAGCGGCCGTTAAATTTTTTGGAAAATCAATAAACCTTGTTATCGAGTCGCATAAAATATTAACGTGATGTGTGTGTTTTTTTATGTGTTCTCTGGCACTCAAAGTAAAAACGGCCCGAGGATGCTGGGTTTCGCGGAAAATTATTTTATTGGTTAATATTGAGGTTTTGGGCCTTAAACAAAAACACAGGTTATTCATAAAAAATATTTTTTGTGAACAATTTGTATGCTTAGTAATACTAAGAGACCTAATTCAAAAAACTGTGGTAGCAAATTTCAATAATATATATTTAATATTATATATATATATATTATTTATTATTATTATTATTTTACCTTCTATTATGTTTATAAGTTACTTGTGTAGTGTGTTGGCACCAATAAAAAAAATATTTTCTTTCTTTCTTTTTCTTTCAATGAAACGTCGCGTAGCGCCTACAAAATTCGTGAGAGTTAAAGAAACCCATAACTTAGAAGAGCAATAAAATACTAGCTTTTTTTATAGTTCGAAGCGTGATGACATAAGGATTGCAAAGTATCGACTCAATTAAGCCTAATTTTGAATTCGGTCAGTTTAATAATAAGCGTGCGAATTGTATTTGAGACTGTACCTACTAGTAGCTTATTTAAGTTGACCCTCAGGTCAAACAAGATATAGACCGAGGACATGTTTATGCGCTGATTAAGAATCTAGACTTAGTGTTAAGATTCAGATCAGGCTTTCAGATGATTACTTTAAAAGAATTAGGGTCATTATATGATTGGTTTCTATTTTTAAGGACGATTTCTAACCTTCTTCGTTCCATAGGAACTACTGAAGACCAAACTTCACATTAGGTACCTTCAGTAAGCCGTATCTTTACTATAATGAATGTCGATTATGGTGATCGACATATATATTCCGTAAACGCGTAGATCTTTTCCAGATTCAGATAGGAGTATTTTGTTAACGTTATCAAATTCATAATATTTCAACACTAGATTGCCTTATCACTAAGTTTTATCACTAAAAACATGTGAAATTATTATATGACATAACGCAATGTAATTTATTATTTAATAGTGAAATTTCTCTAGCGAAACTTCCATATACACTCACATTAAAATCTAATTTAACGGCTACTTAGTCACTCCAGTTTCGGCGAGAAATATCTCTTACATGGAAAGAGTAGATAAATTGCCCTTTCACAATCCGGAGCAATTACATCCGGGCACCTTTCCAAATTGAGTTTTCAACTAGATTTTAGCACTCCATTTTTCCAAAAGTCGAACGGCGTGGCAAATTTTTTTTCTCGGAATGCAAGAACATTATTCAAAACATGCGAGAAATAATTCGCGAAAATGTTTCTTTTTTTATAATTCTTAATCTAATGACACGAATCTTGTCCCGGGAAGCTTCTTAATTACAAGTCGTATGGTTACAACTCGGTAACGGGGTCACCCACATCTGTCGGTTAACAGACCACGTAGCGTGTTATGCTGGCACTGTACTATTGTAACGAACGGCCAACGTAAGCAAACATTACAAACATTGACCAAATTAAATTAACTTTCATCAAATATTAAATATAGTTAATTATTTCAGACTTGGTTGATAGTTACAAGAAAGACTTAGTTTGCTATTAGTCTATAGAACGTATTATCCCTGGTGTGGAGCTATCGGATCGAGTAACAAATGAAATCGTTTGTTCTAAAACTCAAATAACAAACTTGAATATACGCCTTCATTGAAATTGTTGTGGGCGGGACATGTTTGAATGTTAACAGTATTGTCGCCCTGCGCCCAACTATGAGAAACAATGAATAATGAATATCTTATGGATATCTTATGAATAGCTTTTCTTAAGTGTTCTAATAACAATTTCATAAAATATTTTTTTTAATAAAACAAAAAAATCTGAAATTGAAACAATATTTGATAGTACGTAATTTAAATCGCTAGTTTGGGAACCGATTTTTGTTTTGAAATTTGTCACCAAGACATCAGATTCACCTACTGGCAAGCGTAAAAGCATCTCCCATTATAACAAATCCAGGAGTCCAATATGCTAGATTAAAAAATGAAATCGATATGTTTGATTAGTTAAATAAACATGTCAATTTGAAATTGGTTTATATTTTGAGAAAGCAACTGTTTTCTAAGCAAAGCCTTTATGAAACGTAAGTCTACAGCGACTAAGTTCCACTCGAACGACTTTAACTTGCTCAAACAAAAGAAAACCACTCGAACGAGTGGGATTCTGTTCAAATATGTTTGAGGTTTGTCGTCAACATGTGTGGATACAGTTTGTTTTTCTTTGAATAGTATTGGCGTACGTTGGATCCAATGTTTGTGTTTTGATCGACAACAGTGTGAATATAGCATTACAGTTTCACCATTTAAACAATTTCAAACTCTATTATCAGTGTATCTCAGCGAGCGTTAAGTGTTCTATTTGTGCGTACGTCATTCATTATTCCACTGGTTGTTTTTCGCGAGATCAATTTTCGCGTCCCGCCGAAGGTTACATAGCAATTTTCTGTTGCGGTTTTGATTTTCTTGACCTGGTTTCCAGTTTAAATAAACGTAACGCAATGGATGGGCTAGAGGCGGGCATGCGTAAATTAGAGGATAATGGGTCGGTGTGAAAAATAAACGTCTTAGCGCGATTGGATTTGTTTAATCTTTCCCGCCAACAGCTGTAAGTGCAATTGTCGGCAGATATCTACTGGCTTGTCAATACAATTGTGAACTTGTATTGGAAGGTCGAATTCTTTTGTTTTGTTGTTTCTGTATTACATATTAGGGGTACCCGTGACTTCGTTCAAATTTATTATGCACTTATTTTTTTTGTTGCCTTTGGAAAAACAATATTTTTTTCATGTAGTTTTTTAATTCTTGTTGCCTTGATAACCTTTGTTTAAGGTTCTTTTGGTTGAGGAATGTTTTTCGTTACATAACTGAATATATATATTTTTTTACATATACCATGAAAGATGTTTGAAAAACTTTGATAAAAAAAAGTGTACAAAGGTCAATTTTATTAATTTTTATTTATATGAACTTGCTAACTATTTGACCATTACAAAAAATTGTTACAGGATTATTTTACGAATGTAGACAACCTGTGTACTTTTTAAAGCAAGTATAGTATAAAGTTGCATCTTGATCTTGCCAGGAGTAACTGCAGTCAAGGATTAGCCTATTTAACAATAAAATTTAAATATTCCACACAAGCTTGATTTCAACAACACCAGTTGATTTCATCGTAAATGGACATAATAAGAGACAGGGATCAGATAAGATAACCCCTTCGTCAGTCTGATGTTCACATGTATATGATATCTTCATAAAAACAAAAAAATCATAAGTCCGTTATATTGATTATTGATATAAAAGGCATTAATCTTTCTCGACCTTTCCAATTTCCATATTAATGACCCGAGAGTCGTCTTTACCGCTAGTCTCCTTTTAACGCATGAATTAATTAACACGATTAGCATAAGAGTCGTCGTCCTGCATGAATTTTTGATTTTTATTCATGCATATGCATTTGAGTAAGTACCTAATAAAATGAAACAATATCTTTATACTTTGGTTTAGGTTTTAAAAATAGAATAATAAATGAGAAATCTACTAAAAAAGTAGTGTATATGTACTCCACAACCTCCTACATCTTTTGTGTCATCAAAATCGGTAGAGTAGCTCCGGAATATGTTCTATTAACCTAAAACCTCGTAGCATGCACGTTAAAATTACGTCGCGTTAAAAATCCACATAGGCGTAATAAGAAGATTCGTATGGTCTTTTCGGCTTAACGCCCAACGCCTAACGCCTAAAATGGAACACTGTTCGATAAAAATACGTCGCGTTTTAAAAGCGCTTTCGTGTGAATACCTATTTCTTAAACCCTGACTACGCATTTGTTTAATTTCGACGCATTTTTAACGCACTGTAAAAAAAACACTCATGCGTACGAGGGGTTAGCCTTCCTCAAGTATTGCACTCTTCAATTCTTCTCACCTACTCTTTTGATAAAAACCGTACAAAAAACCGTACAATAGATTTGGGAATAATCGATTACATACAGACAGCTTTTGAGGACTTTGTTTTATAATATGTATAGACAAGTTTTACGTAGCTTCATTCAATCCACGACTTCGCTTGCATGAATTTCTCACAGTGATAAAAACCTATCATTTTTCCATTAAGTATTATAATCTGTATTATAATATGTATTATAATTGTTTTTTGGACCCGCCTTTACCCGGTAAATATACTCTACACACTTTTTACTGTAGAAAATTATAAGAAATCTTATATCGGAGTGGAAACTACGCAAACTAAAAATATAAGCTTATTTAATGATTAAATAAGTTATTTAAAAAAAAAGATCGTTACCTTTCTTGCCAGTTTTTGTCTCTAAAAAGTGCCCAAAACCATTTGGGCTAACCCATTCAGGTTCAAATATTTCAAATATTTAGATATAATAAACGCATACCGTGTAACCATAGACATTCCAAACAAAAAACTGCGTTTCAAAATTTTACATCGATGCGGGAGTTAAAAGTTTCCAAAAAGCCGACATAAACAAAATTACATCGGCAAGCTTACTGCAGGCCATAAAATAACACGTAAATAACGTTGAAATATTAAAATTGTAACGAAGAAATTCGTAGATATATTACATACACTAAACAATATATTTTTGGAACTGACAATGTGCTATACGACAGCATAATTGAGCGGAACGAGCGACCGCAGAAGCGTCGTCGAGGATGTGAAATGCGGAGATTACAGCATGGACGCTATACTACCGTTATGCAAGATCGTCCTAAAGGTTAACTCATAATAGTGTAAGGGGTTAAGCGAGAATTAAGATAATATTTAAATCTCAGCAAATTTGTATTTTTTCGGCTTAGTTTGTCACACATGCGACAAGTCAAATTGTCAAGTCGCGACACAGGAATCGCAAGCTTATTGTGACCTCTTGCACGTCTATGTTGAAATAGCAATTATAGAAACGTTTAATATTTTCTATGAAAACATTCATATTTTTCTCCCAAAACAGGCTTAACTTTCAAAATATAAGCCGTCCCTTTATGTTTGTGACGTTGAAATATTTCATAATTAATCCCAATTGAGCGTGTGTACTGACGCGCGTCCAATTTGTGAAAATTTATTTGTTATCAAACTCAGCGCTCTGATATTTTGCGAATACTAAAATATAGATAAAAATAATATAGAAGTAAATTTATGATTTAGTGCAATCGTTTGATGCAATAAATTTGCAGTTCTCTCCTGCATAATTATCTTGATACCTAAAATTACATATCCATACCCAATATTATAAATGCGATTCTCTCGGTCTATTATGCTTTAATGACGAAACCGCTGGTCCAATAGTTATGAAATTTGTTATAATTAAACAATTATATAGCGGGCTGACCTAGAAGATTAAAATTACCTACTTTTCTTTTACAAATAGGAAAAATATAATTATTCTTCTGCCTTTATCTCACTCTATTTGAGGACGGCACAAAATGTTTTAAACATGGTTTTAGATCATTTAGCTAGTTATTTTATGACGGGCAGCTTAACGTCAAATTACCTTAGTCGCCTTTTACGACACCTTGGTAAGTAATGAGGGTGGTATATTCTACTCTGCCGGATACCACACGGCGGGTCAACTTACCTAAGTCACCTTTTACGACACCACGGTAAAAAATGAGGGTGGTCTATTCTACTTAGCCGGATACCACACGACGGGTCAACTTACCTTAGTAGCCTTTTACGACACCTCGGTAAGAAATGAGCGTGGTCTACAGATAGGAAAAATATATAGTATTATACATAAATGTATGTACGTAGTATAACGCTTTAGTTAATCGAATGAGGTCGCGGGTAAGTAAATAAAAATATTTTGTACACTCATTCTTCTAAACTGTCCATATCTTATAGTGTAGGATGGTGGAGGTTTGTGGCTTACCACCGTGCCGTTATGCCGTAAATCTAAATCCAAAACGGATCACATTATATTCTACATAACGTTACATACAATTCTTACTGTCTCTAAATTTGTCATCGAAAAACACGTAACCGATCTACTTAATACATCTTATATGATTTTTGGTTTCTTAGAAGCGATATATCCGTCATATACATCACTTTTTACTGGCGTTTGCCAAGATTGACACAATACGGCAAGGTCTGGTTCCTAGTACGTGATGAAAAATAATATTGTGCATACGTTCTTGTTTACTACTAGGTGGATGTTTGCGATGTTAGTTTGATTCAAATTATGGGTTAAGTATCATGACACAATATGGCAAGGTAGTAAGTAGTACGTGATAAAAAAAAATATTGCGCATTATTCTTGTTTACTACTAAGTGGATGTTTGCGATGATAGTTTGATTCAAATTATGGGTTTAATATCATGTATGTCATGAGATTACATCTCATAATTCGCATATTTGTCATAATTCTTATATAATATGAAATAATATAATTTGATTAATTTTGTTTCATATGAAGTTTCGTTACCCATACTGATATAATGAATACGTTAAGTAAGTGATTTTCTTTTATTTGTATCCATATTATTAAAAGAAATAGAAATGGCTGGAGACTGCCAATAAAATATTTAATACAAATTTATGATTTAAAATTAAAGTTCAATAATAATAGGTTTATAAAGTGTGATAAAAAATAATATCAAATCGTCACTTGTTGTAAGTCTTAGTATCTTGTAATATTTTACGTAATAGTAATATTTCATATAATGATATGATATTTAGTTAATTCATTTACACTGCTTACAATAAACAATAAATTTTACTAGCAATAACGAATAATATAATATAATGTATTACTGAATTTTTATTATCAATTGGAATCTGTGGGGATAAATATACTCGATACTGGATATGCTCTCTAATTAGTGAAAAAAAATCTTTCTTTGACATATGAAACAAATGTGCATTAATATTATTAAAAGTAAATAACAAAGATATCTAATAAAGTTATTCATTGATATATAATAAAGTTTATCACGGGCTTTTCCTTCCAGGAAAGCATATCTCTCAAGAGTTCCCGGGATATGTTTACCCTGTGAATCTGTATTGGAGAAACGTAGTTGGTCTAAGCCTCAAACATTTAAAGCAGCGTGGGTTGACGCCCTAAAAATCTTCTCTTAAATGAAGAGAAGAGGCTACATTATGGAATAGTAACGAGCGACTAATACACTACCATAATCTGTAACACCCCGCTTACCGCGAGGTATACTCCTCCTAGCGTCGTTACCTTAATACTGGGGGGTTGTAACCTTTTCATAAAAACAGTTTTTTCTTGGCAATAGTCTTCCACCTGTTCCTGCTTTCGGCTACATGGATGGCCACGGAGATTGTTGTATTGAGTGAGGCGCGGATCTCGTCCGATCAGGGCATAGAGCTACGTCCTCTCGGTCTCTTGCCTTCGACCTTGCCGGTGACAATGAGCTTCTGCAATGTGCCCAAAGAACTCAAGGATCCTCCGTAGGCATACGTTTTTGTTTTTTTTTATGGAATAGAACACAAACGAGCATGCGGTTCACCTCAAAAAATCACCGCCGCCCACGACCACTCGCAGAGTTACGTACCACGAGGTATACGTTCCGTCAAGTTAGAGCGTAGTATAAAACAGCGTTAAGCGGTTCATAGTGTAATTGACAAAAAAGCCGCTTCATTAAGACATACTTACACACGAAGTGAACGCATCTGAGTTGCAATAAACGTTAATCATCTTGATGTCGGGCATTGTCTACGCGGAGCACCGCTGGCGGTGCGCCAGACGCCGGCGCTTCCGAGAAGACGGCTTTGGGGACGACCAATATTATCTTCGTTAACAATTTTCTAAGGAACTCGCAGTTCATGCACGGTTCCAACAATTATATATCACAGTTCGTTGATTCCACTTCTGATTTTTCACTGTTTGACAACTAATAACTGAGAATTATAAAGTGATAGGTGATTTATATAATGGGCAAAATAGTAACCGACATAAGCTTGCGGCTCCGAAAGCTTTGCGCCTTTCAAAAGTACGTTTAGTGTTTATGGGTTTGGGTAGGTATAAGATTTCAATTTTCAATCAATTTTTGCCTTGCCATTACAGCAGTTTAAAGAAACTGTTTAAAAAAGGCTGATACAGAAAGCCTACTATACTGTTGAGGATTAATCTATCTATATCTATATCTATACTCATTATGAAACAATGTTCCCAAAAGCTGTATGTGTATATGATCCATTTTCTCAAAATCTCAAATTAAAATCTAAATGAATTTTTGTATGGTTTTTACTTGAAGATTTTCTTTTATTAAGATTTATTTTAAGATCTCTTATTTTTAAGATTGCATTTCTTGCGTAAGGTTTAGGTTAATAGTACATAACTATTAATGTACATTGTGTTAAAGAGGTCGCGAATTATAGACCCATAAAAAACACCGCGTCAGCATGTCAATATCTCTTATGTTTAACTCACAATAACTACTTTTATGTTTAAAATTTCAAAATGGGATCGCTGGCACAGCTAGTATATATTATAAAACAAAGTCTTCGAAAGCTGTCATACAGCCATACAGCATAAGCACATACAGACATGTATGTGATCGATTTTCTCAAAATCTACTGAACGGATTTTAGTGCAGTTTTTACTTAATTGTAATGCAATTCATGAGGAAGCTATAAGTTAATGCCAAGGTTACGGTATAGGTTCTCGCTGGGTTGGGATTTATGAGGAAAAACTTGTAACACACTCATTTCCACGCGCACAGGTATAATCTTTGTACTGGATGTATACTAAGTAAGTGTTTGTTGAAAGGCTCATAGAAACTTCCATCGGTAACGTCTAAATTATGAATGGAATTTGCTTAAATGCATGCAGCCAGTCTTGTTGTTTTCAGTTAGCAAAGTTTTCGAATCGAAAATGTTCGCGTGCCGGTTTCTGTTTATCGTATGATTCTTGGCACTGAAATATGAAATACCGTTTGTTATCGCTTGTCACTATTCACATGTCGATAGAAATTATGATGAATGTCTTGTTCTATTACGGGGTTTATTTATGTTTACGTTGTTCAGATCGAGCGGAACTGTTGCAGAATTAAATGATATTATGATCTTTTGTTTTCAATTTTGCGTATTTATAAACTGCGAATTCGACTTATTCAAAGAGAGCTACATAAAGTCTCTTTAAATTTTATATCCGATTGTGATCATTAGCAATTCAGACCCTGGACAAGTATTCTTGGGATATATTCTTTCAGTGAATCAGAGTAGTATCTATCAGCCTAAGCTTCAAGCCCTTTCTCGAAGGAAGCCTTTTAAGGTTAGAAACAGGCCGCTACTCTACTCTACTTTATAAATGCGTTCGTCAGGATAAGTTACAGATACAATCGTCTGTATTATGAGATGAACTGTGTATATATCTTCTTGGGATAGAGATATTTTCTCAGAACCATGCTCTAAACAAACCGACTGTTTCTTCTTCATATGGACTCATCTAAGTTTGTTTAGGTTGACCGCGCTTGCGTTTTCCTAATGGACAAAGGCAAGTAAAGCAAACCCAATGCTTTTATCTTATCATACGTAAGAAAGAACTCTGTGTTGAAATCACCTTGATTTTCGCTCCTCTAATTCAAATTCTAGTAGTTTGTATTAGGAGGCCATTTAGCGATTTAATATTCTAGACCCATACCGTAAAGATATCGTTAAAATATATGGTAAACATATATGAAAAGGTTGATGTAGTGTATACGAGTTGAGATGTATGTACCTAACTTGTATATATATATACAAGAGACATACATGAATATACGCACACTTACACTGATGTACAAAGGAAACATTACACTGTCCCAAACGCACACACGTCAGTAGCACGAGAGCCTTTGGTGAGAGTGGATATGTAGTGACATGTTGTTACTTGTTAGTGCGTGCTGTATTCATACAACGTTAGTCTATATTAATACAAAAAAGTGAACACTACAGCGGCGGTGGCGCATTATTTTGTCACTCATACAGAAAATCGTAGTCTCAAAAACCTATTCCTTTTGAAGAATAAACTAAAACAGGAACAAGTCGTAACAAGCGCACCGTGCGTCAGTGCACTGTGTAAATGTTTGTTTTCTGTATAATATGATCGGAAACCGTAATACCTAGCCGGTTCCAGGACGTGATTAAATTAGCTCCGCTTTGTAACAACATAAAGGAACATTATTGTAAGGCCAGCTACAGTTCTACGAATATTGGCTATTATATAATCCTATCTAATATTCTAAATGCAAGAGTCTATCGGACTGTCTGTTATAAATATAACTTGAGTAATAATGTACCAGGCCAATCTATAGGATAAAAATGTCCCGCTATTGTTACGGAACACAGAAAAAAACAAATATTACATAAGTAAGAGTATTTTTTACATGTTTTATAATATTTTCACCTGTATTATATTTGTTTGTATATAACAGACTCCATTGAACTCAACTTTGACCCAATTTGAAGGGGCAGATTAAGTCAAAACTTTGAGCACTTATTGCGTTGAATATTACGCAAATAGTGGAAAACAAGACGTTCTATTTTGAGCTCGATAAAGTAAATATGAAAACTGATGAAAACTTTCAACAAAACACTATCCTTCAAAATATAGACATAGGTATCACGTTATCTACAATAATGTTGTAGTGTTTGTATGTCTAGTACGCAAATTTAAGAATTTCTTAGTTATACGTACTACTTTTGCTGACTTGTCCCTCACTGACAAGCCCACTAGAGATCAATTAACCAGATGTATTATCCTCCTCGCGTCTCCTTTGTACGGTAGTATTAGTTTGTATATTTATATATTGGTATTTTCATGTGTGTATTATATGTTTTGTGTCGCGTATACAAATATACAAGATAAGAATGACACATCTCGACCAACATACATTACATACAGGTAAAGTAGTTTAGCTTCCAACGTTTCGTGTTGTTTTCGATAGCTTTTTTCGCAGATCACTTATCACTGTTGAATATTATGTCAACTATTATTAAATATTGTTCGCCTGTGATGGATCACGCTGACCTGTATAAAGATATGACAGCTGTATAAACGCGAACCACTTATTCTAGATCTATATGACCTAAATATTAAGAGTTTTGATAGGACAGACACCGTGGCTTTGGAAAATTATAGTTAAACTCTTATTATTATTGATTATAGTAAATATTATCAATACACTTAATTAACTTCTGCAAAATAATGCCTAATTTAATAAATTATTTAAACCTTTATTTAAATTACAATGTTCAGTGGACAATTCATTCCTAGCGTTTGCGGATTCAAATCCCGCCCAAGTTTTTATCTTGAAAATATTTGTACTTTCTTACGAACTTACTATTGAAAATAAATATCGTGGGGTTATAAGCCTATTTACAGAAAATCAAATTACCAACTCGCCAAGCGCAAATAAATCCATATGGTGGATTTAAAATTAATTTGCCGCTGTTTCTTGCGACTTCGTTCATGATACTCGTATCGTCCAAATAGAAAACAAACAATAAATTTAAATTTACAAAATAATATTATTTAAAAAAACTATTGTGAGGAATAAAATATTCAGTACATACAGTCATAGTGTATTTCTATAGTTCTTATCCTCGAATTAAGGAACAATGTTTTAGAAACTATGTTCTTCTAATCTAATACTATACAATCTTCGCAGTGGAAAAAAACGATAAGTTTCTTGTCTTTTGATTGCTAATCATTTCAAACAAATATTCATTTTGTAAATATTCATCTTGTTTCAATTGTTTCAAATTGATGCTATTATACCCGTTAATATACAGGATACGTAAAATCCCGTTCCGAAAAATACCGTACGTCATTTATGGTAATTAATAAAATAATTGGTATAAGGTAATTTTATGCGAACGCACCCACAAGTACTAATAGTATTTTATCTAAGCATGCGCGTTCCATTTTAGACTGTGTCATCACTTACCATCAGGTATAGTTGCAGTCAAGCGCTCGCGTATTAACTATCATCATCCTCCTGCCCTTATGCCCTCTAAGTGGGCTTTTAACAGCATTTTTTTACATGCATTTTATACTTCTCATAATCCAACCACTAAACCTTTGCTTATTTTATACAACATAAAAATTTATAATGTTCATTTTGTACTTCCAGGTGATAGACTTTGGCAGTTCGTGTTACGAGCACCAACGCGTGTACACATACATCCAGTCGAGGTTCTACCGCGCGCCCGAGGTCATGATGGGCGCCAAGTACGGCATGCCCATCGACATGTGGTCGCTGGGGTGTATTTTGGCGGAACTGCTCACAGGTGAGTTGGATTTGAGTATCATTTGTCATTTTCCTGGGCTATTCCATGTTGTTCGGTGATTTGGCGTGGTATTTTACGTACCGGCCGCTTGCCTGAGTTCAACTTACCCTAATGAACTTTTACGATACCTCGGTTAGAAATTAAGGTGGTCTATTCTACTAAGCCGGACACCACAAGTTTTGTGAGTTGCATTTTGATATGGGTATTTAAAAATTGTGGGTAGTTTTTTGTGTAATTGCACGCTAAAGAACAGCGCCAACAAACGAAGCGGCAACGAAGCAATCAACATAGTGATGATTAAAATTCAACTTTTAATACAATACGACTCTAAATGGTAAAACAAAAGACAATGACCGATCAACTTCGTCTGCGCCATTAGCGACTAGATTGTTGTATGTCTACCCGCATTTAGTTTTTATTATTTTTATTTTTTAAAGTAGCAAATGTTCATTAGTTTCATAAAACTGATCCTTTGAATACTTTGAATATATATAAACCAGATATACTTATTTCATATTCTATCGGGTCAGCCGGACTAGTTTCAAGCCTATCCAAGGCCCTTATTTAGGAGTTCTTGACGCGGCGTTATCGTGGGGGTAAGTCAGGTTCAATATGATATAATTAAGACGTGAGTGTATTCAGTCTCTATACATAACCTTAATAGTTAAGCTCGCTCTATATGTATTCCATTTAATTTTATTTATTTATACAAAGTCTTGTCCCATATATTTATTTATTTATTTATTTATTTATTCATTTATTTATTTATTTATTTTATGTAACGAAACGAACGAAACGAAACCACGTTTCAGGTTTCCCCCTACTCCCCGGCGAAGACGAAGCGGATCAAATGGCGTGCATAATCGAACTCCTCGGAATGCCTCCGCAGAGGCTCATCGAGCAGGGGAAGCGCTCAAAGAACTTCATCAGCAGCAAAGGACTGCCGCGATACTGCACCGCTACCATGTTACCCGACGGTACCACACTCCTGAGTAGCGGTAAGTCTATTTCGCTGCTTTACACGACTTATTTAACAAACTCAACTTACAGGGTTTGCGCATTCTGGTCATCGTCATTCTCAAGAATGTTTGTTTCAGTGGTCTTTCCCTATCCTTCCTAAAATTGACTTTTTTTTACTTTTTCTTATACTACTACGTATTAGTTAAAAATCTTGTCTATTCTACTATTACGTGACCGTAATGAGCCTATGACCAGAAAAGGTCTTATATTAGAAACTCTTTAAATATGAGTAGAGGGAGGCAGAAAAAAAGATCGATGTTTAAAGTATGATATGCATATAAAAGGAGTACTACCAGAGTTGAGGAATGATAGAAGAAAATGGAAGACAAAACATGTCATGTAATGTCGAACCCTCTTTATTAGGGATAAGGGTAGACGAATGATAATTCTATTATAACGCTTCTTTGTATTAGTTATATTCAGACCATCATCATATGTTTCTAAATCATACCTATTTATATTTGAACCGTCATCGTGAAAATTTCTTAACCAATTTTCAAGCCAACGTCATCATTGTAGCCGAATGAATCAGAAATACCTAAGTAACTACGAAAATGTTGGCAAATATACTACAACTCTTTTAAATTTCGTCACAGAAAATAAAAACAATGACAGCAACTTGTCTGCACGTGCATGAGTCAAGCCAGACGGAAGGAAATTTATACAGTATTGTTGTCTTGTTACATTTTGGGGCATGGTTTGTCTACATAGAACTTCTCACTTCGGATAGCCAAGCGTTAAGGTTTGATAGGATATCCCAAGCCAATATTTTAATAGTTCTTAGATAGATTTTCGTTTGTGGTTATCCATTGGTCTACAACCACTAGTTTAGCGGCATAGCATAATCAGTACGAAGTATACTTAGCACTAAGAGTCATGTATAACATTAGACACTCCCAATCTTACAACCTACCGAGCTTTGATGCAATTGTTAGACTTACTAAAAATAATACTCTAGCATTTTTGTACTGTTTGAATACCTTTTATAGGAAATAAGTAAAGTAAATTTTCTTAAGCTATACAAAGGTCTGTTAAGTGCACATAGTACGATAGTAAACTACATAGTGCAATATACGTTATCTGATTGTGATATGATATTTATGTCTAAATTAAATTGTCTTATCTCATGTCTGTCTTAAATTATGAAGGTCTAATTTGAACTTTTTTGAAATTCTTAATCAATGTATTTTAAACTCCCAGGAGAATCAAAAATCGTAAAAAACAAAAGTTTCTTTTGACTTCTTGATATAAATCTTGAATAAATTAGGATTGTTTAACGCTGCACTAATTATTATATGTCCATAACGTTAATAAAGTAATTAAAATAGAGGCTACTTTACACTTTATTCCAAATTTTGTTATACTATATAAAAAAAACTTAGAAGAATTTGTGAATTTCTAAGTTTATATTGTTTATGTAAAATCCTAAGTTTAATTCATGGTCTCTGCTGTGCTGCTGTCTCCGTTGTGTTATAAATCATGTCCTAGTTTCTCCATTTTGTTTTTTGTCGCCCTTTACACCCTCTCCCTTGACTTGAGTTACCGTCCCCCAAAACACGTCACGTAATAGAGAGTACATTCATCCATTGCGCAGTTATGAAGGGGTTATGATTCGATTACATTATGCGGTACATTGTGTTAACAGGAAATGGCCTACTTGAAGTTTATTGATTGAATCGTTAATTCTAATTTTAAGTTTATTTTGATGTAACGCATGGACCGCTTCTGCAGCTATCTCAAGATTAACGTTATGGAAAGCAATCCTAATTTCGCGTACGATATCTCTTCATCAGGTTCCACCATTGGCAATTAAGACTGCGTCGTAAAAGTTTCTCTTGTTATCGCTGTAAGGTCAGATAAAGTGATAACTTTATCTGACCTTACAGTGGGAGATACTTCATGGTTTGAACTCCATACAATCCATCACCATGTTTTGTTAGCTTCTCAAAAACAATAGTCATACCAGACATCTTATATATAAAGTTCTCGTCACAATGTTAGTTATACTCATACTCCTCCGACACGGCTTGATTTTAATGAAATTTTATATGCATATTCAGAAAGTCTGAAAATCAGCTATCTGTATTTTATTATTATAAGTGATAAGGATTTTTGGCAATTTTTTTTGCATAAAGTTCACTAGAAATTCAGTATTCTATTGTGTTTTTCCACATATTGTATTAAGAAGATTAGTAACGATAAATTGATTTTTCCTTTTTTGTAAATCTATTTTGATGGTTATAATGTTAGGCTTATAGCTCTCTGTTGTAGTGTCCCGTTCATTTCAAGTTTTATCTAAACTAATAAGACGATCGATGTCATAGATATCAAACAATTGTGGACGATAGTAGAAAACACCTTGTGAATTAATAGCTATTTGGACGATTTCCAATTGGTCCAAATTCTTTCTACATCATAATGTATCTATAGTGACATAATAAGTGGTCACCCGCATTGTTTCATTTTACGCTTCATGTAAATACTTTAAAGTCGATCTGACGTTTTAAACGCTTTATATTAGTTTCACCTGTATGTATGTTTGTTTGTAGCCGTTGTGTGTAAATGACTCCTTTGAATGCTATATCATCTCAGTATCTATCTATCAGTATTTTTCTAGAGAATTCTCGGGACATTTACAATCCGCATTGGAACCGCGTGGTAGATCTTACCTCCAACCCTACGAGACGAGGCCTATGCACAGCTCTGGGATCGTAACAGGCACTTACTTTTAAAACTATATTTTGGTATAATTTAAAATGTATAGATAAAACCCAATTGCCTTTATATCCTTTATCATACTGAGGATGTTTTTTTGTATTAGCATACAAAAAAATTGCTTCTTACAAAACTAGTTTGTAGTATATTTTTGTAATCATCATCCTCCTGCCCTTATCCCACTCTAAGTGGGGTCGGCATAACATGTTGTCACATAATTCGGCTACGTATTTTACGTCCGGCCGCCTTCCTGACGTCAACTTATCCACGTCGTATTACACGGTCCCTCGGTAAAAAAGAGGGTGGTCTATTCTACTCAACCGGATACCACACGGCGAGTCAACTTACCTTAGTCGCCTTTTACGACACCTTGGAAAGAAATGTGGGTGGTCTATTCTACTCAGTCTGATACCACACGGCATTAGTATAGTTTTGTAATAGACAACTTTATAACTCACAGCTATAGTAGAATATGAATGGGCTCGCAGATTGAAATGTTTATTTGCCCCAAAAACATATCTCGGATGTTTGATTATTTACGGCCAATACATTCTGAAAAAGACATTCTTTATGTTAACGGCAAATGTTTATATCGTACATCCATTTGTTTGAGCCGCTGTGAATATATCTTAAACATCCTCTACCTTGTGCGAAGAAGTTGAGATTTATTTGGTCATATGCCAAATTTTTTGATCCTCGTGTACAGTTGTGAGAGACCTTCGGATTTCTTTTAGGAATATGTCTTAAACTTGATTTAACGCTAGTTTTATTCGGCTTATAAATCTTTGCGATTTTCAAATTGATATATATGTGTAAAAATGAATGTTTGTCTGTATGTCTCTTATAAACTCCGAAACGTCTGGATTGCAATTAAATTCTCAGTTAATCTTTAGATTGACCCAGCGGATAATCCTGTCAATGATTGAGCCTCAGCAACGTGTGGCCGGACCGCTAGTTGCTATATAATAGTTTGCAAAATGTCAACATTCGTTATTAGAAAAGACAGTTTAAAAAAAATGTTTTCTGTATTTGTATATTAGTTGTTTCATTTTCTATATTATTAATTTCTAATATAGCGCTTTTAAAATAATAAAACGAAAAAGCGATACTTCTCGTTTCGAAACATTCATCGTAAATAATCATATTCATGTTGAAAAAGCGTCCAGAAACAAATTATCAAAATAATATAAAATAAATTATCAAAATTCCGCCAACATATGACAAACATATATATTTAATATTTTTCAATATTTGTTTCGACTGGTCCGTCAGTGTAGTTGGCAGTAGCCTTTCTTTCACCTCCACGGGTCGCGGGCTCGATTACTGATGATGAACGATATTATCCGGAAAAAAATTGTTGTTCTTCCAATCTGGGTGTATATATGTATTTAATATTATATATGCATGTATTTACCAGTTGTTTGTCGCCCATAACACTAGTATCAAGTAATCTACTTTAAGGACGCACAACCATGTGTGTAATTATAACATGTGTTTATTTATTCATTTATTTATTTATTTATTATTACTATTCAAAGTTTAACGCCAAATCGTGTGAGAATGTTGCTTAAAATTGTTTTTATCGAGTAATTTTAGCAAGCATTATTAAATTCATCATTCATTCTACTGCCCTTATCCCAGTCTAAGTGGGGTCGTCACAACATGTTACATACATGTTGTCACATGATTTGACTACGTATTTTACGACCGGCCGCCTGCCTGACGTTAACTTACCTTATTCGCCTTTTACTACACCTTGGTTAGAACTGAGGGTGGTGTATTCTATGCTGCCGGATACCACACGGCACAACAAGCATTATTAAATTAAATAATAATCATACTGTATGTTTTATTAATTTGTCCATTTTATTTATTCCAGGGATGTCAAGAAGAGGCAAGCCACGTGGCCTGCCTGGTTCAAAAAGTTTTGTCACGGCGCTCAAAGGTTGCCAGGACAAATATTTTATCGACTTTATTAGACGGTAAGTTATAAATAGCGATATACTTTTGTATTTCAAAATATAAATAATTAGCACAATTTTATGTCTGGAAATTAAAAAAATTTAAAATAAATGTGTTCGGGACAAATAAATGAATAGACCTTTAACATTTTAAATGTTGTTTTTGTAATTCTGAAATATATGTTTAAATGATAAAGATATTAAAATTAAATTTTATTTCTGTCCATCTTCTTACATCTAAATGGTACAAAAAGTGCCTTAAAATTGTATGAAAGTGTATCAATTTCTTTTAACTAGGTAACCGCCGAGTTTCTTTCTGGATCTTCTCGGTAGGAACAGCTTTCCGAACCGGCACTAGATTTGACGATTCAAAAGCGCTTATTTACATGTTTACTTGAATAAAGTATAATTTGAATTTGTGTCATCACATGTACTAGGATTTTGATCAGTTTAGATGAGAAAATTTTTCCTGTTTGCTCTGATTTCCGGTACCTAGCTTCGTTCTTTCAAAACGACGGTGACATAGACCGAGATGTGCGTAAAAGAATGAATGCCGGATGGATGAAGTGGTGGTCTGAGGAACAATATGTGATTTCGAATGCCTCTTAAAAGTTAGGGAAAAATTTATAAAACGGTCATAAGACCTATCGTATTATTCGCCCATTATAGAAAAGACTAGAAGTGCAAGATGAAGATGGTATGGACATGAAATGAAGGGGGATGAAATCATGTGACAAACGTGTACAAAAGTTATAATAAAATGATTTATTGATAATTTTTTTCCCCAAAATTATAGCGAAATAATTTTATAATTACTTTTCTATTATCTCCGCAAAGAAACGCCTAATTCTATAAATTATGGCAAACGTGTGTTAAATATGGATATGGCTAGAGGGAGTCCTAAAGATAGATGGCTGGATTGTGTGAAGTATGACATTCATGTGAAAGGAGGAGCGCCAGAGTTGAATGATAGGAGAGAATGGAAGACACAAACAAGTTCTGCCGACTACAATTAGAGTCCGGCCTCACAGGAGGCACCCTTAGGGCGACGTACCCCGACTTTAAGTAGAGCTTCTGCGCTCTACTCCCTGCATTTCGCAACTTCGGCGATGCTTCTGCGCACGCCCGTCCCTCCCGGTGACGCTGTAAAAGCCATTAGGGCTAACAGCATACAGTCAGTTCGAAAAAAAAAAAAATTAGAGTGTGATAAGCACAGGGGAATGATGATTTGTGTTATACACAGATGCCTCGAGTGGGAGCCGGAGAAGCGGCTGACGCCGGCGGCGGCGCTGCGGCACGCGTGGCTGCGGCGCCGGCTGCCGCGCCCGCCGCACGACGACGAGCCCGCGCCCGCGGCGCCCGCCAACGTTAGTATCGCGCACCACGTCAAGCGCCTCGCGCAGACCAAGTGCACTGACAAATAGGTTCGTTTGCGTTCGCTTCTTACACGACGAGGGCCGCCCGCCGCTGATTACTGACTGAGACAAACAGAGTTTGTTAATATATTTAAAAGCATTAAAAATTTAAGCTGTTTTACACATTTTAAGTTTGCGTAGTTTTTTTTTTTTTTTAATGAAATAGGATGGCAGACGAGCATGCAGATTAACGTTATTACCGCCGCCCACGACCTCTCGCAGAGCGAGTGTGCTGCCGACCTTTAAAAAGATAGAAAATACGCTTTTTGAAGGTATTTATGTCGTACCGATCCGGAAACGCTGCAAGAGGGAGATTATTCCCTAAAACGGTGGTGCGCGGAATTAAATTATTAGAAAACCGCACTGTAGTGGATCGCCACGCATCCAGATGGTAAGGATGATATTGTTACCTGTGACGTACAGTGCGGTTATGGAATTTGGCGGCAGGAATCAGGTCGTGTAGCTCACTGGAACACTCCCCATGAAAGATGCGGTAGAAAACGCACAGTGAAGATACGTCTCTACGCATCGCCAAAGAATCCAGCTGTTTGCTGTTCACATGGTTCCCGATAATTCGAGCTGCTCTGCGCTGTATGCGATCGAATGGCTTTAGTTGGTACTGGGGTGCACCAGCCCGGAGATGAGAACAGTACTCCATGTGAGGCCGGACTTGTGCTTTATACAGCGCTAGTCTGTGGGCCGGCTTGAAGTACTGCCTCGCTCTATTGATAACACCCAATTTTTTGGGTAGCCAACTAAGCCTTCCTTCCCAAGTGATCGCGATACTTGCAGCTATTAGAAATGTCCAGACCCAGTATTTCAATACTAGTCGAGCCACTTAACAGAACAGTTTCATCTCAAATATAAAAGTGTGTAGAGTATATTTAACGGGTAAAGGCAGATCCATAAAAGTTTTCAAAATTGTATTATAATGATTATAATACATAATGGAAAAATGATAGGTTTTTATCACGGCGAGAAGTTCAATCAAGCGAAGTCGTTGACTTAATGAACAAATTTTACGATCAACGATTCAATAAAATACACTGATTTCCACGCGTGCGAATACGCAAGCATATCTAGTTTGTTATTGAACAAATATTATTTATTATATTTCGCAATAAAAGATATTATATATAACGCTAAAAGTAAAGTGTACCACGAACATTGCACTAGTCTAGCAATGCACATATTTTCTACCACTCTCAAAAATCGTTTCCCCCCAAAACCAAAAAAAATGTCTAATATATAAAAATGAACGTTTGTCTCTATGTCCTCATACACTCCAAAAAGGAGTGTATAATGACTAAAATTAAACCGATTTTTATGAAATTTTCAGACAATCTTTAGAATGATCCAGCCATCCGCTGTAAAGTTTGGTGGCGATATCTTTTTAAATAAATGAAATTAATAAATCATTAAATAAAGCCCGGTAAAGCGGGCTATATAAGTTTGATTTCAATCGATAATACACGCTTCGGAAGTAAGTGGTAGTAGCAGAATACCTGCAGGCCTACCATGAACTCTTATTGCGACTCAATTGAAGACGTAAATTAAATTGTTTTGCTTTTTCATACCATGACGTCTTAAAGACTCACACTTTAAGTCGTTGCCGGATGAGCGTTCGGAACTCGTCCTAAGAACATGTGAGTAAAAGAGACAGAGCTATCTATAGTTCATATAACGTTATCCTTTTCAAACATTACGACCGCAATGTAATTCGCAATTCATGGTACGAAAAGAAAGCGGTTCGCGGTCGTCGTTAACGTCTTCAATTGAGTCGCAATAAGAGTTCATGGTAGGCCTGCTGTTCATAACTTACACGCCCATTTCTCATAATTGTTTCATAGTCGTGCCATTATATATTCGAGTCGTTATCGTGTATTAGTAATTACATTACTTTAACAATATTGCGTTTACAGTAGATATATATTCAAAGTCAGTAAGTCAGTTGTTGGTGGCCCTATGTTTGCGTTACGGTGCTGCTTGTGGTTTAGATTTATCGTGAATACTCGTGGTAAACTTTTTCTATAATGGTGATTTTTTCACGTTATACTTATGCTATGGGTGAATAGGCATCTTGTAGGCATGCGCGTTCCACCTTAGACTCTAACATCGCTTGCCATCAGGCATGATTGCAGTTATGCGAGCAATTAAACAAAAAAATAGCATCTTTTATATTTCTATAAATATCAATTCTAAGAAGATATAATACTAAGGGAGTTTATAACTATTAATTTAGCATAGGCTTTTCGGTAAAGAAACATCGTGAGGATATCTACATATCTCCGTATAATTATGCATTTAAGAGCCCATCTTAAGCCAACTACGCTGGTCAGCTTGTCCTCCTCTCTTCTTTTGGAGGCTCTTGCCCAGCAGTACGATAGTACCAGCAGGCCTACCATGAACTCTTATTGCGACTCAATTTTATTGCGACTCAAATTATTGCGACTCAAGATTGAATTTATAGAACGAAACTCTAGAGCATCTTCAATTGAGATTCGAAATATCCCTAAAAATGCATCTGAAAATAAAGATAATTTGCGCGAGATGGTACAGAACCTGGGAAAATTTTTAAGCCTGGATATTGGGAACTTCGATATAAAGGACACTTTTAGACAGAAAGCGAATAATATAACCCCGCCAATAATTGTCGAGTTTACATCTAATTTATTGAAAGAACAATTTATTAAAAATTCCAAAACATATAATAAAAATAAAACCGGGACCAGCAGGCTTAATTCAACTCTGTTGTCATTAGATGGCCCGCCAAAACCCATTTTTATATCGGAACATTTAACTATAAAAAATAAGCATTTATATTACTTGGCAAGAGAATTTGTTAAGAAGCATACTGCGGCCAATTGTTGGACTTCGTATGGCAAAGTATATATTCGCTTGAAGGAGGGAACAAACCCGTTGTTAATTAAATGTGAAGAGGATATTTATAAACTTAAATGACTATTTCTAGTTTTTTTTTTCACTCTTGTTTTACAAAATAGGTTTAATGTTAACATTTTATATTAAAAATGTAATTAACTACTTTAAGACTTACTTCATATTTTTTTATTCAATTTACACACATATTAATTTACACACAATTTACTTTCCATATAGATCAACTATAACTAATAAGTATACTATATTTTACAATGCTTTAGGAATTCAAACCTGTAGTTATTATCATCTTGTACCTGCAGTGAATGGTAACAGGGCCGTATTAACGAGTATGAATGATGTTTTCATTATTATTTGCGTATTTGAGTTAATTTGTATTTTAAAATCGATAGTAATATTTTTAACAGTTTAGACGACTTTTCGTTAAGTGATACTTTTAGATGTGATATTGAGGATGTCAAATCTAATATGCCTAGTGGAAAATGTTTAAAACTAATTCATCAAAATATAAGAAGCGTTCAACATAATTTTCATGACTTTCAAGTAATGTTACATAGTATGGCTGTTGAGTGGGATGTTATCATACTCTCTGAGTGCTGGCTCCTCTGTTCTCCGAATATACCTGTGTTAGATAATTATACTCAACAATTTACAAATAAAGTTAATACACAGAATGAAGGTGTAATAGTATATACCAAGAATAGCTTGAACGTGATCTCGAATGAAACGGCAGTAGTAGATGCCAATTGCTTATCGATAATAATTAATTACGACACTATTATTATAGCGATTTATCGCCCGCCAAGTCAGAGAAATACTGACAAGTTTGTTGAATCATTAAGTAATTTGTTAAATAACTATACCACGTACCAAAACATTATAATTGTCGGCGATATTAACATTGATATAAGTGACCTTGGCTCAGATTCTAGAGCAGATAATTACCTTACCATTATGGCATCTCATGGAATTTTACCGGCATTTACTCACCCCACCCGTGGTCGTGCGTGCTTAGACCATATATTATTAAAAACTAAACTTGAAAGTCGCTGTTGTATAATAAACTCTTCAGTGACTGATCATGATACAACCACGTTATTTATGGGGTATAGTATATTAGTGGAACAATCATACAAAATCGAGAGGAAAGTTAATTATAATGGGATTGATTCTGATATGCAGTTCACAGACTTTAATCAAATTTATACTTTACATAATGCTAACTCTGCAGCTAACTTCTTAACTGAATCTTTATCAGGCATAATTAAGAGGAATACGAATGAATTATGTGTCCCTAACCGAAAAAAAATAAAAAAACCTTGGATAACAGTAGGTTTATTACGATGTATTAGGCATAGAGACAGATTAAATAAGAAACACAAAAAAAATCCTGATAATGACATTCTGAAAATCACTTACAAGAGATATCGTAATTATTGTAACAAATTGCTGAAAAACGTCAAAATTGAATATGATAAGGCTGAAATTAACAAAGCTGGCTCTAATAATAAAAAACTTTGGGAAGTAATAAAAAACATCACTTATTCTACTAAAAATAAACATACTGCATTAAACCTATTAAATAGCTCAAATCCTCAATTATCGATAGAAGACATCAACACTTTTTTCATTAATATTGGTAAAAACATAGCTGAAACTATACAAAGCAAATTCCGTAAACCTCCCCCCAAAACTTTAACCAGTATTTCTTCAAATACAATGGTCTTTTTACCGACTGATGAAGCAGAAGTAGCAATGCTTATATCCAATCAAAAAAATGTCTATACCGCTGGATATGATAATATATCTACTAAATTTGTCAAGCAATATGGTAAAATCTTAACACCTTTAATCACACATTTATGTAATGTTTCTATTACTACTGGAGTATTTCCTCTTTCTTTTAAAATATCCCAAGTGCAGCCAGTCTACAAGAGTGGTGATAGAGGCTGTGTCAATAACTATAGACCGATATCAATTCTTCCGACTTTATCTAAAATATTAGAAAGATTAATGAATAATAGACTGATTGGTTACTTAGATAGATTTAACCTTCTTTCCGAGTGCCAATATGGTTTTCGTTCTAAAAAATCAACTGCAGATGCAGTACATGAATTAACTAACTTTATAGCTACTAATTTAGATAAAAAACTTAAAGTAATTGTTATTTTTTTAGACCTAACTAAGGCTTTTGACACAGTCTCGACACCCGTCTTGTTGGATAAGCTATATAAACTAGGTATTAGAGGTATACCACTTCAACTCTTCGCTGATTATCTGAAGAATCGTGTCCAATGTGTTAAGATTGGAAACTTTAGGAGTGCTACAATGCCTATAAGACATGGCATTCCTCAAGGCAGTATCTTGGGTCCCACCCTCTTTCTAACATACATAAACGATTTATGCGAATTAAATTTGAACCAAGGTAAAATAATTTCTTTTGCCGATGATACAGCGCTTATGTTTAGTGGGGATACTTGGGATGCAGTTTATGGTTTGGCTCAATCTGGTCTAAATAAAGTGGTATTGTGGCTTAATTGTAATTTCTTAGAAATTAATGTTAGTAAAACGAAATATCTCACTTTTTCAATAAACAAAATGCAACCTCAAGTTATCTCTGCTAGTTATATTATAAAAAAGCATTCTTGCTCTAATATTAGTGACATTTCTTGCAACTGCCCTGAAATTGAGCGTGTCAAAGTAATAAAGTACTTGGGTGTTCTTGTAGATGACCAATTAAGTTTTCGTTCTCATATTAATCTGCTTACTACAAGAATCCGTAAACTCATGTTTCTATTTAAAAATCTAAGGCACATTGGAAGTGAAAAAATCATAAAGAAGGTATACTTTGCAATGTGTCAATCACTTTTATTATATTGCAATACATCTTGGGGCGGAGCGCCTAAAAGTACAATGCTAGCACTTGAAAGAGCTCAAAGAGCAGTATTGAAAGTTAGTTTTTCATTGCCTTTTTCATTTCCGACTGTTGATCTATATAAAAAAGTGAATGTTTTAACAGTGCGGCAGCTTTTTATTCTTAGCACTATATTAAAAAAACATTCACTAGTAGTATATAACTCTAACATTCCAATAGACAAACGTCGAAAATATATTGTCTGTCATAATGAAGCTTTTAGAACAAAATTTTGCCAGAGATTTTACTGCTTCTTAAGTAATTACCTATACAATAAAGTAAATAAAGCCCTTTCTATCTACTCACTGCCAAAGTCAACCTGTAAAAAGAAACTAATTTTATGGTTAAATAATCTTAACTACAATGAAACTGAAGGTTTAATAAGCATTGTAAGCTAAAATATTCTATATACATTCTATAATATAATCCTTTTCACACACACGGACACACAAGAACACACATTCACTCATTGCTCACAATCACACATACGCTCACACTCATACACATAAATAATGATACATCCAACTATATATACACAGCATGTCAAGTTTAATTGTTTCCTTTTAATACATTGTAAATTTTTACATTGTAAGTGTATTTCTCTTTTGATGTTCGAGGGTGGGAGCCTGGTTGTCTGTAACACAGGTCACCTAGTACAGAGATCAGTCTCTCACACCACTTTTATTTGTACCCTTAAGAATGGCACTTTGAGAATTGTTATTTTTTTGTGAAGAGAAATAATAAATGAATTATTATTATTATTATTATTATAATTGAAGACGTAAACTAAATTGTTTCCCTTTTTCATACCATGACGTCTTAAAGACGCACACTTTAGGTCGTTGACGAGTGAGCGTTCGGAATGCGTCCTAACAGCATTTGAGTAAAAGAGACTCAGTTATCTATAGTTCATATAACGTTATCCTTTTCAAATATTACGACTCCAATGCAATCCACACTTCATGGTATGAAATAAAAGTGGTTCGGTTTAGGTACTGACTTTTAATTGAATCATTATCTAAAAGCTCATGGTAGGCCTACAGGTCGCTACTTGTTAAGACTGCGCTTAGCGCTTATTTAATAAACTTCACGTTAATAAAAGAAATAATTGAAAATTTTATATTTATTGTACGGGCGTATTGCACGTAGAAGGCAGGGATGCAAAAGAGGCTGTCAAACATGACAGTTGTCATAGATTAGCTACAGCATAGATTAGTTACTTATATCTTTAACGCTACTTACGCTACTCGCAAAAGTATCATAGCTGATAGTTTCAAAGTGTAGTTAATCAATGCTTACGAAATAGCATTCCTAGGTAAAAAAGCCCATATCTGTAGCAATTGTTTACTCTCATATTTTCTAATTCTTTTAACTAGACGTTCACCACGAGTAAATTAATAAAATAATATTGTAACAATTGTTGACGCTGCTTTATTATGTAGATAAATAACGCTATATCAAATAACGATTTCTTATTTATATATATTTTTAACAAGTATTGTTCGATTTTGCAAAATTAGTCCAGATATAATTGTTCGGAATAACACTTTATTCAATATTAGTAGTTTTTGCGGCAATATAATAATAATATATCTTTTGAAAAAAAACCACAAGCATCGCTTTTATTATTATTTACTTTAAGTTTTTTGTTGCAAATTATTATTATTTTTAGCAATTACGTATTGATTGATATATTTTTATACTAATTTTACATCAAGTTTTTTTTTGTTTGTTAGTAAAATGTGGATTAGCAGTATGCATAATTTTTTAGTTTTATATATTTTATAAGCAACAGCTGATTATCAGAACCAACAGTAGAGTTGACGATTCAAAAGAGCAAAATAGCATTCGGTTGTCGCTCTGTGGCGACACGCTAAGCCAGTATTTACATTGTAAACACTTTCGGATAGTTGATAGTCATAGTTAAAATCACCTGGAGTTCGCAACATTGTAAATACTTTAAGAGTAGCTAGATACAATGGTCAAAGTGCCCCGGAGTTGCTGAAACGTCGTGTTAAAATGTGCTCGGATTTAACAAAAATAAATATAAATTAATATATGGGACACTTACACACACAGTCGTCCATCCCCAAAGTAAGTAACTTAATACTTGTGTTATGGATGACGGTCGACTGGTAGATATACTACATATATAATTTTAAATACATATACACACCCAGGCTCGAAGAACCAACAAATTGTTTATAGAAAATGTTGGCCCTCAGCGGGAATCGAACCCGCGACTCGCGGAGCTGAAGGCAGGGTTACTACCCACTGCGCCAACGAGCCAGTCGAACATGTGCAAGGGTTAACAATTAGCATAACTTATCATAGCATTAGGGGTACCTACTTCTTTTGTTTGTAATGGATTGTGATGTTGGATGTGAATTATTTTTTTTTCCATTTTTAAGATTACACAGAGTATTAGAACATAATTAGAACATATATATTAGAACTCAGTACCAACTCTGAGTAATGTTTTCTGTACCATTCCGAGAAACGCCCAACTTTTGGCCAAACTTGTAGAATAAAAAACACTGATTGTTTATTAGCTTATATATTTATTGGCGTAAAAATTATAATAGTTTTTTTTGCAAAGTGGCTTGGAAGTGAACGTTGTTTCTTTGGGGGATGGTTTCGGATGAATGTAGCCGTTTAGTTGAGTCCTGGCGCGTGATAGGTTGACTGATGGATTGAATGATTGGTGACTTGATGACCGGTGAGACGGATGCTCAAACACTGATAGATATATATATTTTACAAATTTACAATTTACACAAAAGAAAAAAAAATAAAATTAACACTAAATGAAATTAGAATTTAAGATTTAAATAGGGGAGGGCAACTTATTAATTTTTCCCCGATTCACCATTACTAGTGCTGGATATGTGAATGGCAGAATCACGTTGCACGCTTCCGGAGGATGGCTATGTATCTGTTTTAGAGTTGAGTAGCTGGCGAGCTAAAGACAAGAAAGATATATATCTCTCCAGAAGATATAATCACTCTCTAGCTCGCATGTGTTTCAATTATATCTCTATATCTTTAATCTTAAGAGTCAATTTTCGTGATGAGTTACGGCTCGTTCAGAGTTCAGTTCGTTCAGAGTGAAAGAGATGAGCTTATATAGCAATTTACATGTCAAAGAGAGATACGAATAACTCTATTGCATATTTGTATTAAAAATATAAACTACGGATTTTCGGAACGACAACACGCGCCGGCGTTCAGCTTCTTTGTGCTTTATGTCAAAGACATAAAATGCTTAATTGGATGCAATTGTACCAAAAAAAAAATCACTAATTCGCAAACGATTATTTATTCACATTCCATTCTTAGTAGGAAGAAGCCATCCTTACCTGTACATATCAGAAAAGTGTAAATAATAGTGTACATAATAAATAGAAAAAAATAAAAAATAAAGAAAATATGTAGCATAATTTATATAATAAATAAAAAAGTACAATACCGCCTTACTGAGTTCTAAGTCCGGGCTAAAAGAGCCGAAGATATATCGGATATATTTTTAGTCTTAGTTGCTTTATACTCTCAAGCCGTACTGAGGTAAAAGAGTTAAAGATATAAAAGAGTGATATATATCCCAAGAGCGAAAAGATATATATCACTCTTTTCTTGTCAGGGATACATTTCGCCCATGTCTAATCTGTTTGTTGCAGTCGAGCGGCGGGTCGGGGTGCGCGGGCGGCGGTGCGGGCGCGCGGGGCGGGTCGCTGCGCACGCCGCTCGCCCGGACTCCTGTCACGTTCAACGCATCGCAAGTCGCCAGTGAGTAGACACGCCCATACTATATATATCAATAACTTTGACGACTATGTCTTATCTACAGTGACTGACTACAATATGCGGACACTAAAGTGTGTGTGTAAAAAATTAAAGGAATGGATGGAAGAGTATTTTTATCCTTGATAGTGTCATAAAAACTAAATTGCCAACACCTATGGTGGAAATACAGACCCAAACCAACACACTCCGCTGTGTTTTACTATTCCTCTCGTATTTTGATGGAAATATTTTTCGATTTTTCGCCACACAATTACTCTTTCATGTATTATTATTGATTTGGATATATGTCTTATTTGTAGAAAAAAAAACCAACCCGATCCCTCCATAGGTGTTTCCTGTACTGAGCAATTTATTTGAAAATACCTCAAGTGTCCGAATATTTTCGTGCGTCACTGTATATCCGACACATCCGCGTTGTCCGTAACCGGGCAGCGTACGACATGGGACACCCTTACCCGATACTGTGCAAGACTATTAAACTATCACTTCGCACCTAAGTGACATTTTACAAGACGTGCATTAGACCCATAATGACCCATGCGAGCAAGCATAATGACCGTTGCAGACAATTCAAAATCAATTTATACGACCAGCCACTGACTGTCGGTTTTTCATGTGCAACATGAATCTCCATAGAGTTCTCGATCTACCCACGATAGCCGATCCTTTCAAACGATTGTCGAAGGCATACTTCGACGAGAAAGTGTCCATCCACCCAAATATAAGAAGCAGGCAAAATTCAGGTACCTTACACATGCAAGACAAGTCACCACACATATTCCAAGACCTCACACCTACCACCAAAATCTCTACGATCGTTTCGCCCGAAACCGAATCATCATCAGTAGGAAAGGTGCTATATATATATCCTTATTTGGTAAGGAACGTGAATTTTGCCTGCTTCATACACTTAGCAGCAATGCATTCGCTTAACCCACGCGGATTATAGCAAAGTAGTTCTGTAATAGTTTCTTTAATATGGAATTACGCAAAGTAACGTCTGCTTCTATAAATCATTTTAATTTCTAAATATCCGTTCCTCATCGAGACATGTAGTTTTCTGTTATTTTCTAGAAGCGAAACTTCAAGCCGCGCTATCGGAGGAGAGCAGCGGGATGAGCGGGTCCGTGGGCGTCGCGGGCGGGCGGTACTGGGCGGGCGGGAAGCTGCCGCACTTGCCGGCACCCTCCTAGCGCCCGCCCTCCGCGCGCCGCCTTGCCAAGGTACAATGAAACACTTCGCGATCTAGCATTTCACAGGTCCCCCGTCATACCGAAAATATGGACATCCTAAAAGCGCCACAAAAACGTTAAACACACATTATAGTACGCGGCAATAAATAATGCACATCGAGGCTTAGAGAGAGAAATCGGCTAGATTCTGCTTCATAGAGCATTGTCTCTGTCGCACGGACTGGCGAACTCGTGTGTGATAGTGACGGCGCTCTACGAAACCGAACTGGCCGGCTGTTTCGTTCTAAACATCGATGTGCATTATTTAATGCCGGGTACTATACTATGTGTGTATACTTACAGACAACACAATCTCTTCTTGTGTAAAGAAAAGGCCACGGTTTTTTTAAGTCAACCTAACTCATCGACTTTATGGGTAGTCACATACAACCAGTTCTCTTCTAACGTTCCATTTCACAGACCCCTGTTATTGTGAGCGTCCTGTAAGCGTCACAATAACGTAAAACACACATAGTCCACAGACAGCACAATCTCTTCATCTGTAAAGAATAGTTCACTGTTTTTTAACTCAACCGGCTTGATGAGAAGTCACATACAACCACTTCTCCACTATACGTTACATTTCACAAACCTCTGTTCTATCGAAAGTGTGGGCCTTCTAAAAGCATCACAATAACGTAAAACGCACATAGTAGTACACAGACAACACAATTTCTTCATCTGTAAAGAATAGTTCACTGTTTTTTAACTCAACGGCTTGATGAGAAGTCACAAACAACCACTTCTCCACTATACGTTCCATTTCACAGACCTCTGTTATATCGAAAATGTGGGCATCCTCAAAGCGTCAAAAAAACGTAAAACACACATATAACACACAACAAAATTTCTTCGTCTGCAAAGATAAAGATTTTTTAACTCAGCCTAACTCAACGACTTCATGGGTAGTCACTTACAACCAGTTGTCCACTACACGTCGCAATAAATCGTTGTCTAGCCTAAAAGGAGGTACAGTTAGAACATTGTTTTGGAATCGCTAGTAGAGCTTCTGAGCTCTAAGGCTTATCATTTCGTTCCTTCGGTCATGTTTCTACAATCGCCATTACCGGTGACGTTGTATAATCTATAGGAACTAATATAAAGTTGTCATTAAGAGAAAAAAGAACAAGAGTATGATATTAAGAATAAGAGTACGAAATTTATTGATTGTATAAAATATTTAAAATATGTCAATGAAACTTATTTAAAAATAGTTTTTGCCCGCAGTTACGCCTGCAACAATTTATTAGGTATGAAGAAATCAAATTAATATAAATATAACTTTCCCCCGCATATATAATAATAGCGTACCTATATATTTAGCTCGCTTATAACGATACTATTAGCCGAATATACAAACGACCTTCACTGTTTATAAGTGAAAATTTTATATAAAGCCTCTCCTTAGTTAATAACAGCAAGTCTGAGATATTGGGTTGTTTTATAGCTTATATTTAGCCTGTAAACTTAAGTTTCCGTACTTATATAACAAAGAGGTCACGAATATATTACTTTTTGCCGAGTTTCTTGCTGGTTCTTCAGGAACCAATTGTTGCTTCATAAAATCTAATTGATCCTTGACTTAAATTCAAGCACATTTTATTACCAAAAAACTTTGATTCTTTAAATTTTTATGATTGTTTTGAATTTAAACCTATTATATTGGTGGCCTCCTATAAATATTCGTAGAAAATATGTTTAGCTTCCATTATTATTATATGTATCTATCATCTGCTTTGGTTTAAATGAACAAATTAAATTAGAACCCAGCACATTAAGAGCGTGTTTCACCTTTTTCAAAAATGTATAATTATATTTCCATAAATAAATGTATCGGAAACAGATTTATCAATATGATTATCCATCATTTTCTTAAACCCTAATTGTCAAAATGGTATGCAGTTTTTGTCTAGTTTTTATTTATTAAATAATCTAAGCAATTGTTTTTTTGGCATATCCTGGGAGAAGCTTAACTTTTTCGTGTTTCATTATAACTATTTCATACTACGGTAGTTTTAAAAATTGTCAGGTCGAGAAAAATATCCTAAACCGGCTCAATAAAGATGCATTATTATTAAATTACTAACTATAACCTTTTTTTTGTTTACCGATCGATCGCAGCATTTGCTTCAGTGACGTAGCAAGGTAACCAAAGGGACGAAAAATAAACTAACGCCCTAACTAAATTATTTGAAATCGTTTGTTCGTATTAATCGAATTGTTTGAATCCAGTTTTTTTATAAACTGATTTTGGAAATTATCAATAATTCAAATTATAGTTATAGGTTATTTAGCCCTTCGATATCTACGCCACTGATTTGCTTAGAGTAATAAACTACTGTACTAAGACACTGTGAACTTCTTTGACAATTACAAGGAAATGAAGAAATTGTAACTAGATTTGTAACATATTATCATACACGTATATGCTCTGTATGGCTAATCAAACGAATATATACTTAGTTTGCATATTTGCTGTCTTCTAAATAGTCTACTTTAAGTTTATCTGGTGTGGTGAAATGAAAGCTCTCCTTCGTAATAAAAGTGACCTACATAATCTTATATTCAAAATTTAAATTTCTAGTGATAAATAAACAATTTTACAATACCTTTTATTTATGATATGTTGGAAAAATCGCAGTTTGAAGACACTTATAAATTTTTAAATTTCGGGTACCTAATAATTGAATAAATAACAATTGCCGTAATTTATACACGGTAATTTTTATTCTTTTTCGATTTAATTTCAATTTCGAGTTCTGTATATTGCGGTCACGTGACTAGACACTACAAATAAAACAAATTACTATGGTATGTAAATGAAATCAATTAATATATAATTCACAGAATTTATATTTGGGTAGGTACGTCACTTTTATTTTCTTCTACAATAAATAACACCTATTTTCCCAAATTAAATGATTTAGTTTCGCTAAAGTGATAATATCATTTTTCTATAATGCACGATTTGCCCCGGATTATAGAAGGACAAGTAATATAACAGAACTAACTACTTTGCTATAATCCGCACGGGTTAAGTGAATGCATGCAAAGCCAATGTGTATGAAGCAGGCAAAATCTACGCACCTTATACATGCAGGACACGCCACCACATGCACCCCAAGGCACAATTCACCAGCAACAACGCACACAAAAGCAGCACACACACCCACCACCACAATCTCGACGATCGTTTCGCCCCGAAACCGAAGCATCATCAGGAGGATAGGCTCTACGACAAAAATCATGCGTTGTTGCTGGTGAATTGTGCCTTGGGGTGCATGTGGTGGCGTGTCCTGCATGTATAAGGTGCGTAGATTTTGCCTGCTTCATACACATTGGCTTTGCATGCATTCACTTAACCCGTGCGGATTATAGCAAAGTAGTTAGTTCTGTTATATTACTTGTAATATGGAATTCCGCAAAGTAACGCCTGCTTCTATAAATCATTTATAGAAGAACAATATTATTATTCCTGTTGTATTATGGATCTCTTAGTTTTAGTTGCAGTATTATATTTAGGGACTTTTCAGGTGTCGTCCCTGGAGGCGCCTCGACGCGCAGGCGTGGGCGGCGCGCGCCTCGAGCTCGAGCGGCGCAGCCTCGATCTCGAGCGCGAGCTGCGCGCCGACCGCGACTCCGACGCCTCGCTCGACGACCGCGACCACCTCGTCTGATCACACGACCGCCCCCGCCAACGGCCACCACGCGACTGACAGCAGGACCGTGCACGGCTCAAAGCGTGCTATCGTAGCTGCATCCTGGGTCACAGGACTAGTTGACGACGTACGTGCGCCTGATTTAAGACGTGTGCGCGGTTGGAACGTTTCGAACACCCATTTGACTAAAAAATACGTGGTCCCTTCTAGCAACACCAACACTGCCGTAGGTCAACGCGCGACTGCCCCGTGTGTACAAACTGTACCCACTTTGTACCGTGCTACCATGACCCACGCGAGTGATATAAACGTGATCACGTCCGGTCTCCGCCCACCACCACCATTTAATCCCCACCACCACAACCATTCATACGCGAACACAGTTCATCAAGAACTCAAAAACGTACCACGTGTGCCCAATTCTAATGAATCTCAAAGTGACACTGGAAAAAATTTCGTTCTTTCACAATCATGCAATGTCCCTAATTGGAATCGGAGTATGGATATCTTGACTGCTTTAAACAATGCCGTCCCGTCAGCAAGTTATAAGGATAATGAAAATTCATATGTCAATATAGAAGAATGTAGAGCGACACGGCGATCTTTTGATGTTACCGATCAGCATGAAGAGGATCAAAAACAAGTCAGTCATGTCGTTAAAAACCAAAACTTTGTGCCAATACTTTTGAACGGAAGCAAATCCAAGGAGCCTAATACGAGTTGTACTTGTGTACCCATTTCGATACCGCGCGTGTCGAGTTGGAGTTTTACGAAAAGAGCGACGTCAACGAGTGCGTTTTCAACTGAGGAAAATTATGAAAGTACTAACGGTATTAGAAATAGTATGGTCAAAATTCAATCAGCGGATAACATAAGAAGGTTGCAATTTGTTGGTGCTACAGATATTCCAACAACTTCAAGACAAATATCGTTTCACGACAGAACGGTTTGTCCTAAAGAAAACGGCGGCTCTGATTCCCGGCAGAACGAAACTAGAGGGGCAATTTGTAGTCAGCCACGTGAAAGTACAAAAATCACACAAATTAATACAAAACCTATGTCATCAACATCACGTAATGATCACGATCTCTCGCATTCTGTCAAACACAGCGTTGTCCATTGGACTAATTCTGTAGAGAATCGCGTTTGTTGTCCAGAAACTGTCTTCTATGGTGCTGTATATGGTATTAAATGCCTGAAGTAATTATGAACATTGCTATAAATGATATTACTATAGTCGTGGTGGTGCGGCAAATATTTAAACGGGTGTCGGAACGAAAACCGATCGAAAAAGTGTGAGCGGCATTTCTGTGTGGTAAATTATACCTCGCTGTTGCCTTATAACGCCTCTATAGTCTTTGAATGTCAAATAGTACAGATTATACCCTACACTGCCTATCGCCTATGTCTACGAAACGTTTTAGATATTATAGTCTTTATATTGTACGCTTTAAGATCTAGTGTTGCATTTAAACTTTTGTATATAACGTTGTGTACGTAAGTGTATATTGTACTTGGGGGCAATAAGCTTTACACATCGAACGATTGGAAGTATAGTCTACCATTATATTATTAGTCATAATCGATTGTATAATCGATTCTATACATTCGATACTTGGTTTTGCCTAAATCGTTTGGATAGAATCATAAATCTAGACGTACATGTAATCGATTAGTAATCAAGTCAATTTAGAGTTAAACGACTGCAAATTCCTTTTTATAATAATTTATGGTTTGCGTGTGTTCGTAAGACGTAAGTACAATGAATTGGCGGTTGTATTATGACATACTGTTGTAAGAACTTTTACAGATTTATTCTTAATTTTGAGTACATACAACGGTAATTTACTTATTCTATTAGATGTTAGTGTTATAGTTCTAAATTGTGCTCTAAGTTGTTCTAAGTTCCTGCACCCCAAATTTTTAGGTGCGTTTGACTTGACAATAAAATCGTTCAAACAAAAGTTGCATGCACGTCTAGAATAATTATTACTTATTACTTAAAGATTTTATACTTGAATATTCGTGGTTTGAAGACATAATTATAAATTATTAGTTTCGGGTACATACCACGGTAATTTGTTTTGATTCGCCGATATTTCGACCCAGTTGCATGGATCGTGAGTTCGAGTTCCGTCGTAACCACGATCCATGCAACTGGGTCGAAATATCGGCGAATCAAAACAAATTACCGTGGTATGTACCCGAAACTAATAATTTATAATTACTCATTACTTATTATACATAAAGACTCATGTTCCTAAAGGGTTTATTAAATTTTTATACGGCGTATAAGGCAACGGTGGTGTTATTAATAGAACAATTTCGCTTGGCGGCGAGCGTCCAAATGAATCTAGTGCGTAGCGGCAAAATTGATCTCAATAAATAAATAAAGACTACAAAATCGTATATAAATACGGACATCTAGTGGAATTGTGCGAGTAACTAACGTTTTACTGTTTTCTATGTATTATACATGTAACGTAAGGACGTTTATGAGTCGATTGTTTCGATGTTAGTGCCTGCTAAGTCCGGTTTAGTGTTAGGGACCTCGACCACACTTTAAGGGAACTCTTTGATCATTTTACCGAAAACGACTTGCATTTTCGAGAGCTGAATTTTTTTGCCGCTCGGTGTGCGGTTGCTAAACGGAAATTCGTAGAATCTTGTATCGTTCATCACAAGATTTTAACTGAATTTCGTTCGAATTATTACGCATAATTTTTATTAGGTTGTGCTAGGACCGTCATCACCTAAGTGATTTTTGTAGTGTTTAATTTTATTTTTTTCTTAAAAATTCTCTCTCGAAACCCTTAGAATTAAGCTTTATTATATGTGTGACTAAAACGATTTTCTACAGAATCATTTTTAATTTTCATTTGTTCTAATTATATTTTATAATTCGACTTAATGTCCCTCAAGTGATATAGTGACATTGTATTCGTAAATGGGTGACCTTATATTCAGAATTCTTAAAGGATTTAAGGCTAGTTAGGTGCAAGGCCTTTTTTAACCTAGTTAAGCTAAGCTGTGCGATTTTTTTTCGGTGGATAATAGTTATAGTGAATATGATGGGTTGATATGATTTCGTTCGGATAGAGGCGATATGCTCATGTTCGCACATAGCTGGAATACTAATAAGTATGTCGGCCATTTTGTGAAGGAAGTTGCATAGTTACGTACGTTACGACGGCACACGTAAGGGGATCTCACTGCGAAATTTTTATTTATTTCAATGTCAAATAAAAAATGTCTGACTTAACATTTTTTCGGAAGAAAACTTGAACCTTTTTGGTGCTATCTATACTACTATTGTTATTGAAAAATGAAGTGTATTGTATTGCAATAATGGAATGAACTACATTTCAAGTAGTGTCTAAAAATATGTATATAAAAATATCATAGATATATTTCTTTAAATTGTGCAATAAACATTAACGATTAAATAAAAACACATTTCGCACGCTTAGTATTAAACTGACCCTATTCGAAATCAGGCTTAATTGAGTTACATTGATATCCCCATTTCAATGCTATCTGACATCACGCCACGAACTAATAAAAGGCTAGTGTTTTTGCTCTTCCAAGTTGTGAGTCTCTTTTTCACTTTTTTGAAGGCGTTACGCTACGCTTAATTTCAATTTGGCTCAAAACAACTTTTTTGAATTCGGTCACTTTAATACTAAGCGTGCGCTTTATATCTTCGATTTCATATTCATCTACCAGTTTGGTACAATTCGCAGTGCGGTCTGCTTAGATGCTACATTTTATATTACATATTTAGCGGTCTTTTTTTATTTTAAAAAGGTTCCTTTATTTACGGTGTCGTCAAACATATCAGGCCTTTTTTATACGCTCGATTACTGATCGAGGTATGGGGAGTGGAATTAAATTCAATTGGTTTGTCTCATGTTAAAAATATCTTATACACAGTATATATAGAACTCTATTATCTTAGCAAACGATTTTTTTTTGTATGCATTTGACCAAAGTTTAGTACAGACCAGAGGATTGAGATGGAGATAGGATTCCAAAATAGTTTGAATTATTTTTTATAACTCTAATTCAGATTTTAAATAAACTTTATTCAAGTAGGCTCTTAAATAATTTAAAAGTATAATGAAGTTATCAATGTAAACAACAAGTGCTTTTGAATCGTCGACTGTATTGCTGCTTCGGAAGGCTGTTCCTACCAAGAAGAGCCAGCAAGAAAATCGACGTTCGCTCTTATCAAAATAATTTAGTCATTACTATTTTGTACCGGGTCAAAAAGTAGCTATATCCACGCATTCTTATCATCCAAGTTATCCTCAACAGTAAAGTAGACTTTCTGTATCAGCCTCCCTTTAACAGTGTTTTGAAACTGCTTTAATGGCAAAGCTAAATTTGATTGCTGAATTTTATTTTTTATATTATAGAATCTTATACCCATTGCCATTTCATTTTAGTATAGGCGTTACTTAATAAAACTTGGATAATGCTTTCGTGTCCTGTTATTATCTTATTACCTATATTAATAATGTATAGTACGCGGCAATAAATAATGCACATCGAGAACTTAGAACGAAACAGCCGGCCAATTCGGTTTCGTAGAGCGCTGTCACAGTCACACACGGGTTCGTCAGTCTGTGCGACAGAGACAATGCTCTATGAAGCAGAATCTAGCCGATTTCTCTCTCTGAGCCTCGATGTGCATTATTTATTGCCGCGTACTATACTTTGTTACTTTACTTTTTTTTTATCTTAATAACGATACTTTTCTAGTCTAGGACTTGAAAGTGTTCATCAGAGACAAATATGACAGTCTATGCATATTTGTCATGCATGTAATTAAAAACTTTTCTCTGGTCTGAACTTTCTTTTGGCCGTGAGAAATTGAGTAGGGAATAGCTACCAATAAGATCTACTTTTGATCTATCTATAAAATTATCATATATAACTGTCACTGGATACAAGAATTTAAATAATCGATAAAAATTGATTTAGGGGTAATTGGTGGTACATGTAAATGTGATGTACAAGTAAAGAATCGTTTGTGAATGGTGTGTAAGTCCCATTATAGAGTTTTGTAAATATGTGCGTGCATTTAACGTCATGTATGATGCGAAAAGTCATATATTACATGCGTAATATCGAACTAAATGACAGTGTTCTACAAATTATAGGCTCTATTTAATTATTTTGAATATTGTGACGTCATATTTTGATGAAAGTTGTTGCGTTTTTATACAATATTGCAGTAAAATTGATATTATTAAGATGGATTTGTCAATGCATTATAAAATTTTGGTAAGGTATAAACTATGGCAGGGTCATCTCGAGTGCTCTTAGCAGCAAGCGGGTACGGGTCTCGAGGTGAACCTCTTTTGCTGGGAAGGTCCTCGTAAGCCTAAATGCCTGGACTGTATTCAGGCCTTAGATAAGTCGCGCCCAGAATACAGGACCTATGGTGTTTGGTTTGGGATCGTGGGTCAACTATGCTTCTGGTATAAAAATGTTTTTGTTCGACTTTCATAGATGGCGTTGCTTGTACGATATAAGACAAACAAAAATTATATATCATCAGTGCAATATGTTTGACTTGTTACGCGTGAATCATTTATTTGTCTTCCTTAATATTTACATTTGTAAAGTTTTTTACAAAGGCCTACATTGTCTCTGTATAATCGACTAATGCATTTTATTTTCAAATATCTAAATATCTAGTTGTAGTTTAATTTTGCTATATGTATGTTACATACATAGAATATTATGTGTTTGATTTCAATGAAATGTACATTTTGAATTTTTTACGACGAAGTTAACTTAAAAATAGCGAATATAACATAAAGTTTTCGTAAAAAAAGGTGCATAACGACGCTTTCTGTTTAGTGAATGATAGACTTGTAGATTTCGTGCGTAGATGTGATTTAATTGCGCAGTATTTATTTACATTCGCTAATTTTGGGCTTTCTCAAAATAAATAGTTTTCTGTTCAATGATTTTATGTTAAATGAATTGTCCCGTTGATATTTTTTTATTGACAGTATACTCAAATAGCATTTCGTTTTATTTTGGCTTATGATTGTATTAAGTTGACTGCCTTTCGTTTATTATGCTCAATAGTTTTTATATTTAGTCTGGCTGCGTTCGCGTTGGCGTTAGTTTACTTTTATCCAAATAGCGGTTTAAGATATTTAGTCAATTATTGTATAGCTTTCTTTTTTCGTGAGAACGATGGCTGGGAGTCAGTACAGCCTTAAGAGTCTTCACATTGGCCGTATCTGTATAAATAGGGAGCATTTAATTACTGTCTTTTTTTATAATTCATATAAATAGGCATTACTTTGCGGAGGTACATAATAGAAAAGTAATAAAAATATTATTTTGCTATAATCCGCGATAAAATATAAAATAATGCTAGATGTAGAGTGCATTCGTTCTCATACCAGGTATATACAGGATTCGTGAAACTCATCCATTACCAACCACTAACACAAAAATACACAAGAACTGCACACATTTACTACCACAATCGTTTAATCCCGCTACCGAAGCATCGTTAGGAGATAGACTCCACGGCAAAATCAACGCGACACATAACTGTATGAGTTATGTGTCGCGTTGAAACAGAGTTATATATTAATAAGATTGACCTCCACTGTTTATTTTGCCTTCGAACATGTGTAGTGAACTGGAACTAGTAACGTTTAGAATGGATAGTACACTCTACATTTAGCAATAGACATATTTTATTTTTCGCGGATCATAACAAAATAATATTTTCATTACTTTTGTAGCATGTTTCTTATGATGAAAACGAAGCGAACAAAATCCTTAAAAAATATTTTCCTTACAGTGTCTTTTGATAATTATTTCGTGAAACGAGCGAAAATATACTTTGTGAATTAAGAATGTTGAATCGTGTTTCTGATCAACCCTTTACTTTATCAAACTATCCCTAATTATACAGATCAGTGCCAAAAAGAAATATATCAAATCCGTTCCAGATGTGAATATGTTGATAAGTCAACGTACGTCTCTTTATGTTTAATTATAATAGGTATTAGGATTGCCTTATTTATATGGTGAATATTTCAGTGAAGGCGATATGTCTTTTATATCGTACATACAAACTTCTGAATATTTAAATAGCTCTCTTAAACGTAAACATATTTATGGCTGCCCTGAAAAGTGTGCGTTTTGGACTTGTTATGTTATTCACCCCTGGTACGGATATTTTGTGATAGCTTATGATTTTTTTAAATAATAAATTCTTTGTCATTTTCGCTGTGAGGTTACATTGTGTGTGCGCACAAAGAATATATGCTAACGAATGGAAGTACAGGATTTTGTATACTAATTATATATATGTAAATCACCTTTATAATGTACAGGGTGTTAATAATGAACTGATATACAACCTCACAGTTTCATAAGCTATCAATGCTTGGCAATGATCAGTATTAAATCATTTAATTCATCTCGAGTCTCCATTTCAACTGCCAAGTACATTTAATTAGAATTATAATTTGCTATATCCCAAGGTTATATATAGCGGACCCTAGTTACTATTATAGCTTTCTTTGAATGCTGCATTTCTCTATACCTAGTTATTTTTGTGAATTGTGTTCTCATTTTGTATGTAAAAGCTGGTGTTTCACCTCTTGAAACTCGTAGCGACAATGTGAATACTATACAATTTAAATAAATGAATTATATAAATATGGTCTGTTGTTTTATTGTTCTTTTATTTTTTATTTAAAAGTTAAAAATGTGAAGTGACGGCCTGTAACTATCCAACTGCCGGGTTATTGACCTATCTCCGTTTTTGGAAAAGAAGGTTTCGAGTTAAAACCCACCACATTGCCCGTGACTTGACTGACCCGTTGGCGCAGTGGATAGCGAGCCTGCCTTCAGCTCCTTGTGGGTTCGATTCCCCCATAGGGTAAACGTTTTCTATAAACAATTCGTTTGTTCTTCGACCCTGGGTGTATATTTATATTTAAGTTTGTATTAAAAATTATGTATGTCTATATTTACCAGTTGTCCCAACAACACAAGTATTAAGTTATTTTATTAGATATATTTGGGATGGACGACTGTCTGTAAGCGTACCATATATTTACATTTATTTGTTTATTGCTCTAATGCGGATCGGTACACATATCGACAGAATACTCTACAGATATACAGGTTTCCTAATGATGTTTTACTTCAGCGAAAAACGTGCGATAAATTGCAACTATCAAATAGCAGCAAGTTATGCAGAAGAACTCATTGGTGTATTTCCGGGGTTTGGACCCGTGACAACCTCGAAAACCGGTCTCGATTTTATATACATATATGGCCAAAGAACATAATCTCTGATGATCGCTGTTCTCAACTTATCTTAGTCGCCTTTTACGACACCTCTGTAAGAATTTAGGGTGGTCTATTTTACTCAGCCGGATACAATATTGCGAATCGATATAACTTAATCGCCTTACGACGAAACATAATCCATATACATATAATACGACGGACGATGGGATTCTAAGATGTTAAAGTATAACCCACCACCGTAATATGAAACTTAGCTTGATTCTTTTACTTGGTTTTCATGAACTGACCTGGGTCCAAGACCCAGCATCTTTGTGACTCTTTTGAGGTTACTTTTTGGGGACCCTTTCGAGGTCACTTGGCACGAGATTATAGCAAATATGTTCATAAATGAGATTACTGTGTGCTCTACTAGTACTTAAATTTACTCTAGATGTAATAGACTTATAATTAGAGTACGGGAGCCAGTCCAAAATATGTACATCGACAATAGTCTCGAAATCGTTGAGACTGTCCTAGTGAATATGTGTAGTGATAATATAATTTTTTGGGTAATTTATAGAATTAGGCGTTACTTTGCGGAGATCCATAATACAAAAGTAATAATAAAATTATTTTGCTATAATCCGCGATACAGTAAATAGAAAATACATATAGTGCTAAATGTATAGTGGACTAACACAAACTCAACAATCGTTTCGCCCCGCAACCGAAGCATCATCAGGAGATAGACTCCACGACAAAATCGCAAAAATTTGCAATTTTGTCATGCATGTAACGAGTATGAAAATACGGGTAGTCCACTATACTTTTAGCACTATATATATTTTTTAGTTACTGTATCGCGTATTTGGACTGAACACCGGACCAATGTATCGATACTCAAAAACATAGGAGTAACCACCAGACTCTCAGCTACGTGTCTCCGAAGAGTCCTTGAATTTTTCGGACATATAGCTAGGAAGACTGGAGACAACCTGGAGAAACTGATGATCACTGGTTCGGTGGAAGGAAAAAGAGCAAGACGCCGCAGTCCAACTCGCTGGTCCGACCAGATTACCAAGTCGCTCTCCATTCAAGTTCACGATGCCTTGGAAGCCGCAAGAGATCGCAAAATCTGGAAATCAACTATCCATGAAAAAGTGATCCGTGGAAAAGGTCTCGACCCTTAACAATGAGGAAAACGACGCAAGAAGAAGAAAGTATCGCGGATTATAGCAAAATAATTTTATTATTACTTTTGTAATTTGTTGGGGTTACGCATATAAGATCCTGCATGTATAAGTTACGAGAACAAGTACCCGCTAAGTGTAGGAAAAACTTAGCATTATCCTTCTTAAACAAAGGCGAATTATAGAAAAATAATTTGTTATTCTTGTAAATATTCATCAAATGTTCAAATAATCCTAAAGACACCATTTATCTTTTCATTAGTTACGTGTAATATTGCAACATCTCTCAGTAAGTATTTGTATAACACTTCAGTAGCACGCCGCCCGCCATACGGCGTACTGTCACAGTCTGAAATTCGAACGCGCGAACAGGTTTTGGCGCGATACTTTATTTATTTTTACAATTTATTTAACAAACGTAAACGTGAATGTTTGTGTGTCGTGAGTGCATGGAATTTTATCAATTTGATTACTGGAATTTTATTGGTTTTATTGCTGAAGTGTAAGTATTTTCTTGCAAATAATCTTTTTCGAAACAAAGTGACAGTGGTAATTATTTCTACAAGGCTGGTCTAAAGCCTTTCTCCCATTGGAAAAAGTATCGGATCTTAAGACCATCGGGTGGTACGAACTTTAGAATTAATTATTATGCAGAATTTACATAATTAAGAATGGAAAATTATAGGTGTTTATCTAGAATGCATATGCTGGTTTTAAAAATTAACGCTTTCAAAACAACGCTATCCTATTGGAATAAGAATAAATATAATTTATAAAGAATCTCCATATCATTATTATCATATAGGTATATATAACACTATGATCTGATTTAATATTTTTAAGTTCGATTAGTAGATGGAATTTTACAAAATATCAGTGTAGAATTATAAATTTAAATATGCTTAACCAATATTGATGAAATTCGGTACAATTGAAGCTTATATACGGGGCTCACATATATAAAAAACTTCCCGTTTTCCTTGAGGAAAAAATAATAATTGGGTGTACTTTATATCTAAAGTTAATGCAAAAGAAGTCGCGACTACAACTTATATATAAAAATGAATGTATGTCTGTATATTCTTTATAGACTCCTAATCCGCTTGAACGATTTTAATGAAATTTTCAGACAATCTTTAAAATAAATAAATGAGTTTGGTGGCGATCGGAGCACTTTTTAAAATTTTTGAGTTCTGTTTCGAGGGGAATTCGATAGAGCAACGCGTGGCCGTACAGCTAGTATAGAATTAATTCATGAGCCTATTTATCTGTTACGCTTTCACGGCAAATCTTTTAAATCAGAATTGAAAAAATCAGAAATAATTGAATATACCCGTATTCAGGGCTAACATATAAAAATGAAGTTTATCCTACATGAACAAGGAAAAAACACACAACTGATAGAGACTGTACATAATTGGGGGTTTATGAACTCTTAAATTGACTCAAACGTCAATACAATTTGAACGTAAATATATTAACTTCAACAGATGCAATGCATAACATTGTATACCAGCTCTTCACTATCGGCGATATTCGTTGAACGGGTTATCGACTATACCTATTCGAATTCAAAATAATCTTTATGCATAATAATATATAGAATTAGGCGTTTCTATGCGGAGATCATAATACGAGTGTGATAATAAAAACATTTTGCTCTAATCAGCGATAAAGTGAATAGAAAATATATATAATGCTTAATGTACAGTGGACTATCCGTGTTACCCGTTACATGCAGGATTCGTAAAAACACATGCACATACCTCCACCACCGCCACCATAATACATTTAGCATTATATATATTTTTTCTATTTACTTTATCGCGGATTATAGCAAAATAATTTTATTATCACCTTTGTGGTCTTTTTTTTCAAGTAAGCTTTACACTTTACTTTACTTTACTTTACTTTATAGTAAACAAGCCATTTTGAATCGTCAACTCCACTGCTAGTTCGGAAAGCTGTTCCTACCGAGAAGAACAAGAAACTCAACCTTCGAGTTTCTTTTTCAAAGTATAATCCCTATAACTAGTAACATTAAGTTATAACAAAATAAAACAGGGTCGATGAGTAGCTACATCCACGCATTCTTATGATCTATGTAATCCTAAACAGTATAGTAGGCTTTCTGTATCAGCCTTCTTTTAACAGTGTTTTTAAATTACTGTGATGGCAAAGCTGAAATTGAATTTTATTATAAATAGAAGCTTACTATCGTTCATATTATGGCATGATACATTCGATCATAGGTATACCAGCGATTCCTTTTAATGCGTGTCCGAAAACAGATAATACCCAGGTTGTAGGCGATCGCAAGCGATCAAGCGACAATGATTGGCGAGTACAGCCGAATATACCCTAAACACGGTCATGCTCGAGCTTAATCGTTTGTAATCGCCGAATATGAAAAGGACCCAGTAGACTATCTTTCAGACACCGAAGAAACGAATATAATTTTCTTGTAAATGTCGATATAGATGAGTATTAAAAGTCAATAAAAGAATTTTCAATTGGTTTGACTAATGTTGCCGACGTTATTACATTCAGTACAGCTAATTATGTTAATTTAAAATGTTAAAACTATCGATGTGCCGAGTTTCTTGATGATTCTTCTCTGTAAGAGCAACATTCTGAACCAGCGGGAGCTAAATTAATATGATTCTTGAGCAAACCTCGGGACATCGAGTTGCATATCTCTCGAGAATTCTGGGGATATGTGTAATCTGCCATTCCGCATTGGAGCAGCGTGTTAGGTCTTAGCTCCAACCCCTCTCTCCAAAAACGAAGAGAGGAATAGTACCAGGTTACTAACTACGAACAAAAATATTTTTCAGTTCATAACTTTGTCTCTTATTGTGCCGTTAGATTACTTTCATTATACTTCTTTATAACACTAATTACAATTGCGTTCATCTTGATAACGATACGAATTAACTTTAATACAAAAGCAACGGCCTGTTACTCTCCCACTTCTAGGCATAGACCTCTTCTATATGTTAACGAAAGGTTTAGAAAGGTTGGAGCTAAGATCTTCCGCTGCTCCAATGCAGTCTCTTAAGTTAGAATTCCCTCATAATTCTCTAGATATACGCAGGTTTCCTGACGATGTTTTCCTTCACCAAAACGCGTGTGATAATTGCAATTAGGTATCAATTAGAAGTTTTAACAGAAAAACTGATGTGGAATTTGTAATCTGTTGTTAGTGCGTCCTAGGATAAGAGATGTGTGCCTCTGTGAATGAGGCCATGTTTGTGGAGGGTAAAAAAGATAGACCGGATTATATTACTATACATATATAAAGTTTATTAAATAACTAAATTAATATATGGGACACTTACACACACGGTCGGCCGTCCTAGTTACTTAATACTTGTGTTATGGGTGATAGGCAACTGGTAATATACTACATATATAATTTTAAATACATACTTTAATACAAACACACCCAGGCTTGAAGAACCAACAAATTATTTATAGAAAATGTTGGCCCTCGGCGGGAATCGAACAACCGCACTGCGCCAACGGGCCAGTCAATTTTTTAATACAACCTTTCTCAACATAAAGAACTCGAGAGTGAGAGCAACCTCCGCCGACCCTAGACCGTGTTGTCCCAATACGTGTTGGTCCCACATTCATTTGACCCAGGGTTTGATACTATGACAATCTCGAAAGAGTCGCATGGTGTTATTGCTAGGCAAAAGGCGGGCACGTAGTAAGTAGAACCGATGGGCCTTGGGGTCCTAAAGTGCTGGAATAACGAAAACGCAGCGTTTGTAGACCCACTACGAGGAGGACTGGCAACTTCAAAGAGGTAGTGGGGATGCTGGATCCACGGCCCAAGATCGTATGGTCTGCTGATCTCTTAAATCATGTATACGAACACTAACAATTTTTTTACATAACTTATTTTTTTCTACGTACCGTTAATATTTGGTTCCTTAACAGCTTATGCAAAAGTATACCCTATGCAGTTTTGATTAAGAATCTCATCGCTTCTACCTAACCGAGGTTAAGAATTGTATGCAAAAAATATAACTAGATTGTATTTTATTTCAAGTATTATTTCATTTTAAGTAACATCTACCGGTTAGCGGATTAAATTAGCAATATACTTGGAGAAACATAATGAAAATTGCTACAAAGGAGCTATTTTTAATGATAGAACTAGCTGACCCGATAAAAGTTGTGTTGTCTTAACTATTTAAGTAAGAGAGTTTTCTTAAATTTTGCAATTATCCGCTAAACTTACTACATTTTTTCTTTCGTAAGAACATTCTCCTGGTAATAATTACCAGAACAAAAAGAATCAGCGAAATTGTTCTATCCGACCCGTGAGGCGATGACTAAGGGAAAAAGGAATTCCTTTTTATATATTTGATTGATTGATTGGGCAAACCTTGTTATGCCATATAAGTTATTTCTAGGGTGTACATTATAAAAAAATTAAAAGTTGTGTCAAAAAAATGTTTGGAGTAGACAACCTTTATCACTTAGGGGTATGAACAATAGGTAGTAGCCGATTCTCAGATCTATGAATATGCATATAAAATTTCTTAAATCGGTCAAGCCTTTTCGGAGAAGTAAGGTAACATCAACACGAAAGTTGAATCATTGCGACACGAAAGTTTTATAAATAAGATTGATTGTATTTTTAAACAAAATGAAAGAGAAACGAAGATTGGCTAGAAATTGGATTTATCGATTTGAATTTAAGTTGCTTTACATTAGTATGCAGAATTATATCGTAGAATTCTACATTTATTGATAATCTTTTTGTGTAGCTACGAAAGAGCAAAGGCCTCAAAGAGGTTTATACTATTGTTACTTGCTTAAACAAAACTTAAAATTTCTAAATTACGACAAAATTGCTTGCTTTGTTAGTTTTATATTTCACTGAAGATTTCATCTGAGATTTCACTGAAGATCTGAGATTTGATAATCGAAACATTGTCTTGGAAAAATAAATGTATTTATATGTGATGGGATGTTTTTATTTTCCCTCTGTACAATGTGCGATATAAATTTATTTTAACGTCTTAAAAGCTAGAGAACTAAGTTATTTTTCTATAATTCGCGATAAAGTACTTTATACACTTTACTGATTACTATTAACTAGGATTACTGATTATGTATTAAATTACGTTTTTCGAAAAGTAATGCCTAATTCTATGAATTTTCTTTTCTTTTCTTTCTTTAAATTTGCTTTTCTTTTCTTACTTTATATTTTCTTTTTTTAAATAATCTAAACCATAAAAAGTAATAATGCACGTGTAAAGCTCTTGGGATATAGAAGGTGAGGGTTTCTATACTTCTAAATGTGTACATATGTCATATATGCATAGATCTATGATTGCAATTTGTTACAAAAATACTATCATACCAAATCTATAGCCATATATAATATAATATGTTAGAATAACTCCAATCCATGATAATGGTAGGTGAATAATTTCAAAACAATATTATAAATGAGAAAGTATATTTGTAACTTTAAAATATTTACATCGGCGGCTAAACGTCGGGACTAAACCTGTCAGGTATTTTACCCAACGCAAAAGGTATACCTAATATTCAATTGTGATTTCATTGCTAATAATTCCCGTAATAAACAAACACGAAATTAGTATTACGTTAATTTAATTATTTTATAAACCAAAGTCGTAATTAAAGTATCAAGTAAGATTTCTTAAATAAAAAAACAATGAAGAACAACAACCACAAAAAAATGAAGCATTTTTTGCCTTAGTTTTTGACACCATCTAATAATACTCTGTCCATTATATTTTTATAAGGAAACAAAGTCTGAGCACTGAGGCCACTGTATTATCTGTATAACAATGAATGGCTGAATGTGTCGGTGAAGTACGAGGTTGGTACTTACGAAGAGAACATTTAAAAAATTGCCTGAAAAAGTCCTAAAAGTCTTTTCTATATGCCCATACAAAAGATTCGTAATAAGACTTAAAGTTAATTTGAACTTTAATACGATACCATAAAGTTTGTGTTAGTGTTAGGGTTTCAGGAAGGCTAAAGAATTGATTGAAGTTACTATCGTATAAATATTAAATCTAATATGTAGTTTTCATGGTGAGTTTCATTTTTAGTGACTATTTAAAATAATTTTAAGTATTGTATCGTTTTTATTTTTTTACATAATATTATTGTTGACTTTCTTTTTTTTATGTTACTAGTTCACCCGGTGTCTAGAATAGCAGAATAGGTATTTAAAAAAAAATCGACTGTTAGCCGAGTTAGCGGAGGGGACTGTTACAAAATTCGCAGAATCAGCAAGTGTTTAATAAAAATTAACAACAAATCTCCTTCTTTTGTTCACTTTCCGAACGACACTAGCAACTCAAGTATACCTAATTAAAATACAGTCGCAAAAAAATTATAATGATGACATTAAACGGGATTACAACTATAAGACAAAGTAAATAAAATAGTGAGATAGACGTTAAATTACCTAGCTAGAGATTATACCGCTTTTGTTGCGAACATAAGGTCGCGAAAAGGCATTGAGCGCATTCTGCGATGACGCAAAATTTGTATTCCTTTTATCGACGGGATGACGCCACTAGCTTTCAACTGTTTGTTATTTTGGAAATTTCTGTGCGCGATTCAGGCAACGCATGATCATGTGACGTTGAATTATTTCCTTTAAGAGACTTTTTCAATACTGGACGTCGAAAGTTTAAAGTTAAATAATAAACGACATATTTCTATTGTGTCACTTATGTCCTATTATTAATTACTACTTAGAAACAAGAAATTATTTATTAGACAGATAAAAAAAGGTAGAAAAAACGTTTAAACCTTAAGGACCTTCTACCTTAAAGTTTATAAGGTATTAAAGTTAAAATTTGATCCTTACGATCATTGTTGCGCACCAACCCATGCTTACACTATGATCCTCACATCAAAGGTTGTCTGGTGTCTCCAAGCGATAAGACTGCTTTTGCACGCTACTGTGTATACCATTGTTACATATTTGTAATTCTTCTTTTTGTGTGTGTAATAAAGAATATATAAATAAAAATAAAATAAATGAAAAAAAACACGATTTACGATCAAGTTCCTGGTAGTCACGTGTGACCTATTAAATATTAGTCTCTTGGATATTTACAATAGATCACGAGCTTTATGGTTGAAAGTACCATTATAAACTAACCTAGACAAGGTTCAGATTACGTGAAATCTTCACAGCATTTGAGCAACTATATGGGTTTATCTATAATTATTATAAAACAAAGTCCCCTAAAGCTATTTGTCTGTGTGATAGATTTTCTCAAAATCTACGGAACAGATTTTTGAACGATCTTTATTAAAAGGTAATGCAGATCTTCCGGAATGTACATTACAGTTGTATGGAAATGTGTTAAATATGTCGCGCAGTTATAAAAAATAACTCGTCTGCTAGGAGCTTTGGTCGCTTGCGCTGGGCAAACAGATATGCACTTACGTAATGTAATGAGACTTGAAGATTTACAAAAATACTACAAAAAAGTCCGCGATGTCATGTCTCAACTTACAATAACTATTTACATTTATTTTAAATTTCAATTAAATTAAAACTTACTACTTACTAAGCTGTAATAGCCTAGCGGTGAGACTGTGGGACTCTCTAGAGACGACATGGGTTCAAACCCCGGCCAGGCACCAATGAGTTTTTCTATTAAAACTCATGTGTCTAATTGATAATTGCAATTTATCACACGCTTTTCGGTGAAGGAAAACATCGTGAGGAAACCTGAATATCTCTAGAGAATTCTAGGGCATATCCCTAGAATTCTCTAGAGAGTAACCTACCAATCCGCATTGGAGCAGCGTGGTAGGTCTTAGCTCCAATCCTTCTCTCTAAAAACGGAGAGAAGAGGCTTTAGCCCAGCAGCGGGCATAGTAACAGTCCGTTACTTTACTTTACTTTTACTTTTACTACTTACTTACTTCACTGATTTCCACGCGGGTGACGCCGCAAGCATTGCTAGTGATTCATATTTATCATGAGGTGTGATAGCCCAGCGGTGAGACCGTGCGGAATCTCTTGAGATGATCATGGGTTCAAATCCAAGACAGGCACCAATGGAATGGCTATTAAAACTTATGTGTCTTATTGATAATTGCAATTTATCACACACTTTTCGGTGAAGGAAAACATCGTGAGGAAACCAGTATATTTCTAGAGAATTCTAGGGATATTTGTCACCTACCAATCCGCATTGGTGCAGCGTGGTAGTTCTTAGCTCCAATCCTTCTCTCTAAAAACGGAAAGAGGAGGCTCATACCCAGCATTGGGATAATAACAGGCCGTTACCTTACCATATTTATCAAGTTTATGAAATGGGTCGAGTCTTGTGGAGATTTCTACGACAGACCATCTTGTGCTGCTTGGTTCCAGCGGCTCTTTGATATCTTTTAATAAATGTGTCCACTTATGGGAGAACTATCAAAAATATATTTTCTGAAGAGATAGCCCTTTATTTAAATAATCTTAATTTCAAAAATCCGGGTACTGGGCTCTTTTAACGCGCACGCGACTAAAGCTCCTAGGAGGCGAGTTTTTTTACAAGTGTGTAATCCTTTTAATAAAAATCTTACTAAAATCCGTTGTGTAGATTTTGAGAAAATCGATTACATACATACAGATAGCTTTTGGGGACTTTGTCTAATAATAAGTATACATAGATGAACGAAATTCAATGTGAGATCTAATTTAGATTGTGTATTTGAATTAACTTTAAGTTTATAATAGTTCATAAAATTATTATTTGCTTAACTGTAATATAAATGACATGTTAGTCGCAAAATGAAAATCTTCATTGTTTTGCGTAGTTCTTATCTCGAGTAATAAAACGCATGGAATTTTATGTTATGTAAACACAGGCACTTTTCGCGTGTGTTTACGAATTCACTCGAGTTTTCTTTTTAGAATACGGGTAGCAGATTTACCACAATGTCTGGTCTACAAATATACATTTTGTACCAAATTTATAAAGGAAAAAGGGCAAACTAGACAACATGAAATACAGCTAGAATTTTTAGTATTCTCTTGAAGAATTAAGTAACGGATAAAGTTCCGTTCGGATAAAGTAGAAATAACCATTTCATCATTATGCTTCTGCCCTTATCCCTCTCTAAGTGAGGTCGGTAAAACATGTTTTAAACATGTTGTTACGTGATTTGGCTAAATGATTTATAGAAGTAGGCGTTACTTTGCGAAACTCCATAGAAAAGGAGTTATAATAGAATTATTTTGCTATAATTCGCGTTTATTAAGAGAATATATGACATTTGTAACATTAACATTCACATACCTTACTCACATCCCAAGTGAGTAAGGTATGTGAATGTTACCTGCTTCATACACTTACATATATAGATTTTCTTAACAAACGCGGATTATAGCAAAATAATTCTGTTATAGCTTCTGTATGATTTGCTAGTTATTTTAAGACCGCCCGTCTGCCTGACGTCATCTTACCTTAGTCGTATTTTTCGACCCCTCGGTAAGAAAAAGGGTGGTCGATTATACTTAACTTAACTTATAATTGTAACACCGTATATAAAAATGATGTGATCTCCTATCATTGGTGCTAAATAATCAATTTAAAATTAGAACTAACTGAACTTAGACTGAAAGAATCGTTTTAGAAGTTCTATTCAAAAATATAACTCAATGACTACATTGTCTCTTGACAATTCATTGCAACATCTGATATATCTTATCTCAGTCGATTTGTATATTTCAATATAATGGTAATGGACCGTCAAAAGTGGGATTGCTTACAATTTTTTTTTAAATTTCGGATTATATTTCTAACAGAATCAACTTATTTGAATCTAACTCGACCATAATGAACATAATGGATGAACTGGTGTAATGATTACATCCGCAGTAGACTCAGTGTCCGTGACATCGGAGGTAAGCTGCAAGAAGCCCGCCTACGTTGGTATGGTCTTAAAACAAGTAAGCTTCAAAGTTACGTCAGAAATGTCTTAATATGGCGGTCTCTGGAGCTAGATCTCGCTGCCGTCTTAAAAAGTTGACTTCAGATCATTAAATCGTCATGAGAGTCAACAACTAACGTATATCAGATGTTCAAGATCGGACAAAGTGGAAGAAAATGAGTCGGAAAGCGGACCTCAGCAGGCCTACCATGAACTCTTATTACGACTCAATTGAAGACGTAAATTAAATTGTTTTGCTTGACCATGACATCTTAAAGACGCTCACTTTAAGTCGTTGCCAAATGACCGTTTGGAATTCGTCCTACAAACATTTGAGTAAAACAGACAGAGGTATCTATAGTTCATATAACGTTTTCCTTTTCAAACATTACGACCCCAATGCAATCCACACTTCATAGTATGAAAATAAAGCGGTTGAGTTTAGGTACTGACTTTGAATTGAATCGTTTTCTAAAAGTTCATGGTAGGCCTACAGGTCTCGGGATAACGCTAAGTAGTAGAAGAAGAAGATAGTTATATGATTCATTTTGCATTATTATAGCATACGAGTATTTATTAGGTTTTTATTATAATACCTTTTTTTTCTTATATTTATATATATTTTATTATTCTGGGTCTTTTAATGTTTTTTGCTGATACTGACGTCAACGTTAACGGAACTAGTTAAAAAATAAGCCACTTTAATCACGTCCAACTAGAAATATTTGAATAATTAGCTACCTTTTAACACTGAAACGCTAAACAGACTCTTTGGAATAAAAATTATTACATCAAGATGTATTTACGCCAAACTTTATTTGTTTTATGACATGTTTTTATGCCCGATCGTGTTGCCTTTAACTACAATATTCAAAAAATTCAAAATATCATTCATTCGAGTAAACTTGTAGACAAGTGATTTTGCATCGTCAACTCTACTGCTGGATCGGAAAGCTGTTCCTACCGAAAAGAGCCAGCTACAAACTCGGCGGTTGCTCTTTTCAAATTATAATTCTTATTACTAGTTACATATAGTCATTAATGTCTTGTGTAGGGTCGTTGAATAGCTAGGTATATCCACACATTTTTATCGTCTAAGTAATCCTCAACGGTATAGTGGGTTTTCTGTATTAGACTTTTTTGAATAGTGTTTTTAAACTGTTTTAATGGCAAAGTTATAATCGATTTTGGATTTTTATTATAGAAACTTATACCCAAACCCACAAACAACTTAGGTATTTTTGCAAGGCGCAAAGCAGGAACCGCATGCTTATGATGGTTCCTACTTTGTCTATTATATATATCGCCAATCTTTTTATAACTATGTATATTACTAGCTGTCCGGCCACGCGTTGCTGTGGCTCAGTCTTGTTTCGGCTTCTCCTCAAAACAGAATTTAACATAAAAATACTCGACCTCGCCCCCAAACTTTACAGGGACATTCGCTGGGTCAATCTAAAGATTGTCTGAAAATTTCTTTAAAAACGGTCCAGCTTTCGGAGTTTATAAAGACAAAGTTTCATTTTATATACAAGATCAGTTTTTTAAGATTTGAGAATTTTATAAAGGTTTATTTTATATACAAGATTAGTTGATTTGCGAATTTTATAGATGTAATCACGGCCACGGGCATTGAGGTGAACTTGACATAGATGTTCGAATTCCCGCCACTCGCGAGCCCTCTGCAGACATGACGCGCCGAATATCAATCTTGCTAAACTATTTTTATCCGGTGAGGATGTTCGCAAATATCTCAGGTGAGATATATTTTTATTGTAGAAACTAGCTGTGGCACCGGTTTTGCCCGCGTGAAAATAATTGTCGCAAATTTTTCCCGAATTGAAATTTTCAACATAACTAAAAGTAGTTATTGTGAGTTAACCATAATAGATAGAGAAATGCTCTCGCGGACATTTTTGTAGTATTTTTGGAGATCTATAATTCTCTAGAACATTAATTTAGTGTATCTCTGCTGGAATACGCCGCGCACGCGAGTAAATCTCCCAGCAGGCGAGTTGTTTTATAACCGCGCAATCTCTTCAAGACTTTTTTTATAAAACGTAAAATATTGTATATTATCCTTTTAGTCAAAACCGTATGTATAAAAATCCGTTCATTATATTTTGAGAGAATGGAAGACATACAGACAGGCAGCTTGTGGGGGCTTTGTTATATAATAAGTATATATATTATTTTTGAAAATGAATCTGTGGGATGTTTGGTATGGAGATAGAATGGCTTGGTCGTGACACAAATTACTTTTTTCATTTAGACGAAAGTCGTATAGTCTATCTATATATATAGAAGAGAAAGTATGTATGTAAGTTCCTTGCGGACACCGAAACAGAGGGACCGATTTTTATGAAATTTTCAGTCTTTAATTTGACTCGGCGGATAATCCTGTAAAACTTTCGTGGCGATGAGAGAATTTCTTTTGACTGTCATTGGCAGTTTTTTTTAATATTAAATATATTGTATATTATATATATCTCTAAAATAAGTCTAATAATATTTCTGCATTATTATGGATGCATAACTAGGTCTGTATGACAAGCCTTGGATATCATAAATTAGCATAAGAAGTGCTAAATAAACTGTTAACAATAATAGCGTTTTCGTGAATTAATGGTCTTCATATCAGGATATTAATGAGGGCGAGACTTAGTAATGAGAAACTTAGCATATTATCACGCTTAAAATATGCGCTGCATAATACCCATTGCCGCGTTTCGTTAAAAAAATCCCTAAGTTGATATGTGTTAAGGTAATATCTACACAACTTATGCTATATATAATGCTACTACGACATTACAAAAATGATGAAATGAATAACTATGAACAATGTTCCGTAGACCTGTGATTGCCTAGTGGTGAGATCGTGCTATGAGTTTTTCTGTTAAAACTTATATTATTGTTATATTTACTAACTTATATTATTGTTATATTCAAAATTTATAACATGGTTTTCGTTGAAGGCAAACATCGTGAGAAAACCTGCATATCTCCGGAGAATTCTGGGAATATGAGTAACCTACCAATCAGTATTAGATCAGCATAGTTGGTCTTAGCTCCAACCATTTCTCTAAAAATGGAAATAGAAGGCCTTACCCAGTATTGGGAGAGAACAGTCAGGTTAATGTTCCGTATATAAAAATATAAAATTTCCAAACGGATATTGCCATCGAGCGATCTTTACCAAAACGGTTTCTTTAAAACGATAACCACCTTTAATGCCAATATCTTCATCAACATAACCGTCGCAACTTATGAAAGAAAGAAACATTGTCTATAAGATTTCTAATCTTACAGACAACAACAACGCTACGCGGTGCTGTGGCTTAGCCTAGTTTCGATTTCCCCACGAAACAAAACTGCTAAAAAATTGCTCCAGTCGACACTCAGATTTACAGGATTAGTCGCCGGGTCAATCTAAAGATTTTCTGACAATTTTATTAAAATCGGTCCGGTTACGCAGTCTCTAAAGAACATACATACATATTTTCTCTTTAATATAATCCGTATCAGAGGTGAGTAACTTAATAAGTCCAAAACGCATACTTTCAGGGCAGCTATAAATAAGTTAACGTTTAGTATACCTACGTTTAAAAGAGTCATTTATATATTCACAAGTTTATATGCTATATAAGACTTATCGACTATCACTGAAATTTACACCATAGAAATTAAGCAATCCTTTATTATTAAACATATAAAATGTCGTAAGTCTACTTATCAACATATTCACGACTTGTGCGGATTATATACCTAGATAGTTGAATGCATGACTGGTACGGATTACGAGTATATACCTAGATAGACGAATGGACGGCGTTATTATAATTTTCTTTTATTTCCTTTACGGTCTAAAACGTTTTATCATTGAGACAAAGTTGTAAAAAATTGTACGCCTCGTCATTACCTTCAAATTAGCAACACCATATTTGTAATGTCAGTAATAACACTTTATGTTATCGCTCGGAATAAAGAACTATTTGTTTTAGAAACTGCGTTATACTTTTGATTCGTTAGTGATTTTGACATCATCGTGTACTAAAAATATTATGTGCTTAAAACGATTTTTCTTTATGTACATATTATCTGTGAACCGGCAATATGTCCTATCTCTAATTTTAAGCCAAATTACTTTTTAACGGTATTATTTACCGTATCAACAAGTATTATCTACTATAAAATTTGTAAATAAATAAACATATTTAAAGTCAACTGTTTTTTATAATTCATAAAAATTATTGCAAATGTATTAATAATCACGTCCATTCCTCTCTTTGAAAAGTTTTCCAAAAATAATATAGGAGAATTTGCCAGTTCTCAGTCTATATATAATTATGATTACAGCGTTTACCGTTTTTAGATATGGTCAGTTTGTATGAGAAAAATAAAAGTTATTTCTCCTATTTTCTAAATTTTTCCTTCCTTTAACACCTTTGTCGGGCTTTAACAAACATTAATAGAAATTGTGGAATTTGATCAGAATTTATCGATTTTTGAATTTAGGATCGGATTTTAATTATGTTAGTTTTATAACTAGGATTATATTACCAAATCAAATCAAATCAAAATAATCTTTATTCAAATAAACCATTTCAGGCACTTTTGAATCGTCAAACAACTTTTAATGATTAATGAAGCTACAACTGGTTCGGAATGTTGCTCTTACCGAGAAGAACTAGCAAGAAACTCGGCGGTCAATCTTTTAAATATTTTCAATTATACATTATTAAACCGCTGTCTTGTATGAAGCTGAAAGGATTTTCAAATCCAGGCTTTCTTATCATCCAAATAATCTTCAATTTTGTAATATGCTTTACGTATAATCATATTTTTTACACTTTATTGGAATCTTTCTGTACACTGGTCTAGAATTGATTGAGGAATTTTATTATAGAAGCTAATAGCGAGACCAACAAATCAGTTGCTAACTCTGCTAAGTCGCGACGCAGGTATCACAAGCTGTTTGTGACCTCTCGTACCAATTACCAATACTCGTTACCAGTTTTCCTTCTATGTTCTCTTATCTTTTAGATAACTTTATTTAAGGATAAGCTTATATAAGTTAATAAGTTTCACGTCCCGGTCTCACACCGTAGAGAGATTAGTTGGGGGGTCTTAAATCCGAAGACCTTGTGCGCCCTCCGTGCTGTTTGGTTGATTTATCGCTATTTTATTGACATTATCTGTGTGAATAAATAGCGAATTGATAGCTGTGAAATAATATATGTCATGGTTTTGTAGGAATTTGGTACTAAATGCCACTTCAATTTAGTACATATTTAATGACGGCAGATCCTGTAAATTTATTACTTAACTTTATGTTTAAATTAATTTATTACTTAACTTTATGTTTAAATTTTTTTTTAATAACTGTTGAATGTCTTACAAATGTAATGTCTCAGTCAAACGGTTTAGACATGTACCATCAGATACGGCAGTCTATTTCAATCTTCCTATTATTAAAGACTGCCAAGTGGTCGTGTAACGGAACAAGGGGAAGCCCGAACGGGAGACGTCATGACATTTAATTTGCATAACTCTTAGGCAGATATGAGCGGATGTATCGAAACGAATCTGTAAATATCGTCGGAAAATCATCATAACGATTATTCTGTCAACTATCATAATCTGCAATAGTTATACAGCTCAAAAAACACGTATTTTGGACTAAGAAATATGTAAATGTTACACATACATATTCTTTTCAGCTGGAATTTCGGTAGACCTCGTAAATTAATATTAGGCTGTCCATTTAAGCAAACCATAGCATGTTTTATGCATTTTTCTTAGCAATTAAAAATTTAAACCCATTTATCACACTTTTCGTTAAATGGAAAACATCGTGGGGAAATCTGCATATCTTTAAAGAATTCTAGGGATTTGTGTAATCTACCAACCCGCATTGGAGCAGCGTGGAAGGTCTTAGATCCGATCCTTCTCTCCAAAAAACGGAGAGTGGGGATGCCTAGGAAAAACAGGTCGCTAGTTTCCTTTTTTTTCTTTTATGTATGAATTCACCAGTTGTCTGTCAACCATAACACAAGAGTATTGTTACTTTAGGGACGGACTACCGTGTGCGTGCCTGTGTGTGAATTTGTGTGATTGTCCTTTATATTTATTCTTCTTAAAAAATTCGCAGCCTTAGGATAACTGCAATGGTATATTCTAATGTTTTGAATTAGTTTTATTTAGGAATTTTGTGTTTTTTTGTTTCACATTCGATGTTTCCGTCCGTTTATCACGGAGCTGGTTAGGTCATTAGCTATTATTAAAATCACTAGCAAATTGGATGCCATTCGCTAACCTTACTTGGTAATTGCTATAACCTGTATTACTAGTCCCTTTTTTCTGTTCGTGTGGCGATGTTTTTAGTAATAAAATACTGGTCGGAGTTAAAAAAAAAGATAAGATGCTTAAAGAAGTTTTTAATAAATCTATATCTATGCTTTGCTATATTTGATCTTACTGTCCAAAGAGAAAACATTTTAAAGTTTTTTTTGTTTATTTATGAATTGGCCTGGCGTTGTGAATAAAATAATAAATATTTGGGAAAATTACACACACGGTCGTCCGTTCACAGGGTAAATTAATACTTGTGTTATAAATGTCAGACAGCTGATAAATATATACATATATAATTTTAAATATATACATTCATACTCGAAAAACCAACAAATTGGGTATAGAAAATGTTGGCCCTCGGCGGAACTTGAACCCGCGACACGCGGAGCTCAAGGCACGATTACTGCCAACTAAACCAACGGGGCAGCCATATATTTCAGTTGTGTCATATAGGAAGCTATGGACGGTCATCCAGAAAAGGCAACAAATATATCATATACCAAAATAGTTGTCGCAGTGACCCTGCTTTTAACTCCGGCGGTTGCGGGTTTGGCTCCCGCCGAAGGCAAAAATTTCGTAAAACAAATTTGTTGCTTCTTCGAGCCTGGGTGTATTTATGTACTTAAGTATTTATTTAAAATTATATATGCATATATAATATTTACCAGTTATTGTGAGCCTGTGTTGTGTGAGTTATCCTGTATATTTATTTAAGTTAAATTCTAATAAATATTTCAACACTCATGTTATGCTTTAAGTAATTTCATTCATAGAGAACGAAACAATAGTATGTGAGAAGCATCAACATATAATTCATAATGTAAACATGATGAATAGACACTAGGAAATAATTTACAAAACAAAAGGTAGAATTATCTAGTACGTCAGGATACTCGCATTCCTTTCTACCTACATGTTTAAGGCGATGAGGATATGAGACTATTCAGTTATAACTGGAGAAACATATGAAGTAACGTTTTAGATCTTGGGATCTTTAAAAAGTTGGAAGATATTGGCTCGAGCATTTGTGAATGAAAATAATATTAATACCAGACTTACGCCCAGCGTAGCGTGCCTAGGTTGAAGTAGTAGTAGTAAAAAAATACTAGAGCCAATAAGGTAGATTTAAAACCTACGAAATGTATGTATCGAAATATACTTTGTATAATTCGATTTTAAACGTGTTAACCATTTATCTTACAGGTTATTACCAAATGAACTCGTTAGCATTACGTCGTGCTTAACACAAATACATATCTTTACCAATTACTTATAGGAATTTGAATAATTGTTATACTTAATCAAGTAATTATTTTACTGGTCATCATTATCATCACTCTCCTGCCCTTATCCCACTCTAAGTGGGGTCGGTACAACATGTTTTCATATGATTTGGCTACGTATTCTACGACCGGCCACTTGCCTGACGTCAACTTACCTTAGTAGCCTTTTACGACACCTCGGTAAGAAATGAGGGTGGTCTATTCTATGCAGCCGGATACCACACGCCATTTACCTTAGTCGCCTCTTACGACACCTCAGTAAGAAAGGAGGGTGGTCTATTCTATTCTGCCGGATACCACACGGCGACAAGTTATTATTTTACTGGTATAACGAATATATCCATCCATCAAAACATCAGTCTGTCGCAGTCCACTGCTGGACATAAGCCTCCCCATATCTTCGCCAGACATGCAGCTTCTCCGCAATGCGCATCCAGCTGGCCCTAACAACCTTCCTGATGTCGTCGGTCCAGCGAGACGGAGGACGCCCTACGCTGCGTTTGCCAAGACGCGATCTCCACTCCAGTACTCTTTTTCTCCAACGGCCATCAGTCCTGCGACAACGTGACCAGCCCACTGCCACTTCAGTTTGCTTATTCTGCTAACTATGTCGGTTACTTTGGTTCTTTCGCGGATAATCTTATTTCCGATTTTATCCTTGACAGACCCTCCGAGCATAGCTCAATCCATAGCACGCTGAGCGACTCTAAACTGTTGGACTAGTCCCGCCGTCAGTGTCCACGTCTCGGCGCCATATGTTAACACAAGCAGTACGCATTGCTCGAAGACTTTGGTTTTCAGGCATTGCGGAATCTCGTATGTGAAGACTCGACGAAGCCAAATATTCATAATAATCCTCATCCCATTTAACGATATTTTATTAATAACAGTTTCAATAACTGTATAATACTTTAAAATTATTAAAATCAGACATTCCAATCAAAGGCCATAACGAATTTAAAAATCTCAATCTAAAGAAAATAATGTTATAACAATTCATTGTACCGACCATTATAAGAGGGCCTGCAACTGGTGAGTTAGCTCTTATTTCAAGGATACCTATGATACCCACGGATATAGCTATATATTTTAAAACAATTTAATTTCCAATTAAAACTTCCTTTGACCATTAATTAAGACCAATAAACCTATAGTTGACTTAGTAGACTTTCCACTACCACGAGATCGGTATTTACGCGGGTGAAACCGTAAGCGTATTATAAATGTTTTGGAGATTCTGTTAATTAATAAGTCTTTATCTCTTATTCTAAATGAAAATTGGTGTTAAAACTATTAGCTTCACAGTTTATCTTAGCGTACGTTCTTGTAATATTGCTTTTGTGAAGTGAAGATTGGTGAATAGATGATGATAAGGTAGTGACTGTAGTTCACGCTGTAGGGTGAATAGCGAGTAACCTAACCGACCTCTGTGACGCGTTTCTCTATGAACTGTGACTTCGTCTTCGCACGTGTGTTTGGATATTTCGAGAAGCACTTACCGGATATGACTTCTGTATACATCAAATTTCCATCTATAGATCGTAAAACAATTGACAGTTCGCCCTAGAAATTTTCTTTGGTCTTGTGCAAGTATTCCAGAATCATACGGAAGGTAGCAGAGAGACAATAGATATATTTAGGTAGCATAAAAAGTATGGCATGGAAATATCTCAAAAAGCCATATTTCCTGCATTGGACGTGCAATTAATTAGTTAGAAAGAGGAGGGAGCTGTTACCCAATTATTGGATGCTGCTAGTACTTTAAATCAAATTTACTTAGGATTACAATGAGAAGGCACGAATTTCATTTGGTGACAAGGCCTGAACGTTTTCTGTCCCTGATTCATTATACTCAACCACTGGGGCGCGACGCAGTCTACAGAATACTGACCTACACAATCATCTATTCACAACGTGATTTGCGGTTTCATAATGTAAAGGGCGTGTTTCTACCATGTAATAACTGGAATATAGGACAGCGGCATTGGATGACTGCTAAAAGGGTATTGTAGTTTATTTGAGGCGAACGTAAAGCAGATTTGATATTACAATCGGACCACTAAGTGTATTATGCAAGTATTTAAGTCTTTTAGCGGTAAGAAATGGAAATTGTAAAATGCAACTTTGCATTTACATTGTGGTAGTAAAACAGGATCGCAAATGTTTTAAGTATGTAAATAATGTCACAGAGCACTATCAGAGAATCAAGCAAGTTTGATGACATCAAAAGTTTTATGACAGACTTGCATTGAAAACGTACGTGGGATACACACATGTTTCTTTTTCTTTCGTCCTTAGATACAAGATTTCGATATGACCAAAGTAAAATTAAGAAATTAATTCAATTTTATAATGATTCTAGCTGTGCCAGCGGCTACGCCCGCGTGGAAATCAGCGTGTCACAATTTTTCCTAGAATTCAAATTTTAACATTAAAGTAGTTATTGTGATTTAACCATAAGAGATAGAGACTATCACGGACTTTTTGTAGTATTTTTATATATCTACAATTCTCTAGTACATTACTTTTGTATATCTCTGCTGGTTTAAGCAGCGCACGCGACTAAAGCTCCCAGCAAGCAAGTTTTTAACAACTGCTCAATCTCTTCACCACAATTGACATAATACCGATATGAACTATTTACTTAAACCATTCGGAGGTATTGCTCTATCTTTTGGTGAAAACTGTACAAAAATCCGTTCGGTAGATTTTGAGAAAATCGATTACATACAGACAGACAGCTTTTTGGGACTTTGTTCTATAATAAGTATAGATAGATAAAACATTGATCATTTTTTATTAATACAAGAAAGTATTTCTTGTTAAATCTATATATTTTATTATGGAGCTCACGCGGAGATTCTCTAAAGTTCGATTTCTCTCAGCCTTTATAAACGAAGCTTCGAATAACTGTTTACAAGTTTTAAGGTTGAAACTTTCTCAGTGATATAAGAATTGGGTCAACAAACAGTCCGATTATTAAGCTGGATAAATTTTTTTTTTTTTTGCGGCGTGAAATTCATCTTACATTTTTTTTACACACACACACATTTTTTTGCACACTTAAATTTTCACTAAAAAACCTAGAATACCATACTTTCACATTTATCATTCGACATCTTTAATCTAGGAATACAAAATAAAATAATTATATACACAATTCCATATATTGTATACGACCTCTTTTCAAAGAAATATTTTTTAATTGCCATAAAGCAATCATTACATAAACGTATATTTTTTTTAGAAAAAAGCTAATATATGGGCTGCCATTTAAATTATAAAATTTTGAATCTTGGAAAGTTAAGTTGAACTTTGTTTACGTTTTTTTTAATAAATAAAATTACTCTTATCATTTACAGTATTAAGCATTTTTGTTAAAAGCGCGATATATGATTTAAAATGTTTTGATTTCGTGAGATTTTAAGTATTAGGTAGATTGCCGATAACTGGAAACGAGAGGGAGAGAGAGGGAGGGTGAAACGAACCGGTTTAATGATCGCTTAGTCCTTACAAATTTATAGCAGTTTGCAAAACCGCTTTACATATGAAGAAGGTCATTGCATCATAACGGCTGCATAAAATGAAAAAGTTATTATTTAAATTTTAGTATAAAATGTTTAAGCAACGAAATATATTGTATGTTACGTCTACTCAGCGTTTGCCGCTTTCCCAGACTCTAATCGACACCTGAGGTGTCATGTTCCATGCCTAGGAAAGACACTCCGCGCCACCTCGCCTTTCCCTACCTAACTTCGGTGGGATCGGACGCCGTTAGTATTTAAGATTTTAGCATAGAACATAGGATAAGAAACATTATAATTAATTACTTGTAAATAAATAGATTTATTTGGATAGTGAGTTTTGTGTACCCAACAGTCGCCACCCATAATATAATTTGTATAAAGAAATATAACTCTTACAGCAGTGGTACATTATGACCTGAAGTGGTATAAAAACCTGGACTATGAACCTTAAGTAATATAGTACAGAAAATAAAAAGTACCTAATTTGGAGACACAGTACAATACAGTAGAATAACAGAAACTATAACAGAACTACTTTGTTATAATCCGCAGGTTATGCGAATGCATGCATCGCTAATGTGAATGAAGCAGGCGAAATTCACGTACCTTACACATGCAGGACAAGTCACCACATGCATCTCAAGACGCCTCAACCAGCAACAATGTACACAAGCAATACACACAACCACCACCAAGTTCTGTTATAGTTTCTGTAAATGGAATTCCGCAAAGTAACTTCTGCTTTATTGTTTTATAAAACAATAGAATAAAATATGTTAGTAAATGTCACTATTAAAAATATTCATGATTTTGCTAATAAGGTGTTATATTATTCACCTTTGAACGATCGTAAAATTAGAAAGCAGTAGCTCTGAATAAAAACTTGTAGTATGTCAGATACATATTAGAATTTTATGCCGAATCCGAAACGCATCTAGAAATTTCTAGCAACACTTTTATTCATATTAACACTCCCAACGCTGAAGCTCATTACTACGCATTTAATTTATGTTCATTCTTGAGCTTCGGAAGGCTGGTTGGGAGATAAAAATATTCAGCCTTATTGTAACATTCATCATTCTTTATGTAATTTTTTGCCGGTAAAATTTGAATGAAAAGAGACTGTGTACTATAATCCAAAATAGACATTACCTTTGTTTTTACGTAATATTTTTAATTTTGTACATTCAGAGATATAGATCTACAAAACGATGTTATAATATGCTGTTTGGGTTGATAGCCATCAACTCTCTACGACCTTTATGATTTCAGAGTTAGCATAGGAATTCCGCAAAAATTACATTACGAATTTTAAAACCTGATTTTTTGACACGCCAACCAAGGCCCTCATTTAGTCTCTCGAAGACCCAGGAGAGATATAAACATAAATACAATAAAAAATATAAAACGAGAAAGGGCAGGTGTTATCTGGGCCTCGATCTGGGATATTTTCACTTTCCTAGTACGCTCGTGCCACACTAAGCTATAATAACTTTACGAATGACAGCAAAATTAACCTTTGTATTCAAATCATATTTGAGCAGTTTTTTAAATGCTGGAAAACGACATTTTTTTTATAATAAAACCTACCTAGATCGATTTATCACCCCTGAAATCCACTACATTCTACGTTTCATGAAAACCGCTGTAGCCGTTTCCGAAATTCATATTGTATATATTTATACTCATTAAAAGATATTAGATTAAATAGATAGATGATTAAAATTATAAAATAAATGACTAGCAATAGTAATTTACGATACTGTTGCATAATGAGGGTTCTTATAACACTCGTGTGACACTATAAAAAAACTCGCCTGTGGCTCGTTTTTTTAAACCACATTCGTGTTATAAGACCAAGTTATGTACAGTATCATACACTACTTTATCTACTCTGATACTATATATAATACGTAAAACGTACGTTTCCATTCCATGAACTCGTGGTAACATTTAATATAGTTGCTCCTAGATTTCGTCGGCAACAGGTTCACGGTCATGTTTGACGCAGCTTTCAGAATATCTGGTGGTGTACAATTACCACTATCCCCGCTCTCAGGCATGCTTTTACACAAAAACTTATTTTTTTACAAACAAAACTAAACTTCGTTTAAATATTGAAAAGATTTTTTAAATGTCATATATTGGCGCCAAGGCGCAAACATCGTTTGCGCATGCGTGTTGCGTCGCCGCGGACTCATTCGTTGAAACCTTTTTTTTTTAAGGTAGAGGTTTAACCTCCTTGGTCCGGCTGGAAATTGTATAGATGTATCGTTATGATTAAAAAGTTACATTATGATACAGGTGTCCATACAAGACCTGTATCGTAATGAAACTTTTTATTTTTTTTATTTTTGTTCTGAACGTAATGTTTGTCATAAGAATTTTGTTTTCAGTTTTATAATCTTTGTATTATAGTATCAGAGTAGATAAAATAATAACTTCAACTATTTTTTTCGTTTAATCTGTGAATATAACAAAGAATGACAAATAGTAAATGTCGAGTTTGTTTGACAATAGAATCGCGATTGAAGTGCTAGATTAGATACAATGTTTATCTTCGTTTACAATTTACGTCAAGTAACGACAATTTGATGAAATACTTTCCAGTGCTCCAAGTAGATAATACACTACAAAGGGTATGCGACTTGAAGTGTTGTCATTGTGAGAAATCGTTGATAAAGGTTCAAGTAGTAAAATAAACTTTAAGGGGAAGACCTGCAATCATCATTCTCCTGCCATTATCCTCTATTAAAATGGTATCGCCATATGTTTTAGTCCGCAATCTACTTTGACGTTACCATTACAGCAGTTTAAAAATACTATTAAGAAAAGGCTTATACAGAAAGCCTACTATACTATTGAGGATTACTTAGCCGATAAGAATGCGTGGATATAGCTACTCTTTGACCCTTTCATCCAGGATGATGACATCCTGCCCTTATCCCACTATAGATGGGTTCGGCACAACATGTTACAAACATATTGTCACATTATTTGGCTATTTATTTTACGACCGGCCACCTGCCTGACGTCAACTTACCTTAGCCACCTTTTACGACATCTCGGTAAGAAATGCTCTTCCACCCTATACAAGACATTAAGAACCATATGTAATAATAATTATTCTTTGAAAAGTGAAACCGCCGAATTTCTTGCTGGCTCTTCTCCGAAGGAACAGCTTTCCGAACCAGCAGTAGATGTTGACGCTTCAAAAGCACTTTTTATCAATTTTATTTGAATAAAGAATATTTTGAATTTGAATTTGTCTTCCATTCCCTCCTGTCAACACTGGCGCTACTTCTTGTATACCTGCGGATAAACCAAGGAGGCCCTTCTTGATATCAGCAGTGTATCCTGTGTGTGTGTATTACTAAGAGAGGTAAAAGTGGACTTAAACCTGTTCCTGGTGCAAGCCTTATAGCTACATCAAAATCGACAGTATAAAAAAATAAATTATTCTGTAATTAAAGGGCTTCTTCACTACATGTGAATTCCAGCACTATTATACCCTAAAACTTAACCTATCAAACTAATCTAATAAAGTGTTCTGAAGACATCATCAAGAGTTTGAAAAAATTGCATGCTTCACCCGAATCAGGTTTTGAGAGCACACCATGAAAGGTACCAACTTCCAATTTGTTCAAGCTGACTGAATTTAATACAATATTCCTAGCCTATTCAAATCGGAAACATTTCATCGACCATTGATGTATGTCATCGATAAGATCACATATATCGCACATGGGGGAAGTAGTTTTTCCTTGAATTGAATTTGTTGCTTGAATGTGTCACGACCTGACACGGTGAGCTGATACTTTGTTTTCTACAAACATTACACTTGTACCATGTTATACGAGGACGCTCGTCAGTCACTTCGGCTACTTGCTTGGCATACATGGAACATACAATCCGTACAAACTTCCCAGACAGTCGTTTCTTTAAACTCCACCAAATAACGTCTACGAACACGATCGTCAGTTGTTTCTAACTCTATAAAGACCATATGCACGTCCTCACGCGCACGTCGATATTTTACACACAACGGGCGCAAGGCGAATGTAGCTTCCGTCATACTCCACCCTGGAATAAAACCGAACTGATTCTCGTTTACACTGCTCTCTCATTCTTCGCTCTATTACGTTTCATACATGAGCATCCCTTGGTATTTGTTACATTTATATCACCCTTATCAACCTGACAATTAAAAAATGAAACCATTTTTCGACAATGTTACATAGTTTTTTATTGAATTTAACATATATAGGTAAGTTTTTAACACTAAGGTCCTATAAAGTTACATCTGTCTTCGTGTAGAATAGATAAAAATTTGCTGAAAATACTGAAAAAAGATTTACTATTCTTTATTGATCCATATCGTCAAATGAAAGTATTTAAGTACGATCTACTACTACTGTCTACTTTAAGTTAATGTATGCATTTTCACTTTTAACGGTATCAAACAATATTACAAATTTCACTTAATGTCACGACTACTTAAGATATACAATGGAATGATGATTATTTCTCCAAGGGCGCGTAGTTAAGCAGTTTCTCAATCAAATCTACGTGACCGAGAAGCATGCGCCGGCAACAGTATCTCTTCAAACCAAGGGCGTCGAGAGCATCACTGTAACAAAATGAAAAAGTTGACGTGATAAATTTAAAGACGCTGACAGACTGACTGAAGTTTTTTTATTGTTTATAGACAGCGCTAGTCTAGTAGTAGTAATCATGCCTGATGGTAAGCAATGATACAGTCTAAAGTGGATTGCGCATGCCTAGAAGATGCCTATTCACTCTAGCTTTAAAAATACGTACATTATAATCATTGGACTGAGGTGCCGGGAGAGAATTCCATTCCCGTGGTGTGCGCAACAGAAATGAAGAATCGAAACAAACTGAAGTGAAGAATCGAACTAACTGACTTTGTGATAATTGGGAAACGAACCCGCGTTCGATCTTCGTAAAATACCTACATCACATTTTTTCTTTAGTGCATTATGAGTTTCGTCATCGGTGACGTGCCCAAAAGAAATACGTAGTCGTCGTATTGATAATATAAAAGGAAAATATCACGAAAGCATAATTGCATTATACTTTATTGAGATTGAGTTTTAAAGGGGCTTTTTCTATATTTTACACGACGTGTATACACGGCAAACGCACCGAAGAGGCTTGGTCCGACGTATATACACGTCGAACACACTTAACTGGTAGGCCTTCACTCTCCGTTTTTTTTTGGAGCGGAGCACTAGAGCTAAGACCTACCACGCTGCTCGAATGCGGATAGGTAGGTTCCACATATCCCCAAATTTCTCTACAAATATACATATCACGATGATTTCCCTCCCTCCCCATAAATTGCAATTATCAATTAGACATAAGTTTTAACAGAAAAACTCATTGTTGCCTGCCCCGGGTTTGAACCTCTGATTCTTTTGAAAGAGTCGCATGGTCTCAACGCTGGGCTATTACAGCTTAACTGGTAAATTCTATTGTTACTACTTATCGCTAGGTACGTTGTTAATACATTGTGCTTAATGGCAACCATAAATGTGACATAGTCAAATAAAGAAATAGAGGTTTATTTTACTAAGTAAATACACGTACGTAAATGACCACTGTAAAGATAAGGAGTGTTTCCGTTTAGTTTTTTACAATGTTACATATAGCAATAGAACATATATCTTTAAAATGTTTAAGATAATATAGCAATAGTAAACAAGGAATTTGTGTGTTATTTGTAAATTTAAAACCCTTAGACTTGAATTATTGTTGATGGATAATTTTTTATTTAACTTTTTATTAGTAAGGAGGACCTCATAAAAACATGTGTTAAAAATTATACATATTTATTAAGTTTTCCGTATTTTCCAGTATGTGCACAATTTTGTACAGATAAATGGCGTAGGATTAAATAAATATGCACGCGAGGTCCTAAGAGGGCTATGATCATCTTGACGTAAAATAGTACTTATAATTACCATTGCCATGCTATGTTATAAGTCAGATTGCTCACCCTCCAAAGAGTCATAGGCTTATTGTATAATAAAGTATTCTACTCTACTCGTACTCTAGTATTAGAGTACGGAAGCAAGCCCAAAATGCGCCACATTACAATAAAGAGAAAACAAATGAGGATGATCTATAATGACTTTCAAGAACCCTATTTACTCTATACTCAAATGTGACAAAATGTATTACTACACAACTCCTAGCGAGAATGTAGTACTGATTATTAAAGTTGTATATGAACAGAAAGCCTTGAAAATAAATAGTGAGTGGTAAACCTAGGTTTATTACAACCACTTATTTTGCTTCCTCTGTAAGATAATGACATGTTTACTTGTACAAAATTATTGTCCGTTCAATGTTAATACTGTAAAAATTACACAATCTGTAAATTAAAAAAAAAAAAACCTGCACAGACTATAAAAATTAAAGAATAATAATAAGTATGATACCTTCCGACTTTGCTAGCGTTTGTGTTGGTGTACACACGTGTTAGTGAGATTTCGGTGTTTTTAATACTTTTTGGTTGTTTTTAATACTTACAATAGTTGGTTGCCCTTGTACTAACATTATTTTTGCATTTTTTTACTAACATCAGTTTTAAATCGGTAAGTTTTATTGTTACGTATAAATAGTCTATTTACAAAGCGCCTCCGTGATGGAGGCAGATCCTTCGCCCGAACCTCCCGATAAGGGTGGTACGTTGTCACGTAAGAGACAAGTTGATAGTATTCAACTCACTGAAGATTCGACTACCACTAAAAAAACAATAGTCGATCCTACTTCAGCTAACCCTTCTATACAAACAATATTCGTTCATCCTTCTTTTTCCGAAACCCCTTTAAGCTACCTGAAAGACGACAAAGGCCCTTTCATTGTTCAGATCTCGCGAGATGTACCAGACCCAGCATCAGGAACAACTCTGCGGGCCATTTCTTTTGGCCAATTCTTACATAAACATAAGATAGCCTCTATTATACATGATGGAGTTAAGAACATTGGTAGGAATAAAGTTACAGTAGAATTTAAAACATCACAGGCTGCCAATGATTTCATCGTTAATCCTCTTCTAGGTCTAACTAAATATAAGGCAATTATTCCCACCTACAATATTACCAGAATAGGTCTTGTTAAAGGTGTCCAGGTTGACTGGTCAATGGAAGAATTTGTTGACTCTCTAGAGCTTCCCTCTGATTGTGGAGAGGTACTTAAAGCTCGGAGATTAAATAGGAAAATAACTAGTGACGGCGTAGCTTCTTGGGTACCGACCCAGTCGGTTGCTCTTACATTCAGAGGCCAAATTCTCCCAGCTAAGGTATACTCATATCACACTTCCTTACCTGTTGAAACATATAAACTCCCTACCATCCAGTGCCAGAATTGTTGTCGTTTTGGCCATATAAAGCTTAATTGTAGGTCGAAACCCAGGTGTTACAGATGTGCTCAACCCCACACAGGTGATTCCTGTGAAGTCCACAAAGAGTTGTCAACGTGTTTATACTGCTCGGGTAAACACTTTGCAACTGACAAGGTGTGTCCAGAGTTTTCTCGACAACAATCAATTAAGATGGTAATGTCGCAGGATAATATATCTTATATCGAAGCTTCATCTCAATTTCCTCCTGTTCGGCGTTCCTATGCTGAGATTGCGAAAGAGATGTTTACACCTCCTGCATACCCTCCTCAAAATCCAGCAAAACCCCAAGCGTCCTATAAATCATATAAAAAAACAGTTTTCCACTCTCCCCGTTCTCGTGCACCTTTGGGAAAAGGTTTTGATAGAAGAGCTCACCAGGACATTATTGGTGATTGCTCATCGTCCCTTCCCAATGGTTGTGCGCTGAACAATGAACCCAACCAACCTCCTGCTACTGAGGGTAAAATCTTAGAAATTCTTTCTGAATTTCTGGTGAGCATTATTGCTCCATGTAGTGAAATCCCATTACCGTCCAACGTTGCCTATAACCTTACTCAATTATTTAAAATCCTCCAAAACGGCCCCAACAACATTTCTGCAATGGAACATTAAGAGTATAAGTTCCAAAAAACATGAATTGCTGTCCCTTATAAACCTGCATAAGCCTGCCATTGTTGCCATCTCGGAAACATGGTTGAATCCTGGGATCCGATTTCGGCTCCCTGGTTTTACCTGTTTGAGGGATGACAGGAGTGATGGGCATGCGGGTTGTGCCCTTTTCATCCGGCACTCACTCCCTTTTTCTCCTATCCCCCTTCCACCCCTTAACCAACAGATTAATGCTGTTGCTCTCCGCTCCCAAAACATCTCTTTCCTTTCTCTGTACATACCTCATCCTTCCTCCTCCATCATGCCTGACTTGCAAACCATCCTCTCATCTTTGCCCACTCCTGTCATAGTTATGGGGGATTTCAACATTCACCATACTATGTGGGGGTGTTACTTCAGTGATGGGTTAGCTCCGTTGTTGATTGACATCTTTGATGACGCGAATCTTTGCATCATCAATGATGGCTCTCCGACCCGCAGAGTCTATCCAAATCAGAACCCCAAATCTGCTGTAGACCTCTCCCTATGCTCTCCTAGTCTTGCCTCTCAATCATCTTGGAAAGTTCTCCCTTCTACATATGGTAGTGACCACTTCCCTATCATTATTTCCCTAAATTGTAGAATTATACCCCCTCCCAATTATGATCCCTTATTAAAATATAGAATCCAAAAAGCCAATTGGTCAGGCTATTCCCAATCTGTTGACGACATGGTGAACTCTCTACCGCATCTTGAAAATAATGGTAATATTTTGGTTTACTATGACGTTTTTTTAAAGTCTCTTTTATCTTCGGCCGATCTCAATATTCCTAAGAAACACCCTCCCAGAAATCATCTGCTTTCCCCTCCCTGGTGGGACGAGGAATGCAGTGATTTATTTAAACTTAGAACTTTCGCAGAGAAGACATACTCAAACAGCATGACTCAACTAAATTTTAGCAATTACCAAAAAATAGACGCGAAAGTTAAAAAATTGGTAAAAACAAAGAAAAAAATTAGCTGGACTAAGTTCTGTGAATCCTTATTACCTCGATCCTCCTCCACAGTGGTTTGGAATAAAGTTAAGAGATTCCGCAGATCTCTTGACCATGTAGCTCCTTGTTCCAATAACCCTTCTGACTGGCTTAACGTTTTTGCTGATAAATTAGCTCCACCTCTTGCTCCTTATAAGGATATGTTCCTTGATCCTGCACCAATTCCAAGTTCAAACGAAATGGATGCCCCCTTTTCTCTGTCTGAGTTGCAAGTAGCTCTTAATGGACTTAAAGATTCTACTCCAGGAAAAGATGGTGTTCCATACTCGTTTGTACTTAATTTAAGTGACAAAGCAAAACTTTGTTTCTTAAACATGATAAATAAATTTTTTGAGACTGGGATAGTTCCAGACGCTTGGAAATCTCAAATAATCATCCCCATACTAAAACCTGGTAAAAATCCATCAGATCCCAATTCCTATAGGCCCATAGCACTGTCGTCTACTTTGGCAAAAATTACTGAACACCTACTTAAAAACCGCTTGGAATGGATAGTAGAAAGTAGGAATATACTTCCCTCCACCCAATTTGGGTTTCGGAAGGGTTTCAGTACAACCGATAGCCTCAGCATCATCACAACAGACATCCGATTAGCCTTTTCAAAAGGAGAGTACCTTGTGGGTGTTTTCCTAGATATCGCTTCTGCATACGACAATGTCCTTCTTCCGTTACTCAGGCAAAAAATGCAAAAGCTGAGTATACCGCCGAAGATTGTGCATTTCATATGTAACCTGCTGTTTTGCAGATCCATAGTGGTGAAACACCATTCAACATCTCTTCCCCCCAGACTTGTCTGGAAAGGTCTCCCTCAAGGCTCTGTTCTAAGCCCTCTGCTATACAGCATATATACCCAAGATCTTGAAATGTCTGTTAATAACTTTTGTGACATCTTGCAGTATGCTGATGATATCGTTCTGTATTATAGCTCTAACTGCGTAGACGATATATCTAATCGATTAAACTCTGCTTTGTACTACCTAGGCCAGTGGCTGTCTGACCATGGTCTATCCTTGTCCGTTCCTAAGTGTCAGGCAGTGGTGTTCACTAAAAAAAGATCTATCCCTCATTTCCAGTTTTCTTATGAAGACCAATACATCAACCTTGTAGAGAAGGCAAAATTTCTAGGTGTTTATCTCGATAACAGACTGAACGGAATTTCCCATACCAATCACATTATTAAAAAATGTGAAAAAGGAATCAATGTTCTTCGAGCTATAGCAGGAGTATGGTGGGGTGCTCATCCCTACTCCCTTAAACTATTGTACAATGCCTTAGTTCGAAGCTATATGGATTATTGTTTGTTTGTTTTAGAACCTTTAAATAAATTAGCTTCAGAAAAATTAAATAAAATTCAATATAAATGCCTCAGAATTATTCTGGGTGCTATGAAATCCTCTCCAACAAACGCCTTGCAGGTTGAATGTGTTGATCCTCCCTTATCCCTTCGTCGCCAATATTTATGTGATCGATATATTAGTAAATCGTTACAGCTGTCCTCCCATCCTCTTTGGCCCAAATTAACTCTTCTCTCCCATTTTCCTATATCCCGAAATTCAAAGTCAAACATATTAGATGGTTTTTTAAAATATTCCTCTCTCCCTAATCCTATGTTACGTTTTTTTTCAAATCCCCTCTATTGTATTCCTTTCGAAGCACTCACATTTAATCCTTCAATCATCACAGATCTTGGCTTTATCAAAAATGCCCCTGACACACTACACAACTTTGAAAATTACATTCATCAGAATTGCCAGAATTCTCTTCTGATATATACAGATGCATCAAAGCTATCTCTGAATAGTTGTGTTGGTGCAGCCTGCTGGATCCCCAAATATAAAATTGTGTTAAAATTTAAATGTCCTCCCGAGTCTTCAGTGTTCACAGGAGAGGCCATTGCTTTGTTAGAAGCAATCCTGTTTGCACACTCCCATAACATAAAACAGACTGTTATTTTGACGGACTCCCTTAGTTGTTTATTATCTATTAAAGAAAATCCATTTCGTAGTAAGTCAAGATTTCCTATTGTTTTGAAGATTAGGGAGATTCTGTTCTCTTGTCACAAAAAAGGCTTAGCCATCTCTTTAGTTTGGATTCCCAGCCATTCCGGCATACCTGGAAATGAGATTGCTGATTCATGCGCTAAGACTGCAATTCAAGATGGAACGCTCGAGCACTTCGAAAATGCAGCATATGATCTTTGTGCGTTAGCTAGGTCATTCCTGGACAAATCCTGGAACTCTTACTACGAGGTTTCAAAAACTACCAAAGGTAAGTACTATGCTGCTCTTCAACCAGACATACCAAGACGACCATGGTTCTTTCTCCATAGATATGCAGACAGATGGGTATCATCTACTATCTCTCGACTACGTCTTGGTCACTCATGCACACCTGTACACTTGGCTAAGCTCCGGATCAGGGACCACTCGATCTGCGAGTGTGGTTTAGACGAAGGCACTGTATCCCACATCCTTTTGAATTGTCCTAAGCTCCTTCATCCTCTATATGACGTTCTCCCATCCAAAATTCCTCGTCCCTTAAATGTTGAATGTTTGTTAACGTCTGTATTTAGTCCCTCTTGTAAATATTTGTGTAAATATATTAAATGTAATAAAATAAAATTGTAAATATTTTTTTTATATATTATTTTTTTTGTTTATTTATATTTAATTTATATGTTTGTATATAATATAAATTCATATTGTGTTGTCCTTTTGTTTCAGGTGAAGGGTTAAACGGTAGGGTTCCTACTATCTGTAAATAATCAAAATTTTAGTTTTACTCTACTTCACCGTACAATTTCCTTTGTGTGTTCTCCATCTTACGTGACATTGGCAAAGTAATCTGTGCCAAGAAGGCACTCCAAAAAGCCATAAATTGAAAATTGAATTGAATTGATGATACCTTCCCCCATTTAATTGAATTTTAATTTGTGTATGTAAACATATTTGACAGTCGACTATTGAGATAGGAAGTAATCGATGTAAAAAACATGTTGTGCCGACCCCACTTAGAGTGGAATAAGGACAGGAGAATGATGATAATTTATAAATGCACATTTTAGAGATAATTGGGTGGTTATTAACCCATTTATTTCAAAATAGCAATGTCAAAATATGTAAAAAAAAAAGTTGAATAGAATCATTTTATTTTGACAAGACTTCAAGAAAATCTTTAGGAAGATATCAATGTCTACTTAAACTTGATATTATTTATTTCCTACCTATGCCTATTTTTGAATTCTCTTTCAATAATATTAATTTGTTAATTATTAATAGCAAAGCATCTAGGTTCCCTTTATTCAAACTTTGCAAGATGTATCTTGGACTTAAAAACAGCTACTAAATGGATTTTTATTTAAATGAAGTTAATGTCAGCATTATACAATCAGCTTGGGTTTCATAGTGCATGGGATATTAATGTCCTTTGGAAGGAAGCTTTACTAAGTATTTCTTAGAAGTTTAGGGTTTGGTAGATCAAGATTCAATGACAGTGATTGCTCACAAATAAAAATTTTCTTAAACAACAACATTACACAAAAGTTTTTTGAGATTTTACATATACATACACAATTTTTTATTACAAAAAGATGTGACCAATGGGTAACCATGTTTTCTAAAACAATAAGTGCATATGAAGTAAAACAAAAAAATAATTTGAACAATGCAAAGTAACATCTCTGTGACTCCATTAATAATTGCATATTAACATTTAAAACTCTAAAAAAGGAAATACATCAACTTCAATATAAGTAGAGAGAAGAGATTAAGCAAATTACCCTTCTGTATATTCAGCTTGTAAAAGTCCTAGATATGCTTCCCACTTGTTACCAATCACTTTGCCGCAAGTAAAGCAGCGAACCGGTATTATCATGATTATTTATGATCTATAAACAAAACAGAACAGTTAGTATAAACGAACAATACTTTAATGGTTATACACAGCTGTTAAAGCATGAGAACCTGATTAAAAAGTTTTCATAATATCAAAAAGGGTGGAATCAATTTTCTATCTGAAAAAAACCTGAAAAAATAATATTCATAGAAGCTTTGTGTCCCGAGTTTAGATACATATTTTGACAAAATAAAGAAAAACATGAAATATTCCCCATAGATTAGACTTTGTTTATCCTGAAGTGTTTCATGATTGACAAAAGTCTAAGAATGGCTGCAACTAGTACAAATATTGCTCAAAAATACAAACAGTCCAATTCATAAATAACTACAACAGGGTTTGAGGCCTTCACATCCAATTAAAACGTTTAATGCAAAATAAATTTTCACAACATGAGGATACAGAGAACTTTACTAGAAAAAGGTTTCTCATCTTAACTATAATTATAGCGAATGACGTACCTGTTAATAGTATTTATAAGACATTAAATTCATAGATGTGTTTAATAATATCGAAGTATTTTACTAAACGTTTTTCGGAACACAACATGCACAAATAGCTTTTGACATTTGCCCACCGACAAAACATAAAATACATATGTCTATATGTACACTGTAGTCTTTGATATGTCTCTATCAAAAACGTTTACATTTGACTGCGCTGATATTCGAATAATTCACTCCAATTATTAAATTAAATATTTATTACCTGCATGTGTTTAGTAACAAAAAAGAGTAAATGTTGTGAGCTAGAGAAGCATTGGTCACTTTTGGAAGCATCTCTGGAATTTGTAAATCTACTACAGTAACTTAATATAGTCAGACTCCGTCATTTTTTAATTAATTCACTTTTTTTCAGATTTTATAGTAGAATAATATGACACTAAGCGTGGAACAGCACATCACGTTTGAAGACAGCCAAATGGTAAGTAATGGTAATACATTTTTAGCTATAAAATACTATTACTCAAAAAAACAATTTTTAGCCTACAAATTATTCCAGCATAATATGCTCAATAACAATTATTTATTTTATAACTCAGTATTGTTATACTCACATTTGTTACGTTAAATAAAATAATTCAATTATATGTAAAAAATAAAGTTTGTTTTGGTTTTATTCTATTTTTGGGGTAAAGTTATATTCATAGATTTTTTTATAACTCATACGGTCACTGTTTAAAGCGTAGGATCTTTTGTCTTTGGTATGTTTGGTATTATGTAGGTCTAAAATTTATATTATGTTAAGATTAATGACAGTGACGTTAGCAGTCAAGGACAGTGACAAAAATAGGTGACAACTGACAACTTAATTAATAACAAAAGTTGCGCGACTGTGACTATATATTTTAAATCTTTATTTGAGCATTTCGTCAGTGAGCACAATAAGTGAGGTCCAGTTTGATAGGGCAAATGCTTTAAAACCAATTCAGAATATAAATATTTTGAATAGTTTTTTCGTTGCCTACCTAATTATGTTCATCAATTATAATTTTGTGTTGTGTGCAAACTACCACAGGCTGTGGTGATTTATAATTAAATATAGGTAATTTTTTGTGTGAAGCAAGATGTTTGGTAAAAAAATAAATTTTAAGACCATTACTCAAATTAATCATAACTTTAATTTATTATTTCTAACAAATTTGACTACTACTACTGCTATATTTTTTAAGTTAAATATTGACGATTCGAAAGTATTTGTACCAAGTCAACTTGAATAAAGAATAGTTTGAAATTGAATTCATTGTAATGATATACATAGCCTATACACAAAATTTGCTTTCAACCTCACATTGAACACATTAAAATTTTTTAATGTATACAGATCTCAAGGTTGAAAGTACAAAAGAGTCTAACTAATGTTCACTACTTGTTTTGACGTAGTCTGTTAACTGTTATAAAATATACTAAGATATTATTTTCCTTTGAAATTCTTACCATATTAAACTATAAAAGCAGCTTCCATCAGTAATTAGATATACTTCTAAGACAGATAAGAGTTACCAATTTCTTAATTATCATTTTTGAATATTTAAGATAGTAATAATTTGTTCTGATATTATATAGATGAAGGTATACATTTTTAATGTTTGTTTGTATCAGACTTTATCATTGAGAAGTATGTGTAAGTAACTTAGTGTTTGTGTTGTGTTTAAATGCATCATAATGTCAGAAGAAGAAATTCAACCACTTATAGATTATTGTTCTTTGCAAAGTCAAGAATGGTTAGAAGATCAGTTTTCACTGACTATAACTACAGATCCAGATTTTGAACAGGTAATATGTATTTTTTTCATAATCCTGCTGCCCTTATCCTACTTTAAGTGGGGTTAGCACATGTTTACCCTTTCATTCTCTTTTATCAACTCTGTCAACTCCTGTCAACTCTGGCACTACTCCTTTTATATGCATTTCATACTTCATACAATCCAACCATCTCTCTTTAGGCCTCCCTATAGTCACACATTTATCCATATTCATATTTGGCAGTTGTTTGGTTGATGATTTCATTTAATTATTCATTTCATTTCGTTTTCAAAATATTGTAATATAATTGTGATATATATTTTGTATTGTATATTGTTATAACTATCACGTAATTCATATATATTTTTATTAAAAAAAATAAATAATGGAAAGTAACAGATGAAGGAATCAAATCTACTTTTATTTTGATTTGATTACTGTATCTGTATGGTGAAGATTCTGCTAAAAATGATGCATGAAATCAGATTATGTCTACCTAAAAAAATATATATACTTTTTTTACTTTAAAATATCAATAACTAGGTAATACATTCTGTTTAGATTTCTGTATTAATACAATGTATGGTACATTATTTTTTTATGACCTTTTAAATTTACGTATTTATTTTACCATCCAAAAAAGGTTTAAAAACAAGTTAAGATAGTGAAAATATTTAAACATTTGCATCAGCAAATCTTTGTCACTTGTGAAATATTTAGATCTGTATATTTTTGATTTGATAGACTAAGCTTTTTGAGTTTTTTTATGGATTTGTTGCAACATTTCTATAAGATTGCAAGTAAAAAATGTACAGATCTCGAAACTTCAAAGGTCATTACTGGCTGTAGTGGAAGGATTAGTAGGAAATCCTTTGTAGATAACTATATGACTATACCTTATCATTGAATGGTTAATAGGAATGAGCTAATGAATGTTCCCATTATAGGCCAGTGATATAATTATTTGAAGAGTAAGCCTGTTTATTATTCAATAAGCATGTCAATGCTGAAAAATAACTCCAACCTGATACTTCTAATACTATATTATCTTGTGCTAATTTAATTATTAAAAAATATATAAGCTATGATAGCCAATAAAAAAAAATAAGCTGTGATAGCCGAGCGTTGAAAACTTGTGTCTCTCTTGAGAAGATATTGGTTCTAACGCCAGGCAGGCACCAATGAGCTACAGAAGCTCTGGAGAACTCCTGGGATAGGTGTGACCTATGAATTCGCATTCGAGGAGCATGGTTTCGTAAGTCCAGCCCTTCGTTTCCACTGCTGTGTATAGACTCTCTCTATACACAGCAGTAGGATACTAACAGACCGTTACTTCAGAGTAAATTTGAATGTGAAATTACAAATAACGTTAGTATAATGTAAATGAATTTCAATAAAGAATGTCACATTCAAGATTTAAAGCAGGTTTGGTCTTATTAACATATCCAATATGTCCGAATTATGCAACGCACATTTAATATTAAAGTGACCTAATTCAAAAAAAGTTGTGTGGTAAATTGCAATAATAAGTGTAGCGTAGCGCCTACAAAACTTGTGAGTTTTAAAGAGACTCACAACCTGGAAGAGCAAGAAAACATTAGTTTTTTATAGCGTGATGTCATTGATGTTATCGATATAATGATTCCAATGTAACTAACTCAATTAAGTGTAAATTTGAATTAGGTTACTTATTATTCATTTATTAATTTATGCGCGAACGCTTTATATTAATTAAGCGTGCCCGTATAAATACCAAATCTATAAAATATGTATGTATGTATTTTTTATTATGTTAGTTTCTTGTTTCTAGTATAATTAGGTGAATTATATCGTAAATATTACCGTAAGTTAGTACTAGTGACATTTAAATAAAATAAAGCCTTTAGAGAATTTTACATTGGTAACGCTATTCAGCATGATTTGTTATGGTATAGAGTATGAAAGGCATCTTGCACGTGCGAAACAATGTAAACATGTCGTCACTGAATTATATATACGAGAAAAGTTATTGAAAGTATGATATTTATGTCATAAAAGGAAGCATATAATATAAATTTTGCTTTTGTGTTTCTAATAGCTTTTTCGTATTGTCGAAGCGGAACAATTAGGGAAAACATAAGTAGGCATAAAATAATCTATTTAATTAATCTTTTTATATTATCTTAACTTTTTTCAAAGTAAACAAAGGCGTACCGATAATGAATCTTACAATTCCAAGAAAACATTAATACGTCTTGAAGAAGAAGATTAAGTGAAACCATTGCATACTATAGTTATTATACTAGAGACACTCATAGGCAGGCCTGTAAGTGATAGTGACCAACAAATAATGAGAAGAAAGATGATACTTAAATACGTAACTTTGTCTAATCTCAAATAAAAAAGAGAGACTTATAGATCACCCTCATTTCCTTGCTTTTTATTTCTATTTATTGTATGACACATTTTAGACTGGCTTCCCTAATCTAGTATAATAAGTCTTTGGAACGTGAGCAATCTGACTTATAATTATACTAGCTGTGCCAATAATCGGCCGCGCTGAATTTTCGAAATTTTGAACATAAAAGTAGTTATAGTGAGTTAACCGTGACAGATAGAGACACGCTATCGCATGTCTTTTTTGTAGTATTTTTATAGATCTACAATTCTCTACTATATTACGTTCGCGTATCTCTGCTGGTTTACGCAGCGCACGCGGCTAAAGCTCCCAGCAAGCAAGTTTTATAACAACTGTGCTATCTCTTAACACAATTTACATAATACCGATATGTACTATTTACCTAAACCATCCGGAAGTATTGCACTAGCTTTTGGTAAAAAGTGTACAAACATCCGTTCAGTAGATTTTGAGAAAATTGATTAGATACAGACAGAAAGCTTTTTGGGACTTTGTTTTATAATAAGTATAGATTTAATATACGCAGGTAATAACTGATCAAATTCATCTTCTTATATTATCCTAAATTTCACCATCTCACAGATCATTCGTAAACAAAGTACATTATATCAGTAACGAATTTTAAACTTGCAAGAAAAATATTAACACTTACAGAAGAAGTAGATAGGTTCAGTGAAACCGTTGCATTCTATACTCAGTTAAATAATAACAGATAACGGAACAGATAGATCATTGATCGATTTATTGTAATACGTACATTCACTTAGGTACTAAGAATGTAAAGAAAATAAAAACAAGGATGAAAATTAATACAGATATCATAACGTGACAAGTATGAATAATATGTTGCAATTGGTAGATAATATTGACAATTTATATTACAAAATTAATTAACTTGTCCATCTTATTATCTTTAGTACGTGTTAACGACTATTCAGTTATTAAAATGACATAATAATATGTAAAATGACGCTAAAAATAGTTTAAAGCTGTTGCATCAACCACTCTGCCCACTTATCAGGACAATAATTCTGGGAGATTACTTCCATATGCTAGATCTTTCCTAATTTTGAAATTTTTTAGCGATCTGATGAATTTGCACTTTCACACACTCATTTTATAAGTCTTTAGCAGTTACTTTATCACTAGTTTTAATAAAATGTATGTATTTATAATTTGCAACTTATTTTAAGTGATTTATTGCACTTATTGATCAATTATTTGTGTAGGTAATTTGTTGGTAGTAGGTAGTTGTAATACGTTGATAAAATTATGATTACGTATGTGGTAAATCTAATGTGGCATATTGCTTCTATTATAATTGAATCTAAAAATGTTTCGGGCTACGCACTAATAACGATTAGCCCCCATTAAAACTCAAGATGTTTTCGATTAATTTGTCGGATGGGAAGTCTACTGATTCTGGAACTTTTATTCCCATTAATTTCCGTTCCTCCACTTTCATTTGAATTATTTAAGGCATTTCTTTGTAGGTTCTAATAAAAAAATTGCTAATAAGGTACAAAAATAATCTACATTCGTCGCAGTTTTTCCACGCGTTATTAGAATTTAAGGTAGATGATTGACCATATACTTTCTTTTCAGGTTGTTTATGGCTACCGCAAAAGTCGATGGCGGACTATTCTAGTATACATCTTATCTACGTTGACCTGCGGTATCCCTTTTCTTGTCTTCCACTGGTGCCCTAGATTATTTCTATATGCAACTTCTACAAAATGTTGTTTTCAACTAGCTGACCAAGTTATAGTTATAGTAAGTTTTTCCACCTTTCTTGGTTTAATTAATTTAGTGTTTCAAACTACTACTACAAACAAACTAACAGCTGCAAACTTTGCCTAACATTTTTATTAATGGTAACAACTGCTTAATGCAGTTTTGTCTAATAATTCTTCAATACAATACAGCAATTATCTTATCGCGAAAAACATCTTTTCCTCTCTGGTGAATCTGAATATTTTAATAAACCATTTTTATTATTGTATTTGTTTCAAGTTTTTTTTTATAAACATTATCAATTATCAATAGTTGAATGGAGTTTGAAATTATTCTATTTCTTAAATAAAAATTATCACTAATATTTTTATTTTCAGGAAACTTATCAAAAAAAATGCAAGAGTTATTATATCCACAAGATAATAGACAAACATATTGCAGATGCAACGTAAGAATGTTATGTTATATTTCTTTATAATAAGATTTAAAGCTTAAATGAAAAAAAACGACGAATAGTGCGAATTATTCTATTTAATTTAATATTTATATTAATTTAATTTAAACAAAGAGTAATCTTAAATTGAGATAATTTATTTTTTAGTGGACTTCTGAATGAAGGCTTCGAAGATGAATTTGGTGGTGAAAAAGGTTTAATAGACAGTGCTGATGATTTGTATACACCATTACATTTGGACGATGGAACAAAATTAAGTAAGTGTATTAGTCTTATTATTAGTCTTCAAAATAATTTCTTCTTTATTATAATTTATTTAATATTAGAACGATAGATACCACTTTAAAAACAGAAAAGGGGTGCAAGAATGATGATGAATGATGAATGTGCAGACACCAATGAGTGTATCTGTTAAGTGTCTAATTGATAATTGCAATCTATCACGATATTCGGTAAAGAAAAAGTCTTTAGAAACCTGTATCTCTAGGTAATTCCGGCGATATGTGTAACCTACTAATCCGCATTGGAGCGGCGTAGGTCTTAGACCCTATTCTCCAATAACGGGGATGTAAGGCCCAGCGGAGGAATAGTAACAGGCCGTTACTGTACTATGTACGAATTGTAGTAAATATTGAGATTTTTAAGCAAATCAACTTATTAAATTAAACCAACTTGACCACATAGCTAAATAAGTGCATAAAACTCAGGTTGCGATGGTTTAGACAAATAGTCTGATTTCAATGCATGTTATTATTTTTTTCGTAAATCTTAAATGATCTTTTATAAGTTTTTTTAATCTTATTTTGTATTAAATTTATATTTTAAACTTTTGTTTTGTATGGTTACTAACGATTTAAGTGTTTTGTACATTTTGGAAACTACTTTTCTTTTGTATGATTTTTTAACGTTAATTTTATTTTTTCATAAGATCATTTGGTGAACGAATAATCAAAATATTACATTGCAAATATTATTGTAGTTTTCGAGCTTCTAAGGCAAAGTAAAACACCGTAACTCGTATTAAACTTATTTTATTTCTCCACTCAACACTTCCTGCATATTTTTAACAGCAGAAAGCCGAAGCAACATTCGTTTTATTATATCAAATGCTTCAATAATGCATCAAATACTTGTGACAATGTATTATATTTATCGGGAATTAAATGTAGTCACTCGTAAAGCAGATATATGATATGGGACCTTGTAACGTAGAGAATCATGGCCATTTTTATCTATGATTTATCTCCACACTAATAAAATATATTTTATCCATGATCTTTGTTTGTTATAATATTTTATCTGATAATAATGATCCAATTACGTTTATCAACGCATGACTTATAATAGTTGTCTTTACTACATTGTCAGGAAAAACTCGAAGTTTTTTGTGGGAACTTATCACCATTGTCCTGCGTTTAAGATACTCTAAATGGGGTCGGCACAACATGTTTCTTGCTCTCATGCTCTCGTGTCATTCGTCAATTCTCGCGGTTCTCCTTTTATATATAATACTTCACATTATCCAAACATCTCTCTTTCAGCCACATTTATATTTAACACTTGTTGGTCGCGTAATCTTCATCGCTCCTCATTACATGTCCATACCATCTTAATCTTGAACTTCTCGGTGTTTTTTATAATGGGCCCAATTTTCAGACTTCTCCTTATAAATTCATTTCGTATTTTATCCATTCTTTTCACACCACACATCCACCATAAAATTCTCATCTCATTTGCGTGCTTTATCTGTCTTTTTTATGTGAACTAATCATTAAGTCTATTCAATAATAATTGTCCGAAGCAGTACCATACTTTTCAATGCATTCAAACATGTGCGCTACTGACTCACCTTTGTCGCTTTGCACAATGTATCTTTAATTCCCCATGCAGGATGTTTAGTAATTTTGCTTCTTTGAAATTTTTTATAAAGCTATGACATTAAATGATTGATGAAATTTTTTGTTACTGTTTTCCTGTGTAGCGAAAGACTCTCTGTTGAAAGCGAAAATCTCACTGTTGAGAGTAACGATAATCGTCGGTGTATATCCAATTGTTGGGCTTAGTCATGTTGGATTACTTTCATCCTTTCATATCATATTAGTAGTTGTTAAAAAATGCCGTGTGGTATTCAGCAGAATAGAATAGACCACCCTCCTTTCTCACCGAGGTGTCGTAAAAGGCGACTAAGGTATGTGCCGTTTGGTATCCGGCTGCATAGAATAAACTACCCTAAGTTCTTACTGAGGTGTCGTAAAAGGCGACTAAGGTAAGTTGACGTCAGGCAGGCGGCCGATCGTAAAATACGTAGCCAAATCATGTGAGAACATGTTTGTAACACGTTGTGCCGACCCCACTTAGAGTGGGATAAGGGCAGGAGAATGATAATTAGTAGTTGATAAAAATAAATCAGCTGTAATAAAGACATCCTATTATGTCGCACTGTAGATAAAGCAAGGAATTTTTTACGGCATTTTATTCGGCGTAATTAAATTCGTGGAATAAATTAGACTTAAAAATTATGGACATTTTTTGAATTATATACATACTAATCTTTCTTAATTATTTTAAAATTTTCCTATATCGTATTGTGTGAATACTAGAATTTTGAAACAGTTTCCTATGTTTTATACATATTATTATATGTTATATATATATATATAGGATGTATATATATATATACATCCTATAACCTATTGTGCGCCCTACATGGGCCTTTTTGCATATAATGTGACGTCCACCTGCTTACGGCTTCCGATATACGGACGTTGAACGAGAGAATGCGAGGATCACGTACACTTTTCTATACTGAGCACACATATGTAAAAATTAAAAAAAAATTTGGGCGTCACTTCGGTTTCATGTTGAAGATACTGAATATTTTCCTAGTTCAGCAATTTGACATTGCTAAAAACAGTAGCGCCACTGCTGTTTGCCGATGTTTTCATAGCATGCAGTATGTTACGTCCGCTTACTGAAGCGACGTTGCCAAATAATAATAATAATAATAATAATAAGCCCCCCAATACAACCATACGTCCAAGTCGAACACCTGACTTACGTGGGGGGCGGACACGCGAAAATAAAGTTACTGGCGCGGCTAACATGGCTCTGGAGACCCATCAAAATGGAGAATATGAATGATAGTACACGTATAGGGCCGCTACCCGGGGTCCGCCGGGGCACGTCTGGAGCTGACGCTGGACGTAGCAGCATGCGAACCGTCGGTGGTCGTCGACTGAACAGGCGGGTCACGTCCAACCAAGAAACTACAGCCGAAACAACAAACACACCTACACAAGACACTCCACAAAATACAGGAAGAGATGTTTTGCAGGAAATGCGTCCTGCAACCACTCTTGCTGGCAGAGAACGGCAGCGGATGAAATGGACTGACGAAGTTAACCAAGAATTACTCCGCTGCTACTACACAGTCACACAATGCGAAACAAACCTTACCCGATATCGCCCAGAGCTTTATAATAAATTCATTAATATTTACCCTGACCTTCAAAACATAGTCACCGAACAAAGACTTGCAGACCAGATTCGCGTTATACATCGCAATAATAGAATTTCACACTCAGACAGAGAGAAAATTAAAAGAGAAATACAAGCAACTTTCAACGATGGTAATATTACTACTAACTATACTTCTCAATTAAGAACAGACACCCAAGAAAATGATTCAAATTCACAGACATACGAAACTATCATAATTCATCGAGATACATCACAAAGTACATACACCCAAATGACATCAACACCCACAATACACACATTAGATAACGAAACAGACACAGTAGATACGAGTAACTTGCAGCAATGCGAACAACTCTATAATGAATTCCTCACAAAATATAGGGGGACAGATCCTACTACTCGTCCCACTCTACCGAAACTAAATATAACACGTAAATCTAAATTAACAGTAAATACACTTAATGGACTTATAAATGACGAGTTATTAAATATCACACACCCAACCTTAGAACAAATACACGACATTATTTACTGTGCAGCAATTACTGCAACTACAATACACACTAATAAAAATCATAAAGAAAAAAGAATAAATTCAGATAGGATGGAAGGAGAAACCAGGAAGAAGAAGGAATATAAACCAGCATGGGAACAACGGCTAGAGACTAAAATTACTGTACTCAGAAAAGATATTGGAAGACTTCACAACTTTATTAAGGGAAATTTATCAGACAAAAATAAACGAAAAATGAGTAGTATTTACAATAACGAACAGGAAGCCGTAGATACTTTAGACACCAAAACACAAAAATTACAGGCACTATCAAAGAGACTTCGCAGATATAAAAAATCCAATCAAAGAGTAAGGGATAACATCACTTTTAGTAATAATCAGAAATTTTTCTACAGGAAATTCAATGAAGAACCAATAATAAAAGAACCACCTAATATGACCGAAGTACAAAATTTTTGGGAGAATATATGGTCAAATTCAATTGAACACAATAACGAAGCAGAATGGATAAAAGATGAAACGGAAGCAAACCAAAATATAGATTCTATGCCAGAAGTTATAATTGATAAAGTAGATATAGAAATAGCAGTCAAGAGGACATTAAACTGGAAAACACCTGGCCCAGATAAGATTCATAACTATTGGTTAAAATACTTCACCTCTTCACACGAGCACCTAGCCAACGCTTTTAATACAATCATCAAAGACCCAGAAAACACCCCCGAATTCCTGACGTTAGGTAATACATACTTAAAAGCCAAAGATACAGATACATCGAACCCAGCTAATTATCGTCCTATCACATATCTTCCAACTCTATACAAACTTCTCACATCCATCATCTCACATAAAATTAGTTCACACCTCATTCAGCATAACATTATAGCTGAAGAGCAGAAAGGTTGCAGGAAAGGCTCAAGAGGATGCAAAGAACAATTAGTCATAGATACAGAAATACACAATCAAGTAAAACAGAACCATAAAAATTTATACTTTGCTTACATAGATTATCAAAAGGCATTTGATAGCGTACCTCATTCATGGCTAGTACAGGCTTTAGAAATATATAAAATTGATCATAAACTAGTAAAATTCATTACCTACACTATGCAAAAGTGGAAAACTATACTCAATTTAAACACAATTTCAGGAACTATCAGGTCCAACCCCATTAAAATAGCTCGTGGCATATTCCAAGGAGATGCTTTAAGCCCGCTTTGGTTTTGTTTATCATTGAACCCGTTATCAAGAATATTAAACGGGACAGCACAAGGGTACACACTTCACAAAGAAAGCAACACTAAAATAACACATTTGCTATACATGGATGATATAAAGTTATACGCAGCTACTAAAAAGCAAATAAATACATTATTAGAAGTCACCGAAAAATTTAGTACTGATATTAAAATGAATCTTGGAATTGATAAGTGTAAAATAAACAGCATAATAAAAGGAAAGCACAATAAAACTGATCCTTATATATTACAAACACAACACAACTTATTGATAAATAATATGGAAATAACAGATACATACAAATATTTAGGGTATTCACAGAGCATAGGATTAGATCATACTAAAATAAAAGATGAGTTAAGGAAAAAGTACACCGATAGGATTAACATGATACTAAGGACAGAATTATCTGGAAGGAATACAATTAAAGCAATAAATACATACGCAGTACCAGTTTTGACATACTCATTTGGAATTATAAAATGGACAGTTACAGATTTAGACAAGCTGAATAGACTTACACGGATGGCATGTAACAAACACAACATCCACCACATTCACTCAGCTATAGAAAGATTTAATCTTAAAAGAAAGTTAGGGGGTAGGGGGCTGATCGACATAAAAAATCTACACAATAAGCAAATACACAACATACACACATACATGAAAAATAAAGCAAATGATTGCCACATACATAAAGCTCTTACATTAATATCAACGTCAGGCACACCTTTAAAATTAAACGACACTAACCGACAAACAGAAGAAATAGTCACAGACGATCAGAAAATCAATAATTGGAAACAGAAATCACTACATGGAAAGTACCCTTATCAACTGCAACAAGAATTTATAGACAAAGAAGCATCAAATGCATGGCTTTGCAGGGGAAATCTATACAAGGAAACAGAAGGTTTTATGGTAGCTATCCAAGATCAAATTATAAAAACAAGGAACTACCAAAAATATATAATCAAGGACCCAACTGTAGTATCAGATAAATGTAGGTTATGTAGCAGAAACCAAGAAACGATAGACCATATCACAGGAGGCTGTCCATTTTTGGCAAATAAACAGTACACGGACAGACTAATAATGTAGCCAAACAAATACATGCACTATTAGCAATAAAACATAAATTAGTAGATAACGCAGAACCATATTATAAATATAAACCTAAAGATGTCCTTAATAACGAACGAGTCAAACTTTACTGGGATCGCGATATTATAACTGATAAAACTACTAAAAACAATAGGCCAGATATCACATTAACACTTAAAAATGAAAAGATCACATATTTAATAGACATTGCTATACCCAACAATGAAAATGTAAGTAAAAAATATACAGAAAAAATACAAAAATACATCCCACTTGCTGACGAAATACGACAAATGTGGCACCAACATACAGTAAAAATAGTTCCAATAATACTTTCATCTACAGGCATCATCCCAAAATCACTCCACATCTCACTTAAAGAATTAGGTTTACACAAAAACACGTACATCACACTACAAAAAGCAGTTATCATCGACACATGCTCCATAGTCAGGCGATTCCTCACATCAACTACACAAACACCTACAGAGGTACACAACGAACCTACCCACTTGGCATAGCCCGTGATCGGTTCTTACCACCAGCCTCATGCTGAGATTAAAATTAATATAAACCAAAATAATAATAATAATCATTTATTCGGATATGGTGTTACAAACAGATACTTAAACTAATGACATACCTGTCTGTAACACCATACCGAATAGGTCACAGCTCAGCGTGCTAAATCAAATCAAATCGTGCCCTTAATTAAACACACATGTAATCTCCAATGTTTTGATTTTCTAATTATTTTTCATTTCGCCCATCGAGTATTCTTTATACACGCGTCCGTACATTCAGTTTGTTTTTTGACGTCCAAAAAAATTAATGAAATGCCGAATAAATACAACTATAAAAACCTACGTCGTAATGAAAAATGTTGATTTCTCTAATCTAATGACGAGTTTCAATTCGTTCTTCTTACCTATCAGGATATGGAACGAGCTTTCTTTAGTTGCTTTTCTAAATCGATGTCAACTTGTGGGTACCTTCAAGAAATGCTTGTTGAATGTTGTTCTATGTTGATTGAATGATGTTCTAAACCTATATTACTTTCAGAATTACCCAGTTCAATATGTGGGTGTGAAACTGTTTTATATTGTAGATACATATTATTGTTCTCTAGCGATAATCACTCAATGATATGTAATTAGATCCATACTTATATTTTAAATGCGATAGACTATCAATCCTTCCGTTCGTCTGCATAGAGTTATTATACTAGAGGAGGGAAGCCAGTATAAAATGTGCCATATTATAACAAAGAGAAAGCAAATGAGGAAGTATCTATAGGTCTCTTTTTTAAGTGTGATTAGACAAAGATGAAGTATACGGGTTTCATCTTCCCTGTCATTATTTATTTTGACACTCTCACTTACAGGCCCGTCTATGGGTCTCCTACTCTAAGCATGATAACTCTATGCTCGTCCGCCCGTCGTCTGTTATGTTTCGGCTAAGTAGCTAGACAAATAGTGATTTAATTTGGCACAATTAAAGTTCATACAACGGTGATAACATATATAATAGAAAAATCCCCGTTTATCTTTCAGAAATAGGGATATAACACTTACCTCATTATTGAGGGTTAATCGCTTACGATTACCCGAACGAAGTCGTAGGTGACAACAAGTATTTATTTTATTATAGAGCTATGAAGTGAAATTAGAAGAGGAAAATAATCCTTTAGAAAAATCCAATTTTGGGCTTGGTCATGCGTTACGTCACATTGTATCGCGCTGTAAGTAAAGGAAAGACGTTTGTATGGCAGCACTCCATTTTAGTCGCGGCGTAATTGAGTTCTGTATGTAACACGTAAAACACATTTTGACTTAAACATTATGGACAGTTTAATTGTGTTTATTCGATTATTCTGGAATTGTGAAATCTTTGTTTATAAATATTATTTTATATTCATTCAACTAACCGGTCCTTTAAAATGTGGATGTGCGACCGTTTTACATTGTATGTATCAATATCGATATAATTTTCCCAAAAAATAAAACGGCCTATTGCTATCCCACTCCTGGACATAGGCCTCTTCTCTCCGTTTTTCGAGAGAGGGATTAGAGCTAAGACCCACCACCCATGCGGATTGGCAGATAACACATATTTAGAGAATTCTCTAGGGATATCTAGGTTTCCTTACGATGTTTTCCTTCATCGAAAAGCGTGTGATAAATCGTAATTATCAATTAGACACATACGTTTTAACAGAAAACTCATTAGTGCTTTCTCGGGGTTTGAATCCATGATCGTCTCTAGAGAGTCGTACGGTCTCACCGCTGGGCTATCACAGCTTATGATTTTCCCGTAGTCATATATATTTTTATCACATACTAGCTGTGCCAGCGGCTTCGCCCGCATGGAAATGAGTGTGTCACAATTTTTTTTATAGAATTCAAATTTTAAACAAAAAAGTAGTTATTGTAAGTTTACCATAAGAGATAGAGACATACTGTTGCTCTTACTGTCATTTTTCGTAGTATTTTTATAGATCTACAATTCTTTACTACATTACTTTAGCGTATCTCTGCTGGTTTATGCAGCGCACTAAAGCTCCCAGCAAGCAAGTTTTTTTACAACTGCGCGATCTCTTCAACACGATCATAATACCGATATGTAGTATTTACCTAGACCATTCGGAAGTATGGCACTATCGCTTGGTGAAAACCGTACAAAAATCCGTTCAGTAGATTTTGAGAAAATCGATTACAAACAGATAGCTTTTTGGAACTTTGTTTTATAATAATCACATATATAAAAGCCAATGCTATTTCATCGCAGATTTACAACAGTACCGCTATTTTCGGCACAAGAAACAATATTTAATATGGGATACAAGTCGAGCGCACTGGGTTCGTCTGGCCGGCGTCGAGAAGGGTGCGACTTGCGCTCAACTGCACGCGTTAGCAGCCAGACCGTCTTGTTCGGAACGAAGGCTGCGAATGTAAGTAATTATTTTAACGCCTCGTCATATGCTGCGCCGTTTCATGCGTCATTTTTACTTTATCGCGGATTATAGCAAAATAATTTTACTATTACTTTTATATATGCTGTTCGTATTAGTAATTACATTGAGAGGATTGTAGAAAATCGCGTTTTTTACAGGTTAAATATATACGGTCTAAACGAGATCACAGTCCCCGTCCAGTCTATCATGACACTTATCCTCCTTGAAGTGTTCAACCCATTCTACGTGTTCCAAATCTTCACAATAGCCGTGTGGCTTGCTGAGCCTTACTACTACTACTGTGTTGCAATCGTGATCATGTCTACTTTTGGTGTTGCCACGTCCGTTATCCAAACTAAAAAGGTAAGTTTCCGCTATTCCAAAAATTGTGGACTACTCAAATGAATAGATGATTAGATAATACGTGTTCACGGTGAAATTGTTATGGATTCAACCTTTGAACAGCCATATACATTTTTGATTAATTTCGATTTACTAGATTTGTTTTTCTAGCCGTGTGGTATCCGGCTGCATAGAATAGACCACCCTTATTTCTTACCAAGGTGTCGTAAAAGGCGACTAAGATAAGTTGACGTCAGGCGTCGTAAAATACGTAGCCAAATCATATGAGAACATGTTTGTAACATGTTGTACCGACCCCACTTAGAGTGGGATAAGGGAAGGAGAATGATGAGTATATTAGTTTTACATGTATGTATGTTTTTATGTAACGGACTTATTTTAAATCAATTTTGATCACAGTGATATTACAATGATTAATAAAAAAGGAAAGTAATAGATATTGTACTTTAAAATATCTATGAAAGCAAATGCTTTCTAAAAGTAATTTTTTTGTATTCTGTAACGGATTTCTTACAGTACTTACCTTTGTACAGTGTAAATTTACCTTTAACCATTTATTCATATGTTTTTCTTTTGCTCAAAAAATATTAAATAAATAAGAATTATTTTTTCACTTTCTAGTTCGATATGCTATAGTAGGGTTTTTCCTAAAATCAAATTTTGTTTTAAATTACAGATAATTCATGAATTTATGAACAATATGAAATAGTACCCTAAGCTACCATATAGTGGTGTACGAAAGTTTATACATGTAGTTTTTTTAAACTCTATTTAGATAATTTAAAGAATAAGGCGTTACTTTGCGTATTTACTTTTGCGATCCATAATACTAAAGTATTATGGATCTGAAGTAAACTTTATGCGTCTAATTGATAATTGCAATTTATCGCACGCTTTTCGGTGAAGGAAAATATCGTGAGGAAACCTGCATATCTCTATAGAATTAGGGATATATGTAACCTACTAATCCGCATTGGAGCAGCGTGGTAAGTCTTAGCTCCCACCCTTCTGTCCAAAAATGGAGAGAGTAGACCTATACCCAGCATTGGGATTGTAACAGACCGTTACATTAAATTTAAATACATAATTCTCACCTACTTCCACATTTCTATTGGCTTTATTTTATATTGGAGAATACTATGCGTTTACATCACCAAAGGCATTTTATAATCAAAGGACGTTTGCATTTTATGCACCTCTGCGTTAGAGTGGTTGGATACATGAGAAAAATGTATCCAACCACGTGTAATCCAACATGTGTAAAATATAGCTCCAACCCTTCTGTCCAAAAATGGAGAGAGTAGCCATAGGCCTACTTTCCATTACATCATCATACATCTAAATACATAATTCTCACCTTCTTCCACACTTCTATTGGCTTTATTTTATATTGGAGAATACTATGCGTTTACATCACCAAAGGTATTTTATAATCAAAGGACGTTTGCATTTTATGCACCTCTGCGTTAGAGTGGTTGGATACATGAGAAAAATGTATCCAACCACGTGTAATCCAACATGTGTAAAATATAGCTCCAACCCTTCTGTCCAAAAATGGAGAGAGTAGCCATAGGCCTACTTTCCATTACATCTTCATACATCTAAATACATAATTCTCACCTTGTTCCACACTTCTATTGGCTTTATTTTATATCGGAGAATACTATGCGTTTACATCACCAAAGGTATTTTATAAACAAAGGACGTTTGCATTTTATGCACCTCTGCGTTGGAGTGGTTGGATACATGAGAAAAAGGTATTCAACCACGTGTAATCCAACATGTGTAAAATTTAATAGAATCAAGAGAGTCTACGAGCGACTGTGGAGGCGCATGACTCTGTAGAGCTGTGGGGAGGTCGCAGAGTCGATAGCCGGGCGCTCTGTCCAGGCGACGTGCTGGTGCTGCCCGCGCACGGCTGCACCATGCTGTGCGACGCGGCCCTCCTCACTGGCTCGGCTATACTCAACGAGAGCATGCTTACTGGTGACTATATCCCGACTAGCTTCAAACCCATACAAACACAAGTCATAAACATAGTCACAAACAGCTTACGATACCTGCGTCGCTCAGCTTACTCAGCAGAGTAAGCAACTCATTTGTTGGTCTCGCTATTCACTTCTATAATAAAATTCCTCAATCCATTCTAGACCAGTGTACAGAAAGATTTCAGTCAAGTGTAATAAATATACTTATACGTAAGGCATATTACAAAATTGAAGATTATTTGTATGATAAGAAAGCCTGGATTTGAAAATCCTTTCAGCTTCATACAAGACAGCGGTCTAATAATGTATAATTGATATTTAAAAGATTGACCGCCGAGTTTCTTGCTGGTTCTTCTCGGTAAGAGCAACATTCCGAACAAGTTGTAGTCTCATTAATCATATTGATGCTTGACGATTCAAAAGTGTCTGAAATGGTTTATTTGAATAAAGATTATTTTGATTTGATTTGTTTTGACATACGGGGCTCTTGTTCATGAGCTCTTTATGCGGCCTTACTTCGATAACGCTGTCGATCACGGGCTCATCCGATAAAATAAGCGTGAGTATAGCCGGTCTCTAAACATGAATTATGAATACCACTCAAGATAGTTTAAATTCAAAACAATTAGGTGAATACATTTCTAGGAAGTGATACACGAACGTTTAAATAATATGTGAATGACGTTGATACACATACTGCTTCCGTCTTATGTTCCTTCATATGCTATTTTTATCACCAGGAGAATCAGTACCGGTGACAAAGACTGCATTGCAGCGTGTTGATAAAGAGTTCAATTTGAAGGAACATAGCTCCAGCGTGTTGTTCTGTGGCACAAAAGTTATACAGACCCGTTACTATAGCAATGAACCTGTTAAGTGAGTATTTGAAAGTAATCCCCCCAATATCTCTTTCTGTGGCTCTATATTGGCAATAGTTGTGTATAAGACTACCATCAATAGGTCTAGCAAATCATCCTATCCCATTTTATAGGTTTCCCACTATATCTAAATCCTTATTTCTAGATTAAGATAAGATAAGAACCACAATTTGAAATGATGGAAATAGGTCCAATTAATAACTTTTTATCCGTTAACTACCACTCAAATATGGCTCATTATGTCAATCTAGAATCAGATAAAAGATTTATAATCTGTACAATCATTTATTTATCTTTTGATAGCTAAAGAAGTCATATGCAAATTGCACGTCTGACTCGATTTCTAAAAATAATCGATTTTATTTACTTAGAAGTTTTATTCGATTTATCCCTATTCCCTTTTTTTCCTAGACGTTTTGTATTATTATATAGAAATGAACAGATGTTTCAATGACTATATTGTAGATATTAGAATATATATGTATGTACTTACATTTATCACATTACGTAAAAAAACTACGAAACAATAAAAAAAGTATTAAATATTTATTAATAATACTCTCATAAGTCACAGCCAATATTCTTTGCCAACAAAGAAATACCCATTTCGTATCAATTAACACTATTAAAAAAAGCAAAAGTGCCCATTAATCATGGATTTATTTTACTGTGTTTTGTTATATTTATAATAATTACGGGACTTCATAAACGTGTATAAATCAAAAGTTAAATAAATGGTTGGAAATACTATAGTTAAAGTGAGGATATGAATTTCTGACATGTAATTATCGTTGTTTTTTGAATTGGAACTGATATTCTTAGGTAATTGTCTTTGTTGTTAGAATCATACAGGTATAATCTACGATAGTAAATATATGAATATAAGTATTACATAAGAAATTAAGAAAAATATTTTAGGGCAGTAGTTCTCCGCACGGGCTATAATACAAGCAAAGGTGAATTGGTTCGTAGCATTCTTTACCCAGTGCCTGCTGACTTCAAATTTGACAGGGACTCATACAAATTTATATTTATACTGGCTTGCATTGCACTCATAGGACTAGGATACACTGTTGCTTTGAAAGTAAGTATTTATCTTTAAAATTATCACTTAACAATTTTTTATCCGCGACTTCGTCCGCATCGACCGTAGCCCTGAAATAAACAGTAGCTTCTGTCACTCTCAAACCGTGCAAATAACCCCATTACAAAAAAACAGATCAATCCGCGGGTTGAAATGTAATTCCTATTGTACTGATTCCGCTTAACATCAACTTTGGGTTTCTTCATGGTATTACCGCTATTTAGCAATGATATATCATTTGCACTGAAAAATATTCTAACAAAACAGTAAAAAAAGTTGCAACACCTCTTTCCGTTACCCTCAGCATCTTTCGCTATATCTGTTAATGTGAGACTCCATTTGGTCTCCCGAGTTATTTTAAAAATACTAAGATTAAGATCAAGATTTTGAAGCCCGCAAATCGGGCAAGTCGGTGTGATGATAACGGAATGCTATAAGTCTTGCTTTACGCTGTGAGGATTTAAATTCTGAATGATAATGGCGATATGCACTCAATTGCTCTTTATATTGATTGAAAGTCTCTGATTTTTCGGGATTTCAGCGAGATTTATCGTTTATTCGGGAGCATAGTTTATTTATTTTAGCAAATAACACATATTACTTTCATTTATTACACATTGTAAGAACTAAGTAAAATTAAACCAGTAAACGGAAACCACAATATATAAAAACTTTCTAAAAATTCTCTACGTTATATACAACCTCAACAGTACAGTATTGTATTACACAGGTTGAGGATTATAAATTTGACTTGACTTTGACACATTGTGAATAAGAAATCTTTATATCGCCCTATCCGAAGAACACAAGTCACATTTCCTATGCATATTATTACTCCTATGGGAGATGTGACTTTGTTCTTCGGATAGGGCGATATAGTTATAATAGATGACGCTTCTCAATGTCATCGTTTTCCTGTTGAATTAACAGGATTTCTAAAGCCTAATATGTTACCTCGGTATATAAGCATAAATTTTGTCAAATTTCATTGATATTCGTATAGCGAATTCGCCGTGAAAACCTAACAGACATACTTTCGCATTTATAAAATAAGTAGGGCAACATCCTTACTACAGAGATCCGTAATAAAAAAAGAATGCTATTTTTACAGGCCTACAGAGAGCTCACTGTTGGCGATATAGTTATCAAAGCGTTGGATATAATAACGATAGTGGTTCCCCCGGCTTTGCCTGCTGCTATGACTGTGGGCAAATTATACGCAGTGTCGAGGTTGAAACGCGCTCGCATATCGTGTCTTAATTCCAGGGCGGTGAATGTTAGCGGCTCGTTGGATTGTATTTGCTTTGATAAGGTAATGAATTAATGATCAGATAAATGTCTCAAGTTCAAGCTTGTTGCACGTGTTCAGAGGTAATAAATGGTGGGGTTGAACCGATTACTATATAATCATGCTTGTTTGAATAATGCTTCGCTTTACGATTTTGTCGTGGAATCTATCTCCTGATGATGCTTCGGTTGCGGGGCGAAACGATTGTTGTGTGTGTGATAGTGAACGTGTGTAGTGCTTGTGTATTGTGGTGGCAGTGGTAGAGGTTTGTGCATGTGTTTGTACGAATGCTGCGTGTAAAATGAAAAACCGGATAGTCCACTATGGCCACATTTAGCACTATATAAATATAATTTCTATTTACTGTATCGCGGATTATAGCAAAATAATTTTTATTATGACTTTTCATAAGGTAACTTACTATTTTGAATACCATCATGGTAGATGATTTTTAGACTTACTTATAACGGCCGTATAAGGAAAATATAGAGTCAAAGTTTAATGCCAATTCTTGGTATTATAAGTAGGTATTAAATCCTAAAATTCTCATACACAAAGAATCCTTTTGTTTGTAATCCCTTTATTGCACAAAATTACATTAATATAAAAATGCCAAAAAAAAACAAAATAATGTGCAAGGGCGGGCTTATTCCAAAATCGTTGTATATATTGGATTAAATACTTTACTACGGATTGTCTGTAGGAAATAAACCTACTGCAAAACAAAAGTTTTATCTCAATCCAATTGAAATCAATGGCTTATTTATATTGACTTTCGGTTTATCATATCGACATCGATTTTATTGATTCAAATCCAGTATTTCATGTTATCAAAGCTCAGGGACCCGTGTCGGTACAGGACGGATGGACAACTCATGTTATGGACTATTCCACCTATTTCCATGGGAAAATAAGTTGGGACATGGGTTTCACTGCTGTCCCGATATTGTCACCTGCTTCACCCAACTTATAGCTTTAACAAACCTAATAATACCCTTGAAGGGGATATTTGTTAGACCTTCGACCCAATTTCGTCCTTATCTAATGTCCCCATATTATCAGCGAGTACATGGGGCACTCAGCCATAAGGTTTGTTCCTCTCTGCACTCTGAGCAAAGTATCAATAACAAGCGGCTTTCAATAAATTTTTAGTAGGTTAACAATTTTCCTGTATGATTTATCATACACTGACTTCGCCCGCGTGGAAATCAGCGTGTCACAAATTTATTCAAAAATTCAAATTTTAAACATAAAATTAGGTATTCTGAGTTAACCATAAGAGATAGAGACATACTATCACGGACTTTTTTGTAGCCGTTTTATAGATCTACAATTCTCTAGTATATTACTTTAGCGTATCTCTGCTGGTTTACGCAGCGCACGCGACTAAGGCTTCCAGCAAGCGAGTTTTTTTAACAACTGCGCGATCTCTTTAACACAATTTACATAATATCGATATGTATTATTTACCTAAACCATCCGGAAGTATTGCACAATCTTTAGGTGACAACCGTACAAGGATCCGTTCAGTAGATTTTGAGAAAATCGATTACATACAGACAGACAGCTTTTTGCGACTTTGTTTTATAATAAGTATAGATAGATTAGGTAATCCTACAGCGTAATAAAGTTCTTATTCAATACATATTCAATATTAATTTATTCTATTAAAGCCGTGAAGCTGTGAATTCGATTGAAACCGTTGAAACATACTAGTATAAAGTAAAACGAGTACGACCCCCAAAAAAATCTACAATGTCGACCGCTTTACGTGGTGTTTACCACGTAAAGCGGTCAACAATGGGCGTTGCCAGCTACAACAAATTTGAGGCTTTTTAGGGCCAGATATCACGGTGTATCGATCGTGCGATACTTTGCGAAACGTCCAGGTATACACATAACGCGTCCGGTCTTTATTAATGATCTGGTATAAAATGCAACCGGTTAAGATGATACAGATGGGAAAGTGTAGGACCCGTTTGAAAACGGTAAAATATGCTAGCGAGACTGGTCAATAAATTAAGCAATATAACGCTATTTTTACTCTTGGCTCCAGTACTAGTTACATTTCTCCATGTATTCTTTAGACAGGAACCCTCACAGAGGATGGTCTTGACATGTGGGGGGTGGTAGCTGTGAGCACTGCCACCTCACCTCCACTATTAGGCAGACCTCAGAGAGACCCCCGACAACTTAATGATCTCCACGATTTGAAGATCGGCATGGCTTCCTGTCACAGTTTGACCTTGCTCAACGGAGAGTTAGCCGGCGACCCATTGGATTTAAAGGTAACTTTTTAAATGTACTAGCGAACTCTCGGTCTGCGAAATGACCTTTTACATGTAATCCTTTACAAAAGTCAGCCATCCCTTTTTCGGCTTCCCTCTAATCACATACCCCTCCACATTAATATTTAACATTTGTTTGGTTAAATTCTTTTCATTCTTCCTAATAGTATCTCCTTATAGCTTGCATATTATCTATACTTATTGTGGCACACAGTATTATGCTGAAGGCCTTTTCTGCACTGTGCTACATACATTAAAATCAAGTTTAGTTTCTAGATATATATAAATATATATATGAATATGTGTGTGTGGTATGTATCACATTTGCAGAATAAACGATTTTCATTTTTCATTTTTTACTTAAGTAATTTTCTCTTACCATTTCACTACTGTGTACCCGAGGCGGCGATATACGTACGCTTGTAAAGTAAACAAATCAATCGAGAATGTTCTATTTCACAATTAATCCCCAGTTGCTCAATAAATCCCCAGTCCAAAAAGCACACTTTTCAGTGCAGCCATAAATAGTATACGTTTAAGTTTGTATATGCGATGTAAATATTCACCATATAAATTAGGCAATCCTAATGTCTATTATGATTAAACATATAAAAGGATGTAGTCGACTTATCTACATATTCACGCCTGGAATGGATTTACGGTATAGAGTTTGTAAACAACAGAAAGAACCAGAGTAATAACATCAAGTGAATTGGAACTCTGTGTTTTTGCACGTACGTAATAATATTTTCGTTTTTGCTGTAGATGTTCGAATCAACTGGCTGGAAGTTGGAGGAGCCCGATGTACCCGAGCGGGCGCACTACGAAATGTTGACACCCACTATTGTTAAACCAAAGGGTGCTGCTAATATCAATGTTGACGACTTGCATGTGAGTTTTTGCCTATAAAATCAAATATTACGCTCAATCCGAAGAACAAAGTCACATCTCCCATATATAAGCATAGGGAATGTGACTTTGTTCTTTGAATAGGGCAATTTCATCACATCATTAATTACAATTCGGTTTTATAACATATAAAGTCGTAGAGTCTATCTCCTGATGATGCTTCGGTTGCGGGACGAAACGATTGTTGAGTTTGTGATAGTGAACGTGTGTAGTGCTTGTGTATTGTGGTGGCAGTGTGGAGGCTTGTGCATGTGTTTTTACGAATCCTGCATGTAACGGGTATGAAAAAACTAATAGTCCACTATACATTTAGCACGATATATATTTTCTATTTACTGTATCGTGGATTATAGCAAAATAATTTTATTATTACTTTTGTATTATGGATCTCCGCAAAGTAACGCCTAATTCTATAAATTATATAAAGTGCCAATTAAGATTAACTTTATTAAATCTAATTTGGATTTAGACTTGAAAATGTGCTTGCAAAATCTTACTTGAATAAAGATTATTCCGATTAATTTCGTTGATCGTTTTTCTTTAATTTATTCTTTCATTTTTTATAAGTTTTATTTAAATTAATTAATTAATTGTATTTATTTTCTACAGATGCCGTTAGAAGTAGGTATAGTCGCACAATATCAGTTTGTATCGACGCTCCAACGGTCATCGGTGGCCGTTCGACTACTAGGTGAAGACGTCGTACGAATTTATTGTAAGGGTGCACCAGAGATGCTGTGTACTCTCTGTAGACCAAGTACAGGTAAGAATAGGAATAATATCAATATATCCGGCCTGAAGGACCATTATTATCCAAACGGTGTTTGGTATCAGAACTGCGAAAATGTTAAAATCTGTCTAGCATTTTACTTAACTTAATTATTTTCGCAGAAAAAAAGCTCCTCTTTTTCTCGAAATATAAATAAGATTTATTTATTTATTTATTTATTATTTATTATTATTGGGAAACATACAGCTTAAGATAATACATGCTTACATGAATCTACAATAGTTATACAGATGCCAATTATAAGATTTCTATTAACGTTAGACAGTTACAAAACTGTTCTATATAGAATAGAATAGAAAAAAACTTTATTTGCTCCCATATCACGATACAAATGCAAAATACAAGTATGTAAACTTACTATAAAAGTAAAAAAATAATAAATAAAAAAATGAATGCTTGGCTGTTTCTATTTCTTAGTCACTATTAAAATTATTAAAAGTAAAAGAAAAGTATATTAACGTAATAACTTAGTGTCGTGTCCCCAATAACTACTCGCTATCTTACGCTTTACTATAAGCAACTAGTATTGAAATGATCAAGTTAAAAAAAGTTGTGTTGTGGTAAATTGCAATAAAGCGTTGCGCCTACAATACTCGTGAACCCTAAAAAGACCCATAAATTGAAAGAGCAAGAAAACACTAGCATTTTAAATAGTTCTTAGCGTGATGTCATAGATAGCATTGATATAAGAATTACGATGTTTCTAAATCAATTAAGCCTAATTTTGCATTCGGTCAGTTTAATGCTAAGCTTGCGATATGATAATTTCAGTGCCCACAAATCTCAACGAAGTGTTAAGTTCGTACGCAGAAAAGGGCTATCGAGTTATTGCGATGTCGACAAGAATTATGGAAATAACTTTCAAACAATTACAGAAGATGAAAAGGGAAAAGGTATGTATTTATTTTCTGTTATACAAAGTGGCAACCTTTATGAGACATCGTAAATTTTTAATAATATGATAAAAGTAGACAATTTAATAGAGTAGACTCTTTTGAACTCAATTTTGATTCACTTTGAACGGACAGTTCTAATTTAAACTATATAGTTTAAAGAAGATGTTTAACAACTCGTAAAGAGTACTTATTACGAGTAACAACCGGTGACAATACGATATTATGATCATTTAACCCAGTTTTTAACAATCCATCGCAAAAATAGTGGACAATTTTAACTTTAAAAAAACTTAAGAACAAGCTCACAAAAGCTTTTAAACACCTCGAACTAAGAAATTAAAAAATATTTTTTATTAAATATAGGTGTAAATAGAACTATGAAGGAGAAAAACATATATATAAAAGATGGTACTATATAAAGATGGTATAATATGTTTCATTCATCATTCTTATTTCACCTACATATATTAAGAATTATTTTAGTTGATGTGCTATGAAAAATAAATAAAATGCTTATTTATTTGTTTTAGTTTTTATTGATGGTCATCATGCTATAATAAAATGTGGCAAATACTATCAATAAATGCTTTGAAACAAATAAATAATAATATTTAATGTAACGTGTCGTAATCTGCCTATTAAAAGAACCTTCTGTGACATATTTAAATTTAGTTAAATACTTAAGTAATTTGAGTTTAGATTTTTATATGTTTTTTTTTACCTGTATGTATTTATTTAACAGACTCCTTACAACTCAATTTTGACCCACTTTGAGCGGAGAGATTAAATTCAAAATTTATAGACTTACTTGTGGAGTGTAAAGGCACTGTGACAAATTGATCTTCCCCATATCCTCGGTACCATTGTAGGCATTAACTCTTACCTATATTCGTATCTTAGGTGGAATGCGAGTTGGAATTCCTCGGTCTGGTTATAATGGAGAACCGTCTAAAAGCAGCTACAACTGGTATCATTCAAGAGCTGAAGGAGGCCAACATTCACGTGGTCATGATTACTGGTGAGTTGTTGTCTTTAATTCTGATTTGAATATCTTGTTTAACATACATATACCATTATTATAAACGTTTTGTACTATTACCATTTAGTGGACTACTATGATCAACAAAACAAAGAATTTTGAAATTTGATTTTAGAGCAAACGGACATACCCAGGACTTAAAATTTGACTTTAGTTTTAAACATATAACTTTATATAACATTATATAAGTTGTTATTTTTTTCTAGAAAATTTCAATGATTAACATAGTATTAATTTGCAGTAGTTTTTTTGCTGACATTGGCACATTAGTTATTAGAAGTTAGCATTCCATACTACTATTCGTAGTAAGAGCTCATAGAATTTTCCGAGCAGGTGATAGAATTACTCTGAAAATTAAATTCTAAATTATTATAGGCTGATCCTTTTTAAAACTTGTTTGGCCTATTCAATATGTTGTAACCGAATGTCAGAAACCTTTAGTTCTATCATTTGTGTACTCTTGCAATATATTCCTACCCACACAAAATTTATCATCATATATATCATATATCCTGCCCTTATCCCACTCTAAACGTGGTCTAGTCTTATTCATCAACTGTAGTGCTATGTCTCTCCATAGAGACCTCGACGTCCCTACCATTACTCACCTCTTTAAACGTTTCTCGAAACCTTACTTCGAGAAATCTGAGGTACACCCGAACCCCCTTATTTCAGTTGCTTCCACCTACATCCCAGTTAGGTCTGACCACCGAAAATATAGGCGTCCAAAAAGAGTCCTATATGACCCTGACAATCAAATTACGATTGCAAACACAGAAACACGTAATACACACACACAGCGTCTTCGCCGGCGAAGACGAGGTTCCAGTTCCCTGATGTCGGTCGGTCGTGGCTTCTCCCCATCCTTCCGACGTCGCGAAGTCATACCATGTGCTATGTCATACAACCCACAATCCAACCATTTCTTTTTTGTTAGTTACAAATCCATCCACATTTAAAGAAAAGATTTAGAATAGAGATTCAATCTGTAGGTGACAACATCCATACGGCAGTGAGCGTTGCTAAGGAGTGCGGGATTCTTGCGAGTGGCGAGAGGGTCGTTCATATGAACGTAGAGTACGACTCGGGACTGCCTCATCTCTACTGCGAGAGTACGACGCAAGGGGTGAGATTACCTACCTGATGTGACGAATTTGGGTTTCGACTATAAATATTTACGCGCTAGGGCCTTTAAACCTCTGAGAGGTTATGTCAGACCCATCATAACCTAATTAAAGTCGTATTACATAATAATCATGTCGAGACTTCTATATAACAGTTTGGCTTGATCGGAGGTTGTTGCTCCTTTCAACTCAATTTTGACCTACTTTGAGCAGACAGATTTAATTCAAACTTTGTGGACTTACCAAGAACCGGTGACAGTACAATAAATAAATTAATAATTAATAATAATTGAACTTGACACGCACTAAACACAAAAAAGTGGAAAATAAATATAGTTAAAAATTACCATCTTGTGCTTAGCTACTTTTTTTTTCGTTTTTTTAACTTTTTAAATCGATGTGCTAGAAGTGCGTTTGTCGTCTGTGCGTTTTTTTACTGCATGAGTAGATCCACAAAGTAGATATCCTGCTTCTTCTCAGTAAGAACAACACTGAACCAGTGGGCCCTTCATTAATCTTATCAATCTTTGGCGATTCAAAAGTACCCGAAAAAGCTTATTTAAGTAAAGTTTTTTTGATTTGATTCAATATTTACATGTAAACTACACGTATGCCATTATTGCGTATGTATCTGGGGCTCTAGTTACATTTTTATTGATTGATTTGATTCTATTCTCTACTGGCCCATTGGTGGGTAGCGACCACTGCCTTCAGTTCCGCGGGTCGCGGGTTCGATTCCCACCGAGGGTCAACATTTTCTTTAAACAATTTGTTGGATCTTCTAGCCTGAATGTATATTTGTATAAGTATGTATTTAAAATTATATATGTATATATTTACCAGTTGTCTGTCAGCCACAAGTATTAAGTTGCTTACTTTTGGGACGGACGACCGTGTCTGTAAGTGGCATATATTTATTATTACTATTCGTTATTATTATTATATTCGTTCAAAATGGGCCATTTTGCCACCATTAGGTCAGTGTTGGAGGTAGGGTGTCTTTCGAGAGGGAATGGCGCAGCATTGACAGCGGACATGGCTCGTGGCGATCCACCTCGGACCCCCCGGTGGACGTGGAATCCGCTTTCGAAGGACCTCGGTATAAGATCGTGATGACCGGAGACACTTGGAAGGTAAGAAAACCTGATAACATTATTTTTAACTGGTACTCGTTTGATTAGATTTTAATTTAATGACTTCTTTTCGACTTTAGAAACATGATAACAATGATACCATGAAAGCAATAAGTTTATGACTTTTAATTTAAAATTTAGACATTTTGAAATTAAATAATAGTTTTTTTTGTAGGTTATATGTAAGGTAACGGCCTGTTACTATGCCCACTGCTGGGCTAAGGCCTCTCCCTTATTGGAGAGAAGTATTGGAATTAAGACGCCACGCTGCTCCAATGCGGATTGGTAGGTTACACATATCCCTAGAATACTCTAGAGATATGCAGGTTTCATCACGATGTTTTCCTTCACCGAAAAGCGTGTGATAAATTGCAATTATCAATTAGATACAAGTTTTAATAGAAAAACTCATTGGTGCCTGCCGGGGTTTGAACCCATGATTTTCTCTAGAGAGTCACACGGTCTCACCGCAGGGCTATCACAGCTCTAGGTTATGTGTAAAGTAATTTATAGAAGTAAGCTTTACTTTGATACGTTTGTTACATTTTGCTATAAACCTCGTTTAAGAACTCGGACTATGGAAAAATAACACTTTATTACTATTTTATGTATAAAGTTATTGGGACAACTGTTTATAAATGTAAAAAAAATCTACAAATTGAATGAAGTATATGTACTTATAACCAATAATATTTTTCTAACTTGAAAAGCCCATTAAAAAAGTTAGGGTCTACTATTGAATATAGATGTAATAGCCCAGCGGTTAGACCGTGCGACTATCTCGAGAGAGTTGTGTGTTCAAACCCCGGTTAGGCATCAATGAGTTTCTCTGTTAGAACTTGTATCCAATTGATAATTGTAGTTTATAACATGCTTTTCGATGAAGGTAAACATTGTGAGGAAACCTGCATATCTCTAAAGAATTATGTGGATTTGTGTAACCTAACAATCCGCATTTGAGCATAGTGTAGGTTCTTTGCTCCAAGTTTTCCCTCAAAAAACGGCGAGACGAGGTATATGCCCAGCAGTGGATATTTAACGGGTAACTTTGCTTTTCACTATAGAATAAAACTTCTTCTAGATCAGTGTACAGAAAGATTTCAATCAAGTGTAAAAAATATGCTTATACGTAAAGCATATTACAAAATTGAAGATTATTTGGATGATAAGAAAGCCTGGATTTGAAAATCCTTTCAGCTTCATACAAGACAGTGGTTTAATAATGTATAATTGATATTTAAAAGATTGACCGCCGAGTTTCTTGCTGGTTCTTCTCGGTAAGAGCAACATTCCCAACCAGTTGTAGCTTCATTAATCATTGATGCTTGACGATTGAAAAGTGCCTGAAATGGTTTATTTGAATAAAGATTATTTTGATTTGATTTGATTTGATTGCAATTACAGGCGCTTCGTGACCAATACCCGAGTGCGGTAGGGCGAGTGATAGAACGTGGTGCAGTATTCGCTCGCATGTCTCCAGACCAGAAACAGCAATTGGTGCTTGAGTATCAAGCACTCGGTTACTACGTCGGTAAATATAATTTTGACCCATTCACCTCTAGGCCGATCTCTAAAGATAAAATGTATGGATGATAAAAGTATCCCAATTGGCCTATAAAGTGCTATAATCTCATAGTGGTTACCACTGCATATACTAAAACTGCACATCTCTTTTGTGAACCAAATCCAAAAGCATCTGTCCAGTGCTGCTCTTCTTATTTGAATTTATATAAAACAAATCTAATTTCTTATTACTTGGAGACACGATTAAATTTGGGTAAAAAATCTTTTAATATCAAAATCCTTCAGATCCCGAAGAAGGAAGCCTCCTACCGTTTGCGCATGTTAATAATAGCGAGATTTGGACGCTGATCGCGTTAAAATAACGTAAAATGACCATCCTGTCTGCTGACTAGACAACTCTTTACAACTCTTTATAGCTTGGCGGCAAAAAGATCGTCAGGAGTTTGCTGATTGAATTGAATTTAAGCGCCCGCTGATAATTTGTCGTAGAAATCCCTTAAAGTGTTCGTTACACGTTAGCGTGGACGAAACGTTACGAAGGTACAACACAATAATCATAATAAAAACAATATGAACATAAAGTACCAGCCTGTTACAATCCCACTGCTGGGAATAGGCCTCTTCTCTCCGTTTCTGGAGAGAAGGGTTGGAGCTAAGACCTACCACGCTGCTCCAATGCGGATTGGTAGGTTACACATATCAACAGAGTTCTCTAGAGATATGCAGGTTTCCTCACGATGTTTTCCTTCACCGAAAAGCGTGTGATAAATTGCAATTATCAATTAGACACATGAGTTTTAATAGAAAAACTCATTGGTGCCTGACCGGGTTTGAACTCGTGTTCCCCTCGAAAGAGTCGCACGGTCTCACCGCTGGGCTATCACAGCTTATAAAAATATATGAACATACCCTAAACTAATATAAAAAAAACTTATAGACTATATATTAGAACGAAACAGCCGGCCAGTTCGGTTTCGTAGAGCGCTGTCACTGTCACTCAGTACGTGACGTTTCACACGGGTTCGTCCGTCTGTGCGACAGAGACAATGCTCTATAAGCAAAAGCTAGCTGATTCTCTCTCGAAGCCTCGATGTGCAGTATTTATTGCCGGGTACCGTAGATAAGTCTTAAGCCCACTTACTGGCAACCCAGTAACGCAAACCTAAAAAAATAGCGGAGTAGTAGATATTTATTTATTTTTTCTTTGCCCTTGTTAGATGTAAATTTTTATTATATTAAATATTCAATATCATAGGTTGCCATGTGGTATCCGGCTGCATAGAGTAGACCACCCTCATTTCTTAACGAGGTGTCGTAAAAGCCGACTAAGGCAAGTTGACGTCAGGCAGGCGGCCGGTCGTAAAATACGAAGCCAAATCATGTGATAACATGTTTGTAACATGTTGTGCCGACCCCTCTTAGAGTGGGATAAGGGCAGGAGAATGATGATTCAATATCATAGGTATAGGCTATAAGTTTTTTTATTTTAGTTTAGGGTATGTTAATATTGTTTTTATTCTTATTGTGCTGTGTTTTATATTAGTAAATTTATGTAAGTATGCATTAGGGTAGTCTGAACTTGAAAATCAGCGTTGCAGTAGTTTACATTACATACTGCAACTCATTGTTGCTGCCCTTTGACCACGTTGTTTGTGTGTGTTATTATTACTTTGGTACACTTTTTCTTAAGTGGTCAATAGAACTTGATTTATTTATCTTAAATTATATCAATCTTTGTTCAATCAAGAGCAATTATAGATTCAATCATGCGTTATAAATATCCCAAAACGTATTGTATGTGACATATCGACTGTGAACCGGCAATATGTCCTATCTCAATTTTAAGGCAAATCACTTTTTAACATTGGGTACTACTGCCCATCATTTACCGTATCAACATGTATTATCTACTAGAAAATTTGTATATAAATAAACATATTTCAAGTCAACTGGCTTTTTATAACATAAAAATTAATCCGAATTTAATAATAATCACGTTTTTTCGTCTTCCTGAAAAGTTGTCAAAAATAAGATAGGACAATTTGCCAGTTCGCAGTCGATATGTCACATACAATACGTTTTGGGAAATTTATAACGCATGATTGAATCTATAATTACTCTTGATTGAATAGTGATTGATACAATTTAAGATAAATCAAATAAATAAATAAATAAATCTAGTTCTATCGACAACTTAAGAAAAAGTGTACAAAAGTAATAATAACACACAAACAACGTGTTCAAAGGGCAGCCACGTCAACAATGAGTTGCAGTATGTAATGTAAAATACTGCAACACTGATTTTCAGGTGATTTTCAGGTGATTTTCAGTTCACAGTCGATATATCGACTGTGAACTGGCAAATTATCCTATCTTATTTTTGACAACTTTTCAGGAAGAAGAAGAAACGTGATTATTAATACATTCGCAATCATTTTTATGTAATAGAAAAACAGGTAATTTTAAATTTGTTTATTTATTTTGTTGTTGATACGGTAAATGATGGGCAGTAGTACCTAATGCCGTTAAAAAGTGATTTGCCTTAAAATTGAGATAGGATGTATTGCCGGTTCACAGTCGATATGTTTCTAGGTATGTGTGGCGACGGAGCCAACGATTGTGGCGCGCTCCGGGCGGCGCACACGGGCATTTCCCTCTCTGAACTCGAGAGCAGCGTCGCGGCGCCCTTCACTTCCACACAGCCCGACATTGTATGCGTGGCGCGTGTGTTGCGCGAAGGCCGAGCCGCCCTCTCCACCAGCTTCGGCGTCTTCAAGTTCATGATAGCGTACTCCCTCACCGAGTTCTTCTCCGTCGCCTTCCTCTACTACTTCGACTCGAACCTCACCGACTTCCAGTTCCTGTACATCGACGTCGTCCTCATCGTGAACTTCGCCTTCTTCTTCGGCATGACCGAAGCGCACACGGGTAAGCTCTGCAAGATTCCCCCTCTGACGTCACTATTAGGTATCGTCCCACTTGTCTCTCTAACGGTCCAGATGCTTTTGATCGCACTCTTCCAATACTTGACGTATTTGTGTTTGACTTATTTCCCGTGGTACGTGCGGCATACGTACGAGGGAGCCGAGGCGAACGAGTGTTGGGAGAACTACGCTATTTTTACCATATCAATGTTCCAATACGTAATAATGGTGATCGTTTTCAGCCACGGCTCCCCTTATAGGAGATCGGTGATCACGAACAAACATTTGATGATAAGTATGGCACTAATGACAGCTATTAGCATTTATATAACGGTTCTTCCGGCGGAATGGTTGGCTTCTTTCCTCCAGTTGAAAATGCCGGAAGATAGTCTTATGTCGTACATTGTACTCGCGATGGCTTGTTTCAATTTCGTTATAGCGTTATTCTTCGAGAGGGTAGTCGTTGAGTACTTGATGGAAGGCAAGCAGATGATTCCGAGATGTTTGAAGGAGAAGTGTGTGAGGAAAACGCCGCATTTGCTGATAAAACGGCAACTGACGGATACGGATTATCTAAACTGTGATAGCGTCGTTAGATACAACAAGGAGATAAAGAGCTCCGGAATAAATTTCGACGCGGATTAAGGTCAATTATGTGGGGTAGTAATCTTTAAGATTCTAAGTTTACTGTAAGCGCCTTTTACAATAGTCTTTGGATGTTTTGTATTCATCACGATATTAGATTTAATGTTATATTTATTTACCAAAAGGGTATTTGACATGCAAGTTTTTACGACACTGTACATTGTTGGTAAATTAAGAAAAAATCTTTTTAAAATAATATTTATCCAACGGTCTAAAGTATGGTTCTTCTATACTATGAACGTATTACTGCATTTTTGATGTTATAATTTATATATGTTATGGGTAACTAAGTTATCTAGCTCTAAAATATTTGTAACTACAAGCGTATTTATTATTATATTATAAGAATTTATTTTCGAAATACATTTTGATATTTCATATTATATATATACAAGTATATATTTTTTATTAACTGTAATAATTTTTGTCACAGTTATTCTATATTTGTGAATTTAATTACATATTGTAATTTTATTTCGTTTTTAAAGCGAGATAGCGTAACTAAATCAGTATTCATATATGATTTCAAAGAATTTTTATGAAATCATAAACGCTATACATTTTTGTAATCGGAACTGATGTTACATTTTAATAAAGGAAAATTTTTATCAAAATTCTAGTATATTTAGTTACCGTAAAAATAAAATTGAGTTAAATTAGTCTAAGGCACCTGTTTTTTCCGAATAGGCGATTATTTATTTTTATATTGTTCTTTCTATTATATTTTATATTTAATACATTCCAATGTAATAAATGGTGCTGTGTAAGTATTTAATGAAATTACTAGATCAATTAAAGTTGATTGTATGTACGTTATATAGATGTCACTTAATTGTGATAGACGTTCGTTGCAGATTAGCTGCAATCTAGTTGCAAGTTTTTTATTCAGCAGTATTAAAAATCATTTGCGTGTATAACACGATTGCGTTGATGAACCAAATCATACTCACATGCTATCAAAGTTAAAGATCGCGTAGTATCTGGTACTCAAATATTATGACTATTTACGTTTGATGTACCTCTGAGTGTGTATTATGCTTTAGAGCTGCTAAACTAGTTGCTGCGCTGACTTAGTTTGTGTGGGATTAACACTTAAAAGTCAAATAAAATTGCATTCCATTAGGCCTACCATGAACTCTTATTGCGACTCAATTGAAGACGTAAACTCAGTTGTTTTGCTTTTTTTATACCACGACGTCATTAAGGACACTTTAACACACTTTAAGTCGCAAACCTATTTCTTTCTCATTTTCGTACCTTTGGTTATTAACTATATATGTAAATTGAATTTTTCCAAAATTTAATTGTAACATAAAATATATAAAACTAGGCTTTACGTGGATCGATAATAAACAATACAAAATAGAGTGTAATGTTATACATTTTGCTTACATTAATTACAAAATTGATTTAACTTACAGTATTTCAAGACGATTAAAAAATTACAAAAGTAATAATAAAAAGTCCGCAAAGTAACGCCTAATTCTATTAATTAAGAAAAAAATAGTTTCGGAATACGTCCTAAAAACATTTGAGTAAAAGAGAAATCTATCTATAGTTCATATAACGTTTTCCATTTCAAACATTACGATCCCAATGTAATCCACACTTCATGATACGAAAAGAGAGCGGTTGAGTGACTGACTTTGAATCGAATCGTTTTCTAAAAGTTCATGGTGCGCCTACTGATGTTGGATTAGCTCGTTATCCATACGGTTGTCATTGAATTGCTAAGAAACCGAGAAGTGTTTACAATTTATTCATAACAGGATAACTTTAGGCAATGTAATACGACTATTCTACAATGTTGAAATGCTGTAAAGTCTGAAAAGAACTGAATTTACTGAAAAGTAAATAATTTATCATATCGGGAATATCAAATAGATTATGAAACGGCCAGTTTCGTCATTGGACACAGGGATTTTGAAGGAAAAAATCTCGCGAAAATTAACTCATTAGGGAAAAGTACGTACAAATTTATATCACTTAAGCTATTATGTATGCCTATATAGTGGATATTTTGTTAGATTTAAACTAAGTTTATAAATGATTTGTTAGTTTATACGATAGATATAAAAATATTCATCACTGAGAATTCAATGTTTCGAAGGACATCAGCAATTGCTAATATAGTTTAGATGCTTGGATTATTTTTGAATACGTTAATGTGTATGTAAAGAATATAAATTCTTTTTTAATATTTGAAATTTGAATCTTGGACAATTAAAAGAATTTTATTTTCAGCAAATAAAAATTGTGTTGCTTCGTTAACCAAAGAAACGACAATTAAGTTTCTATTCCATTATAGTTCGCTTTTTATGTTCACTTCTAAATCCATTTTGTTATTCCGTTGCTTAGTCCTTTTTCTCTGATCTTAATTTTCCTTTTGACAGTGTCAAACCAAGATTCAAATTTCAAATATTAAAAAAGAATTTATATTCTTTACATGTATAAAACTCAAAGTTTTGAAATATTTACGAATTCAAACACCTGATCGCTAATTGGATTATTACCACAAAAATAAATTGAAGTCTGTATATTTTTTGTGATTCAAAAAATGCAAAACGAGCGTTATATGAATCAATAAAATTTTAGGTTTGTTATTCATGAAATAAGGATTTACCCTTTCTACCTGGTATTATACTTCTGGAATAGCCCTCTGGTGGTATTATGCAAGTAATAATAAAATTATTTTGCTATAATACGCGATAAAGTAAATCGAAAATATATATAAATCTAAATGGATTTGTAAAAACACATGCACTACAAACCATCATCACCACCACAATACACAAGCAATGTACTCATACATTTAATTTTTTTTAGTTTTGAATTGCGCATAAATATATATTTAATTACCTATTTAAATAAATGCAATAAATGTCTTCTGTGGTTACCTGCCAATGTGCTTTTGAGAAGGTAATCTGTAAAGGAGAGTGAGCCCCTATTTATATACTAGTTAAAAAACAAGACTATAACTCTTCAATGTATCTAAATCAGTGTCTGCCAACCTTTTTTATGCCATGCCTTAGTCATTTCTAAAAATCTTATGTAAAAAAAAATGTCTTTGTTACGACGTGATTTAAATAAAACCTCCTTCATATAGTTGGTCAATAAAAAAAAAGAAAAGCATTGTCGCTGTCATTATGTGTTGAGTTGTTGCAAAAGATTAAATGAGTTGACTTTTGGAAAATTTCTTCTTATTTATTGAATAAGTCTAATGGAAAAATATTGTGTTCGTTATATCTTTTAATATTGAATAATCGGTTTTAGAAATAAAAAAATCCTTTTACCGTTAAATTTGGCAAAGAAATCTACCATTGCCTTTAAGTTCCCAGAGTTTGGCTCTATTTCTATTTGGCTCTGTGGGTTATTTATAAACGTGTCGAGAGTCCGTTTTCAATTTGGCCCCCTGTGGTGTGTGCCTCACGTTGGAAAACACTGATCTAAATAATTTAAATCACAGTATTTTGTTATTACGTGATTTCTACATTAGCCTATAACGAATTTATATATTCAATAACTTATTGTTACCTAAAGTTCAGTATTTATTAATTTCGTACATGCCATTTTTATTGATATTAATAATGTTATTATACATGTAATATTGGAGAATAAACTTTGATATATAACTTGTCTTTCGTTTAATTGAATTTCTAGCATCTCCCTACGATAGACGTTTGTGATTATTTATATTTTCACTATATCAATAAGGCGTGATAGCTCAATGGTTCCATTGCGTGAACTGTACCTTGGGTAATAGGTTCAAAGCCCTAACTGACAACTATGAATTTTCTATATAAAACATGCTGAATTATTTACAATTTTGAGCTTCACGGTTATAAAAAATGTTATGAAATTAGCTTATATATATCTGTCGTAAAATTGAGGAAGGAAGAATACTTAAAAAAATTTTCTTTCGCCACTCGATCTAGTTCGTTGAGTTCTCTAATTAAGTTCGTTAAATACTTTGAAAAATAATAAATAAATAAAACTCTATTTTTAGGATCAAATTTATTACTAAAAGCAATAAATAGGGTGACAATAAAATTTAATAATAAATTAACAAAAGTTTAACTTTATACATACTTTTTATATTTTGGCATCACAGTATATCAAAAAAGTTTGTGGCTCTTTTAAAAAGTTTGTATCCGTAATACAAAAAAATTGTAAATCAGATTTACTCCATAGTTTTAAACTATTCTCTAATTTTTTTTATAATTTTTAACAATTTAAATTAATTTCTAATGTGAGACACATTAACACGGTATCATAGATAAATATTATTACATTTTCGCATACTTTTTTTTAAGACATTTTGGATATTTCTGACAAAATATTGTTATTAATGTCGATAATAACTGATTTTAATTGGATAGATCAACGGCGAGTACTCTAGACCCGCGATGATAGACTGAAAAATATCCGTGCTAAATGGATTAGGGGTAAAATTTGAAAGTTGAAGGAAAGGAGAGTGAAATAAGATTATGGCAAAAATAGAATATCTGTGTTGCTAAAGTTAATACAACAAGATCTAAAATATTTGGTTATTAATGTGCTTAAAGATTAATGATCTTTTTTTTATGTAAAATAAAAGCTTTCTGACATAAACACTTATCTAAAAATCTTAAGCTCTGTAAATTATCGATCAAAATCAAAATTATCAAAAAGAAATTGAAAAATAATTGAGTTTTTGGCTTATCGGTGACACCGTGCATGTAAATCAACATCAATAAAATTTCACATTTATATTCGTCGATTAAAAAATTACCTGAGTCACGCTCAATCATCGTAATCGTTCAGAAATGATCCAATCGCTGGCAGTACTTAGCTTCGGTGCTAAGCTTGCCTATATAATCTCTTCAAATTCAATTTATAAAATTTAACAACAATATAACGCCGATATACGAGTTAGGTACAGAAGAATCACAGGCATTTTGTGAAATGCAGATATTTATTTTGGGATCATATTTTGTAAAGATATTAATTTTGTCTTGGACTCATATTTAGTAGCTATTTATACGTTTTTAGTACATATTATATTAATTGAAATGCAGAGAATGCTCATAGCATTAAATCTAAAATTTTTTTTTAACTAAACAATAATATATATTCACATTTTTTTCAGACCAACTTTAATGCCACATATTACGGAATTAATATTTTACAAGCTTCATGCTTTTAAATATTAAAGCACCACTTAAACAAATCGCCCTATCCGAAGAACAAAGTCACATTTTCTATGCATATATATGGGAGATGTGACTATTTTCTTCGGATAGCTCTAAATATACAATTCTTGTGATGAGGGCTTAATAATAAACATACTAAAATAGTAAAAAAAACGACTCATTAGCCGCTTAGGTGGGTGGGTAAAATCAGAACTATCTGCAAAATATAGACCAGCAATCCGTACTTATTAACCCATAGAGCGTGTCCATATGATTTTTTATTACTCATGTAACATTTTTAATCTTGGACCTTTTACAGTCGAACATTCTGCTCATTTGTAAATAACCGGCTTATTTTAGTCAGTAGTTGTTTTTTAATCGTATGGAATTTATGTCATTTATATTTAAACCAGTCACTACTGGCTAAAATATAACTGATTTTTTTAATATACATTTTTTAAAATATTTCATTAAATTTTATTTACTACAGTTACTACTGTATTAAATAAAATTTAAATAAGGGCATAACAACTATTAAGTGATATTCATCTGGATACGCTCATAAATGTAAAATTCGCCTCACATACGTTCGCATAATCAAATAGTTTTAATAATTTTGCAGTATTCATCAACCGTTTTATGGTCACCCTATAAATTCGTAGCTAATTTAACTTGGCGATTTTTCCACAATAATGGGTTGTAAGTAGGAATTTTACACAATACTACATCTATAGACAAAACCTTTTAAAGACAATACAAATATCTAATGGACTCATAATTTACAAACAATAAAAGAACCAAATATTCAGGTACATATACTATTATTCTGTATCATGACATTTCTCACAATATTTCAATAAATATTTTTTGTCACACAACTCGTCTATTACGAAACTACTATTTTACACCAAACTAAAAACATATGTTGGTTGATTTGGTAAAAGAAGAATAAAGATGAGGGGTTTAAAACCGTTTATAGTCACAAAATTTCTTATGGCGTCTTTAAGGCGTGTATTCGCCGAGGTTTAAACCACTAAGAAATTGAATGCGTTAATGTACATAAGGTAGGAAAGCCAGGCTAAAATGTGTTATCTATATTTAATACATTTGTTTGTTTGTTTGCTTGTTTGAACGCGTTAATGTCAGGACCTACTGGACCGATTTGAAGAATTCTTTCAGTGTAAGATAGTCTATTGATCGGGGAAGGCAATAGACTATATAACATTACGCTAAGATGAATAAGAGAAGAACAGCAATAAAAAACAAAATATTTCGAAAACGGCAAAAATTTAAAGCTTTCATTGCGCTAAGTATACAGTGAAAGTTGACAGCATATGTTTAACTTTTAAGGTTAATCCACTTTAACCATAATTAATATAAGTATTACGGTTTACTCAAATAATAAGACTAGGCCACAGAAGTATATACCACTGAGATGAGTATGCTGAGGCGGGCTTAAAGATAGAGTACGCAATAAATACATACGAGGAAGTTTTAAGGTTGCGCCTATAATGGACAAAATATCAGAAGCTAGGCTCATATGGTACGGACATGTTATGCGAGCACAGAACGATTTTATTGTAAAAAAGTGCCATAGTTTCCATAGGTAATAAAAAAAAGGTAGGGGAAGACCATACACTACCTGGATGACGAATGTCTAAAAAGACATAAAATGGCTCGGACTCAACAAAGAGGATACAAATGACAGGGATTCATGGCGTCGCTTGATAAGGAAAGCCCGCGTAACGGGACATGGCGAGGACAAAGAAGAAGAAGAATAAGACTAGTCCACGCGAACGAAGTTGCGTTTAAAAGCTAGTATTACAATAAAGAGAAAGCGAATGAGGGTGTATCTATCTGTCTTTCTCGTTTACGTGTGATTAGACAAAGATGAAGTATACGAGTTTCAACTTTCCTCTCATTATTTATAGTGACACGCTCTCTTATAGGCCTTCCTATGGCTTCTCTACTCTAAAATAATATTGCATGGCGTATTTAATATGCATTAGTCAGAGAAAAACCAAAAAATAAATTGAAAAAAAACATTGGCATCTGGCTAAGTGACCAAAGTGTTAAAGCGATATTAAAAAAAAAAACGGGAGAAATATAGGAGATTAACTGAAAATTGAAATAAACATTTTTGTCGTGGTATAAGTAATACCGTACATACTACCAATATACGGTAATTATACCAGTACAAATGAAATAATTAAACGCGATTTAAGTGTTTTAATAGCTCAAGACATTTAAATCGACAAAGATATTAGTAAGTAAATGAATTTAGTAAATCTGTGAAAAGAAAAGAAACATCAAGGACCGACTTACTTGACGTACTTGACTTATTTCATCACTTTCGATTATTAAATCTGTGTGTACTCAAATAGAAGTCCAGCTTTAAATATTTGTTATTAGGTATGAAACCTACGCTTCTCAAAAAGAAAAAAAGATAGGATTTGCATCGATAAGAACCTGTTATTGAAATTTATAAACTTTAACAGTTAACAATAGAACTCGAAAAATATTTTTTTTAACACTGAAGAGACTTTATTTTATCAAATTAAATACAACTTTAAACTCTGAATTAAGAAGTAACATATATCGCTCATGGGCTGCAATCGTGGCAAAACTTAAAAAAACACTTGTTTTGAGGTGTAAATGTTAAAATATACGTTCTTTTTAGCAGCGATACCGACAGAACTCATAAATAAATATAAGGCGTGCCTTTTAAGCAAACTTAAGCATTTTTATGCAAAAACTTTGCATCCAACTTAAAACCCATTTATCTCAAAACCTTATTTTTTGAGTTGTGCCATTATTGCAGACCATGCGCGATATAGTGTCGCATGTATGACAAAGATATTGGATAATTTCGTTTTGTTTAGCATGGACATTACATTTTTTGATGTATTCAATTGGAAAGATATCTTTTTAGTTTGATGTAATACAGCAATTTTACCAACTTAAATAATAAACGTTATTTAAACACATTCTTACAACTACACATAGCTTTTTAATAGTTAGTAGAACGCCTAAAGTATATCTAATTATTATATTAGGTCCGAGAAAAGACGATGCTTGGAGTTAGCGAGGATGGAGGATAGCGAAAATTTTCACGGGCTACGGCGTAGTTTGGAGAAGAAACTGTAATATATAAATTTAAATTAGTTTACCTTATCTATTATTGCTAGGCTTCAAAATTATTTTCTGCTCGAAAAATTTGATTAGAATACTACAATTAATGTTTTGTACATAAAAAAAAGTACGAGCAATTTAGCGAAGATAGTCTTCTTATCATTTCGACCAAAAAACTAGTACTCAGTAGTAACATTGCTTTTCTAGTCATATCGCACGCTTAGCATTAAAGTGACCTAATTCAAAATTAGGCCACCTGTGACATCACGCTACTATTACTATATACTATACTAGTGTTGTCTTGCTCTTTCAAGTTATGGGCCTTTATAACAATTACGAGTTCACGTGCGTTAAGCTAAGCTTTGTTGAAATTTACCACAAAACAACTTTTTATAATTAGGTCACTTTAATTGCGATATAATTATTTATAATTTGCGTGGATAATAACCTAAAACCTAAATAAAGAAATGTATCGCTTTTGATTTTGCATGTTAACACATGCAAGGAGTATTTGCATTATCAGTCAGGTGGTTTCAGATTTAACATAACATCAAAAATTGTGTGCAAAAAAATGGATATATTTTTTTAAAATTCATCCCAGCATTAAGTCATTCTGTTTAATATGTTCAAATTATCCTTTTTAAAATAAATATATTAAAATATGTATAAAGAAATAACAGAAAATTTTGACATATAAATAAAATATGGAATACCTTTTATTATTTTGGAAACTGAAAAATTTACTGTATTGCCCACACTTCTTTTATTTTATTTTGTGGATCCTTAACATCATACCTGTACCTCTAACTACTTAATCTTTTAAGCTAATATCCCGTAAACCTGTAAGTAATATACGTTATTGGAAACTACCGTGTTATATTTGTGCTGTGACATGCCTCTGATGAATTGTGCAATTGTGGTGCCGTGACCCATATTGTATTAAACATATCTATATCAATATTAAATTTCAAAATGTTACAACAACCTTTATGAACTTTTTTCATCAAAATTAAACTTGCCCTATATCGATCGCCATTTTTGAACGAGTCTGGTGCAACCACCTAATGTAGAATTTCGTAGAATTATTTTTTGAACGACATTTAAATTTTTATACGCAGATTAAATTACTTTTATCGGCTGTCTCAAATGACATATCTCTTAAGAAACAATTTAAGGCGCTGAACAGGCCAAATAGGCTGACTTTAAACACGTTTTTAACAAAAGCTATAGGGATGACGATTACAAGAAAAATATATGTTAATATACATCATATCTCAGAGAGAATGTAAGATTTCAAAACACGATTACGATACTTTTTTTCGATAAAAAAAATTGGTAAATAGACCTCTGATTTTTACTTTGATCGTAAATATCTCTAATATTTATCAACAAAAATTGGTAAAATTAATAAGACTAATAAATCATTATAATATAAAGAGAATGTAAGACTTAAATTTTGAATTAATTAAGATATTTCATTCAAATTAAATATTTTTTAGAAAATAGCAAAACTGAAACGAGTCATCGTCTCGCTTCTCTTTTAAATTTACGAATATAGACAGTGACCGCTGAGGCGCGCTGCTATACCGACGTGTGTCGCTAGCTGCCGCCTTTTGTGACTATTCCTTGTTGATAATACGTATTTTTTTAGGTGTTTAGTTATAGTTTCAGCATACTTAGTTTTATAAGATTAATTAGACATAAGTTTTGTAAATAAATTGTACAAAAAAAGTTGGGATAAAATAGTGTACACCTACAATGGGTGTTAAAAAATTAATTTTGTCGCTACGCCGTCGCAGAAATTGTGGGCGTGGCTTATATGCCGAAATCTGAATTTGCGCCAGCTCTGTTCAGCGCCTTAATAACACGGAATATTTATTCTTAAATACAAGTTGAAACTAAAAAAAAATTGTAGTTTCCAAAGAAAGTACCAAATTCTTGGATTATCGAGATTCTAAGATTCAGGTTTCTTACCAAAGAAAAAGGAGGTCTTTAGAGTCAGTAGAAATTTAAGTGAAATAATTTTCATTTATTGTCTGTTATTGCATGTACTATGCTATCACAGATAATAAACACAAAAAAAGTTGTATTGAAAACGGGTACAATGTTGAATTGGCCAACACATACTAACTTAAATACTAATAACTATTGAAAAAACATTGAATGAATGGCGCAAAATAACTTACCATAAGCGGCTCAAGATGCAGATGCGGAATGCTCAGTGCGTGACGTGATATGGCCCTTACTAAAACTTCAAATATTGGCTTCAAATTATCATTCAGATTGCCCCATAAAAAATTGTATGTGACATTTAAATAACAAATAATAGTAATAAAAACTCAAATATTTAGACCAGACACAAGTTGAATTTATCCAATAACCATTATTTAGCTTTGCTTGAATATATATTGATCTAGTACATAGGAGGGTAATTTCTCAGATGTGGGAAAATTGTATTTTTTGTTAATATGTCACCCCTTTACAAGGACAACGTGACATCTCATAAGAACGTTTTATATCTTTTTTGCTTATTTTCAGAAAGCACATCAATTACCGCAACAATTTAATTATTCTACACTAAAAATATCAATATTTTTGCTCTACTATGATATAGACAAATATCACGTTGTTCTTTGTAAAGAGGCGATGTGTCGTGTTCACTCATATGCTAATGGGCAGAATATAAGTATAGTTGCAACACCAATAAACTGTGATAGTTTCGTTCTGGTAGTCATCATGGGGGTGTACCAATTTTATTAATATTACTCATTGGGTGGAGAAACGACGTAAAAAGGTCGCTAGAGAAGACGATAGATCTATGCTGCTCAATGTTGTGTGGCATGGATCTATATACAGGAGTGGATATCTCAAGAATCCATTTTAAAAAGAGTATGATAGGTAAATTAGATAGGTATTGGTTAATTTTGACCATATTCATGTAAGTCGTAGAAAGATCTAAAGAAAATAATGAACATTAAATGTAATGTTCATTATTTTCTTTAGATCTTGTTTTGTTGAACGCAACAATGGTTGCGTTCAACAAAACAAGGCACTTTTATAAAGTACGTGCGTTGTAGTATTAGGTATAATGTTTGTAATGCTTTAATATAACGCCGATCTATCCGCCCGAACGCACATTGCTTTTATGATGAAGGTCGGCTAAGTTTTTTGTATCCGTAAAAAATAGTTTTTTTATGTGTCAAATATATAAATTTAGTAATAAACCTAACTTAGACCTTCGCCAATTTAATCGAAGCCCTTGGCATTATAGTAAGTCTGGACCAGCATTATAAATTAATTGCGCAAATGAAATATATTCAAATATCACCATTAATATTATGTCTTGTAAAATGTAATTTATATAACAAAAAAATATTAAATATTAACAAATAAAATACTTCATTTCATAGAATTTTTTAAAAAGTTATTCTAACTTTGTTATTTGTAGGCTTCAAGAAGAAAAAACATTCAAAATATATAAGCATATTTTTTATTTCCTTTAAAGATAAAGGGGATTAAATGTTTGCCCGTTTTTGAAACTTAACAATACTTTTGTATTGTGCAATTTTTAAAATTACGTAAAATATTTGTCGAATTTTTTGTATTTTCTTGACTTTAGACCTAATTAAATAAAAAATAGTTTCGTAGTGTATAAGCCTTAGTAAGCCAATAAAATAAATTAAAAAAAAACAGAAAATAAATAAAAAGCCAACTGATCGAGAACATTTTCGTATAATATCTCACATTAACATCTAACAGAGAGACAAAACAAGCAAAGCAAGCGCTACTCTTGCAAGTGCGGTGTTTTTTGCCAATCATCTCTTAAACATATTCCACTTGTACAGTTCTTACATAATTATGGAAAAAATATCCACAAAAAGACGGAAAAATTGCATTAATCATAAACTGCACGATTTCGAAATGGCCGCGTTAATCTAAAAGTATTTTAAAATTAATTATAAAATAATATAAATTATATACTTTTTATAGTGTTATATAACACTTCGAGGAAAGTAATAAAGTATAATGAAACTCATATCAACAATTATTGACGCAACAATAATGTACTTATGTAATAATGTTCAGCTTAACCAAAATAGTGTAACCCCGAAGATGTATCTTTCCTTTATCGATATAGAGGTTACCAGGCGTGAATAACTTAACAAGTGCAAAACGCACACTTTTGAGGGCAGCTATAAAATGTTTAAGAGTTATTTAAATATTGACTATATGTATCAAATTCACTGAAACATTCTCCATATAAGTTAAGCAAATTGCTTATTATGATCAAACATATATATAAGGATGTATGTCAACTTATCACCATAGTCACGCCTGGAACTGATATATAACCTGGCCAATAAATGTAAAATTCAAAGCATTTTTTTGTATTTTAGATGATGAATTAGACTTGTATATCGACGTCAACAACTTATGATATGAATTTTAGATTGATTCATTAAAAATAAGTCATATATAAATTTAAATATCCTAGCAGATCTATATATAGATTATCAATTCGATAATCAGAGTTATTGGTAAATGTTGCGAACAGTAAATGTCGACTAAGTACTGTACATGCAGTGTAAACTTTATAAAGAAAACACAGTTAAAATACAATAAATTATGCAAAATAAAACACTGATATTCGCTTCTACTATACATAAATACTTAAAATTAAATACAGAAATGCAAAATTATCCGATTAACAATATATAGATAAAATCTACGTCTTAAATAATATTTGATTCTGTTTTAAGAGATTGTATTCATGGCGTTATAAGCCTTTATAATTTTTATTAAAATAACTTTTAAACGCTCAAAAAGCAAAGTTTAGACGTATAAAATCTAAATCGTAACAAAATGACTGTTTATTAAAATAACGATAAAATATGTCGATGTATAAAATTGTAACATGATTTATTATATTAAAATAAAAGTTTATTATCCAAAGGCAGGCAAGAATAGAGACACGATTCAACCTTTATAAATCTGTATAAATTATTAAAAATTAAAACATTAAATTAATTTGCATCAAAAATTATTAACCTAGTGCTACTTAGTAGAAATGATTTCTTTGAAATCGTATCGTTAAAACATTTGCCATAAATATGACTGTACTCATTTGTACTTGATTATGGAAGCTAATTAATAGCATATAATTTCACTGGATAACGTGAAGCTTTGTTACGTCATATACATAATACTTTTAAATAAGCCAATCGTGCGTGCTTTTAAATCTATTTAAAAGTAAGGAAATTTACACACGTGAATTAATAGTATGTCTGCTGGTAATGAACTAAAATTTAAGGTTTTCAGATATTAAATATACCGGTTAGAAGTGAAATATTTATCACATTCAAATAAGAATTTCATCTTCAATATTGTGATGTTCAATTATACAACCGCTACCTCCAATTTAATTGATTAACTATCGATTTGGAATAAATAACATCGAAAATCGATAAGCTATTTGAGTCTAACTAACAAGCTTACGAAATCATCGTGTGTCCTTAAGTTAAAAGAAAAAAATCTGTTGAACCAGATCTTTTATAGTCTCAACATTTAACTCCCATATAACATCTACAGTATATACGACGTATCTTAAATCGTTATTAAAGATCTTTAAAATTATTGAATAGATATCCACTGAGAATAGAGTATACAAAGTTGTCTATAATACAGGACTATTGTTTCACCAACGTGATACATAGATTTTTAACTCGAGCTTAAGCTTTTTACGAATTTTAATAAATTCGTAAAAAAAATATTGTTTATTGCTTTCACTTAAACTAAATGTTACCGGGGACCTCCGTTTAAGCAATAGATATTAAAAATTAAACATTGAATTTGTATTTAGTGATTATGAGGTTTGATTTAATCCGTTTTTTAAATGTAAACTGAATTTAGCACCGGTGAAACAATAGTTTAGGATGCGTTTATAAACAGTAATAATAAATATTAGGTCTAAACTACACTATATATATACCATACATCGTTCGCCGCTTGTCGCTCGTTCGCTTATTTCTTCCGCTTAAGCTTCGGTATTCTGTAATGCGGTGCGCGTGAAGTTAGATGCAGGAATTGTGTATTATAATATAAATAAAATGATCGTGAAACATTTTAACTCATATACTATCATTGACAAATTAATTTGCACTGAGACTATTTGCTTTTCCTTATTAAAGAAGATAAAATAATATATGACTTTTTTGCGAGATCAGTCTTCTTTCTTTCTCCTACCCTTATCCCACTCTAAGTGGGGTCGGTACAAAATGTTTTCCTCTTCCATTCTCTTCTATCATTCGTCAACTCTGGCGCTACTCCTTTTATATGCATGTCATACTTCACACATTCCAATCATCTCTTTTTAGGCCTCCCTCTAGTCACATATCCATCCACATTCATATCCAACACTCGTTTAGTCACATGATTTTCATCCCTCCTCATTACATGTCCATACCATCCCAATCTTGCACCTCTCATCTTTTCTACAATGGGCGCAACTTTCATACTTCCCCTTATATACTCATTTCTTATTTTATCCAATCTTGTCACACCACACATCCATCTTAACATTCTCATCTCATTTGCATGCACTCTTCTTTCATCCATGATTTTGCGAGATCAGTAATCTATACTTATTATAAAACAAAGTCCCAAAAAAGCTGTCTGTCTGTATGTAATCGATGTTCTCAAAATCTATTGAAGGGATCTTTGTACGGTTTTCACCAAAAGATTGTACAATACTTCCGCATGGTTTAGATAAATAGTACATATCGGTATTATGTAAATTGTGTTGAAGAGATCGCGCAGTTGTTAAAAAAATTGCTTGCTGGGAGCTTTAGTCGCGTGCGCTGCGTAAACCAGCAGAGATACGCTAAAGTAAAGATACGTACTAGAGAATTGTAGATCTATAAAACTACTACAAAAAAGTCTGCGATAGCATGTCTCTATCTCTTATGGTTAACTCACAATAATTACTTTTGTTTAAAATTTGAATTCTAGAAAAAATTGGGACACGCAGGTTTCCACACGGGCTAAGCCGCTGGCACAGCTAGTGAACTATAAAATCGAACAAGCTAGGTAGTTGGTATAGCCAGTGAAAATTATTCCTCAAACTCGGCAGGAAAAATTTTAATGAACTTCATTGCTTGATTTGTCATATGTAGCATTTCTTTCAAATTATTTCGAATAATTTTATATAGCCAAAATGTTTCACAATACATTTATCTTTTTGTAAATAAGTGAGTGTATTGAATGGGTAATATAAAGATGAGTTTGTTCTTTGGTATGAAAATTTGCTTTTGTGAATTAGTCATGTGCCGATGGCGTGAAGTGTTATTTACATTTTTATTAAACACGGTCGTGGAATATCAACTATATCTTACTCACCCAGAACTTTTCTTGTGTGGTGAGGACTGTGATTTTTCTGATTCAAGCAGTTTCGTGCTGGAATCCTTCATGAATCCTGTAATTTGGAACGTTTAAAATATAAGTGTCCATTGTGATTTATTACTGGTATGGTAAGAGCAATGTAATCCTCAAAAAAAAGTTAAATTAGCGATGTAGGTGAGACCAATACTATAAAATCTAAAAGTATGACGTGTTTTTTAAAAATAATAAATGATTTAAAATTACCTTTGCCGGATATTCCGAAGACAGAATTGCCCAAATCATTAAGATTACTGGTGAATTTGTCCGCTTCATTGTTAAGTGACTCAACCATAGTCTCCTCATGTTCTTTCGCACTTTCTTTTATTTCTTCTTTCGTTGTTTCGAGCCTTTCATCAGCCTCATTTAACCTATCTTTTGCTGATCCTTTAATATCCTCAAGTTTATTTCCAGCTGCTATTTGAAAGCCCTCGAATGTATCTTGAACTTTGCCGAACAATTCCTTTGCATTATCTTCTGTCATGGAAGCAGTTATCTGCGCACCACCAATAAATTCTCGCGTTGAATCCTCTAAGCTATCGAATGTGTTTCCCGCAGAACTCTGAAAACTGTGCAGTGTATCCTGGGCAGAACTTTCTACTCCTTGAACGTCATCCCTTAAATCAGCGAACGTATCTCGGGCGGAACTCTGTAAATCTTCGTAGGTATTTTTAAAATCATCTTCTCTGTCCTTGATTGCACCTCCTACCGTGTCAAAAGCACTAGAGGCTGAACTTTGAACACGAACAAGTGATTCCTTTGCGGAATTTTGTAATTCATTTCCTTTATCACTTGTAGATTTTTGAATCCACTGTAATTCTTCTTCTACAGAATCCTCTATTTCCTTAGATTTGTTGCTGATGTTCGCGTTTATTTGATTTTTTTTGTTAGCTGCAGCATTTAAAGTTTCTTCAGCTGCCCTTTTAATATCATCTGTGGCCAGTTCGGCTTCTTGTCTGATTTTGCTTAGTCGATCTTCAGCTGCACTCTGCACTGCGCTATCGATATTTATTAGTACATTTTTTTTAGTTCTTATTGAAGAATCTACACTATCCTTAGTATCTTTCAGAATTTTTTCACTATGATCAGCTTTGTGCTGTAAATATGTTTCAAATTCTGCCTTTTCATTATTAAGGAAGTCCTCTAATTGTTTCTTTTTATTTTGTGCAGTTTGGATGGCTTCGTTCTGTTGCTCCTGAATTTTATTAGTTGTTTCACCCATTTTGTCTTGAACATTCCTAACAATTTTCTCTTTGCTGTTTTGTGCAATTTGCAGAACTTCGTCTTTTTTGCCCTCCACATCTCTAAAAGTATTCGTTGTCTCATCAAATGCATTAATAATAGCATTCTTTTTATCTTCTATATTATTTAAAACTTTTTCGGTTGTATTTTCTGCTGAATTAATAAATATATCTTTTTTATGTTGTATATCGTAAGCTATCTCATCCTTTTTGTCTTTCACATTTTGTAAGATTTCATCGTTTTTATCATGGGCATATTGTACAGCCTGTTCTGCATTCTGAATAAATTCATTTTTCTTAGCTTTTGTATTTTGTGATAATTCCTCTTTTGTATCTAAGATATTTTGTAGTAGTTCTTCTTTTTCGTTTTGAACATTATTAATGATTTTCTCTGTTTTTTCTTGAGTACTATGCTTCAAATTATCTGTCCCTTCATTTAATTTTTGCTTGGTATCTTCAACATTTTGTATTAAGGAATCTCCTTTGTCTTCAACGCCTTTTGCTAATACTGCTGTTGTATCTTTTGCAGTTTTAATTAATTCTTCCTTTTTGCTCTGAATATTATTTACTGTATTATCTGTGTTTTCATAAGCAATTTGTGCTATTTCTTCTTTTTGATCTTGGATATTTTTGATTATTTTATTATTTATGCTTTCAGCAGTTTGCAACACGTTCTCCGTGTCTTGTTTTAATTTTTCATTTTCCTTATTAATGTTTTCATGTAGGTTCTCTTTTGCTTCAGAAACTTGTTTTGCTGCTTCTTTAGTGGATTTTTTGCCCACAGATATTTTCTCTTTAATTTCATCTTCTAATTTTTCTTTCTCTCCAAAAATATTATGGACTAATCCTGTAAAAAAGTTTTTGCCCTCTTTAGACTTCTTTTTTCCTTCCGACTTTAGGTCATCCTTTTTCTCTTTAGATTTAGTTTTAAGGTCAGTTACATCCTTTTCTATAGTTTTTTCTACCTCTATAATGCTTTGTTTGATATCGCTTACTTTTCCTTTAACAGCGTCCGTAAGATCTTGACTTTCATTATTTAGGTCATCTTTAAAATCATTAACTTTATTTGAAATTTTAATCGCACTTCCTTTAATATCTCTACTAGTATCATCCACTGAATGCTCAAATGATTTACCCAACTGCAATAATTTATCCTGACCGCTTAATCTCATTTGTTCACCTCTTTCTATGGCAGCAAAATCAATTAAATGAACTTTGCCCGTTAACTTTTCTTTTGGGTCCTTAACTATAGATTCTACTGTTTTAATCTCTGAAGACATTTTATCCGTCATATTATTTACTGCATCATTCACATTTTGTAACCCATTTTTTTGTGATTCCGAAATGTTATTTATCTGATTATTAACAGAGGTAGTCGAGTTTTGCACATGATCTTCTAAATCTAATTTTAACTTTTCTTCCTTACTAATAAGATCATTCTTGATATTTTCCGCCGTTACAATAATGTCTTCTCGTATTGCATCGATGTGTTTCTTTGAAGTTTCTTTTTTTTTATCCGCCTTAGCCAAAGAATCATTTAAGTCACTTTGAATACCTCCGGCGATTTCTTGTATCTTTTCGTGTGTGGTGAACTTAACTTGTTCTATTCTATCTGTTAAGTTAGAAGTTTCATCGTGGCTATGTTTTTCACCTTTCTTATACTTGCCTTTACAACAATCGTCATAAAATTGGAAAGGATCTATGGCCTTGCAATGTAGAGGGGTTTCTACAGGCTGCATGTGTTGGTATTGATGGTATACTTCCTCAGTCGTAATGCGCATATCCTTTGGATCTTCTTCATCTACAATTAATTTTGTAGAATAGACTTGGTTGTTCACGTCGTCATCATCTTTGAGGTGCGGTTTTTGACGTACATCTTTAAACATATCTTCAACTTTTTCAAGAATGTCTTCGTTTATAATCCTTGGGGCTGGTTTTGGTGGTGTCTTCTCTTTGGATTCTTGTGTCGGTTTTGGAGGTGTCTTCTCTTTGGATTCTTGTGATTTTGGAGGTGTCTTTTCACGAGGTTTCGGCTGAGGTTTAGGAGAAGACTCTTTGCTGCCTTGATCTTTGTCATCACTATGACTGAATACATTCTTTACCTTATCAGCGAGCCCACCAAGGAAGGAACCTCCTTCAGGTTTCTTTTTACCCTTTTCTAATGTGTTCATTGGAGTTTTATCCTCGTCCGAATCAAAAGTGGCTTTCGTTTTATTTGTATCAACTTGCAGTGTGTCACCGTTTACTGAAACGAATCATCGATTACTCTACATGCTCTATGTACTTACACTAAAATCTGCGTTGGTGTAGCGTCTGTACAAGGGGAAAAACATATAAATAAGTCTGTTTATGCTTACATGAAACGGTATCTGACTAGTCATAGCTCATCTAACAACAACTATACGATAAACTTAAATCGGATTCCATAGTTTTAAAGACACATATTTGTGAATGTGTATTCATTATTTTAATAATTAATCAAATATCCTTTTTTAGTCATGACACTCCACTTCATGAAAGAATGAATGGAAAAAAGAGTTATGGCATCTAGAAAATCTACATTAGTACAACTTCGAGTGATGTTATGGGATTCGTGCCCCAATAGCCAATGTAAATGTCAATCTAAATGTAAATGTAAATGTAACTGATCAATATTATGGTATGAAGTAAAAAAATGATTATTTGCAAAATTTAGTCATTTCTTTAAAATATACATGATTAAATATTAATATTTAATATTAAATATTAAAGTTTTACGTGTCCTAAGGTTACAAGAAGATAATGGGAATTTAGTAAATACTAGATGTGATCGCAGCTTTCCCCGCATAAATCGCCATCCCTCGAGAATTTAATCATCATGTATTTATTAATTAACCAAAACCCCTCTCAAGAAGTGCCCTATATTTAGGTAAAATCCGTGCAAAAATCCATTTAGTAGATTTTGAGAAAATCGATCACATACAGACAGGCTGCTTTTTGGGGAATTTGTTTTATAATATGAATGACGATGTCAATATGATGCGTTCATTACATTTTGTTCATTACATTTTCAGGTCGTTCTTAATGCAGTAATGCATTATAATGATAGAACATTTTAAATAAGATATACACAGATATGTATCGTTTTGTTCTTGTTCCCAAAGAAAAAAACTGGATTGTTATTTTATATATTAAAACAATATATCATCTTTAATATGACCAAATTTCATCAATATTGCTCCAGCGGAATAGCCTGAGATTAGCTTCAAAGCCTAACAGACAGACTGGCATAGACTTTCACATTGAAAGTGTGTTTTTTTGTTATATAAAGAGGTAGATCAAACTTAGTTTTCACTAAAAATAATTACCGTGTGGTTTGGTGTCTTTCTCCTCTGTGACTTTTGTGGGATACTTGACATCACCGTTAGCGATTGTTTTATCCTGATGAAGAAAAATTGGAATTTTATCAAATGTTTTTGAATTACCTGTGTTAGTGCCCCTCGCACACCGAACCATTTTCTCTGTGCAAATTAAATACCTTTATTATTTGTATATAATGAAATTAGCAGTTATAACAACTTTTATAACATCCTTTCCGTCTGGTTGACGACATCAAAGCTGCTATGTTTATCCACGTATTTGATACTTAACTTGGTATTATATAATAATTTTTTTATACAATAATTAATAATACTAAAACATTCCGTGTAGTATTCGGCTGCATAGAATAGACCACCCTCATTTCTTACCGAGGTGTCGTAAAAGGCGACTAAGGTATGTTGACGTCAGGCAGGCGGCCGGTCGTAAAATACGTAGCCAAATCATATGACAACATGTTATAACATGTAATGAGTACAAGTCGCTTGACGCTAATCGCCTGGAGCGTTCACGTTGTTTACGAACCGTGTTCCGTATCCCCGCCACGATCGACGCGCGAGTAATCGAGAAGTAGAACCTTTTTTTTTTTTTATTGGGATAACAAACAATTATACACTAGGATTACATATTTAAACTTAAATGAAATATTTATAATTATGTTGGTGTGTAACCCGCACCGTTACCCACGTATTGATTATTGTGTTAGAGAGTGTTTTCTTAGATAATGAGGTTATTATGTTTATAAGAGTTATGTTTTAACTGTCTCATTTAATTGATTTAATAATTTCGATAACTCTGTTTCTATATTGAACAGACGATAAAAAAAATATATCAAGATTTTCAAAATCATTGTTATATGAATGGCATATCCGTTGTAATGGAGCATGTTTATACTGTTAACTCACTATATAAGCGGTCGGATTGCGCTCCTCTGGGATTCAGCTTGCGAATAGCGCTCGAGAACGAATCAAGAATCGAAAGTATAAGTGAAATAATAGTGTCAAGTTTTTTTAACGAGTCACCAGATATTTTTATCCAAATCGTCGAACCCCAGTATGTAACAATATTATTTCAACACATTAGCCTTACACATAAGATAAACATGAATTGTAATATCGCATTTATAATTTTGATATGGATTATAATGTAAATACTGCAATAATTTCATGAGGTTGTATTATATATTATAACGTAATTATAATATATTATAACGTAATACTAACATGCCCGTTGAGTTGTAACGGTTCATCTTCGGGTATGGCGGGCGGGTTGATGCTGTGATTGTGATCTCCCCAGTGGAAGCTCAGCTCGTCTTTCAACGCGTCGAATCCTGAGAAACGCATTATTTGATAAAACACATTCTATAAATAAATCTTAAAAGTTTACCGAAGTACATTATATTTATTATTATTATATATATTTTTTTTTATTCTACCAAATTTTATCAATATTAGTCCAGCGGATTAGCCGTGAAACCATAACAGACGGACTTTTGCATATATTATATAAGTATGGATTATTAAACATGTCACGCTACGCGTTGCTGTGGCTCGGTATCTTATATCAAAACAAAACTGCTATTGAGAGTTTAAAAATGTTCCGATCGATACATAAATTTCAGAATATTATCCAGTGGATCAATCCAGCCGCTTCGGAGTCTATATGGAACGTAACGTACGCTTTGTATTAAAGTTAGACCGAATTAAAAAAAAAGTCGTTTTGTGGCAAAGTGTAATATCCCTCAGAAAGCTAGTGAGTGTTAAGGTAGGATTCCACCAAAATAGTGTGCAGCACATTTGTTTGCAAAGATTGTGTACAGAGTTCTCGCACTGCACGTACTAAGCTGATATCGCGTTTAGTTTCTGTCGCCAACGGCAATATTGTGTATAATTTGTATAAGTGCACACTGTAACACACATGTGCGCGAAGATGTTCATTTAGGAATATTTTATAATCCTTATTATTCTTATTTCACTTATATATTTTATATTTAAATTCACAATATATTTGTAAATATTCTATAAGATTATTCTTAAAAAATTTTCAATTCCTCCACTCCTCATTAAAGATGTGCGCGTACAAACAAATGCTTTCGATCCAGTTTTATATTTATATTTATTTATTTATAACAACATAAACATACATATATGCATTACTTATATATAAGAATACACCAGTCAATAAAAACTACGTTCTTAAAGGCTAATAACACCTTTCGTTCCAGTAGTGGAAGCAAAACTGTGTTCGTGAACAACGAGTGCGTACGCGTGGACGCGAGTCCACCGTTTCAAGTGTACGTGTGTGTGAATATTGAATTTGTTGATATTTGTTTGAGTGAGTCGACCAAAGTAAACATTTGTGACGTCGACTGTGCGTTCACAGTGCTGCACAATTCAAATTCAAAATATTCTTTATTCAAGTAAACTTGTAAACAAGTGCTTTTGAATCGTCAACTTTACTGCTGGTTCGGAAAGCTGTTCCTACCGAGAAGAGCCAGCAAGAAACTCGGCGGTTGCTCTTTTTAAAATATAAATCTTAGAACTAATTACATTTATTTATTACTGTCTTGTACAGGGTATTATCCACCTATATCCACACATCCTTATCATCTAAGTAATCTTCAACAGTATAGTAAGTATAGTAGGCTTTCTGTATCAGCCTCTTTTTAACAGTGGTTTTAAACTGCTGTAATGGCATGGCCATTTCTGGCATTCATGGCAGGCACAGTTCTGCACACTGGTGGAATTCCACCTTTAATGAGACCCATAACTTGGAACAGCGAGAAAACTAGCTTTTATAATAGTTCGTAAAGTGATGATATAGATGACATAAAAATAAAGATTAAAATGTACTTAACTCAATTAGGGCTAATTTTGAATCACTCAATACAAAGCGTGCGATATATACTTACTCTTTTATATACATAAAGATATAGTGTTAATTAATACCAGACTGGTCCAGATTGAGGCAGTCGAGATGACTCTTAGCGGCGCGCGGTGCGATGCGCTCTGGCAGAGATACGTCCAGGACGCAGGCCGGGCTGGGCGATTGTTCACCTTTCGCCACCTAAGTCAGTTTTAAGTCAATAATAGCGAACCGTACATGCGTTGCTGTGGCTCCGTCTAGCTTCGATTTCCCTCGAAACAAAAATGTCATTGACAGTTAAAAATGCTGTAATCGCTACCAAGCTGGACAGGATCATCCGCTGGGTCAATCTAAAGATGGTCTGAAAATTTCATTTCGGAGTCTAAATAGGACATACAGACAAACATTCATTTTTATATATATAAATATCACAATATAGCGATGGCGATACTATCTATACATATTATAAATAAAGTTTTAAAAAGCTGTCTGTTTGTAAGAAATAAATTTTCTCAAAATCTGAACGGTTTTATGTACGGTTTTTAGTAAAAGAAAGTTCAATTTTTCAGGAAGGTTTAGGGTAATAGCACTACGGTTTTGTGTAAACTGATTGAAATACTTATTTGCGACACACTTATTCTTTATATTTCTTATTCTATGGGGTTAGCCGACCTAGTTTTGAGCGTCCGGGGCACTTATTCATGAGGTCCTTACATGGCGACAACGCCGATATTAGTCCGGCTAACCCAATAAGACAATAAAAATTTTATTTACAACGTAAAGCACTTAGTTTTTAAAAAAACCAAAGGAAAATATATTTACCATGGCTGGGGGTGATGTTAACTTAACAAAACTGTCTACCTTAGGATCATTCATGAAGTAGATCCTGCCGGAAGGACTCTCTTCATGGTGTTTGACGCGCACGGTGAATTCCACACGGTTGTCCTTGAAAGCCTGGTAATAATAGAAAATTTATTTTTTTATACTTGTGTAATGGGTGACAGACAGCTTGTAAATTTCATCATCCTCCTGCCCTTACAAACGTGGTGTCACATGATTAGCCTACGTATTTTACATCCGGCCGCCTGCCTGACGTCAACTTACCTTAACGTAAAGTAAAAAGTAAAGTAACAGCCTGTTACTATGCCCACTGCTGGGCTAAGGCTTTCTCTCTCCATTTTTGGACAGAAGGATTGGAGCTAAGACCTACCACGCTGCTCCAATGTGGATTGGTAGGTTACACATATCCCTAGATAATTCTCTGGAGATATGCAGGTTTCCTCACGATGATTTCCTTCATCGAAAAGCGTGTGATAAATTGCAATTATCAATTAGACACATAAGTTTTTAATAGAAAAACTCATTGGTGCCTGCCCGGGGTTTGAACCTGTGTCGGCTCTAAAGAGTCGCACGGTGTCACCGCTAGGCTATCACAGCTTCAACTTACCTTAGTCGTATTTTAAGACCCCTCGGTAAGAAAGAGTGTGGTCTATTCTACTCAGCGGGATACCACACGGCCGGTCAACTTGTAATTATATACATTTATAATTTTAAATAAATACACGCAGACCCAAAACCAACAAATTATATTTAGAAAAGCAATTTAGCAACTTTGTTCTGTTATATTTCTACCATGTGAAGCATATTATTTCAAAAATTCTTTAAAAATTCTCTGACCGTCATCGTGCATGAGAACGAATTTTTTACCTACATTTTTAGATCATACTATTTACTATACAATATTTATACCTTTTCTTTGTTGTTATTTTTTTTGTAAAATTCCCGATTGAATACAATAAATCATTTTATAATAATAACTTACATTTATTGTTGATGACGAAAAATTTTGATTTTTTCAAAATTGAATTTTTACATATGACGTTTGAGGGGTTAAGTGGCACATGCTATTCGTACCTCGAAAGTGAAGTTAGGCTGGGTCCCGGACTTGGTAACGGGCACTAGATTGCCCGAGAACTCCAGGTATACCGGTTTGCTGTCCAGGAACCGAACTGCAGTCGAGTGTGCCACTTCCGTGTAATGCTCCTGGGTACAATTAATGCCTCCTACATCATTTGTGAATCAGTCATACTCGATAAATAGATACAATTGAGATTATCTTGAACTAAGGTTTATTTCATAAATGTCGATAATAGAGATCTGAGATTAATTAACTAAAAATTAAAGTTATTTAATTAAAAGTTTTTATTCAACTAGCAATGTATGTATGTGAAGGTGGGTGGTGGAAAGGTGGTATAATTTAAATTTGACCCACTTCCTGATGTTCGATTGAGCTGAAATTTTACATACTAGTCAAATCCCCATGACAATGATAAGCACGACTTGATACTGCTGCCAGGATTGGCTCAAGACGAGGGAACTGTTCAACGGTTAACAGTAGGGACATTAAATTTTGTTAAAAGCTTTTGTTCAAATATGTTTTTTTAATAAGTCAACTATTTTCGAATAACTTTCGAGAAACCAGAACCTACAAAATTGAGAAAACCTTTGTTAAATTAACCACCAAGTTTCTTGCTGGTTTTTCGGCGAGGCAATTTATCAGCAGTAGATTTGACGATTCAAAAGCACTAACACAAGTTTACTTAAATAATAAATAAAATATTATGAATTTGAATAAAACAATTTACAAGACTAAATATATTGCATATAATTTTTTTTTACAGTTTTAAGAATGAATAAGTTTATTTAAGAGATTCCAGAGACGTTGAAAATAAATTAATAAATAATTTAGAGTACGATGAGGTAAAGTCACTAGAATACCCAGGATTTTATTTGTGATACTAAGACAACTTTCAACCAACAATCGTTAAAGTAAAGTGTTATTTATCTCCAATCGAATCTAGCAACAGAACGTGTTTTGGTTGCAATATCTTGGGACATCAAAGCTCATCGGGTCATTAGAAGTTTTTTTTTTTTTCAATTGAATATAATTGGATGTTATAGCATTATAAATATAAGCATACAAATTGTGTGTAGTTATACCTGATGTAGCAGCGTGTCATAGGCATATCTATCGGTGATGTAGAGTACGAGCAATCGGCCTTCTAGCGCGTCGAGACGTTTGCCCAATACAACGATTCGCACTTCAAACGGCACCAGAAGCATCTCTCTACATAAACAAAACATTTTTACGTCGATAACCAAACCATCAGAACTTGTGACACTTTCGATAAAGCACGGGTTCAAATCCCGGGTTTTTTTGGTGTGTTATGTGCCAAATTGATATTTACAATTTATCTCACGATTTTCGTCGAAAGAAAACATTGCGAGTAAACCTGTATATCTCTAAACGAATTCTGTCGATATGTGTGCCCTACTAATTGGAGCAGCAAGATTGGTCTATGCTCCAACAATTCTCTACAAAATGAGAGAGGCATTCTATGAACAGCATTGGTATAGTAAAAGGCCGTTTCTTTACGTCTATGTAAATTGGAAATTTCGGGATAGATCTCTCTAATTATAAAAAACCAAACAGGTGTGTTCGTTTGATAATCCCCATTCACCCAGATAGTGTGTATGTTTACAATAAATTAATCTAACATAGTAACAACTTTACCTATACAATTCCGTTGCTAGTTTCGTCGCGTCGCCAACATTTTGACAATTCATTAGCCAAAATCTGAAACAAGTATATATTAAAGGTTTAAAAAATATATCTATGACAATCCTTGTAGAGACCTACTTATATTCAAGTTTTGCATCTGTCGTTTTGCATCTACAGATCGAAGCAAACACAAGATTTTTAAAAGGTTTGAGATATTTCTAGATCTAATTAAAACTCCAAAGCAATTTATTAAACTAATTATTCACATTTGGATACAATTTAAGGATTTTAAGGTTAAGTGGATTGTGAGAAAATCGACCACGCTGCTTTTGGGGACTTTCATCATTACCTGGCAGACACTGTGGTGGTGAAGGAAGCACAGTCGTCAGTGATGGTCAGCGGAGTGGATCCTGTGACGTCCTCCCAAACAGCGCGCGCCTGCCCGCCCATTATGGAGCACAGCAGACGGAGGTTGGCGGTGGACTGTTTGTCGTGACTGTTTATCTGGAGGACAAAATATTATCCTCATTTTCATCTATATTTGTCTAGTACCCACTACTTAGCTTAAGGTGTGATAACCCAGCGGTGAGACCATGAGACTCTCGACAGACGATCGTGGGTTCAAACCACGGGCAGGCGACAGTGTGTTTTTCTATTAAAACTTACGTGTCTAATTGATAATTGCAATGCATCACACGCTTTCCGGAGAAAGGAAAACATCGTTATTTCTTCATATCTCCATAGAATTTTGGGGATATGTGCAAAATACCAATCCATATATTATGTTTGATAATATATATTAAAACGATAATAATACTACAGTTATAAACACTTCAGAAGTTAATTAGTTATTATCAATTTTAAATGTATAGTAATAACTAAAAAAGTACGTAATGGCACACGTATATTGTCAATTGATCTTACGTATTAATATATTCTGAAATATCATAATAACATTTCTTGCAATAAATCATTTAAACTCTTCCTAAACATTTGAAAAGGCAATGTTTTAGTATAAGATGGTAGTTTGTTGTAAATATTAATGGCCATGTAAAAAATGTTTTTCTAATATAGTGACAGTGTAGCTTTGGTATACATAATTTGGAAACCTCCTTGATTTATCATTGCAATAACGTTTAAAAGTAGTTTGGATATGAAGATTGTATTCATTACAATTAGGTATGTGTATGTTCCTGTTCTGTAGGTACCTACCACGAACTGTTAGAAAACGATTCAATTCAAAGTCAGTATCTAAACCCAACCGCTTTCTTTTCGTACCATGAAATGTGAATTGCATTGGGGTCGTAATGTTTGCAAAGGATAACGTTCTACGAACTATAGATAACTCTGTCTCTTTTACTCATATGTTTTTAAGACGCATCCCGAACGCTCATTCGGCAACGACTTAAAGTGTGCGTCTTTAAGATGTCATGGTGCAAAAGCAAAACAATTTAGTTTACGTCTTTAATTGAGTCGCAATAAAAGTTCATGGTAGGCCTGCTGTATTTCTTTTGTCTTGTATCTCCTATGTATTTGATGTGCAAAAAATTATTATTATTATTTTGTATTCTTTTTTCTTCTCTCGTAAAACGAGGGAGGTTTTCAGAATTTTCACGGGATTTTGACTAAGCGAAAACTGAGCAGTAATAAGTTATTGATTTAAAGAAAGTAATTTCCGAACGGCATGTATTTAAAATGACTGCTTTTTGTAGTTTTATGTACGTGTTTGAGTGTTCCGAGTCTGTTAAAGAGAGTATGGGATATGACGCTTGTAGTGGATAGTGTGTTAGGGGACAGTTCTAACTGTATCTTTTTTCGATTGAGATTTAAGCTCTTTCGCTAGATCAGTGTATTTTATCGCTTCGCTATCGTGTTAGGTAGAGCAATATCCATGAGGTAAATTATTTTATTCTGTTTGTCATGTAGAGTGATGTCGGGTCTATAACAATGTATGGTTTTGTCTGTAACTATACTTCTGTCCCAATAAAGTTTGTATGTAGCAGAGTCATGTCTTATTTCAGGTGTATATCTATACTTATTATAGAAATACTTTTTTTTAAAATAAATATATGGGACATTTACACACACAGTCGTCCATCCCCAAAGTAAGTAACTTAATACTTGTGTTATGGGTGGCGGACAACTGGTAGATATACTACATATATTAGTTTAAATACATACTTAAATACAAATACACACCCAGGCTCGAAGAACCAACAATTTGTTTATAGAAAATGTTGGCCCTCGGCGGGAATCGAACCCGTGATCCGCGGAGCTGAAGGCAGGGTAACTAACCACAGCGCCAACAGGCCAGGCGGCCAACAACTTATTATAAAATAAAGTCCCCAAAGCTATTTATCTGTATCTAGTAGTAGTAGTAAAATTTAGTACGATTCTTACTAAAAGGTAGCGCAATGCCTCCGAAAGCTTTAGGTTAATAGCACATAACCGTTTCATGTAAATTGAGTTGAAGGGGTCGTTTTACAACAATTTTTAGTGGGGGTATTAACAAACCGGTGTCGATCGTAGTTTAGAGGGGGAAATAGGTATAAAAAGCGGTGTAGGGTGTCAAGAGCTATGTTATAACAAGCTAAACATGAATATCACGCGGGCGAAGCCGCACGTATTTCTAGTTTGTAATATGGTATTTTCTCTTCTATGAATATGAATTTGTGTGCTAGGTAGACATGGGCGAAATGTATCCCTGACAAGAAAAGAGTGATATATATCTTTTCGCTCTTGGGATATATATCACTCTTTTATATCTTTAACTCTTTTAGCTCAGTACGGCTTGAGAGTATAAAGCAACTGAGACTAAAAATATATCCGATATATCTTCGGCTCTTTTAGCCCGGACTTAGAACTCAGTAAGGCGGTATTGTACTTTTTATTTATTATATAAATTATGCTACATATTTTCTTTATTTTTTATTTTTTTCTATTTATTATGGACACTATTATTTACACTTTTCTGATATGTACAGGTAAGGATGACTTCTTCCCACTAAGAATGGAATGTAAACAAATAATCGTTCGCGAATTAGTGATTTTTTTTGGTACATTTGCATCCAATTAAGCATTTTATGTCTTTGACATAAAGCACAAAAAAGCTGAACGCCGGCGCGTGTTGTCGTTCCGAAAATCCGTAGTTTACATTTTTAATACAAATATGCAATAGAGTTATTCGTATCTCTCTCTGACATGTAAATTGCTATATAAGCTCATCTCTTTCACTCTAACTCTGAACGAGCCGTAACTCATCACGAAAATTGACTATTAAGATTAAAGATATAGAGATATAATTGAAACACATGCGAGCTAGAGAGTGATTATATCTTCTGGAGAGATATATCTTTCTTGTCTTTAGCTCGCGAGCTACTCAACTCTAGTGCTAGGTATTTGTGAATAATAGCCGCAACTTGGTCGTGTGTTTACCTTCTGGTCGGCGGGGTGTGGTAGTGGTGCGGTGAGTGTGATGCTGCGGTGGAACTTCCTCCGACGAGGTTCAACAGTGAGTACGGGGGATACCGCTGCGTGTCTTGGCAACACTCGTCTACAAAGAGTACTGTTGGCGCCGTGGGCTTGGAGACCAACGCGGATGCGTTTTGTGAGGGCTTGAGGCGGGAACAATGCTTGGACCTGGTAAAGTAAAGTGAAAGTAAAGTAACGGCCTGTTACTATCCCAATGCTTAGGCCTCCTCTCTCCGTTTTTGGAGCTAAGACTTATTTATTTATTTATTTATGTACCAAAATTAAAATATATAAGAAAATACAGGTAAAGAAAACAAGTACAAAGGATTACTTATCTCTATAAGAGATCTCTGCCAGCGACCCTTGGTGGTTTGAAAGTAAGTGAAAACGTAGTATAGGTACATTAATAGTAAAAGATAAATTATTAAAAACACTATAAAACAATTATAAATTAAATATGGATAAACTTACTTTCTAATGATCATAAAATAGAAAACATATGTATATAATACAAGATAATACACTAATACTAATACAAAATATAATAAACCTACATAGATATAAGTTATGAAAGAAAAGGTAGTGTTGCTTTAGCCTAAGTTTGAAAATGTGCAAAGAAGGAGAGTCTTTAAAGATGCTATCTGGTAAAGAGTTCCAAAGACGGGATGCAAGATTGGTAGCTTACCGGATTGGTAGGTTACACATATCCCTAGAATTCTCTAGAGATATGCAGGTTTCTTCACGATATTTACCTTCACCGAAAAGCGTGTGGTAAATTGCAATCAATTAGACACATTAGTTTTAATAGAAAAACTCATTGGTGTCTGTCCAGGGTTTGAATCCATGATCGTCTCTAAAGCGGCACTTGATCGCTGGGCTATCACAGCTGCTTACCTCAGGAATATGGGCATAAATAGTCTGACTGATGATTAAGTAGAATAAATATTCTAAGCTGCAAAAGGCATTAATGGTTATAAAGGCATGCTTACCTGAGGTATATGGGCAGACGAGATAGTGCCCCCCTCGGGGCCAATGATGTGAACCTCCTGTCGCACCCGAGACACAACAGCCAGGTAGTGTGGAAAATCACATGTGATGATGCGCGTTACTCGCTCTCCTGCTTCTCCGAGACTTTCACCACTGTTACCATGATCTTGTCTTTCTCGAGTTAATGCCTCCTAGGAAAAAAATGGACACTTGTAATCATAACGTTGAACAAGGTGAATAACTAAAAAAATTCTTAGCCAAACTCTATAGCCTTAAAAGCTTGAATAAAACGTTTATGTTATTCTGATTAAGCATAGCACATTGAAAGGGATATTCAAGGACGAAAGTATTGTTGAAAGGCTAGAAATAATCTAAAAATCTTAAAACTCTATTGGGCCACTTGCACGCACAAGGAAAATCAGTGATTTCATGGTGTTGGTTGATGTTTGTAATAGTTCTGAACATCGACTAAAACCATAAAATAAAAATTGTCGATAGTTATACACATCAGACATCATCGCCCTCCACTAATCAGCTAGCTGAGTGCAGAATCTATAGCACATACAGTGGACGTCGTCTTAGTAGTGCCCTTTGAGGATCTGATCTCGGCTTAGAGCGTCATTTAGGGATGAGATTTTAATATGATTTTTGATATGTAACTAGTTATCATTCCATGGAAGTGTTGCGGAAGTAAACCAGCAAATATCTTAGTCCTGTGAGGTTGTATTGTCAATCGAGATTTGAATATAAAAAAGAGTGACTATTACTTGTATCATTTTTTTTGTTTTCCTTATTTATTTTTTTATTTTTTTCTAAATTTGTCTGTTCACCTGCATCTAATTTATTTTAAAATCTGGGAGTGGGCGGGGACTCCGAGATACAGGTTTATATAAACTTAATTCGGAGTTCTCGACAAAAAAGTTTGTTTGTTGCAATATTTGCACAATAAAATATTTTATATTTTATTGTTTTATTTTTCCAGTTTTAAGTGATTCACAGGTATTTTGGGATGATCACTGGAGAGAAACGAGAACTACGTGGCCAAACTCCACTCAGGTTAAGGTGACGACTGCGCAATTATATACGTCTACCGCCCCCCCACCTGACTTAGACTCTATGCACGATTGGGATTTATCTAACTTAACCTAATTGGGGAGAATGGTAATAGGGATTGGAGACGCCGTGCGGACCGGGCTGACAGCTTCCGCTTACTTGTATCATAGGGTTGTCGTTGTTGTGCAGGTAGTGGTCCTGCCAGGTCTCTCCGGTGTCCGACCTCAGTATTACGATCTCTCTCTCGGGGCACGACGCCGTGAAGATAGGCACCTCGATGATCACGGGTCTGATGGAAAATTGGACATTATCATATTGTATATCTATGTAGAAATTGGATTGTATTTTAATTGCATTGCAGCACGGTATGACATAGCATATTTAGGGATATCGAAGGATCCTGTAGCATTCCGTGGCATGCCGAAAGATCACCCCGTCGGAAAGCGCGTATATCGGACTTTAACGACTAAAAATATGATTTTAAATATGACTTTTTTATCACGACACTGGTGGCAACGACAAGGTAATGTAGAGCTCATTGCCCTTATCCCCGCTACCAGAAGCTCTGCATACTGGAGAGAACCACCTTTAGGTCGGAGCCTCTTTAAGCAGTGACTCCTTTCTCTGTTAATCGATGCATCTACCGCCTAGTCGACATACTCCAACTCGGCGTCCGATTCCCTGTTCGGAACGAGCGGATGTCTGTTATATGTATGATCGGCATGCCGCGGTCAATGTGGTGATATCGAGTCTTTACTTATTAATTAATGAAAGTACAATGTTAAGCTTACCCTAAGAATTTAGCTCCTTGCGGTTGCAACTCCAGCAGTCTTGAAGCTAGAGCTTCTCCTTCCATGAGCGGTGGCGGTGCAGCCACGGGGGCACGACGCGTCGCCGCTCTGTTAATAAGGTAATATCTTAATTAACAAAATAAAGATAGTTATTACTATAATTTAATAAAAAGATAAAATAGATATGTGACTTTGAAAATAGCATTTATTTATACAAGTGGCTTAATAATATCGATATTAGAAAGCATATTTGAATCCATATTTACATAATAACATAAATAGGAAAGTCTATCTTTTTTAACGTAATCATTTGAGGTCCCACTACAATAATATTGACGAAATTTTGTATAATTCAATCTTAAACATTAATATATCGATCTATAGGAAGTACTAGATAGACTATTATATAAGAAAAAAATATATAGTTTTTATTCTGGATCAGCAAAAACCATTTTATTTTATTTTTACTTGATTGAGGATATCATAACACTTAAATCAAATCATATCAAATTTATTTAATTAAATAATGAAGAATAAATAAATAAATATAAATATATATGGGACTCTTACACACATGGTCATCCGTCCCAAAAGTAAGTAACTTAATACATAATACAATTAAATACATACTTGAATACAAATATACTTACGATGATTTCGCATTATTGAATTTGCAAGTGAGGGTAAATCTAGTACAAATATTTTGAGTTTAAATTTAAAAAACAAATCGCACTCTTGAATCATAAATTTTATTTCAAATTGATAATATAACTACCACTTTAGTGAAAAGTTAACAAAAGGATCAGAGAGTAATCAAAAAGATACAACAATATACCAGAAAATACATTTTTCTTGTCCAGACATAATCTTTACTCAAAATATTTTTAATAATATCACCATAAAAATAAAGAAAGACCAGAAACCAGAAAAGATAAAAATAATTTAAAACTAAACAATTTGACAACAAGCAAACAAAAACACCTGATAAATTTGGGCATTGGGTAAGAATGAAAATCGTCGTCATTCTTTAAAATATCAAGATGATGCTTATATGGTAATATTAAGCAAATGACTCACAAAGCATTATACCTACAACCGATTTAAATATATTTAGTCGTAGACCCATTCGTTAGCGGGCGACATTCAAAAATAATTTTAAGGTTCATATATCTGATATACGAATATGTTAAAACAGTTTTAACATAGACACCTACATTTCAAGATTCAATAACTTTTACTCGTTACAAAGATTCCCACTTTGATTCTTACTTCTTCTTGAGAGTATGCACAAAATATTCGGACAGCGTTCTATTTACAATTTTAAGCAACATTCCCTTATTTTATTAAACTTATCTTCCACCTTTAAAACATACTTTCATTTTTTTGTTGAAATATACAAAGTATAATTTACAATAATAATTTTAATTATCTTTTTTAACATGAATACACTCCAGCGAAATATTTTCTTTACTTTACTTCATTATGCGTGATTTTGTAATATATTCGTGGCGACAACAAATGCAGTTAAAAAGGCAATTGAAGAAAATTATAAAAGTATTCTATTCTTAAGATTCTCAGCTGCTTAGCGAAACTAACACCCGTATTCATAAACATTACTATGAGAACGCACAGTGTTCAGGGACGCATAGGGTCATTCAAACCAATTCATAGACATTACTTGAGTGAAATGTTCTACTATGCGTTTGTCAAAATCGACGCACAGCTAAAATAGATAACGAGCTACTTTAGCGAACGCATAGTGTTCGCGCCGCTTTGGTTAAAGGCAAAATTATTTATTAGTTATCTATTTATTATATTTTATTCTTATAATCATTTAACTTTGTCTAGTAAATAATATAAGTAAAACTATACAATAAAATTACCATACATAATAAATTAAAGAAAAATAGTTCTACCTCTTATGAGTTGCATAAGTTGATTTGTATGCTTGCATTTAAATCCAAAGGCGAAGTCATTATACTAAACTATATTTTATTTACACTGCACAATACACAAAATATCATAAAAAAATTATTAACACGATAAACTGCAAATTACGGGAATACCAAAGTAAGGTTATGTTTGTTTGTTATTAACAACACAACAAATTGTCAATAACATTGACATTTGTCAAAAACTAGACTGAACTACGCCACATCAAATGGACCAATCAGAGCGCGCAGTTGGACGCATAGCGTTCTTTTAGTTGAGTGTGGCCTAAGTATTGTTTATGAAATGGAAGGCTTGACACGAGGAACGCACAGTGAACTAGCCTCCTTCGCATAGTAATTTGTGCTTACTTAGCTGAGTATGCTTCTTGAATACGGGTGTCAGATACTGCTTACAGTATCTTAGTGTGGGATTGTAAACTTGAACGCACCGGTGAGCAAGCGAGAAGAAAGTATGAATGACAGAGTGAAAGGATTGGATGACGTATGTAAGGTTTTAGATATTTTCGGTCTTATTCATAAAAATAGCTTATAGAAGGTTTTAGACACTCTTTAGCTAAAATGCTCTATAAGCTTTTAAAACGTTCTATAAAATTGTTTATTCATAAACCTACTATAACCGATCTATAACTAAAATGCGTTTATAAATCCGAATGTTGCCATTATGAGGAAATCTGGCGACCAAGTGCCCGATCATACCCAATTTCCCACAGATAATATGTATCAACATACCGATAAACTGTAACCATAGACATTATCATGTACTAAAAATTATTTTTATTGTCTACGACACGGGGTCGCCTTTCGCACAGTATCGTCAGTAAGTACGCGCCATTTTCGTGATTCTTAAAAAAGTTTTAATAAGTATCCATCACTCAAATAATTTTTTTCCTTACAATGGAATTTGAACAAAAACGAGTTAAACGGCAAAGAAGTGAAAACTGGTTAGAGGAAGATAAGGTTTGTACAAATGAACCTAAAATGGGATCCAAGTAAGTTTACTTTTGTAATTATTCATCTTTAACTTATGCTTGCTTTTGTTTTTATTCCTTAGATCATTTTGAAAGAATTGGTGAAGGAGAGAGTCTCTATTCTAGAAAACAAGAATACTGACGCAAATACAAACGCGAAAAAGGTGGCGGCCTGGCATGATTTACGAATAAGGTACTTACCAAATCAATTTATATATTAAATAATACCACAGCAATACTTAATATTTCTCATGATTTTACATAGCATTTCATTTTTCAGTTTCAATAATATGGCTGCGGCGCCAAGAACTTTGCAGCAAATAAAAGCTCAATGGGGCATTATAAAAATGTCTGCAAAAAAAAGGAAGTTTCTCGAGCGGAAAGAGAGGTGCAAAACAGGTGGTGGACCACCACCTCCTTCAGAACCACCAAGTAGTGAGGACATTGCGGTATGGCTTCCTAAGGAGTTCACAGTAGACTCCAATGAGTTTGATTCTGATAACCGGGTACATATAAAAAAGTACTCAAACATGTATGTTCATAATTCCTAAATCCTGAGTAATTAATATTCTATTTATTTTGTTTCAGACTTTTTCAGAAACTAACAGTGAAAAACCAGACCAGATTCCAGAGCCAAAACCAGGTCCTAGTTCGCCCCCTCATGATAATTCAGAACATAAAATAACAGAAAAGGTGTATATTATATTAATTGTTAATTAACTAATAATTAAGAAGCAGCACCATTTTTTAATTGATTGGATTGTTGTTGTAATGCATGCAATGCAATAAAGCAGGCATTTTTAATTTTTGCATTTCATTGCAAGTTTGCCATTAGTAACAAATAATCACTAAATCAATGAGACAATATAATTTATTTATTATATTTTAGATATTGGAGCCAAGTTCAGCAACACCAAAAATTCCTAAAAATAAACTTAATTATAAAAAGGTATTATTCTTCTTTATATTCTAGAATTAAGTAATCAATTCTTAATTAATTATTCTTGCCTTGTGACTAATTATTGTGGAGCATAGGAATTTTTTTTATATAATAAATAAAAACATACTATCAATATTTGTTAATCTTAGTTACTCTATGATAAACAATATTAATACTAACCTACCCTAGACACTCAACAAGAGTTATTAAAAAATAATAGAAATAATAATAGAGTTTTGTATTTCAGATAAGTAATACTGCTAAGGAGAGTGCAATACTCCAAATAGCAAAGAATGAAACAGCTTGCAGAAAAGAGCTTCATGAGGCGCAGATGGCCAATGAAAAACAAAAGCTTAAAAATTTACTTTTAAAAGAAGAAGTTTTGAAATATAAATTGCAATATTATAAGGATAAATTAAAATAAACAAATATTAATTCATTAACAAGATTTTTTATTAATGTACTACTAACTAAAGTGTCTCCTAATAAATGTTTGTAAAACAGCATTTGCATTTCCCCTTGTAGCTTCTTGGGCTACTTCATCTGTACTATTGTCACAGCTACTCGTACCATCTATCTGCATATCTTCATGGTCAACTGCAATGTTGTGAAGCACTGCTAGAGCAACTATTGTAGTTTTAGCATGTTGGAGGTTGCAAGTCATGCCATGTAAAAGGCATTGAAAGCGTTGCTTCCAAACTCCAAAGCAGCGTTCAATGGTATTTCTTGTAGCAATATGTGCTTCATTATATTTTTCCTCACTTCGGTTTTGAGGTCTTGAAAGAGGAGTAAAGAGATACCGTTCTAATTTATATCCAGAGTCACCTAGAAGTCTCCCTTTAAATGATCCTGTTTCAAAGCGCTCTTTGAGCAATGACTCATTGAAGATTCTAGCATCATGAGTGCTCCCTCTCCATCTAGCAACAATATCTTTGATGCGGAGATGTGCATCACAAACTACCTGTGATTAACATAAAAAACATATATTAGGAATTAAAATATGATATACCATTAAGGCATTACTCACACACATCTTGTCTAATACTAAACTAAGCAAAGACTATGTTATGGTAACCACACAAACACATATTTAAAAATGCATATTTGTTAAGATAATTAACACCCCTATACAGAACAAACTTCAATATTCATCACACACATATTTGTCTTGTGCAAGGATAGATCTCACAACCTCTGGACTAATAATTAGTTCCTCTAACCACTACACAACCATGACAGTCAATTTCCATAGGGTTCTGTTGTATATAGATAATAGAAGGACATAAAAAATACCTGAACATTCAGCGAGTAGAATCCCTTTCTATTTATATAATATTGGGCAGCATCTCCACCATATTTGCAGATTTTTATGTGAGTGCAGTCAATGCAACCAATAACAGTTGGGAAATTTCGGATTGTGTGAAATTCCCTCATCATGAGCTGTTCTTCAGCAACGGTATTAGGCATTTTAATAAAAGATGCCGAGTGTCTAGCAAGTGCACGTGCGACTCTGGCACAAATCCGACTGATGGTCGCTTGAGATAACCCATGGTGATCTCCAGCATCTTCTTGAACCTGTAATTAAGACATGATTTAGAAACGATTTAAAGTATAATAGAAAATAATTCTTTATGATTATATATTTATGATTATTAATACTTGCCTCTCGGCGACCCCAACATCTTATGGCAGTTAAAACCTGGATTTCAGGTAAGGTACCAAAACCTCTACGATCTAATTTAAGATCGTCGCGTACAAGATTAATTACGAAAGTCGCTGTAGATTTACTAAAGCGATAGCGCTTCCGAAAATCTTCATCATCCAAAGAAAATGGATCGCTCCTAGTTCTGTACACCTTTCTTCGAAGCGGCCGGTTTTGAAGTCGTTCCATAACTTCGATAACATCCAGACTTTGTAAAGCTTGCATTGTGATATTTACAAAAGTATTGTAAATACGGAATTACAATAAAATACTGCAATAAGCAATTTTGGCTTTTTTTAATTGACACTACACGAGACCGATAGATATAACAGACGACAGTTGACCCACTTCAATTTCAATCCGTGCATACATACGTCAAGTCATCAAATGTCTTTTTCATAATAATCAGCTGTAGGAAAGTCGGCCATCTTTTACCTTATAGCACTGCTATAGTAGGGTTATGGGCTCTATAAAGTTATAGTAGACTTATAGAATGGTTTAGCGCTAAAATGCGTTTATGAATAACACTTTTTGTAAAACGTACTATAGCGAGCCTATAAGCGTGTCATAACTTTTTATGAATAAGACCGTTTTAATCCCCTAGTTTTGTTTAACTTTATAAGTGTTTGTCGGAAATCTTTGAATAAACGAATAATATCAATCAAAAAGAATTTTAATAATCCCACATTAGTATAATATAGTATGTATCTTATAGCTATATTGTTAATGGTACAATTTTGAGTCCGAAAATTCTTAATTTAAGCGTTTAATAATGCATATAACAATATATTTATAGAAAAGACGAGAAGAGCAAGATAAAGATGGTATGTGCATCTAATGAGGGATGAAAATGATGTCACCAAACGAGTGTTAAGTATAAATGTGGATGGATACATATGTGCCTAGATGGAGGCCTTATAAGAAATGGTTGAATTATGTGAAGTATGATATGCGTGTAAAAGTAGTAGCACCAGAATTGACGAATAATAGAAGAGAATGGAAGGGAAAAACATGTTTTAAGAGTAGGACAGGTCAGAAGAATGAATGAATGCATATAATAATATAGTTTAAAAACATATCAGCGAGTGGCTCGTCTGGGAAATCTGTTTTGAATTTACGTTGTGCTGCATTACCAGTATGACGGGAATGAAATTTGAGAATCCGGTTTCGAATTTCAATGCAGATAAATATTTGTATTTATAGATATCGTTATTGCGGTTAAGGTCTTTGTATTCTTCGGCTTTTCCCCTCAGTTACCTATACCGTTGAACCTACTACTACCTATACTAATGAAGCCTAACGCTAAATTTTTGAATTTATGAGTTAAATCTATGGCTAGTTTTGAATTGCACAATAGGATTAAAGTACATATCCATTATACCCAATTTTACAGGTGCAAATAAAACTATAGAGTCGATGTTGGGTAAGAGGCAATAAAAATTTTTATTTTTCATGTCTAATAATTTACAAATATTTTTCAGAGAATAAAGAGTCAGTATTTAAGATGTTGAAAATAAGATAATGCAGTCGTGACAGTGAGAGTCCATTTCATCGGAAACCTGAGTTTTATTTAGAAACTAATAACTTCTTTATTGATGAAACTTTAACTCGGTGAAGAAAAACATTGTAATGGAAACTGTATGTTCCTAAAAAAATGCAAAACGTTTAACCTCCCTATTCTTTGGACTTTGATTTAGCACGGTGGGTCTAATCTCTAATCTATTCCCCAAGGAGAGAGGAAGCCTTGAAATATATACATACTTTTAACAATATACTATTCGCATACACAACAGTTAAAGAGGATGACTTAGTGCGAGTCTGAGATGAAAAATAATAATTTCTAGCTGTTAAAAATGCCTGTTCTTGGATGTGAATATATATATAATATTGGTCCGGTACTAATAAACTATATAAACCTCTTCTTTCCTTTTGGAGAAATATCAATTAGGCATGTAAGTTTTGGTAGAAAAATTCATTGTTTCCCTTCCGTAGTTTGAACCTCCTAGTAACAGTCACACGGTCTTACTGTTTGGCTATCGTAGCTTGTGAATAAATATATAGCAATATTTGAAATTCCCATAGTATCTTAAACACAACAATTAATATATACGTTATATGTTAATAAGCAGTAGCAAGAGAATTGGTTATAGCAATAACCTTGACGAAATCACAGTTTACTAAAGATTTATGGCCCATCTTTTACGGTTTTTGTACTACTGTGAAGAACAAATCAAAACTGTGAGAATAATGGCGCGGTGGCAACGTCCCAAAAAACCGAGGACATTCGTGTTTATGAGTCAGTTTGAATCGACCTCAGACTATTGTTGGGTTATTATCACTTGTTATATTTCATTCTCGTGGATCTATTCCAGTCAGCTTAGTAAGCTTTGAAACAAAGAAAGCTTTCTTGTGAATTTAGTAATGACTTAACGTGCGTGCTTCTACATTTAGTGTTGATTTTATTGCATCATTCTCCTTCGAACATGTAACTTATTCTTTATATCGACTCCAGTAAAATAGCCAATATGTCTATGGTAGAAAATATTTATGGTATTTAATTTAAAAATAAATAACTTAATATCGATATTTATTCATACTTATTAAGGTATGGTTAATTGAATGCATTTGGTTAGCTATCTCAATATCATATCTAGTTCGCTTTTGTTTCGTTTTTATTGTTTAGTTTGCTAGTTGAAATTAGTAGTAGAAGCAAGTTGTAAGAGATTAATATGATTAAACAAATAAATCAAACTGGAAAAACTTTAAATGTTCAATTACATAGTTATATTTTTCTTATATGGTTTACTCGTCTGTTAAATTTCAAACAATGTGTAATGTGGTTATTCTTAGATTGAAACTATCGTGAAAGACATTTTATTTTATATGCAAAAACCAATTCCACAATGTACTGTAAATATCGGTTTTGAATGACTAACTTTGCCACCATTGTAGGTTTTAAGTCAGAGGTTCATTTTTTCTTGTTTCTCTACAAGTCGCATCAAGAACTACGCGCAGTAAGTGTGCCTTAAGTGTGTATGGTTTGTGGAAATCCCTAAGAGTTTTACTATATTTGATATTTATAATTCATCACATGCTTTACGGCAAAAAAACATATTTAATGACGAGTTACAGCTGTATACGTATACACATAGAGCTAGTCTTGGCTAAAATGACGCCCACGTATTTACCCACTAAATCAAATTTCAAATATGTACGAAAAACACTAAAAAATAAAATTGTATTGGTCAATCAGTGGATAAGGCCAAGGCATTTGCTAAGGAACGGTTGTTCTCCATTTGTTGTACAACTAGTTTAATTTTCTTCGAATGCACGAGAAGGCGGACGTCTTGTTTCATATAATACTCGTAATTCGTATTTAAGATTTATCACGCGACTAGTCGACCACGACTTCCGCAAACAGATCATAAATCACGCAACAGTTGATAGCTCTACAGAGACAAAATATCACTATAAACATTAGCACTCACACATTTATATCACCTACTCAAGTAGTGGGGCGTACAATTTCAAATTAGATAAGCTATATACGTATACAGGGATACAGGGATACAGGAGAGACAGGGCGACAGACCGATACTTTTTCGGTATGTTTCAGTACTTACCGGCATGTGACTCTTGTTGGTGCAGCGCAGGCGGCCGGAGGTACGATGATGCGAACTCCGCCGCGCCTCTTCGCCTTCATAGCACCACCTCGAGCGTCAACCACGAAGGACACCAGAAATCTATGAAAAATGCATCATATTTCATTCCCCATGGAATGAATAATCAGGAATGTTTTGAGAACGTCAAGTAATTCTATTCAACCTAGACTAGATCAAAGGTCAATGAGCGATTAACTTTACAATCCTATTATTTAATACTGAACCTATAAACAACCCAGCATCCCGAAGCGCTTGGGATGATGGGGAATCGTTTATCGGGAATACGTTTGTGTTTTTCAACCTTATAATAGTAAAGTTTTGTAAATTATTATGTTTTTGGACATTTACCATTTATTTGGTAAATCTGTGTAGGTCTTATTTTTAGAAAGAGGTCTGTCGCTGAATCCACCTCAAGTATTTATATGTATTCTGTATTGAACAACCTGTCATCATCATTCTCCTGCCCTTATCCCACTCTAAGTAGAGTCGGCACAACATGTTACAAACATGTCACATGATTTGGCTACGTATTTTATAACCGGCCGCCTGCCTGACGTCAACTTATCTTAGTCGCCTTTTACGACACCTCGGTAAGAAATGAGGGTGGTCCATTCTATGCAGCCGGATACCACACGGCACATACCTTAGTCGCCTCTTACGACAACTCGGGAAGAGGTAGGTTAGAAACTCACCCGATGTCCAAGGGCTGTCGTTCGATGGTGGCGACGCGGCTGTCATTGTTGCTAGGCCAGAGGTGTCCGTCCGTGACGCTGTCTTCTAGAGGCCGCGCCCGGTTCAATGTGCCCGCTTCGCTGTTCATGTAACGATATTGCTGTTGCTGCTGGATTGGACACTCTACCTCTCCTGTAAACATTGATGCTTTTAAAATCCATATCCAGACTGATTCACGAAGCTAAAGCGACGAGCCGCGAGGAGGTAGCGCACTTTATTCGAAGAATATTACGTTGCTAGGCTATGGTTATAGCGGCCCCATAGACTTGAAAAACCAGGTTTTATTTACTAGCCGATCTCCTGAAGGTCATAGCGTGTTTGTATTACATTTTTTTTTCTAATATCCGCATATTTACCTTATTACAGTATTGCATAAGACACAATGTTATGGAAATAACCAAATGCAGCGTTATAAGACTCATTAAATCAATATAGACAAGTTTCTGTATTTCTTAATATAATCTGATAGACTTTTAGGTTATTTTTTAAAATTATTAAAATAATATTACCGCCTTCGTCTTCGGAGTCGCTCATGAACGTATCCTGCATGAGCTCAGGCGCCGCGACTCTATATTTGCCTTCTAAGCCACCTGGAACAACAAAAAAAGCACTGATTTAAGCAGAAAACGGCATCTTCACATCTGACAAAAGGTTCTTACACCCATAACGCTTCCCAATGTGGGAATGTGCACACTTCGTTTTCGTGCATCGTAAAAACCATATAGGACTCATAGGTTTTCTTGAAGGACTTAAAGAAACCCACACTGATATTTTTGTGATATTTTTGTACATAAGGGAAGAATTTTTCAAATTTTGTGAAAATATGATTAGTTCGTACTAATAAAATAAATAAATAAAATACGTTTATATCAAATGTAAATAAATGTAACTTAGGTAGCTTCTTGTCTTAGAAAGTTTATGAGCGAATGTTGCAAGGAAGTCCCTACCCGTTTAAGGACTCATTGCTTGATGCAGCAGTGAATACAAAAACATACGAAATTAATAGTCTCTTATAAACGTGTGAGAGAGAACGCAATATTATAAGTATTGCTGTCTCACTTCATCATCATTAGTGACTTAGAACAAAGTACATGATTTCATTATGTTACATAGGGTATAAAAGTTTATCTCATTGAAGTTGATCGCTGATAGGAATTTTATTATAATTAGTGATTAATTAGTGACCAATAATGACTGTGCACGCATAACACCCGACGTCTCATATACAAACTTCGAACCTTATACAAAGGCAACTCCATTTTAACGTGATGTGACCCTTTCGTTTATATAATAAGATAGATTATAGCATTAAACTATCAATAAGACTATTAACTATGAATAAATTTTAAATGAAATGATTTTTTTAGTATATGATACTGGAGAGCTCGTGAGCCACAGGTTTCCGATCTCTGTGGCAGATTAGCAAAATGAATGCTCTCTACATTACACAAATAACAGAAAAAGATACTAAATATCTCGCTGACTCAACCGGATCAGACGTTTCAATGGCAATCGTAATTATTTTGTTCTACAAACGGTACAAGAGGCGGGAAAAACTAGTCCTTAAATCTCTAGACAAGAGATAATTAATTCAACGTATGACTAACACTATTGTAAGATTCTGACAAAAAATACAACCTTACTATAATATTTTCATACTAGTCTTACGTAGTGAGGTCAGCCTCGTGGGAGTATCAATTGACTTCATGTCATATGTAATTGGCTTCACGCCTGACTTCTGACTTTGGTCAATTACGTGGAGAAATCTTTGGAATTCCTTCGCAGAATAACTGGGTCATATGCTATTAGGGCTAATAACATTTTACAAAATAGTCTGCTAATATCTCACATTCATTTAGGCCAAGGTCTACGATTATAGAGTTGAAACACATCCATATTTATACAGCCCATGCGATAATATTTTATCCTTCTTCGATCAATTGATCGATATGATTTTTTTATAGAGATAGTTTAAGAGCTGTAAAATGAAATGGGCTTTTTGTATCGATACTGAAATTATTACAGACGAAGCCACGGATGGAAACGTGTGATATACATACATATAAATATATTCTAAAATTCTAAAATCATCAATATATAAAAATTAATATTTTTGGCTGGCCCGTTGGCGCAGCTCTGCGGGTCGCGGGTTCGATTCCCGCCGAGGGCCAACATTTTCTATAAACAATTTATTTGTTATTCGTGCCTGGGTGTATATTTGTATTTAAGTATGTATTTAAAATTATATATGTAGTATATCTACCAGTTGTCCGTCAGCCATAACACAAGTATTAAATTACTTATTTTGGGGACGGACGACCGTGTCTGTAAGTGTACCATATATTTATATTTATTTTTGTATATTCTTTATGACTCTGAAACTATTGGAACAATTTTAGTTGATGTTTAGTGGCGATCGAAGCATTCTTTCTGATTGATAATTAAAATTATTTTAAATTCCGGATGAGCGATATTGAATAATTGAATGAATGATAGGAAACCACGTGACTCGCTTTGTGACGAAATTATAGAAGTGTGTATTAGTGTATGTTTTTTCCTCTTCATATACATAAATTATTATTCAGGGTTAAAGTAATGATATAACTGTTATACAACAAACCTCTTTTTTAGAAACAAATTTGGGAAGTTTTATATTCAAGATTATACTCTCCAATTAAGTATTGACAGATAATGCTGATGTAAACATTAATTAGTTCACCGGAATCCCGAACTCAATTAAGGTTAATGTACCTATTCGTCTATGTCCTATCACATTGAAGGTTACATTATTGACGATCATCAATTCTTCACTATATTGATTGATTGCTAAGTAATAATGCTATTAAGAAAGGTATTAAAAAAATAACTACTAAATACGATAACGTGTCTTTTCTTTTATTTTCAATTAGTGGTACCCTCGTCTTCGTTCCTGAAAACTTAAGCGTTTATGTATCCTCAATAAAGCAAAATGCTTTTTTTCATGTTCCCGGAAGAAAAACACGATTTTTTAAAACTTTATTTCACCCCGGTGTAAAAGATGTAATTGTGCTAAAATTCATCATTATATCGGCCCAATGATGAATGCAGTGTCACTGCCAAATGCACCAGAGGGCTAGTAATTTTATTACTATTAATATTTAAATGACGTAATAGATGAACTATATATATTACCTATTAATATATTGATCTCCGTGAGTCGCGGGTTCGATTCCCGCCGAGGGCCAACATTTTCTAAATACATTTTGTTTGTTTATTAAAGTATGTATTTAAAAAATATATAAGTATATATTACCAGTTATATTATTGACAAATAATAACACTAGTATTAAGTTACGTACTTTGGGGAGGGTTATGTGTGCCATATATTTATATTTATTTATTTATTACGCAATATCGCGTTGCATACCACGAATGTAGAAGGTAGGTTTTTATTATAATCAACAGATATAGTAGACATGTACATTAATATATATAAATATTAACAACGTGTACTCGCGCATGTATTTACGACGCAATTACACGTGAGTGCCACTGAGGCGATCATTTTTATGAATCAGATCTAAGAATAGATCACTCTTAAAGTAATATTATTTTAAAATCCGCCCACTGATTGATGGCTTTTAAAAACGTAAAAGAGGAAACGTTTTTAGCATATGTAAAATCTATGTAGCCTTATTTAATAATAAACTATATTAGGATATAATAATAAATAATAGGACAATTATACACATTATCGTTCGTCCCCAATATAAGTAAGGCAATACTTACAAAATCGTAATGCGTAATGCATTACGATTTCGTTGTGGAGCCTATTCTATAATATAATTAGGTTACAGGGTGAACGATCCTAGAAATTACTGTAGTGAATGTGCGTAGTGCGGCGGTTTGTGATAGGTGTGGTGACTGGTCCTGTATATATGAGGTATGAGGACGTTGCCTGCTTTCTACACTTAGCATTCCGCAGGTCGCGGATTCGATGCCTACCAACATTTTCTATAAACAATTTGTTGATTCTTCGAGCCTGGGTGTATATTTCTATTTAAGTATGTTTTTAAAATTATATATATGTGTTATGTTTAGCAGTTGTCCGTCACCCATAACACAAGCATTAAGTTAGTTACTTAGGGGACGACGACCGTGTATGTGATATGTATATATATATTTTAAGTAAATATTTCTTGAGGAAGAAGGAGGAAGGAGGAACAACAAATTATTTATAGAACTATTGGCCTGCGGCGTAAGCATGCTTGGCTTAGCTTGAAATGGAAAATACGCTAAATTATATTAAAACAAAATATCGATTGATTAACGACTTAGAACTTTTAGGGCCAATCTTGCAACTGTAAGGTTTTAAAATGCATCGCAGGCAAACATAGCTCCATCAGGTGACCTCACGGCCTGATGATGTCAACGCGACGCTCCCAGTGAGCAAACTCTGCCCACACCCGCTACCCGCTGCCCACTTACCCTTATTAGATGAGCTCAGATACCTTTAATAGCAATATATTTTTCTTAGTAACAAAATTCTTTGTGTCCATTCGGAAAGTTATATTTTCTTCTTGATTTAGCATATACCTAAACTGAATTTATTTTTAACTAACTGTGCCAGCGGCTTAGGCCGCGTGGAAATCTGCGTGTCACAATTTTTTTCTAGAATTCAAATTTTAAACAAAAGTAGTTATTGTGAGCTAACTATGTAACCATAGGAGATAGAGACATGCTATCGCGGACATTTATGTAGTACTTTTATAGATCTACAATTCTCTAGTACATTACTTTAGCGTATCTCTGTTGGTTTACGCAGCGCACAAGCAAGTTTTTTAACAAGCGATCGATTACATATAGACAGACAGCTTTTTGGGACTTTGTTATAATAAGTATAGATAATTACGTAAGCGGTAAGATATTAACTCTTTTTGCACGTCGCTTATTTATTTCTAATACTGGCGCTCGCAATTCCTACTGAAATTTTCTTAAAGCTTATTTACTTGGGACATATATCATAGAATTACAAAATGTAACTAGTTATAACAATCGACGATGACGATTCAAAATCACTTGTTTATAAGTTTACTTAAACGAAGAATATTTTGAATTTGAATTTGATTCTCTTTTTTCCTTCAGGAATAATAGGTAAATAATATCAAACGATATCGAATATAATTGACCTATCTCTTCTTTGCACGATTAGAGATTAGTTTGATTTATCCTGATTTGCTTCCGATGACATTGAATTGGCATAAAAAATTAAGTTTCGAATTGCGCGCAAGTATACAACCAAATCTGGGAATGCTGGCCATGAAATCTACATTTTCATAGGTTTTATGAACGAACCAAATCTTAAGACCATAGAGTTATTATAGAAGAGTAGGTAAGCCCGCCTAAGCTTTGCAATGCAAATGAGACTATATCTATCTGTCTCTTTTTTTATATGCGATTAGACTGGACATGCGGGCGTGTGGCCCAGGTAAAGTGTTATTCCTGGGCCTTAATAAAGTGGACTGTATTTTTTGTTATTAACCGGTTCGCGGAAACCCCCAAAATACTTGCAAATAACAAGATGGAATATGGCAGCCGTCTGGTACAGGGCGGGATTAAAATAACTGCCAAAGAGGGATGGAGGCACTTACTTGTGATGTCGGATCCAGCGTTTTGTCCATTCACTGAAGTTAACACATATAATACACACAATCGTGCTAGCGGTGCGGTGCGAAGTTACAACAAAGTGATGCGTGTGCGGCGATCGTTCATAAGACGTGCAACGTACGACGTGCGTCTTGCGACGGCGTTTTGCGACTGAAGTGCGTGCGGAAGGAAGCGGGAAGGATGCTATTGCAAGTATATGCTAAACTTACATTTGATATCAAACATCCCCCCGGCCATGAAGTATCCCTTCATAAATGCGGTAAAAAAAATAAACAAAATTAATCTACAGAAGAACCTAAAACTACTTATTCATTTAATTTGTGCGTAATATATAAGAGAAGTAAATTAAAACTAAATAAATTACAAATAACTATTGCATTGGCAACGGGCAGAGTTTAACGACGGGTCTATCATAAGTACCACTCTTGGTCTGAACTTGAGCGACTCGAACTACTCCATTTTTACCCGGGAAAACCTTAGTTATAATTCCTAAGGGCCACTGCAACGGCGGTGCGTTCTCTACGTTAAGTATAACGACGGTTCCTACTGTAAGCGGGTGAGACGGTGTATTCCACTTTTCTCGCATTTGCAAGTTATGCAAATATTCCGTCTTAAAGCGTTTCCAAAATGATTGGACAAGAGAGTCCATTAGCGAATATCTAGTTAAAAGACTAGTACGTTCTCCACTAACGTTAGGTGCGGGAATAAACTCTAGCGGTATAGCGGAAAGAAAATGTGAAGGTGTTAGCGCGGTTGGCTCAGAAGGGTCTGAGCTTAAAGCGTACAAAGGGCGGCTATTAAGTAGCGCCTCTACTTGATTAAGTACGGTGAGCATTTCCTCATATGACAATATTTGTTTTCCAATAACACGGAATAACAAAGATTTGACGCTCTTAATATTAGACTCCCAAATCCCTCCGAAATGACTTGCGCTGGGCGGATTTAGTTGCCACGTGATGCGATGTTTCGTCAGTTCAAAATTGAACATTTTATAATAGTCATCTGACTGCAAAAAATTATGCAACTCATTAAAGTAAGCCTTTGATGCAATAAAGTTCCTTCCGTTGTCACTGTAAAGAAACTTACAGGGACCACGGCGAGATAAAAACCGTTTGAAAGCATCTAAAAAGGTAGCGGAACTCAGATCAGATGCTAGTTCTATATGAACTGCCTTCGTAACTAAGCACACAAACAAACAAATGTATGCCTTTTGGCTACGTATTCCACGCCCTCTACTTGGCGTCACATATAAAGGTCCTGCATAATCCAGGCCTGTATGTAGAAAGGCCTTACATTGCTCCAGCCTACATGGAGGAAGATCTGACATAAGAGGAAATGTCGGTTTCGGATTAAGCCTGAAACAAGTATTGCACTTATGAATACGCTGACGAACCAAGCGTCGTGCGGATAAAATCCATTATTTTTGTCTTAATATGGAGAGTAATAGTTGCGGTCCTGCGTGCAAATTATTGCGGTGATAATGATCAATTAAAATATCTAAAATGTGCCCCTTTTTGGGCAATAAAGCAGGGTGCTTATGAGCATAATCTAAAGTAGAATAAGACAGACGTCCACCTACGCGTAGTATGCCGTTAGAAACAAAAGGGAATAGCTTTCTCAATGCGGGCGAACATAATTTATTATTTTTAATATTATTGAGATCGTCACTAAAGGCTTCGCGTTGTATCGCTTTTATTATAGCTAATTCTGCCGTATCCATATCCTCAGCCGTTATTGTTTTATTACGTGGAAGTTTTCCCAAAAAGCGAAGGATGTAAACGATACAGCGAATATATTTGGTCCAAGATGAAAACTTAGAACCAAGCGTTACGATTATATTTTCCTCGTGCGGTTTTACTACATGACAAACAGTTTTCTTCTCAGGTACTGCGGTTTTTTCACTAGGTGAAAAGGTATTTAAACACCATTCTTCAGAGCGAAAAGAGAGCCAAGAAGGGCCTCTAAACCAAAGCGTATGCTCTAGAAGTTGTGTAGGCAAAAGCCCGCGTGAGACACAATCGGCAGGATTTTGAATTCCTGCGATGTGATAAAAGTTAACTTTTAAAGGTGATAAGTGCGTTTGGATTTCTGATATCCTATTAGCCACGTAAGTGTTAAATTTATGCGGTGAAGAAAGTGCCCAGCAGAGAGCAACTTCTGAATCTGAGAATAAGAGTATCTCATTTATAGTTATGCGGGTAGACAAAGTGTCATAAACTGATCGAACTAAACGTGCGAGTAGAACTAAGGCATTTAGTTCGAGTCGAGCGAGTGTGATTGTTGGCTTTAAAGGTGCCACGCGAGATTTGGAACAGACTAACGTTACTATAGGCGGAAGAGATTCAGTCTCAGTGTGTAAGTATAGCACACAACCATAAGACTTCTCACTAGCATCTGCAAAAGCAAGAAGTGTAACCTTAGATGTTTTCTCAATTCCCATATAGCGGTTAAATTTAAGTTGAGCGATAAGTGGCAACTCAGAAATATAGTTTTGCCATTTATTTATAAAATGTATAGGAAGAGGGTCATCCCAACCTATATGAAATAGCCACAATTCTTGTATAATCAATTTAGCGTATAGAATTACAGGACCAATAAGGCCTAAGACGTCATAAAGACGAGCGGTAGTGGAAAGAATAGCTCGCTTAGTACAAGCAGTTGGCGGTTGCGTTACAGTAAATACAAAATTATCAGATGCAGGTAGCCAGTGCAGACCGAGAATTTTAAAAGTGCTATTAGGGTCAAAGGATATTGTCTCGGATTGGCGGTGAGATTCTGGTACGTGTTCCAACAATTCATGTGAATTGCTTGTCCACTTGACCAGTTCAAATCCACCTGCCTTGAAGAGATGGATCAATTCATCTGCTACCTTAACTGCTTCATCAAGCGTTGAAGCAGAAGAAGCCAAATCGTCCATATATACATCTCTCTCAAGCACGGCAGCAGCAAGAGGCCATCTTTGCCTTTCGTCACTGGCTAACTGGCGTAAGGTGCGTAATGCCAGAAATGGCGAGGAGCGGAGACCGAATGTCACTCGATTAAATTGATATATTTCGAGCGGTTCATCGGGAGAAAAGCGGTATATAATACGTTGATATTTGCGGTGCGGGGGATTAACATTAATACATAAGTACATTTGTTTTACGTCGGCGAAGAATGCAATGCGGAAAATACGAACATTTAATAGAATATTAAAAATATCTGCTTGCAAATTGCAACCAGTATACAAAATGTCGTTAAGTGATAACCCTGTATCTGTACTGGCGCTGCCGTCTAATACGACGCGTAATTTTGTAGTCGATTTATCGTTGCGCACTACAGGATGATGCGGGAGAAAGTAGCCGGGCAAAAGACAATCGTCAGGTGACACGCGTGATAAAATACCCTTAGCAAGATAATCGCGGATAACGTAATTATATTTTTCGTGGAGCTCAGGTTCTCTAGAAAACTTCTTTTCTAAATTAAAAAACCTACGCCGAGCGGTTATATAGGAATTACCTAAATTATTAGGGTCCTGTTTAAAAGGAAGATCCACGGAATAAATACCATCCGGACTGCGCGCGGTTGTCGAAATATATATTTCTTCACACTGTTGCTCGTCAGGACTCAAAAACTTGCGAACAGGTGTTTCTTCTATTGACCAAAACCTTTCAATTAATTTGTCTAATGGTTCACTTGTAAGCGAACACATAGTGCGTGTCTGACAGGGCTTAGATATGATAGGGGTGTCACCCATTACAATATAACCCAAAGAGGTTTCAAAGGCGGAAGGCATATTATTTTTACCTATAATTTTATCATATAATAATATCTTGCAGTAAATATTCACACCGAGTAAAACATCTATTGGACCTGGTTCAGAGAACTCATCGTCCGCGAGCGGTAAGTTGCGAATATAATCTATCGATATTAGATCGACGTGTGCGTCAGGTAAATGTGACGTAATGCGTTCTACAACCATCGGCTGTATAAAATATTCTGACAAATTGTCAAAGCGGGAGTTAAACTTAAGGTCAGTAATACCCAAAATTTTCTGAGAGGTTCCACCGAACCCTTGAACCTCAGAGTAGCGGTTTTGCGGTGAAATACAAAGTGAGAGTCGTTTACAACAGTCGAAAGAAATATAATCACTTTGCGACCCTGGGTCTATAAGACATCTCAAATAATGCGTGCGGTTATATTTATCAGTGACCCTTATCTTGGCCGTGCCAAGCAAGGTAGTAGTTGCGGTGCGGTTAAAGCGGTCATAATGACAAACAAGTGCATTACTTGTATTTAAATTAGCGAGCGCAGAAGCATCGTCAGAACGTTCTATACGCTCGGCCGACTCATTACGCGGCGAGTCGTAAGCGCGCGAATGATTCATACGAGACAGCGAGTTACTACGCTGTGCGGACGGTTGTATCGCGGCAGGCTCCTTAGGTTTGTTTTTAATATTAAAATGTAATAAAGAATGATGTCTTGCCGAACAAAAACTACAAGTGTGCTTCGATGCACAAGACATGAATTTATGACTGACACTCAAACAATTGTTACAAAAAGAATTATTTTTAACGTAATTGTATCTTTGTTGCGGATTTAATTTCATGAAGGAAGAACACGAATACAAATGAGTATGTTGACTATTCTTACATAAACTACAGTTAATTTTATTATTCGAATTAAATACCGAGTCCGTATTAACAAAGGTTTTCGTTGACGGAACTTTCGCGGGCGAAGGAATATTTTTATTACGATATTTAATCGGCTGCGGGCTAAAAACATTATTAACAGAACGCGACAATACTTTGTTTTGTTCCTTAACAAATTCGATAAGATTTTTATATGATGGAATTTTATCCTGGCGGTTTAATATTTCAAACATTCTTACTGTATCCGAATCTAACCTTTGCGTAGCCAAATGAAAAAATATAAAGTCGGTTAAATCCAATTTTAATTGTTTAAGCGCTTCGACCGAAGAATCGAAGGTGTTAATAAAATGATCTAATGCATTTATATTATTACTAGCGAGCGGCTTAAATTGTAACAATCGATTGAGATAAGCGCTTGCGAGCGAGCGGGGGTCATCATACTTTTGTATCAGGGCCTCCCATATAATAGAATAATTTTCAGCGGTCAGCGGTAAGCCCGAACAAACAGATGAAGCGTTACCAGACAATTTTCCAACTAAATAAAATATCCTTTCACTATCAGATAAATTAGAGTTATCATGAATCATACTTTTAAACTGTTGGTAAAATAAAGGCCATTTACAGACATCTCCATCAAAAGATATTAAGTCTATAGGCGGGAGGTGCGGTTTTAACTTAGGTATATGCGAAGATGATTGCGGTTTACTACTAGTAGTTTCGCTATTCAGCACCAATATTTGCTTAACGAAACAAAACATTTCCTCAAATGAGATCCACGACTGATAATTAATGGGCTTTTTAGGATATAATTTTAGATTAAGAACATTCAATGAATCTAAATTTTGCTCGAATTCCTTCCGCAAAGTATCGATATTAATAGCCTTCGAACTTAAAATTGCAAACTTACTAGGATCTTTTTCGCATAAAACAGCCGTATCGTATATACTTTGCAATCGAGAAAACATGGCGTCGCGTTTCGATTCCAATATTAAAAGCATATTAATATCGTCATTATTGTCGTGTGAGGATTTTGTATCACTTCTACTCATTATGAAGTAACAAAAATATCGTTATTATAACGCGCGAGAATATACTTTATGCGCTATGTAATAAGAGTCAACCAGCGTTAGATTGATAATTATGCGTGCGGGTGGGTTGCACAAAATTTACTAGCGAGACTACGGAGCTGCACAGCGACGTCGTACTTTTTAACTTAATATCGGTCGAACGAAATAATGCGGAGTTAATAATTAACTAAATACAAAGCGAAACGAGTGGAATGCACGAGTGTGTATGCGATCTATGATTGTATAGAACTAAAACAGTTGCCAATGCGGTTTAACGAAAATATAATATTATTTTAACAACTATTTAGTATTACAGCACAAATTATTTGTATTGAATAAATAAGTAGTCAACTGCAGTATGCGGTTTATTAACGATAAGAACCGATTTTAACTATTTTAAGACAAATTTTAATGAATTTGAATGCGGTTTAACTATAATATGCGGTAAAATATTACGGTTCAAATCGAACTATGAACAAAATGGTGGACCGAATGAATATGACGATTAAAAATTCGGTTCGATGTGACCAAAAAATGGACATGCGGGCGTGTGGCCCAGGTAAAGTGTTATTCCTGGGCCTTAATAAAGTGGACTGTATTTTTTGTTATTAACCGGTTCGCGGAAACCCCCAAAATACTTGCAAATAACAAGATGGAATATGGCAGCCGTCTGGTACAGGGCGGGATTAAAATAACTGCCAAAGAGGGATGGAGGCACTTACTTGTGATGTCGGATCCAGCGTTTTGTCCATTCACTGAAGTTAACACATATAATACACACAATCGTGCTAGCGGTGCGGTGCGAAGTTACAACAAAGTGATGCGTGTGCGGCGATCGTTCATAAGACGTGCAACGTACGACGTGCGTCTTGCGACGGCGTTTTGCGACTGAAGTGCGTGCGGAAGGAAGCGGGAAGGATGCTATTGCAAGTATATGCTAAACTTACATTTGATATCAAACAAGACAAATATGAAGTATACGAGTTTCATCTTCCCTCTCATTGTTTATGAGAGTGTCGCAACTCTCACTTATCTATGTCTCCCTTATTCAAGTATAATAACTCTATGATATTATTAACTGGTTATTATCGATAAAAAAAAACAAATATTTGGTGTGTTGTGTAACTTAATTTAATTACATTTGCACGATTTTTAAAGTAACGGACGAAAATATATTTTAATCACGAGACTTAAGAGTCGTGAGCTGAAAACTATTGACCTAACAACGGCTTATAACATTCTTATACAATTTGTTTCGAATCTGACTGACGAAGCCAAACAACTGATGTTCTGCTAATTGCGTAATAGTATTGCATTGTATTGGATTTATATTTAATATTATAGATATAATTAAAGAGTTAAGCATGATTCAATGTTAAATATGTAATGCTGTTAATAATATTTAAATATCCGAGTTTAGTCTCAAACTAGAAATTCAGCATGTTGTGAAAATGCAACGTTTTAAGTCATGCGGACATCTATCTTTCTTTTACCCTTATCCCACTCTAAGTGGGGTCGGTACAACACGTTTTCCTCTTCTATTCTCTTCTATCATTCGTCAACTTTAACGCTACTCCTTTTATATACATGTCATACTTCACACAATTCAACCATCTCTTTTTAGGCCTCCCTCTAGTCACATATCCATCCACTCAACACTCGTTCGGTCACATGATTTTCATCCCTCTTTACATGTCCATACCATCCCAATCATGCACCTCTCATCTTTTCTATAATGGACCCAACTTTCAGACTTCCCCTTATATACTATTTTTTTATTTTATCAAGTCTTGGCACACCACACATCCATCTTAACATCCTCATCTCATTTGCATGCACCCTTCTTTTCTTTCATCCATCTTTTTCACTGGCCATCACAAGTCATGCGGACATATCAAAGTCAAAATACTATTAGTCAAATTGGACTTTACAAGCACCTTCGAATCATCAAATTTTTATAAAGATTTTTATGGATATCGAGAGGAATCAAGTAAGGAACTTGGCTGTCACTCTTTTTAAACTTCAGTTTTCACGCACTCTAATCTTTCAGTAAGAGTAATTCCTATAAGTAACCAATCTTATGCGTGCTCTTCATTATAAGCAATGATCGTTGATTGTGTGATCGTCTATAATCTGCACGATCATCGTGCAAATGTTCACACGATCTTCCTTATTATCAAACTATAATACGATCATTCCCTTTGATGCGTGTCGGAGGTAAACTGATAATTCCCGGATTTTAGACGATCATAGACAACGATTGACGAGTACAGCCTAGTATGAAACGAAATGAAATTTGTTTATTGTGGAACAATAACATTTTTTCCTTTACAATCGTAGCGATGATAATGCAAAAGTTAAAAACTGCGTTGCAGATATCAACGCCCGCCTCCGATATTAAAATACAGAGTTCCAAATGAAAGAAACTACTAGGTATAAAAGATACTAAATAAAATAAAATAAACTATACTTAAGTATTAAATCGATTGTGTATATAAGTGAGGGCCATAGTGCGTAAACATACGTATGGTTGCGAGTGTGAAAGTGTGTGTGTGTGTGTGTGTGTGTGTATGTATGTATGTATGAATGTGAGCGTGCGTGCGTGCATATGCACGCACACATATGTGTGTGTGTGTGTATGTAGTATACACGTTCGCGCTCATGCTTAATAGTTTTAATCTCCGAATCATGAAGAGGAGCAATAGGAAATTATGCGTATTAAAAAATTATGAATAATAATATGACAGTTCACGTGTATTTTAGCAGTAAAATGTAATAGACAACATTAATATTATCATCGTGGTTCGCTTAATTAATGTATCCTTTAACCCAAATAGCACCACAATGCCACTCTCCTTGGTTTTGTTTCAGCGAATTATCGTCCCGTGCTTGTTACATATAGTTTATCACTACCGACTCGTGTATATGTCAATTATAGTTATAAAATACCTTCATGGTTGAAAGTACTAACACATAAAAAATGAGTTTCATTATTAATGTTGAGAGAACGGCTATACTCACGTCTTATTTTTACGTCGCGTGAAGAGCTCATGAATAAGAGCACCGTATGGGCTTGAAAGTAGTTGGGCTCATCCGATAAAATATGATGTGAGTATAGCCGGTCTCTCAACACTAATTATGAATACCACTCACGATAGTTAAATTCGCGTTTTCAGAACTTCGTTTGCGTCTTCTAAGACGTTGAAATTTTTTATTTATTCAAAAAAGAGCAACAGCGACTCCAAGTTTATTGATAGTAAATTAAAAAATTTAAAATCATGTTAGAGCTTAACCTACATTTATCTATTCTAAAAACTAGTTAATTGAGTTATTGCTGCGCTATTCGAAATATCGAAACACTTGAAATAGCGCGGCAATGTCTCACGTAAATGCAGTCTAGTCTGCTAGCAATTCCATAATCTACGCACCATGGATCCAAATCTATAGCATATATACATTCGTTTCTGTACAAGTGAAATAAGGGAAAAATCTTTTATCCTGATCCCGAAGTCCCCTATATGTTAATACTATAAGTTTCAATTGGAAAGTTCATCAATATTATTGCAGACATGAAAACGCTTCAAATATGAGGTAATTATGGACGAAAATAACTTAACATGTACAAGAACAATCATTTTGAAGATACTACCAATGTAAGAAAACATTAATAATGACAGTGTTTAAATACATCTATTACATACATTTAAATCGGCAAATGCGCCGGAAAGGCATAAGTTTTCCATAACATCGAATAACTTTAATTTTCTTAATTTTTACAATTTACGTCGAGTTTCACAAGCTGTGATAGCCCAGCGGTGAGACCGTGCGACTCTTTCGAGGGGAACACGAGTTCAAACCCGGGCAGGCACCGATGAGTTTTTCTATTAAAACTCATGTGTCTAATTGGTAATTGCAATTAATCACACGCTTTTCGGTGAAGGAAAACATCGTGAGGAAACCTGCATATCTCTAGAGAATTCTGGAGATATGTAACCTACCAATCCGCATTTTAGCAGCGTGGTAGGTCTTAGCTCCAACCCTTCTCTCCAGAAACGGAGAGATGAGGCCTGTTCCCAGCAGTGGGATTTTAACAGGCTGCTACTTTCTACTACTACTACTACTTTCTTCACAGAGGCAGGTAATTATATCGGGGCCTGTTAAACCTGTTATATCTCTGGAGCATTCCTGCTATATAATATGTAATCTGTCAATCCGCAACAGAGATGTCTGGCAAGTTTAAGGATCAATACATCTCTGAAGAGAGATATAAGGTTCTTACAACTTACTTTTACTTCTTTAGTGAATATAGACGATCAATTTCAAATTCAAATATTTTTTTTTTCAAGTTGGCTTTTACAATCAGTTTTTGAATTGTCCAATTACAACGAAGCTATGACTGGTTGGGAAAGGGACTCTTATCGAAAAAAATCTGATAGAAACTTGGCGGTTACTCTTTTCACAAATAAATATTTCATTAATATATGATTGTTAAAAAATTAACCCTTATGACTGAGGTTATTGTACGAGTATATGAGAATTCCGAAAAATTCAACCTGAATGGACGCTCACTTAATGTTTAACGGTTAAGCCATATTGGTTGAAGCCATGTTTAACAATTCAACATATATAAACCTTTTATTGATATTAATTTTGGTAACGATTGTCAGTTGACCTCCACAATCCATTAGGGTTAAATAATTTCAATTATTGACTCACGAGCTAACACGTATGTATTATTTATCAATTGCATCGATATCTTGTATGAGATCATTTGTATTTATCATTATAGTTTTTATTTAAATTTAGACTTATCTAGCTTCCAACCGTAAGAAAATAAATAATTTTGTATCCTCAGCTAAAAAAATAGAAAGATGATTGCTTAAACTTTTGTATTTTGTAAATATATTTAAAAAATATACTTAAAAACAATCCCAAAACGCAAAGAACACATTTATCGAAGTAAACTTTATTTATTACATATTTGTAAAAAATGAGACCCTGCTTCATAATGCTGTAATTACACTAAACTTTAGCTATCTAATGTGTCTTTCGATTTGCAATATAGATGCATCGCATGTTACCCGCAACCTCAATCGGGAAAATTTATTCACATTTTAGTTGATTCAGTCGAATAGTTTTTATTATAACTACGAACTGAATTTTAAACCTTGAACCATATTCACCCTATCGTCTGCAGATCGCTCTTTGCAATCCGCAGAAAAAGTCGGTAGTGGCAGGTAGATTCAGATCTGAAACAATGGATTCATCGCGTATTCCCCGAAACATCAATGATATCATTTGTGATGAAAATAGACAAGATCTCGCAAAAATCAATTTTAGAATACTCGAACACATTAATATATTTACACGCTGTGCATGATTGCCAATTTACATTACAAACCAATAAATGTGAATTTGATGGAAGATTTCCAACAGCTAATGTAAATATATACAAGACAAATATATTGTTATAGAGACTATTTTACTATGTCGTATATGCAGAGATATAACTGCGAATAAAATATAGACTGTGTTTTATGTATACTATCTATAGACTGCGACTTCGTCTACAACGACCGAGGTAGAAAGTACTTAGCAAGAATAGCAACAAGCTATAGCTCCGTTCGAATAAAAAATAAAGCAAACGAACACTATCGCATTTTTCATATTAACATGGCTAAAGAAAATGGTTCATAACGGCGATCCACAAAGATATAAACCTTTTTTTTATAAGCACGAAACGACCATGCGGGTAACTGACCTTTAAAATGATAAAATGTGCGTTTTCTTAAGAAAACTCGTGTCGTATTGATCTGGGACGATTGCCAAAAGGGGTTCGTTCCATAAAATGGTGGTACGCAGAAAGAAGTTCTTTGAAAAACGCACTGTAGTAGTAGCCACGATATCAGATATTCAAGATGATAATTCAGTCTGTGACGTACAGTGAAATTATGGAAATTTCCAGCAGGAATTGAACCAAAGAATAGTTTGGAATATTTTATGGATATGATTTGTATAAACGGTTAATGAGGACAATATACTTGGTAGATATGTTCGTGTTAGTGCTAGGGCTTAAATCAGAGCCTAATCTAATTAAAGGTTGCACTGCAGATAAAAATAAATAAATAAATATATGGGAAACTTACACACACGGTCGTCCGTCCCCAAAGTAAGTAACTTAATACTTGTGTTGTGGGTAACAGACAACTGGTAATATACTACATATATAATTTTAAATACATGTTTAAATACAAATACACACCCAGGCTCGAAGAACCAACAAATTGTTTATAGAAAATGTTGGCCCTCGGCGGGAATAGAACCCGCGACCCGCGTGCTGAAAGCAGGGTCACTACACACTGCGCCAACGGGCCAGTAGAAGATAGGTCGAGTTAAATCATTCATCAAACCAACAAAAATACTTTGGAAAAGCAAATTAAAAATTAAATTGGAACCAAAACTGATATATTTATATGAAATTGACAGTAACGAAAGTTATTATAATAAACCAGTATATGGTGATTTTTGGAGCAGAAGTTAGTTACATTATCCATATTAAGAAAATAAAACTATAGATATGTGGAATATTGTTTCAATAATAATTGTACCAAGTGTTGTTGTTATTTCGGGAACAGATAAGAACACCTATTGCATTACTGAATACCTCAGCGCTAAGTTGGTATAAACGAAGTCGCGAATACAACTAGTATATTATATTTTATCATAAACTCATTTCTATATTATGTCACGTGTCATGTTAGGTATATGTTACGAGTATAACAAGAAACGGTGTAAATATGTAATACACTAAATATTTACTCCATTAAAAGCATATGGCAGGTGATTGACGTGCGCAGCGATTGCCGTTGTCACCAACCACACCACGAGATGCTATCAACATTGAATTGTCCTTGTATTGTGACTTGTGACTCATGACGCTTGCAGTTTCCAACAATAGCCGTTTTATTTTGGTTGTTTGACAAGAGACTCTTTTGTCACGACAAAAATAACCTCATCATAATAATACGTACTAATATGCCGTTCTAATATGTATCCGGATGAATAAAATAGAACACCCTCATTTCTTACCCAGGTATGGTCTTGTCGAGGTTAGGCGACTAAGGTAAGTTGACGTCAGGCAGGCGGCCGGTCGTAAAATTCTTAGCCGAATCATGTGACAAACATGTTTGTAACATATTGTGCCGACCCCACTTAGAGTGTACTAATATTTTAAACTAGCGACCTCTATCCCGGCTGTGAAAGGCTAGTACAGTATATTGCGGGCTTCAAGCCATAGGACCATATTAATAGGTACCAATAAAAATGAGTTTTTTGTTTTTTTACCGTTATTCTATTCTATTGGTCTACATCGTCTTTTCGTAATATTCAAATTCAAATTCAAAATATTCAATAATATTTTTATTCAAGTAAACTTGTAAACAAGTGCTTTTGAATCGTCAACTTTACTGCTGGTTCGGAAAGCTGTTCCTACTAGTAACATCTAGTTATTACTGTCTTGTACAGGGTAGAAGTTCACCTATCTTACATATCCTTATCATCCTTATAATCTTCAACAGTATAAGTAGGCTTTAATAAATAATGTACCTCAGCATAGTAGCCAAAGTGTTAATGGATCTTATCAAAATTTTGTGTAAGAGTTAAGACAGTGTCTCCCAATCTGTTTTGTTCCAGGCTCCACCTTAGCCGTTACAAAATTGTAACATTGCTATGTAACACACATAACTTTTATATAAAAAAAATTGAATTGTTCACTAAGAAACTTATTATAGGTTTTAGGAAGAAGAATATTCTTTTACGTTAAATTTGACACAGAAATCTAGCATTACATTTAAATAACCCGGAGCGAAAGGATCTCGTCTCGAATCCATTTTTTAATAGTCTCCTTGTGTCCTCTACGATCGTTTCGCAATTAGCGAACTATCATCCGGAGGATAGACAAAATCGTAATGCCAATTGGCATTATTGAATTGTTGCTGGTGGCGGGTACGTAAATGAGTGACGTAAATTTTGGGGTACGTGTTGCCCTGCATGTGTAAAGTATGTGAATATTGCTTGCTCATACATGACAATATATAATTTAAAAAATTATACATGACAATTGAGGCCTGTAGCAAGAGTTTTCAGTAAGAAAAATGAAATCTTTGTTAATCAAAAACAATACGCACGTTATTTGCTTTTATGACAACCATTTTATAACTTCAAGAATTATATAATATCCACACATTCTAATCGTTTGAACGTTAATGTGTTGCGTCCTCTAAACTGTTTACAGATTATTTAAGAAGACTGGATTCAATGTGATATCAAATATGGTAGTAGGTAGTATTGTCAATGGTATGTTGAGGTCATGCGTTTAGTAGAGATTTCGACAGCATACAAACATAAATGTATGAATAAGTGCGTGAATAAAATATTAAATATATATCCAGTAAACTACTATAAATGTAAAGAACTTGTGTTAAAATGGCTACTCGGCTTAAATTATGATGATACAGAAGCATTGATATAAACACTCAGCCACGCACTCATTTACACACAGTACACACACACACACACGAACACAATACAAGCACGGACTTAAAAATTATATTTCCAAAAGTAATAACAAAATTATTTTGCTATAATTATATTTCCCATTATGTATGAAATGTTATGGAAGAGCGGGGCCTCCTGTCACAAGTACTAGTAGAAATACTAGTAACTTACTAGGATGGTCCCAGATTCTGTATATAATTTTCATAATGTATTTTTGATGGGAATAAGTATTTTTGTTTTTTTTTATTTTTTGAAGTTCAAATATTTCGATATATATAAAAATGAATGTTTGTCTGTATGTCCTTTATAGACGATGATTCAAAACGGATGGACCGATTTTAATAATAATTTCAGACAATCTTTAGAATGACCCGGCGGATGAACCGGGGCATTTTTTTAAACTGTCGATTTCTGTTTCAAGGGGAACTCAAAACCAGACTCAGCCACAGCAACACGTGGCCGGACAGCTGATGTATTATAAATAGTTAATAATAGTATCTATTTATCATAAATGCGAAAATGTATCTGTTGGTGACGCTTTCACGGTTGATTCATTTGAGCAATGTAGATTCATTTAATACTTGATAATTGAAGCTTATATGTCGAGGTAGCATACAGGATAAACGTTCCCGTTTATCTTCGAGGAAAAGGATAAAGACGTACATCACATAATAGTGAGTATTTTCTAATTAAAGTTGATATGAATGATGTCAATCAATATGAATCAATCATCAGTCAGTATTTGGCCTAACGAACTTAAAGGAATCAGTTTAGGAGCACATGATAGAAATTAGGTACATTGGGTTTACAGCTTATTAAAATGGCTGCCCGAAACAGCCGATGATGAATGAAATAAAGAAGAACTTTAATAATAATAATTTTAAAAAGTTGAGTTATGGTACGCGGCAATAAATAATGCACATCGAGGCTTAGAGAGAGAAATCGGCTAGATTCTGCTTCATAGAGCATTATCTCTGTCGCACAGACTAACGGACCCGTGCGACACGTCACATACTACCTGATCGACAGTGACAGCGCTCTACGAAACCGATCTGGCCGGTTGTTTCGTTCTAAGCATCAATGTGCATTATTTAATGCAGGGTACTATACTACCTTTCGCAGAGGTTTTGTATGCGTTTATTTTAATTTTTCCATTAATATTATCATAAGTTATAAAATTTATTTATTATTTATTTACCTTGAATAATGGTAAAAATGAAAAGGTCGTAAAAAGCTAACAATATGAGGATATTATAATAACTAAAAACATAAACAACAAACAAAACTAAACTAATCATCTGTCATTATGTAATATAGCAGTTTATAAAATATAAAACATACACCTTCGCCAAAGTTTGTGGCCATTAACGAAATTGTCCGTTCGTGACGATCAACTACTCACTATTTAAGGCCACGGTTACCTCATATTTAGGGTTGGCGACCTTTTTTTTACAAGGAATTATGTATATTTATATAAAAAGTTGCATATCTAAATTAACTTTTTTTTTAAACTGATATGTTCACCAAAAAGAACTTCTTTTTGGTTATCATAAACTTTTATTTATTTTTATTTTTTACTAACACTTTATATTTTTGGTATACATGACGTTAACTGGTAAATGTTATGTACATTTGTTAAAGATATGCATATCAGTATATTTTTAAAGCATGTATGTGTACATAATGTTTAAATAGTGTGTATATTGATAGTGTACTAATTAAATAAATATTTAGGTCTGAGAAGACTAATAAACAGTATTTAAGAAAAATGATAGTGTTTATTATTGAATTTCTTAGTTTTTTAAAGCATCTCATACAAAGCAATAATTATTTAGTGTTTTTAAAAAACTTACTACGTCTTACCACAAATATAACTATAATAAGGTTCTATTATAATTTATTGGCGCTGAATTTAGCTCCCTTCGACTAAAAAAAACTATGTACGTTTAAGTCTAAAATTTAGAGTGTTTTGATGTAACAGTATTTTCAATACTTTAATATTAACAGTATTTTGTAAAAAAGTATAATGTAGTGAAAACCAGTATAATAGATGTATAAACTTGTTTTTAAAAGTATAGTTGGCAACCCTACGGTCACCTCTTATTATGTACTTGCTTGTTGTTAAGCCCATTTTTCAGGATATGTAGCGTGGACACGTTAATGGCCGTGTTTACTGATACAGTAAATCCATTGTAGTTGTACGTGTGATCTCATCCCAGTTACGTGAATGCAAATTGACTTAAATTCAACATCCTCACTTTATATCTACGCAGCAGCGTCAAGGAAAAAATATTTATAGTCATTCTGTTTTTGAATTTAAAGTGATATACTACAGATTTGTTCTTATTTTCTTACCAATAAAAAAAGTTTTCGGAACAGGAACTAAAAATGTCTTTTGATTGCTTATCAAATCGGATAAAAAGGCGAATCACAAGTATCAGCTGTTAAACATTCTACAGGTGGATAAAGGTCCGATAGAAAAGTACTATATAAAGGTATACGAGTATGTTTCACACCTGTGAAAGTGAGAATTAAGAGAATCTAAATTAACTGTTGCATAGATCTCATATTTTTCTGGAATTTGCAGGTTTGTACCCCGACGTTAGATACATAAGCTTCGCAACAATCAGGCTGTGTAACTGCCGTGTAACGTGTTCTACGGATCATCTCATTTTGATTCTATCACGCATGGACTCTTTGTTGACACAGCGGCCATAGCTCTATCCACCCATCAGAAATTCAGATTTCGACTGATAGCGACTAAGATTAGGTTTTTTATGTCACGAGTGTCAACAGTCACTGTTCGAAGACTTTGATCTTAAGCCACAGGGATTTTGAGCTTTGTTAACGCCACCGATTTTCTTCTATCATTCGTCATCTCCTTATATCATTCCTAACACAATGCATCCATCTTTTTTTCGGGCTCCCTGTATATATCCATCCACATTTATATTTGAAACTCTTTTGGTCACATAATGTTCATCCCTCCTCATTACATGACTATGCCAACTTCATCTCTATTTAATCTTAGTATTTAGCACTCCTAAGTATTAAAAACTATGAAAATTGCCTATGCTTCTGAAGTTAAAAATAAACGACACGAAGTAATAGTAGTTGGATCTATAGTAAACTTTCATGTTAGCTCGTTGGTTTTGCTGACAGGTTCACGGTCAATTATGTGTATCCATGTGAGGTAACGATGATGCAAACCGAAACATTTGTACAACCTTGACTCGCCTCTTTACGCTGTTTGTTAGACGCCAATTTACATTTTCCTACGCTTCTTATTTACCCTAATTGAATCCGTTTGAAAGCGTAGCCTGTTTTTAGGATTAGATCAAGGTTATTTAGAATTAGCAACTTGGAGGTTTTAGAACAGTTGTGATAATTAACATTGCTAATTCCTTTTTTTACAAATACAATGATGTAAAAGTATGTGAATCAGGTGGTGAAATTTACGTTCGTATTCTAATGATATTGTAGCAGAAAACACAGATAAAACGAACGACCCACAGATCGATTTATCGCCCCTCCCCTCAAATCGCCTGCATACTAAATTTCATGAAAATCGTTAGAGGCTCTTCTGAAATTCAGATAATATATATTTGTAAACTGTGATTCAAAATATGTTTATCTAAGAAGAATTTTGATGGAATGCTGTAGCCCGGAATGCTGCTTTTTCCAGGAAGTACTCATACTGACTACAAATTGGGTGGTTACGATGTCCAAAGTAAATAGGACGACTATAAATAACAAAAATATCAAAACTTCCGCTTCTTGTACACTTCGTTACGCGGCTTTTTATAATGAAATGGAAAGCTTTAAAGTTTAAATAAAGTAAGAAGGCAGATGCAGGTCCGTTATTAAAATGTGCGTTGAATTTCGAGGGAATTCGTCAACTATTGGTAAGGCCTACAAGTGGCCAAAGCCGAAGCATTTTCCTTGATTTGACGTCATATGAGTTAATATAGTGACATAAGAAGTTATTTGAAAAAAGTCTATCTACTGGAATGATAGTAATAACGGTATCCATACACGACGTCCCTTGCCTTTTGCAGCGCAATATCAATTTTTGTTTTCATTATTGACAGGTTTACTCTTGATTGTTACGTTACAAAATCGTTTGAGTACATTATAGTAGTTTATGAAACTGTTGCATAATAAGGGTTCTTATAACACGAGTGTTATAAGACCAAGTTATGTACAGTATCATACACTACTTTATCTACTCTCATACTATAATACGTAAAACGTACGTTTCCATTCCATGAACTCGTGGTAACATTTAATATTGTTGCTCCTAGATTTCGTCGGCAACAGGTTCACGTTCATGTTTGACTGAGCTTTCAGAATATCTGGTGGTGTACAATTACCACTATCCCCGCTCGCAGACATGTTTTTACACAAAAACTTATTTTTTTACAAACAAAACTAAACTTCGTTTAAATATTGAAAAGATTTTTTAAATGTCATATATTGGCGCCAAGGCGCAAACATCGATTGCGCATGCGTGTTGCGTCGCCGCGGACTCATTCATTGAAACCTTTTTTTTAAGGTGTATCGTTATGATTAAAAATACTGGGACTAAAGATAACTTTGATTTCTATTAATAAAGGACCAACCACTCCGCCAGGGAGGTCGTCAATATGCAGACGATATTAAAAATTTCATGTTTATATGATATTGATGCTCAGTGTATTCCCGGCCTAATCATTACGAAACCGAGTTGAGTTTTATTTGGGACATAAACATGGGATGTAGGTCGCCGTTGCTGAGAGCAACTAAAAGATCTGTTTTTGCAGACCACCTTTAAAATGTATTTTAACGACATGTCTAAGATAGTAATGAGGATGAAAGCTATATAGGTAGGGGTAAAAGTTCGATTCCTAAAGGTATGTGATTATCTTTTCAAAATTGACTAAATTTGGCTATACAAACTGATTTTTGATAGAAAGATGTTGTCGCATCTTTTCAATTGAAAATCTGCTGTCGGATATGTCTGTATTCAAAAGAATTTCTTAATTCATATAGTTCAACACCAACTAAGTTAACGTAATTTGCTGGTTGGCGACTTCAGTACTAAAACTATTGCATCAGAGTCTTACTTAGTAATAATGAACCTATCACGACAACGTTATATTCACGTCAGATTTCACTGTATGAAAAAAATGAGTTTGTTTTGTCAATACAATTGTCAACTGACTGTACTGTACGGTAAAACTTTAATAAGTTTATGTTTACCTCAAAGGAGCACTCTCTTTAAAATTTAAAAAGCTAAAATTTGCTTGAACTGTTAAAGGGCTTATAGATGTATGAAGGTTTTCAAATACATATAACCGCTTGCCGTGAATTATGGCTTAGTTCCACTTTTTAATTTTTCAAGCATCTGGTATTTTCGATAAAAACTTGTTTAAAGATTTCAATTCGTCTTTCATTTCTGACAAAGGGCAGAAATGTGAATGTGATGGCTAAGGCCAACTATGTTGTTTAATTGCGGGTCAAAGTAAAAAAAGTAAAGTAACAGCCTGTTACTATGCCCACTGCTAGGCTAAGGCCTCCTCTCTCCGTTTTTGGAGAGAAGGATTGGAGCTAAGACTTACCACGCTGCTCCAATGCAGATTGGTAGGTTACACATATCCCTAGATTCTCTAGAGTTATGCAGGTTTCCTCACGATGTTTTCCTTCACCGAAAAGCGTGTGATAAATTGCAATTATCAATTAGACACATAAGTTTTAATAGAAAAACTCATTGGTACCTGCCCGGGGCTTGACCTATGTCGTCTCTAGAGAGTCGCACGGTCTCACCGCTAGACTATCACAGCTTGTAATTATAATTAATATAATTAGTATAATTGCGGGTCAATATGTTAAAAAATATTCCCTCAGGTCCTAACCAACCATAGGCATCCTAAAAATCTGAACAATGTTATTTTTACATCATACTTGTATCGCCATCGGTGCAAGAGTTAGTTCAGATAAATACAAAACTTTGGTTTCAATATTTAGGCTACATATTGCGGCACAAAAATGAATTTTGCTTGAACTTATTACTCAAACAAGGTTAAAGAAGATTTGGCGTCAAAGAATTTACTGTCTTAAGAATGTACTCATGTATATTTAAGCACAAGGTGACTATTTGGAGTTGCGGAAAAAACATTAAGCGTTCGATCGGTAAGCTCTGAAAGGATGACTAGATAAATAATTTATAACAGCAGTGAAAGATTTAGAACATCAGTTCCGCAAGCTTACCCGCAATCAAATGTAAATCATATTTAGTTTTCTTTCAGTTGTCACATTGTAAGCAATCATGCAAATAATTCACGGTTAGTGTTGACTGAGTTCGACAATAGCATCCATATTTTTTATTAAGTTTTTCCATGAAGGTCAAACAATCAGATATTCAGTAGTCACGTGTAGCATAATTTATACATGATGTAATGTCACTATAGGATTGTCTCGATTTAGTCTATGTGGAACGTGCTATTTTTATTGATAACAGGTTTATGCTTGGCCAGGAATAGACTTAACGGTTCGGTCATGATATATCTGATATTGAGGTTAGTACACCAGAGTTACAACAAATTAAAGAGTGACTTGAGAGGATGGGCAATGGATATAAGAACATTGTATATCATAATTGTTTCTTTATTTATCTTTTCTCAGTCTGTGTTATTACTAACATTGAGAAAATAACATGTAGTATTTATTATTACCCCTTGCCAATGGCTGCCTTAAAAGAACATGAAGGGCAGACGGCACTAATGTCACTTTTGCGTTAGAATTATAAGCCTCGTGAAATATTTGGACTAAGGTACTAATTACGATTAGATTATATACGATATCGATACTGTTTAAAGATAGTATATACATTTGAGACAACCCACTTTCGAAACTTTCTAGTAACACCTTAGTCAGGATTATGGAATATGTTAATCGATTACGGTATATGGTTTATAGGTTCATGCAGCGGTTCTGATTTCATTTCGATTTGCTTCCTCCACGAAAACAGTAGAAACGAAAAAAATTTAAGCAATAACTCCGAGAATTGTACTCGGGAAACGAGAGCAATTGCGTGTTACACACATACATATGGTACGCTTAGTATCAAAGTGACCTAATTCAAAAAAGTTGTTTTGTGGCAAAGTACAATAAAGCGTAACGTAGGTCTACAGAACCCGTGAGTGTTACAAAGACCCATAAGTTGGAAGAGCAAAAAAACATTGCTTTTGTAATAGTTCGTAGCATGATATCATAGACGGCATTGAAATAAGGATTATATGTATCTAAATTAAGCCTAATTTTAAATTGGGTTACTTTAATAATAAGCCTGCGATATATTGCACATAAAGTGTTTTTACGCTCCCGTTAATAATAAATTAGTTAATCGAGTGTATGTTCATACAACAAAAGACTTATTCGATAAATTCAACGCCTGTTAAAATATTACCCATATTGTTTCGTGTTCAGTCGTGGTAAAAAAGAGACAATGCAAATCAGCTTTGTTGACAAACTACAGTTATGCGTACTTGTTATTAGACCATTTCCGGCAACACTTTTCGACGCTTGCCCATCAAACCACGTTAATATAACATAGGTTCTGCGGGTGAATTCGTCTGTCGACTTTAATACCGAAATAAAACACAATTTAACTATTTCGCTTATCGGGTGGAGGACAAAGAAATGTTTAATAATATGGATAATTCTACTTCTTGGGCTGCCCCTCCGGCTATCGAAGGTTGACACTCAACGGAAAATCTTTCCCCATTTAAAGGACGCAAGAAACTCGGAGCAATACTTGGCCATAATACTTTGCCGATGATTAGGGACTTTGTACCTCAAGATCACTGCTTGCCTTGTTTAGCTTGTTTAGTTATAGTAACCATGTACGTTTTGTTATAACGCCAATAGTTAGTCGCCAGAGTATTCTCTAGCAGGGGGTATCGAATGCAGCAAGCCTACCATGAACTCTATTGCGACTCAATTGAAGACGTAAACGAAATTGTTTTGCCTTTTCATACCATGACGTCTTAAAGACGTACACTTTGAGCCGTTGTTGAATGAGCGTTCAGAATTCGTCCTAAGAATATGTGAGTAAAAGAGACGGAGTTATCTATAGTTCATATAACGTTATCCTTTTCAAACATTACGACCCCAATGTAATTCACACTTCATGGTACGAAACGTTCGACGTTCGCAGTCGTCGTTTACGTCTTCAATTGAGTCGCAATAAGAGTTCATGGTAGGCCTGCAGGTAAGGAAAGTGGTTCGGTTATGATGTTATTTTTGCTCTCCAATTACTGCGTAATGGATAATTGCGATAATGAAATGACAATATTTTTTTCTTATCGAGACTAATGCCGAAAATATTACAAGAATTTTATGGTAAAGAGTTATAGTTCATATTATTCAGCCTAATATTGCGAAGGTCAGATGATAATCTATTTGTGACAAATGTAAATATTATACAAGGCGCGAGAACTGTTAATGTTCTATACAGATTGCATAAAACTTTGATGCTACTGGTTATATGCACCAAAATAGTTCTACTATAATGATAAAGAATTCATAAAGACCGTGTATTTTACTAACGATATGAATGTAAAATGTAGAAACATGTTTCTTAATTTGCCATCATTGTTATGTGTACTTCATTTGTATTTTCACCTAGGATATTTGTTAAATATATACTAATATTTTCAGTAAAAAAATGTATGTTTGTTTGTCATTCTTTAGTGTCTGAACGGAACCAAGCTTTAATGCAAATTTGGGGCGGGACCGTTTGCCTTTTAATCTCAGTCCAGTCTGAATGCAGTTAAGGGAAGATTTGTTAGTAATAAACGTATCTGAAGACACGCGGAGATTCTTTTGACATTTTCTTTACTAACGAACACTTGATATAATGTATATAAACGCACAAAGGTTTTTAGAAAGAAAATAAAACTATTAGAAAACACGCGAACCCCTGTATGAATTAAGGCCTTGTAGGTACGATGTTTTTTCAATCTCAATAATAAAACCCTGCTAAACTACAATAAAAACTTCAAGTTGGCAAAAATCAACAAAAACAATACCATCGTCGGGTGATTTGAAGCATTGCAAACACGACACTTTCTTTTTTTTCTTCATTTTCCCCTCGTCCTTTTTCTGTTTAGCGTCAAGGTCCTTTTTGACGTCTTTCGCTTTGTTTTTCTTGTTTTGATTTTTCACAACACCCATTTTTGTGATACCACTATACACAGGGGAGGTGTTTGTTACTTTTGGCGCGGGGATTTTGTATATTCGCGGGCGTTTGAAGAGACGGCGCGCGCTGCAGATGTACGTTCGGGAACTAGCGCCGGACTAGCAACGATAACTGCATTCGCGTGCGAGCAAAGAGGCACTGGCGTGCCGCAAACGTAGCTAGTTTGATGGAATCGCTCGTCTACGAGGCGCGGCGTTAGGCGTGAGCTCACTCGCCCGCTAAATCGGGAAGCCCGTTTGGGAATCAAGGCCAATTGATGGATTATTATTCCGTCTGCGACCACTTCCTAAATATATTGGTAACTTCTCCTAATTATTATTTCGAGTAGGTGCTCTCTAATGTGAAATTACGTACACAGTTATATGAGCGTCGACTGTAGACTGCGCGACCGCTTATTCTGAACATTACGGGCTTGTGTATGCTTGGGAGATATATGACAATATGTGGAAAAATAAAACGGTTATCAACAACAAATGGGTGACATATAACTGTTAAATACATATATAATGTTAAATAAATACATAAATACACCCAAATTCGAATAACTAACGAATGTTTTCAACGCGCCAACGGGCCAGTCGATACTTTTCTTTTGAAGCGACAATGTTACAGGTAATCGATAACTGCGGTGAAACAATATTAATATGGTTGATTTTGGTACAATGCCTTCAAATGTATGTTTTCACTTTATTATAAATAGTAATGACTATTTTCATTAGGCATTCTAATCCGATTTCGTTACGAGCACAAATCAACATTGGAAATAGGTCATGGACTCAATAATATGTAGATACCTCTAAAAATTTATTGTGTCACCCGTAAATGTACGAATGATATTATTTTTTAAAATGTTCGTATGTATTTTAATGATATTCCTCAATCTTGCATCATCTAAAGAAGATTCGAAACTGTGTCCTTTAGTCAACCTCGTTGTCATTAAGACATCGCTCTGTAGCGATAAGACCGTCAAATAGTATTACTACCTCTCATCTTTTATGTTTCTTTTTTTTACCTGTTTTGACGTGTGATTTAAAATCATCATTCTCTTACCCTTATCCTACTCTAAGTGGGGCCAGCACAACATCTCTTCATCTCCATTATCATATTCCATTCTCCTGTATCATTCGTCAATTCCTGCATGTCAATACATGCATATCATTCTTCACACAATCACTCCATTTTTTTTTCGGCCTCCCTCTAGTCATATATATATCTATCCACAGTAATATTAAAAAAACTCTATAACTCTTTTGGTCAAATGATTTTCATCTCTCCTCGTTGTGTGACCATACCAACTTAATCTCGTACTTCGCATCTTTTCTATAATGGGCGCAAATTTCGCACTAATATATTCATTTCTTATTCCATCAAATTTTGTCAGACCACACATCTTCTATTCCTCTTCTTCGTCAGCCGATCGACGTCCACTGCTGGACATAGGCCTCTTCATGGGATCGCCACACCACACGATCTTGCGCCGCCTGGATCCAGTGGCTCCCTGCGACCTTTTTGAGGTCGTCTGTCCACCTTGTAGGGGGTCTACTGACGCTGCGCTTTCCGGTGCGGGGTCGCCATTCCAGCACCTTAAGACCCCAGCGCCCATCAGTTCTCCGCACTATGTGCCCCGTCCATCGCCACTTCAGCTTCGCGACACGCTGAGCTATGTCGTTGACTCTAGTTCTTCTACGGATCTCCTCATTGCCGATTTGATCTCGTAGAGACACTCCGAACATAGCTCGCTCCATCGACTCACTCACTCGACTACCACCACCTACCGACACCATTATTATTAAAAGCTTTTATTTAACTTGCTTTGTATGTATGTGAAGGTGGAATCTTGCAATTTAAATTTGATCCACTTCCTGGACACGATTGAACCGAAATTTTACATACTGGTCCAGTTCCGTGACAATGCATGTTTATGAAAAGCATGACCAGCAGGCCTACTATGAACTTTTAGATAACGATTCAATTCTAAACCGAACCGCTTTCTTTTCGTACCATGAAGTGTGGATTGCATTGGGGTCGTAATGTTTGAAAAGGATAACTTTATATGAACTATAGATAACTCTGTCCCTTTTAGTCACATGTTTTTAGGACACATTCCGAACACTCATTCGGCAACGACTTAAAGTGTGCGTCTTTAAGACGTCATGGTATGAAAAAGCAAAACAATTTAGTTTACGTCTTCAATTGAGTCACAATAAGAGTTCATGCTAGATGCTAGCTGCTGATGCTGCCACCAGGGTTGGGTCCAGACGAGGGAACTCCTCAACGGTTAATAGTAGCGACATTAAATTTGGTTAAAAAAATTTAACTTGACTTGACTATATAACATTTTTTTTGTATTTTTGTTACTGTTATTGTACCACAATTATGGTGTAAAATAAAAGCATCAATAAATACATAAAATGTTCGCTACGTAAATTTAAATAGTACCAAATCTCATCAATATAACACAAGCGGATTTTTTTGTTAAAAAATAAGCCATGTCACTCTTTCATTTCGTTACATTATTGCACTTGAAAATAGTCGGAAGGAAACTGCGATACAATCACCATCCATTAGTAGCGGCAGGTCACGCGTTTTGCATGTTAAGCGTAGCAAAACGCGTAGATCCAAACATAAATATTTGTATAGTACAAGCACATTATCGAATTTACAATCGGTAAATACCTAGGTTTATTACGAATCGAATTGTGCGCTTTGAATCTTACTCAAACGGTATATACATGAAACACTTTCTAATTTCAGAGCGCTATAATTTCCAATATATAATTGCAAATGCATACTATCCATATTAATACATATTATTTAATACGCTATATAACCTCTGAACGGAGCTCCGATTCGATCTGTGTTTTGGTATCGAGCTATAATATGAGGATGCACAACACCTAATTTACCCACGCCGGTCTAAAATTACGGAATTTGGCTGATATTGAGCTTTTTCCCGGCATTTACAAGTTTTGTATAAAATTAAGAATAATTACATCGCTTTTATTTACAACACTGTTTCTAATAACGTTAACATTTTTTTAGCGACGTATTTAACAAAGTTAGGGAAAAATGCACTTAAACTTTCAGTATACTAAACGAAATACTCAAGTATTTAGAGAAAATATCCGGAAAATCATCGGATACTTGGTAAAAAATCCAACTGGCCCTGAATGCCGTCTAAACCGGAAAAATCCGAGAAATTCCAAACTAATGACAGCCCTAGTAGTAAGCCAGTAGAACCACTGGGAAGTGAAACAGTATGCTAAGTTTTATATTAATAATGCAGTCTACGCAAAGGTAGTCTCGCGATGAAGCTAGTCTTCTATATATATAAAAATGAATATTTGTTTGAATGCCTATTCAAATAAAATCAAAATAATCTTTATTCAAATAAGTCATTTCAGGCATTTTTGAATAGTCAAGCACCAATATTATGAATGAAGCTACAACTGGTTCGGAATGTTGCCCTTACCGAGAAGAACCAGCAAGAAACTTGGCGGTCGATCTTTTTTTTAATATTTCTAATTATACATTATTATCGCTGTCTTGTATCAAGCTGAAAAGATGTTTAAATCCAGGCATTTTGTCATCCAAACTCTTCAGTTTTGTAATATGCTTCACGTGTAAGCATATTTCTTACACTTAGTTTAAACCTTTCTGTAACTCCGAGACGGCTGTACCGATTTTAACAAAATTTGCAGACTGACCAATTGCAATCTTTAGAATGACCCAGCGGATGATCCTGTAAAGTTTGGTGGTGATAGGAGGATTTTTTAACTGTTTATTTCTGTTTTGAAGGGAAATCCGAGACTAGACTGAGCCACAGCAACGCGTGGCAAGACAGCTAGTAATATTATAAACTTTTAAATATGTTTATTCCTTTTCAATGAACAAAGCAAAAGATCAATATGATTTTTAGTTGATAGGCTGGAGAGTGAAATACGAAGAACTTTTTATCTAGGTACCAAGGTCGAAGACGAAATCGTAAGCCACAGCTAGTATCCTAATATCGTAATAATAGACTTTTAAGTGTATAAACACATTTAGCTATTTTTAAATAGTCTCGGGTTCTTATTCCCAAAGTTTGTTTATTATAAATCAACGTTAAAGTTAATCCACCGATTATCTCATAACACAAACACGTTAACCACAATAACAGCCAAAGGTGACTCACGAAATTCGATAGTCATTTAGATGGCTGTCAAGGAGAATCGTGACTGACAACAGTTTCCCCTAACAATGTAATGTTGATATAGAATTCATACTAATAAATGCGAAAAACAAAAATGTTACGCTTTCACAAATAATCCATTGGACCATTATTTTTGGCACAAATTAAGTTTATATACCGGCGTTGCATATAGGATAGAAAATCCGAATCCTTTTGGGTACAGACAAAAAAAAATGATGCATTATCGATGGTACTTAAACTAAAGTCATTATTCTCCTGCCCTTATCCCATTGTAAGTGGGGTCGGCACAACATGTAACAAACACATTTTGTCACGTTGTCACATGATTTGGCTACATATTTTACGACCGGCCGCCTGCCTGACGTCAACTTACCTTAGTCATCTTTTACGACACCTCGGTAAGAAATGAAGGTGTTGTATTCTACGCAGCCTGATACCAAACGGCATTTACCTTAGTCGCCTCTTACGACACCTCGGTAAAAAGGAGGGTGGTCTATTCTATTCTGCCGGTTACCACACGGCAAGGTACTTAATTAAAGTAATAATAAAATTATTTTGCTATATCGCAAAGCGATTTGTGAAGGCTTTTCGATTTTGTCGTGGAGTCTAAGTGTGTAGTGCTTGTGTATTATGGTGGCGGTGGTGGAGGTTTGTGGATGTGGTTTTACGAATCCTGCGTGTATCAGGTATTAAAAAACGGATAGTCCACTCTACTTTTAGGATTGTATATATTTCCTATTTACTTTATCGCGGATTATAATATAAAAAAATATTATTATTACTTTTGTATTATGGATATCCAAAGTACGCCTAATTCTCTAAGGTACTTAAACTCTTAAGTTGGTGCGAATAAAGTCGCGGCCATCATAAGAATTAATACATTTCTTCAATAAAAATGTTCGTGCAATTGAGGCGGAAAGAGTCAGCGCGTAGGAATATTTTTTTTATACAGAAACATTGTTAGCTATATATATATTATCTGTGGATGATTCTAATATAAAGATTCTAATATAAAAAATTCTAATATTCGATCTATTGGAAAAGGACCTTCTCTTTACTTGGAGAGAAGAAATGGAGCTTAGACCAATGATAAAGTGAGATTAGATTAGACATATCTTAAGAAATATGAAGGTTACCTTACGACTTTTTTTCACTAAAAACAGCATGATGTAATGCAAATATAAATATATAGAATAAGTTTTTATGGAAAAGTAAACGTGCCGTGGGACTAAACAAATCCTTACAGACAGTAAATAGCCCCAAAATTTGTAATCATCCTTTAGTTAACGCTCTGGTTTTGCTTGCAAGAATATTTAGAACTGATGGCAGCTTAGACCATAGAGCTTAGATTAGTAAGAGACGTACTAATTATCCTTTACGTGTTCAATAAAGAAAATTATTATAATATTATTATGAAATCGTTATAAGACAATTTGGCAGAGCTTGTATTTTTGAATAATAGTTGGTAAGAAGTTGAATTTTGCACCGTAACTTGTTTCTACAATCTTCTTCTTCTTCTTCTTCAGCCGATGGACGTCCACTGCTGGACATAGGCCTCTTCATGGGATCGCCACACCACACGATCTTGCGCTGCCTGGATCCAGTGGCTCCCTGCGACCTTTTTGAGGTCGTCTGTCCACCTCGTAGGGGGTCTACCGACGCTGCGCTTTCCGGTGCGGGGTCGCCATTCCAGCACCTTAAGACCCCAGCGCCCATCGGTTCTCCGCACTATGTGCCCCGTCCAGCGCCACTTCAGCTTCGCGACACGCTGAGCTATGTCGGTGACTCTAGTTCTTCTACGGATCTCCTCATTCCTGATTTGATCTCGTAGAGACACTCCGAGCATAGCTCGCTCCATCGCCCGCTGAGCGACTCTGAGCTTTCTTATAAGGCCCATAGTGAGCGACCACGTTTCAGATCCGTAGGTCATCACTGGCAACACGCACTGTTCGAAGACCCTGGTCTTCAGACACTGAGGTATTTCGGACGTAAAGATCTCGCGTAGCTTCCCGAACGCTGCCCATCCGAGTTGGATTCGGCGGCTAACCTCTTTCTCGAAATTGGACCTACCCAGCTGGACCGTATGTCCCAGGTATATGTACTCGTCTACAATTTCGAGTGCAGAGTTCTCCACAATGACCGGGTGGAGCGGAACATGTGAGTTTGACATGATTTTCGTCTTACTCATGTTCATTTTAAGGCCCACCTGTTGAGATACTCTGCTGAGGTCGTCGAGCATTGCGTTAAGGTCCTCCAGACAGCCTGCCATAACGACTATGTCGTCGGCAAATCTAAGGTGAGTGATGTACTCGCCGTTGATGTTGATGCCGTATCCGTTCCAATCCAAAAGCTTAAAGACATCTTCCAATGCAGCGGTAAACAGCTTCGGGGAGATGACATCTCCCTGTCGCACACCTCGCCGCATTCGGATTGGTCTCGTAGTTTTGTCTTGGATACGGACAGACATTGTGGCGTTTTCATACAAACACTTCAACACTTGGACGTACCGATAGTCGATTCGGCATCTCTGGAGCGATCTTAACACAGCCCATGTTTCCACCGAATCAAAGGCCTTCTCATAGTCCACAAACGCCAAGCAAAGTGGCTGGTTATACTCCTCGGTTTTCTGTATAATCTGCCGCAGCGTGAATATGTGGTCTATGGTACTGTACCCTTTTCGGAAACCGGCTTGTTCGGGAGGCTGGAAGTCGTCGAACCTACGAGCGAGACGATTCGTTATGACTCTCGAGAACAACTTATAAACATGATTCAGCAGCGCGATGGGTCTATAATTCTTCAATAAGGTGTTATCACCTTTCTTGAAGAAGAGAACCACCACGCCCCTGTACCATGCTTCCGGCATAGTGCCTTCGTGAATGACGGAATTGAACAATCGCTGAAGGACTTTAAGTACCGGTTTACCACCCGCCTTCAGGAGTTCGGTAGTGATTCCGTCATCACCTGGAGCCTTGTTGTTCTTAAGTTGTTTGAGAGCCATACTAATCTCGTATAGGCTGACGTCCGGAATATCTTCGGTATAGTGTCGGGTCAACTTGGCTCTTGGGTCTTTTGCCAAATTGACAACAGGCTGTTGTGTTGATGTGTATAACTGCCCATAGAACCTCTCAACCTCTCTCAAAATCTCAGGACGAGATGAAATGATACTACCAGTATCGGTCTTCAATCGCGTTAACTGCCTCTGCCCAATAGACAGATCTCTTGCGAACACTTTTGAGCCCCTGTTACGCTCAATAGTACCTCGAATGTATTCGGTGTTGAAGTGTCGCAGGTCGCATTTCTGCGCCTTAGAAATCTGTCTATTGATCAGACGGTAGCGTGTCGCGTCTACAGAAGACTGTAGCCTCATTTCGTTCCTCTCATCCATGAGTTTGAGAGTCTGGGTCGAGAATTTACTGGTTCTCTTACGGTGTGTCTTATAAAATTTGGACCCCACCGTATGGACAGTTTCCACCAGCCTGTTGTTTACATCGTCCACAGTAGCGCAGTCAGCTAGGCAGTCAAAACGATTCATCAGCTCGAGTTGGAAGTTCTCGGGGTTTTGGATATGAGCTCGAGTTGGTCGGAGCGTAGACTTCTACAATAAACAATCGTAATGGAATATAACTGAATTATTTTCTTTACATCAATCGTGTTTACAATCCGTGCCAGCGGTGAGGTTTTCTCAAGACATAAATGTCCGTTATAAATAGCTCATACTATCCACGCCTAGCTACTTGTATTTCAACCTTGCTATGTAATTGGTACATGCGTAGCGAAATATTGTTTGTAAACAAATGACTATTCAGGTCGGGCGAAATTCTGAAAACGAGGATATTATAAGACACTGCAAATTTATCCTACTAATGTTAAATATTCTATTACTTTACTTGTTAGTTTCGTGTTATTTGGGTTTTTTGTTAATTGAATAATCCCACATAAATACAATGGAGTTGTTGAATTGATAATCATATAATGAAAAAATCGATGATTTTATCGCGCTTAAGTCATTGTAGATACCTACTTCAATAAATGCTTGAGTGTTTATTAATTGCTTTTAGACGCGACGGGCACCAAATCGATTTCGACAAGACTATAGCATTATGATGAAACTTAGTCGTTCTCATTCCGACTTAAGGATTTTTCTAAGGCTTAAAAACGCAGCAATTTTTGAGGAATGTTTAAGTTAGAGCGTTAAGATTAAATTCCCGCGGGGTCGGGATTTATGCGCGAAAATTTGTGATACGCTCATTTCCTCGAAAATGAATCCGTGGATAAAGCTAGTTATGTATATAAAAAAATACTCCTTGAGTTTTCTGCTGGTTTTTCTAAATAGTAGCACCCTTCCGAACCAGTGGTAATTTCTTTAACAACACTTGACGATTCAGAAGAACTTTTAAAAGCCGATATTTTGAATTTGAGCTCGAAAGATATTTGAACAGAGATCACATACTAAAAATGTAATAATCGGCGTCCGCACGCTAAATGCACAGACGCATCAGGCGGATGTCTGGCCCAAAGTCGATATGAAAAGCCACAAATCGTGCATTGTGATGCTTGTTAACGGCGGCTTATATATCAAAAACAAGATGTAATTTCATTGTTGATACGCGTTATATATTGTTGCTTTACAATTTGAAAAACTGCAAAATATCAGCGAATAGGCACTAAATTTCAAAGCGCGGTCTATAACCGTAGGCTGCATATTTCACTTTCTATCAGGCGAGATCGTAGCCGGGCCTTACCCTTATTGTGTAAAAAAAAAACCTCTTAAACGCATACATTTTCATACACATAAATTTAATAAGTACACATATTTTCATAATTTACACTGTTTATATTTTCTGTCTTGATGGCTTACTGATTGGCCTATTGGCGCAGTTGGCAGTGATACTGCCTTCAGCTACGTGGTTCGTGGTTCGATTCTCGCGGCCGGACCAACTTTTTCTATAAACAATTTGTTAGTTCTTCGAGTCTGGTAATCAATATGTATTTAAGTATGTATTTATGTATGTATATATTTACCAATTGTCCATCACCCATAACACAAGTATTCAGTTATTTACTTGGTGACGGACAGCCGTGAGTGTAATTATTGACCCATATATTTAAAAAAACTTCATGATTTCTTTCATACTTACATTATTTTGCCATTACCCCTCCCTCCACGAAAAGCTTCAACCAAGGCTACGGCTAAGTTCGAAGATCGTTTGGACTTGCATTTTCACAAGTTCAAAAAAATAATAATTTATAGAATTAGGCGTTACGCTGCGGAGATCCATAATACAAAGGTAGTAATAAAATTATTTTATCGAGGATTATAGCAAAAAATTTTTATTATGGTTTCTGTTCAAAAAAACAAAAGAGAACGAGAGAGATTATTAAAGACTTTGTTAATGATAAGAAGGCACTAGCTTGTATTGTAAGTTTTGGTATTTGGCAAACAATTATACATTATTTAAATGATTATTTTTGAAAAGAGTGACCGCCGAGTTTCTTGCTGGTTCTTCTCAATAAGAGCACCTTACCGAACCAGTAGTAGCTTCATTCAAAAGAGCTTGTAAAAGCCAACTGCATAAAGAACTATTTGAATTTGATCGATCTGAAGAGGTTTTACAATGATAGCATTTAGAATAGTAACTAACTGTCTATGTATGCAATTAGAATAGTAAATAACTTTAAGACCGTCTAAAAATAACTACTAAAACAAAATATGTGAGTATATTCTACTTACTTAACTAAGAGAGACTAGAATTGAGAATTTCTACTCTATGAATTAATATACTCATCATCCTCCTGCCCTTATCCCACTCTAAGTGGGGTCGGCACAACATGTTATAAACATGTTGTCACATGATTCAGCTACGTATTTTACGACCGGCCGCCTGTCTGACGTCAACTTATATTAATCGTATTATACGACCCCTCGTTAAGAAAGAGGGTGGTTTATTCTACTCAGCCGGATACCACACGGCGAGTCGACTTAGGTATGTACTATTGCATAAAAATTCGTCCTTCATGATTTGTCAACCTACACGTGTATTCATTCATTAGCCACGCATGATTTGGCTCCGGCTTTGCTTCCTTGCCATTTCAATGTCAACACGGTTGTTTATACTCCATAATATGCTGTGTTCACTCACTTTTCATTACCAAGCGATAAGTGATCAGTAAAATCTTCTTCAAAACTTGTAATTACTTTGCGGTTCTCAAACCATAGGGACGCATCAGTAAAAATGCAATTTTTAGTTGTTAATGTGTACAAACCGGCTACACTCAAGTCTTATTCTATTGATTCAAGCCCATACAGGACCACTTATTCATGAACTTTATGCGGCGTTATCGTGGCGGGAAACGCGATGTTAGTATAGCCGGTTTCTTTATGTTTACTCACGAAAGCGTAAATTCAAAACTTCAATTCATTCACTTCAATTCAATTTATTGTTTTTTACCGTCATTCGAATCTACTAATGGTCATACACGTATACCGTCTTCCATATGACGATATTAGATTGAAAATAAAATTATGTTGATGAGTTATATTTTGAAATTATATATAAAAATATATAACTTGAAATTCGTAAGAGGCGACTAAGGTATGTGCCGTGTGGTATCCGGCTGCATAGAATAGACCACCCTCATTTGTTACCGAGGTGTCATAAAAGGGGATTAAGGTAAGTTGACGTCAGGCAGGCGTCCGGTAGTAAAATACGTAGCCAAATCATGTGACAACATGTTTGTAATATGTTGTCAATGTAGTTATATTTTGAAATTGTAACCATAGATAAAACGTTTGAATCTTGTCCTAATTTTTTTTTAAACTTAAATAAAGAATCAGACATCACAATCCACATTACCTAAATCATACATGTAACGACACCGAGCGGCAATTCGCGAAAGCGTCTATTATAAAGTTCATCATAAGCCGTAAAGATGGCGCTTTAGAAGACAAATTGAATGGCTATCATGCTCCGATTCCAATACTCCTAAAATTTTATCCATTTTCAACAAATTAAATCTCTTTTACGAATACCCAGGTTTTACAAATAAATTAGACTAAATTAAATTATTTTATTTAATTAACGGTTATTTTCGGTATTCAAAATGTCAGACTATAAGTAAAATATACAATGTTACATTCCAATATTCAATAAGATAATACGCCCTAATTACAATGCATCAATCAATGCAGATAAGCTGTGATAGCCCAGCGGTGAGACCGTGCGACTCTTACGAGTGGAATACGAGTTCAAACCCGGGCAGGCACCAATGAGTTTTTCTATTAAAACTCATGTGTCTAATTGATAGTTGCAATTAAATCACACGCTTTTCGGTGAAGGAAAACATCGTGAGGAAACCTGCATATCTCTAGAGAATTCTGGAGATATGTGTAACCTACCAATCCGCATTGGAGCAGCGTGGTGGGTATTAGCTCCAACCCTTCTCTTCAGAAACGGAGAGAGGAGGCCTATTCCCAGCAGTGGGATTGTAAGAGGCTGCTACTACTACTACTACTACTACTACTACAATCAATGCAGAGTCAGGGATTCCTAATATACTCGTAGGAGTAAAATAAAGCAATTGAGCATAATTTAGACTTCATTAATGTACTACATGTATAGAAATATTTTCGTGGCTGTAGATAATTTGAGCAAATATGACATAAAATAAGGTCATACATGTAGTCTCAAGTGTATAACATATTTGACTGGCCTGTTGGCGCAGTTGGCAGTGACCCTGTCTTCGGCTCCGTGGGTCGCGGGTTCGATTCCCGCCGAGAACTAACATTTTCTATTTAGAATTTGTTGGTTCTTCGAGTCTGGGTGTATATATGTATAATAAGTATGTATTTAAAACTATATATGTAGTATATTTACCAGTTGTCCGTCACCCATAACACAAGTATTAAGTTACTTACTTTGGGGATGGACGACCGTGTGTGTAAATGTCCCATATATTTATTTATTTATTATTTATTTATTTATATCAAAGTATATCAATGTAACTCACAAATTTGTATAAACATGTTATAAGAATGAATATTGTTGTATTTTTTTTTGTTAACACTTTTGCAGCAGAAACTTGGAGTAAAAAAAAGTTAGCATTACCACTAAATAGACTCTAAAAAATTTTACTGCTGAAGTGAAGATTAAGTTAATATATAGAAACCGGCTATACTAACGTCTTATTATATCAATTTCATCCGCGATAACGCCTTATAAAGAGCTCATGAATAAGGGCCCCCGAATAGTCTTGTAACTAGTCGGGCTCACTCGATAAAGTAGTGAGTGTGGCCGGTTTCCATACATTAACTACGAGTATGTGGACATTATTGATGAAATTTGTCACAATTAAAGCTTGTGTAGCGGGCTAACATTAAGGAATATAAAAACCCGTTTTCTTTTCGGATTTGGATAAAACATAAACTATATAATTAAAGGTATTTTCCGGATTTTAACAGAATGATATAGTAAATTTGGTTGTACTATAACATTTTGCAAATTCTCTATTTTTCTGCACATTCTAATCATAATTTCGATAAAGTTAAAGAGAGTAAAGTTCATCAAAAGAACTAAAATATATTTAAATAAATTTTGTGTTTGAATTTAGCGAAGCTAAATGCATAAGTTAGTAGCATGTTAATTGGTAAAACGTAACGGCCCGGAGAGGTATTCCGTTTGATTAATTGATTAATTCCATTAGCAGTTATCGAAGATGTCGGCAATCATTGATGGAATTACGTTTGTTAAAGTCTACTACGGTGGTCTTCATTACTCTTATTTGATACTATCAAGCTTGTTATAGTACCCGGCAATAAATAATGCACATCGAGGCTTAGAGAGAGAATTCGGTTAGATTCTGCTTCATAGAGCATTGTCTCTGTCGCACAGACTGACGAATCTGTGTGAGACAGTGACAGCGTTATTATACTAGAATAGGAAAGCCACCTGAAAATGTGTACTAATACAATAAGGAGAAAACAAATGAGAGTGTATCTATCTGTGTCTCTCTTTTATATATATGTGATGAAGTATACGAGTATCATCGTCCCTTTCAATATTATTTATGACACTCGCTCTTAGAGGCTTGCCTATGAATGAATAACATACACTAATATATCTGTGTATAGATCCATTTCTTAAAACAAAAAACCAAACAAAACTTCGGCATTTATAATATCAGTTTATGGAATAGTAAATTAGTGCATTAAAATTACCAGCTTTTATGAAATGCTTATAAACAGTTAGTGATATATGTAATTGTACATACAAAAATAAAGTTAAAAAGATTTAAATTAAAGTTTTATTAAGCTTGTCTGTATATTTGTATTTCTATGTTATATTATATACTTCGCCTGCGTGGAAATATGTATATTTAATTGAAATTTTCAAAAATAAACAGCTATTCTGTCGCGGACTATTTGTAGTATTTTTGTAGATCTACAATTCTCTAGTACATTACTTAGGTGTATCTCTGTTGGTGTACGCAGTGCACGCGACGAAAGCTCCAAGCAGGGGAGTTTTTTTTACAACTGCGTGACTTTTTCAACATAATTTACAATACCGTAGTGTATCATTAAACTAAACCATCCGGAAGAATTGCACTATCATTTAGTAAAAACCGTACCAAAAGCCGTAGATGCAAAGCAGTAGATGTCGAGAAAATCAATCACTTACAAACAGACAGGTTTTGGGGACATTGTTTTATAATAAGTATACATTTTATAATAAGTATACACTTTATAATAAGTATACATTTAATAATAAGTATACATTTTGTAATAAGTATATATTTTAGAATAAGTATAAATAAATACGATTTGAAATAAGAAACGACATCGAGTCGACAAATGCCTGTATTTTTCTCAGCATATGCGACGATTAAAAATCCCAGCCAGAAGTCACATAAAGCTTAAAAATTCTTGTATTTTTCTTCCAGAATAGGAAATAAACAATAAAGTACGAGTACATGGTTGCAAGTATTTTAAAACTAAAATAGACGCGTATGAGTTATGACACTAATTTTAAATATCTCATCATCATCATCTTCCGGCCCTTTTCCCACTCTAAGTGGGGTCGGCACAACTAGTTCAAACATGTTGTCACATTATTCGGATACGTATTTTACAACCGGCCGCCTGCCTGACGGCAATTTACATTAGTCGTATCTTACGACCCCTCGGTGAGAAAGAGGGTGGTTTAATCTACTCAGCCGGATATCACAAGGCATTAATTTTATATGCCTGTGCTTTGATATAGATAAGAAAACAGACGTTCTTTACTTGATAGCCACAATTCTAAATCTAAAATTATTCATACGATGGGTTTTATTCATGGTTATGCGTTTGGAACTTTGCCCGCATTATCTCGTTGTTTGAAATCGTTGGTATAAAGTAAATGTTTTTTTTATTTATTAGCTGTATCTTTTCAGTGCACTTCATAAAGTTTTTGATAAATTGCCTAGATTATGAAATCATATTCAGGTACAAACTTCCAATAAAAAGATCCTTTTGGCGGCGTGTTCCTTTTTGTAAGATAAACTATTTTTTCTTAGAACCAGACCAGTCTAGACACTTACCACAAAACGCCGCCACCAACAACACACCACACAAGTACTATACACGTTCATTACGACAATCTTTACTAGGCAAGTCTCCACGGAAAAGTCGTAATGCATTACATGGTGGAATTTGTAAAGTGTAGTCTGTTGTTGGTGAAGCGTTTTGTGATAAGGGTGATGACTGGTCCTGCATGTATGTGAACGTTGTCTGCTTCCTACACTTAGTATTACATAGATTTCCATGACGGACGCGGATTATAGCAAAATAATTCTATCATAACATCTGTACTATGGAATTCCGCAACCTAACGATTGCTTCTATAAATTTTGAAATTTATTTTTTTTATATTTTAATATTCGACCACAGAATTAAAAAAATATAAATCAAAGTTGACCTTAAAAATGTAAAATTACTGTTGCGTAGAATAAAAAATAGTAAACAAATGAGTCATATGATCAAAACTGCTTCCTTATGAGGACATGATGATTACATCATCATATATATTATATGACCAATCAGATTGATTCGCTATCACAATAATGTCCGTCGTTATCCTTGGACCATTAGCACTTTTAACAGGGGCCTAAATACTCCATAACGTTTCGTTAATGGAGTGTAAAAAACTAACGTTTTCATAACTTTTATGTTATTTCCTAAATTTAGCTTTTATGTCTAGAAATATGTTTTCCGATTGGATACTTGCTTATTGACTTGTGCGTGTTTAAACCAGAAAATTATAAAACACTTCACAAGTCACAATGTAAATGTATAGCATACCAAGTCACTCTGTAACCATGACAATAACGTCTCTATGATACAGTAAAAAGATAACAAGTCAAGTTAAAAAAAGCTTTTACAAAACTTCATGTCCCTGCTGATAAACGTTGAGGAGTTCCCTCGTCTGGAGCCAATCTTGGCAGCAGCATCAGGTCATGCTTATAATAAACATGCACTGTCACCGACACTGGACCAGTGTGTAAACTTTCAGCTCAATCGGACACCGGGAAATGGGTCAAATTTAACTTGCATGATTCCACCTTCACATACACGGCAATTTTTTTTTAACGGGCTTTTGTCTATTCAGACATGACATCCCCATCGTACCTTACCCTAACTAACCTGACCTTAACAAATTTAAGAGATAAGTACAAAGGGAGTCATTGATACGCAGCAACTAGATCGTACAAATCAATGGCAATGATGGAATCTGGGCTATTTAATGCACACAAATTGTAGCGTCGCAACAAGAGTTTTCTTTCCCTTTTGTTTCGCTTACACTCCATTTAGGTGGTACACATCGTCAATTTGGGGAATCAACTTTTCTCATTAAATACGCAAACTTTTTTTAATTTAAATAAAAGTTTTAAAAAGGCGGCCTGTTTCGGTACCACGAATGAGCAAAAGACTAATCTTTTTAGAGAGAAGAATTAGAATTCACACCCACCAAGATATTCCAATTTTATTTGCATGTTTCATATAACCTAGAACTGGACGAGGAGCCTTCAACTTTAAAAGTGTGTTAAGTGCTTTAGTGCAGCGATTGTATAATGTGACGGTGGATATCTTGTTCTCTTTCAACCGGTGGACGTTCACAGCCGGAATAAGCTCTTTAAGGTATTTCCATACGAGACGATCATGTTTTGAATTGAAAATGCCTTAAATAGTCTCTGTATCAGCCGCTAGAAGACTGAGCTCTTCATGAAATATGTTATAAGCTACTAGGTTGGGTCTTTAGGGTGGAAAGAGGAATCCCAGTCGGAGATTTTAAAATAGATTCTTATTCAACCGATGAAATTTACTGCTCGTAGTAGGTCAAAAGATTTCCATTTCACACGATCTTGCGCCGCTTGTACCCAACGGATCCCTGTGAACTTTTTGAGGTCATATCTAATTCTCGTGACGGTCTTACCAATACCTTAGGGTCTTAACGCTCGACGGTAATTTGTACTACAACTACTATAAAATAGATTATAGCAGCATGATTTTGTCAATGAATTTATATCATCATTCTCCTGCCCTTATCCCACTCTAAGTGGGGTCGGCACAACATGATACAAACATGTTGTCATATGATTTGGCTACGTATTTTACGACCGGCCGCCTGCCTGACGTCAACTTACCTTAGTCGCCTTTTACGACGCCTCGGTAAGAAATGAGTGTGGTATATTCTACTCAACCTGATACCACACGGCATTTACCTTAGTCGCCTCTTACGACACCTCGGTAAGAAAGGTGATCGCCTCTTACGACACCTCGGTGATCTATTCTAATCTGCCGGATACCACACGGCTATTTGTCAATGAATTTATAAATTTATTTAAAAGCAAAATTCTACAGCAGACAGCATAGGTATACACTTTACACGACGTACGTAAATCACAAACCAGATGTGGTCACGGTGTCCGATACTATATACGTAAAGTTGCGGACGCAAAAAGGAAATGCGGTGAAACAGGATCTGAAATCGATCTGGACTGCTCTTGTCATATGGTACTAGCGAAGCCTAGGATATATCACACTGATGTTATAAAAGCGATAATGTGTTTCTATGTTGCGCTATATCTGGTTGATTGAATCAATATTGATAAAATCTGTACAGTTGAAGCTTATGCATATATCGAGTTTACTTATAGAATAAAAATTACACTTTTATCTTCGGGACCATGAAAACATAGTATATAATTGAGGATATTTTAACGGTACATTGACGCGAACAAATCGCTGATATAGCTAATTCTCTATATATAAAGATGTATACAAAAATTTTGTGTCTTGTGCTATGTTATTTCAGGCATATACTTTATATGTGTGCAAAATTTCTTATATACTCATTTAGCTTTAGTTAATTAACTTTAAAGCGAACCATGAAACGTACCAGCACAAGTACATGCATGCACTTAGACCCACATGCATACCCGTAATAACAGATCTACAAACTCAAAAAAAACTAAAAGCCACCATTTAAAGAGATGCCGGCTATAATTGAATCACTATATTATGAATATCAAGAAAATAAACACATAGATGTTTATATAGGGGATGTTTCGTCATTAGGTGGGCGAATAACGACCGTTCTGTTTAATTTACCTTTTAATTAAAAGCCACACCGGCGGTTCATATGACGTCACAGTGTTGACCGCGCACACAATGTGTCAACCCGGTCATAAATAAGCCATTCAGCAAATGACCACACGTGGAGAAGATTACAGTGTTACACGTATAACTCTACAGTAAACCAGACACTAATAACAGTGATAGATTAAATATGCCAATGCTGTATCAAAAAATTTTATGTCTCTTTGTCATAATCGGCGATTACAAACGATTAAGCTCGTGCACGATCGTGCAGCAGGCCTACCATGAACTCTTATTGCGACTCAATTGAAGACGTAAACGAAATTGTTTTGCTTATTCATACCATGACGTCTTAAAGACGCACACTTTAAGTCGTTGCCGAATGCGCGTTCGGAATTCTTCCGAAGAACATGTGAGTAAAAGAGACAGAGTTATCTATAGTTCATATAACGTTATCCTTTTCAAACATTACGACCCCAATGTAATTCACTCTTGATGGTACGAAAAGAAAGCGGTTTTCATGGTAGGCCTGCAGAAGGCATTGTTAGCTGTACTCGCTAATCATAGCCTATGATCGCCCACAACCTGGAAATTGACGGTTGTTCAGATACGCATCAACGGGAATCGCTGGGTTATACGTAAAATCGTATGATAAAAGGATAATCGCCTGGACAGTTCCACGATGATCGTACAGATAACAGACGATCACACGATCAAAGATAATCGCCAATAAATAAGTCTGCACTTACATTATAATATTCAAAGGAGAATAAAGTTATTAGGCTTTTATTTTCTACTGCCGGGTAAAGTCTAATATCTCCTTGGAAATAAAAATTTGTGCTTAATTCCACCATGTCGCTCTAATATAGATTGACAAGCTACAAATATCTCAGAAGTTTTTTAACATCTCTACTCATATCAGAGAGATTGATAGTTACCGGCAATACTGAAGGTACCTAGAGACCGCTTACCAACTAGGTGGTCTGACTAACTGCGCCAGTCCTGTAAATGGCCACTAATAGGAGCCGGTGGAAACAAGTCATCCACTCGAGGATAAAATCTTGCCAGGACTAGGACCTTCAGCAATGAAGCAACGACTATAGAGAGAATGAGAGAGAGAGAGAGAGAGAGAGAGAGAGAGAGAGAGACTCATATCAGATTTCAGGGATATGCAGGGCGTCGCCAATGCATAACGCGGCGATGTACTAATGAGAAAGAGAGAGAGACTCATATCAGATTTCAGGCATATGCAGGGCGTCGCCAATGCATAACGCGGCGATGTACTAATGGATTTTTTAACTTGTATTCTACACACAATATTTACAATTCAAAATTTGCTTTGCGGTGAAGACAAACATTATCACGTATCAAACCGGTAACATTGGGATGTGTTTAGCCTACTATATATGTGTGAGAGTAGCTTCGCGCTACCTAGTTCCGATATCTAACTGCAAACGATTCGTGTACAAATATGATAATCATTTTTATCTATTCAAGTTACATTACTAACGAAAACCAAGTGGTTCTATTGCGGGATACCAGTTTATAAATACCTACCTACGCAGATCACCGATTTCATGTCGAACTTTGTGAACTAGTTTCTGTGATCACTACTGCTACATAAACTATATAGATTGAATTAAAAATAATATATTAAAATTGTAAACGTGAACACGTTGAATGCCATGGGGGTCACCGGCGAATATTTTTGGAAACAGATAACATAGAGTACATTTTTAATGCTTTATAAAATAACTAAATAATAAATAAAATAACGAAATAATTTTGGCCACAATAGCAAGCCATGCAAAAGGAGCGTGGCATTCAACGTGTTAATACAAAAAAAAATCGTTGTCTTTACAAGTTGGTTTACAGAAGCACAAGAGTATTTATAAATTAATTTGACTGAGCCTAACTATGTCCTAGAAACTTGCAACCTACATGTAATAAAACAGGTTCCTGATTGAGAGATAACATACGTACGCCCGTTTGATCAATCTATGGCAATTGGCAAGCAAAAATGTAATTTATTATTTGTGTAAGATAGGAGGTTATAGCTTGTTTAGATTTTTTATTTGGAATCACTATATGTAATAGCCACACATCAGGCTGAGACAGACATTTAAAGCTAGCACTCATTGACATGGAACCGCACCGCGACCAAGTGTAACTTTTTTGAGTAAAAGATGAAACAGCTATTTTTCAACAAAAATAATACAAACGAAAATTAATAGCTTTACGATAAAGCCCGTATAGACTTTATTACATAACAGCAGCCAACGGAAGTATCATCTCGATTACAAATGTTTAATTTCGAACATACCTATTTTTTCCATTAAAATAAAAACAATAAAAACATAGGAACATAAAAAAAAAAAATGAATGTATTACCAACTATTTAATTTTGTGTCCCACTGCAATAAAAATAGGCAACATTATGCAAGAAACTAAATTGTTGCATTTAAGTTTGTAGTCATATTATGTTCAAAGTTAATGAATGCAAATAATAATTATATGCAAAAACATAATTATCACATTTAATTTATCAGTAGTAATGACACTGGGTACAAAATTAAGCCTGTTTGTATTCTTAATTACAAAAGATCTCGAATATAATTATTTCCATCATTTGTACTAAACATTTAAATAGTGTCTCACAATGAGTCACTGCGGTTTTATTTTGATATAAAAAATATGAGGCATTTGCTAGGTTTTACCATATATTATATATATATATATATATATATATATATAGTCCTTTTCTGCTACTTGTTTGATCATGCGAATTTCCTAAGTACTTGTTTGATCCCCTTAAATTAGCTGTTTTAATGGCTCCTGAGTTGTATTCACAATGACAAAAAGGATATATTTGGTTGGCATATCGTGTCACTGACTCATATTTTGTGATGTACTAGTAGACTCTGTATTTTCTGTTAATATTTTTTATGTATTTTGTGGCTCCTGCTAACGGTTTTTGCTAAAGTCTTCGTTAAGCATTTGTTGATCTTACAATCCAATACATTCTAGACACTTTTTGATCCATGTTTAATATATAGGAGTGAAATGCCTCACCTGTCAACGTCGGCCCCAGAGGTCATTGCTACTATATAATTCTGTATCAAGAGGCATAAGTTGATCTAATATAAATTTTTATTTTTAACATCGTCCGGAGCATTCTGACATATATTTGAAATTCGAAACTACTTATTAGTAAGAAATATTTCCGGACTGCTTTTTTTTTGCATGAAATGAAACGAAATATGGTTTCAAACGGTGTTAAATTTTAAAATAATGCTGTATTACATACTTAGTTATAGTTTGAATAATGAGAGACAACAAAATTATTTTTATTAATAATACTTAATAATTCATAATAATATAGACTATCAAAATAAGTTACAAGTCACAATCATCTTCAACATCTTCTGAGCCATTCTAAGGCCCACATGTTTAGTTACTCTACTGAGGTCATCGAGCATTATGTTAAGGTCCTTCAAGGTTAGGTCCTTCAGAGACTCTGCCATAACGACTATATCGTCGGCAAATCTAAGGTGAGTGATATACTCGCCGCTGATGTTGATGCCATATCCGTTCCAATCCAAAGCTTAAAGACAATGCAACGGTAAACAGTTTCGGGAAGATGACATCTCTCTGTCTCATATCTCGCCGTCTTGGATACGGATAGACATTGTGGCGTTTTCGTACAAACACTTCAGCACTTGGTCGTACCGATAGTCGATTCGGCATCTCTGGAGCCATCTTAATACAGCCCATGTTTCTACCAAATTAAAGGCCTTCTCATAGTCCACAAACGCCAAGCAAAGTGGCTGGATATACTACTCGGTCTTCTGTATAACCTGCCACAGCGTGAATATGTGGCACTATAGTACTTTAGCCTTTTCGGAATCCGGCTTGTTCGGGAGGCTGGAAGTCGTCGCACCTACCCGCGAGACGATTCGTTTTGACTCTCGAGAACAACTTATAAACATGATTCAGCAGCAAAATGGGTCTGTAATTCTTCAATAAGACGTCAGGAGAGAACCACCACGTTCCTTTATCATGCTTTCGGCATAATACCTTCATAAATAACGGAATTAAATCGCTGCAGGACAAGTAGTTCGGTTGTCATTTCGTCATCATCTGGAGCCTTGTTGTTCTTAAGTTGTTTGAGAGTAATACTAATCTCGTAAGGCTGACGTCCGGGATATCTTCGGTATTGTATCGAGTCAAATTGGTTCTTGGATTTTTTGCCAAATTGACAACATTATGAAATGTATAGAACCTCTCAACCTCTCTTAAAATCTCAGGTCGAGACAAAATGATAGCAATATCGGTATTTAATCACGTCAACTGCCTTTGCCTAACAGACAGATGTCTTGCGAAAACTTTTGAGCCCCTGTTACGCTCTATAGTACCTCGAATGTATTCGGTGTTGAACTGTCGCTGGTCGCACTTTTACGCCTTAGAAATCTGTCTATGGATCAAACGGTAGCTCAGCACGTCTACTGAACACTAATCTCATTTCATTCATCTCATTCATGGGCTTGAGAGTCTACGTCAAGAATTTATTGGTTCTCTTACGGCTTTTCTTATATAGTTTTGATTGTATGGACAGTTTCAACCAGCCTGTTATTTAAATCGTCCACAGTCATAGCGCAGTCAGTTTGGCAATCAAAATGGTTCATTAGATTGAGTTGGAACTTCATGCGGTTTTAGATATGAGCTCAAATGGGTCGGAGCGTAGACTTCACCAGTCTGGATCTTTCCAGCTGTACGCATATATTCAATGTGCCTCTAACTATACGGTGATGAAGAAGGGGAGTTTCTTTACGGTATTGATCGCAGATACATCATTAAATATATAACGCCTGGTCGACATGATGAATTCGATCTCGTTTCTCGTGGAACCATTGGAACTAATCCAAGTCCACTTTCGATGCAGCTGTTTCTTGAAAAAAGAATTCATCATGTAGAGGTCCTCTCTCTCCAAAAAAACGGCTAACATATGGCCTATCTGGTTCCGTAGCCCGTATCCAAATTGCCCTACTCTCACCTCTGTGCCGCTTCACTTGCCAAGCTTTGCGTTTAATTCCGCCATCGAAGAAGAGAGCTTCTTCGATGGGGGAATTTACCCAGTGTAGAAGGTTTTTGAGGCATGCATCAAATCATAATCATGATGCATAATCATCGTCTTGATGTGCTGATGTCGGTGCGTAAACTTGTATGACATTCAGATAATACCGTTTGGTAATTCTGAGTATAAGGAACGCGACTACAGATTATCCTATCACCACCGCAACTTGTTTACCTTTTTTTCCAGCTCAAGTATCTTTTCCATCTTCTATTCCCTCAAAATTTGTGTGTCTTACCGTGCAAGGTTTGGTTTTCGTGGTTGGCAGCGGATTTTTTGCCAGAAATTCATGAAACCCCCTGCTACGTCGTTATTTAATCCGCTGCCAGAGCTGAGAACTAGGGGCTGTGGTTTATATTGTGATAATATCATGTGAAGGGTTTGAGAGTAATCACCACGCTCGGCATGCGGGTTGGCGATTGTAGTGCTGACAATGTCGCACCGACAGTGCTGTCGGTCTGGTATTTGGGTTAGCTGGACCGAAATGGTTAATCATATAATCGTATGGTTAATCAGTCGCCAGATCCTCGTTGGTTTATCTGAAGGGTGCACCACGAGCAGGTGACACTTGAAGAGACTGAGTGGGACGAGCCTCCCTCTTACACCCTCGCCTGGAGCCCCTTAAAACTAGTAACTTCAAAATTAAAACTAGAAGTAGGCGCTACTTTGCGGAATTCCATAATACAAAAGTAATAATATAAATTATTTTGGTATTATAACAAAATAATTTCTATGATTACTTTTTTTACATGTACTTATTATAAGATTTTCTTTTAGGCAGAAAGGAGAGATTTTTAGGGATATTTTTTAATATTAATTCAGCCTCTTATTCAAGGTCACTTATTCCCAAACGTTGTAATTTCAATTAGAACCATCAGATCCTTCAACTACATTTCTTTGAAATCTGCATGCTTAATAATGTACTGCAAACTCAACCTTGAAAGAGCCTTGAATCCCGGGGTCAATGTACGGAGTACGTTCGGTGACGATCTGCTCTGTGATTGGCGCGTTTGAATCGGATCAAATAACTACGGAGTGGATTTGTATAATTATTGAGTACTTACAGAGAAACAGTATTCATCATTTGTTGATCCGAAGCGGAGCCAACAAATGTGATGTAAAATTGTATTGGATCAACAAATCGGGCCTGGATCAACAAATCCGAACGGATCAACTTAAAACTGATTATACGTACCGCTTGATCAAACAACTGCTAGAAGGGATAACTATATATATATATATATATATAAACATATATATATATATATATATATATATATATAATATATATATATATATATATATATATATATATATATATATATATATATATATATATATATATATATATATATATATATATATATATATATATATATATATATATATATATATATATTATATAAAATAATATAAAACGGCGAATTTTCATCGATTGAAAATAGAAAATAAGTTTGGTATACTAAATCAGTCTACTCTTATGTAGTTGCGATGCGGCAGCGTTGCGTGTAATTGGTGCGTACAAGTCTTATAACAACTACGCAGTAAAATCAACGCATTCGAATATTAATATAAACATGTTAAGGTCATACAACATTTTGGCGTTCGTTGCATACATAAACATGACTCGTTTCTATTGTAAGCGCGTGTATGATTTCGGCAAGCGTTATTAGACTTCTTAATCATTTGCTTACATCATAAAAGTTAAGGCATATGCTTGAGTTTATTCACATAAGACCTGTGATTTAATTTAAGACAACCGTTATACTTTATAATCAGAATGTGCCCCCACATGATTAACACAATTCGTTTCGCCGCGTAACCGTTAGTTGAGATTGTGTTGGTGAATATGTGTAATTCTCGTTGTGGTTATGAAACAGGATAGTCTCTACCGTAAGCATAAAAGTTCTATTTTATTGCAATTTATAGCAAAATAATTTTATCATTACTTTTGTATTATTTCCATTATTTATTATTGTTTGGATCACCGCAAACTAACGCCTGAAAATATATTTTTTTTTTTATAAATATATATTTCCTCATCAAACAGCAGAACGCATGCAGGATGATCGTTAAATAATTATTTATAAGTATTGCTAATTTCGTATTTTCCTTGTTACAATGACCAACAAGGCAGTAGTATTAGTATATTAAAACTGTAAGTCCTATAAGCATAAGATCAAGAGATCTCTAGGTCGTCCAGTTTTGATCAAAGTTGTATAAATAATTTTATTTATAGACGTCGATACCGGACAAGGTGGATTCAAACTTCAGAAAACTAAATCGCTTACATTTTGAAGTCTTGACAGCGACTATCATACTTATATGATAATCTATAATATCTAAACGTTCTCACAAGCTGAAGTCCAGTCGAATTATCAGTGATAGTAGATGTCAGGTAAAAAAAAAGATCGAACGGATAGTTCGAAAACTAAAAATTAACCAGAACAATTTTACTATTAGCTAGGAATGCTGGAGCTACACGAATAAAACTGGCAGGAAGCTCAAGAGTTACAAAGGGTTAGAAAAATCTATGACAGTAAATTATAACTAACGTCGCACTTTAATTTGAGCTAATAATGAATTTTGAAAACTATTTCCGATTATTAACATTAGGGAATAATAAAGTAATATCTTACTTAGGATACGACTGTGATTAGGTAACACCTCACCGGAAATAGCTTTGTGATACGATAGCATCAGTACATCGAGTATTCGACCGAACATTAAGATATGGGTACTATCATTTTTTTTTCTTCTTCCTGGGATGCCTCTCCGATCATCGAAGGTTGGCTGTCAGCAGCGTATATTCATGTTTATTTTTCACGAGGTGGAAAAGCTTTTTTAGTATTAAGAATGAAATTTTTTTACTATTATCAAAAAGATTTTAGCCATATCTGCGTAAAAATGGCGAGTAAATATCTTGACAAATAATTTTTGGGATATAGCGCATACTTAGTATTAAAGGGACCTAATTCAAAATTTGACTTGATTGAGACAGTTACAATCCTTATTTCAATGCCATCTATGACATTTTGCTACGAACCTTAAAAAAGCTAGGGTGTTCTTTTTCTTCCAAGTTGGTTTCAAAAACACGTGTTTTGTAGGCGCTACGCTTTATTGCAATTTGCCACAAAACAACTTTTTTAAATTCACTACTAAGATAGCGATATATCAAAAAAAAAAAATTTTTTTGTGTGTTGATTTGATTAATTTTATTGATTGATTGATTGAGTGATTGATTTTATGTGTATTGTCATCGATTCGATGTTTAGTGCCGATAATGAACATAATGAGAGTCGAAAATCGCGTAAAATCTTGTATTATTCATGTTTACACGAAAGGGAAGTTGTTACACTTAAGGGGCACAATGGACATACTCGTATAATCAAAATACAAAACATTTCCCACAGTCATGAATGACCGACAGAGATCTCGTACAGATAAGTTTATATTTCGTAAATTATTATGTTTTATCAGTAAATTTTGTTTTTACATAAACATTTTCGATAATTATCTGTGTGTCATAAAAGTACCTAATGTCAATGACATCGAAGAAAGGTCGATTTAAAAACAGAACGCAATGTCATTGATATCGCAAATACCACCAGCTTTGCTAAACAAAAAATGTATATCCACAGTGATAAGAACATTTTAGTTGATAGTAAACATAGCCGATTAATTATCATAATATTACATAACTAACTGCTTTTTAAATTTCGAAGTGCGTTCCTAGGATAAATAGTCGTATGTCGCAAGTCAGATGACCATCAGAGGGTTTATCGAAATTTTCCGCTGATGATACATTAGTAAGAAATTAAGTTTAGTGCCATTTTAAAACGACAATACAACATTTAAACATTCATTTATATTTATAAATTAAGTTATTAAATAAATTCTTTATTATGCTCAATGGCAACACCAATACCTTAAAAGTCCTATAGTAAAAAGAGTGATATTTATGATACTCGTACCTGGTCCTTATCGACTCGAAAATGGATTTTAACGCTTTAATGTATAAAATTCCGAATTGATACTATTTAATTTAATATAAATAACTGAACTAACTCAGCATTTAAATATGTGGAATTCAGTATCACAAAGTTTTAACAATGTTTATTTACATGTAACCGTAATGTTTTAACTTGAACCATGTTCAAGAATTGCACTATATTTTAGTAAAAACCGTACGAAAATTTGTTCAGTAGTTTTTAAGAAAATCGGTCACATACAGACAGATAGCTTTTGGGGGACTTTATTTTGAAATATGTATAGATTAAGAATAGTTAATTAAGGTAAGTACTATAATCTACATACTTATGTAGTAAACATCTGATTATACGCATTTATTTAAGCTGTAAAAATATTTACAGACTCGTTTACAGTGATCTGTGTGACTTCTAATTATGAGTAGCGATATTAAAGATTAGCTGCTAAGTTAAATTTAACATTTATAACAAGAATATTATATTAATATATGGTTAAATTTTACAGTGATAGAAAAGATTGCGATGAAACCTTTTTTTTATCCCTCGACATTTTCTGAAATACTTATTTCACTTGCCTTATCCAAATCGCTTGAACTCTTAATTATTTTCTCCAAAAGCACAGAAGAGAGATTGAAATCGTAGATTTGCCACTTCAAGCTTGGATTATTTAACTTTTATACATCGATGGGATAGTGTCTGGCCGTTACTACAACATTTTAAAAATATTGTTTATCGATTATCCTTCATCGAATGAATCACGAAAGCGTCGATGGCGAAAATAGCCTTCATTTGCTGTATAAACGGTGAGCAAAACTTAAATTCCTGCCAATAATACATTTTGGCTGGCCGCCGAGGCCGTTCCACTCAAATCACGAAAAAACATTCGAAAAATATAACATCGAAGTTAACCGGAAAACTTACCCGATAGAGTGCGATATGAACAAGTTTTCCGTGTATCAAATCGTCCCAGTTTTTCACAATGCACGTTTTGTATCACTGAGGGAACAAAGAAACGATTAACCGAATCACACCGTTTACATCACCGTTTTCGCAGAAATTATCGAGTTTACAACACTTTGAAACAATTAGCGTCCGAGTTCAAATCGACGCTGCAATTTGAAATCGGTTACGTACACGGTTAGCACTTCCGAATCTTTTCGTTTATGGTAGTATTTCTGTTGGCAGTATTGTATATTATTGCGTGGTTTATGGTAAATTTGTTGGTGTCAATTCTATGGTTGCCGTGATAAACGCTAAGAGGTCGCGCGTCGACTGCCCGACGCTGTATCATTCAAGCCGCGTCTCACGTGCGTATGCATGCAAAAACTTTTACATAGAGCTCAAATTCTATTAGAATAATCCGTTAAATTGTGTTACAGTCTATAAGTGTTACTCACATTTTGATTATGACACGTACGTAGAATAATATAATGTGGATATAATGTTTTTAACGTTATGATTTTGCTAGATCCGCAGTTGTCAATTCCATTGTGTAATACTGTTGTGTATTACTTAATTTATTGATAACAATGAAATATGATATATTGTTATTCTTAATATAGAACTGCTATATAATATTACATAAATATGAAATTAATGGGTATATATGATATTGCATAGTTATAGACATTTAAAACTAATCGATAACTTAAACATTTAGGTTTGAAAAAAGGCATTGTTTGTTACAAAGAAAAGGATTACATTATGTAAATTAAATTTTACTCTTTTTTATTTATATATTTACCTTTTTAATAACGAAGGCAAAGACTAAATAATAAATGCTATGCAATCAGGGGCTGTTTAATACATTCGTAAATGTTCGTACTCTTCGGTCATCTATTTTGCACCGAAATAGAGCTTTTCTATAGCAATGCTTTAATAAAACCAGTTTACTACATCCTGATTTAAAATGTATTGCAACGTGTGAATGCTTAAAACTATGTAGTAATTTATGGCTTTCGTTGTATACAGTAAACAGGCTTTTTGTAAATATTGATTTTAATCTACGGAGAATGTAGTTTAAATCACTTCTACTTTTGTTAACACGATATTATTCGGTTAATTGTAATTTTGAATGTATGTATGTAAGTAACGGTATCTTTTAAAGCATTTTTATTCATGTTAACACTTCTAATTGTGTAGAATGATATGCGTATAAAATGTGTAGCACCAGAATTGACGAATGATAAAAGAGAATGAAAGACGAAGACAGTATGCCGACCCCATTTAGAGTAAGAGAATGATGATGCTGTTGAGATTTTTAATTTTTTTTTTGCATACATATCGGGGTATTATAGCCCAATATTATCATAATGTCAACCTAATATCCTCTTTAATGTGGACGGATATGTGACTAGGGGGAGGCAAAAGAGATGGTTGGATTTTGTGAAGTATGACATCCATATAACAGGAGTAGCGCCAGAGTTGACGAATAATAGGAGAGAATGGAATAGAAAAACATGTTGTTCCGACCCCACTTAGAGAGGGATAAGGGTAGGAGAAAGAAGAAGAAATATGGAATCGTAACTGTTTTTATAAAACAAAAATTAATAATCTACAGTATTACAGTACTACAGTACATGAGTATACTTGGTCAAAATACCTGAAGATATAAGATAAAATAATAAATAATTTATTTACATATACTGAGGTTACTATTTAAACTATTTATCTGTACAAATAATTACACAGAAGAACCATGTATAAACCAATACTAGGTTATGAGCGATATGAGTAGGGCTTATCTGCTAGCACGAGAGATAAGATACGTTATTAGACAATTTGCATACACGTTAATCTATATTTGATTTTCAAAACTACGTCATATATTACGTGAACCTTAAAATTTGCTTTTATAATTCGACATGAGGTTGCCCGCGTGGTATCCAACTGAATAGAATAGACCACCTTCATTTCTTACCGAAGTGTCGTAAAAGGCTAATACTAAGTGGACCCACGGTGTGGTATCCGGTTGAGTAGAATACACCATCCTCATTTCTTACAGAGTTTTTAGTCGCCTTTTATGACACCTCGCTAAGAAATGCTGGGTGGTCTATTTTACTCAGCCGGATACCTCACGGTATTCCGGCTGAATATAAATTTTATTATATTTATACCAATTAAAAATTTTTTCAAGTAAGTACTAATTTTATGTATTGCCACTTCTAAACGTTTCCCATCTCTTCGTATTCCAGGGAAACAAATATAAAACAACGAAAATTACGGGTTGAACCGCTAAATTCAGCTTCGATGACGTCAGCCTCACCTATGGTCGGGTGCCTCGTAATATATTATTTATAAATACACGTGCGTCGAAATATTTTCGATACTGAGTTATTGTTGGTAAATTTGAACTTGGTGCTGATCCAAAGTGACCTTCACATTTACAGTATCATAGTTTCGCGCAGATATTTCTGTTTCAACTCGTTCCTGGTACCAATGAGTAACGTTCTAGTTATTTCTTATGCATAATATATTGTAATATGCTATATATAAAAATGCTGTAATAGGCGAACTTTGAGACCGTATTACTTTAGGGTACACAGGCGTAAAGCTCGGGCAGGCATCAATGAATTTTTCCGTTAAAACTTATATCCCTACTTGATGTATAGGATTTATCACGCGCTTTTAGATAAGGGAAAACATCGTATTGAAATCTGCATATCATTGCAGAATCTTAGGATATGTGTAACCTACCAATCCTCGCTACAGCAGCGTGTTTAGTCTAATCTCTAGCCCCTCTCGCCGAAAATGAGAAAAGAGGTCTATGCTCAGCAGACCAGTAGTAAAATTCTACTTTTAAGACTTTAACTTAGTATTATACTATGAACTGACGGGAAGTCGGTAATCCCTAAAATTCATTACTATGCGTGCTTTTGTTCGCAAATTCGTTTGCTTAAACTTCAGTATCGGGACAAAGTAGCCTAAATAATTCTTTAGCTCTTAAAATATCTCCGTATAATATACGACAAAACATATACCAATACTTTTTCGGATCGGACAGAAAGACAGACTAACAAACAAACAAATTTTCGTATTTATATTGCGACTTTAACTGTGTGAACTTTATTACAGAGATAAAGTTTATTATGTTTCTCCATATTCCTTCAATTATTTCGGCAGAAAAACCGCAACAAAAATATTATTTTTATCCAGACGTAAAAAAAGAAAGATTTTTCTTTCTTTCTCTCCTTTGTGAAAAGGAGAGACAATAACAGGTATCCTACTAGTCCTACTAATATTATAAATGCGAAAGTTTTTTTGTTACTCCTTTACGGCAAACCAATATCGATAAAATTTGACACAATTATTCCTTATACACCGGGGCATCGTACAGGCTATAGAAATTTTGTTTATTCTACAGGAATAGGATGACATTCAAAAGCGCCATCTATTATCGACCTTTAAAAGTTTGTATTCACGATATAACGATATAGATAAATAAATAAATTCTGTAGTAATTTATGTGACACAACAACGGATAGCTAGTTTATTATATTGATATGGAAGAAGAAACTTAAAATCGCCTGGTGTCGCGGACGGATGCCAAGAATCAAATAGAATCCATCACGCTAAAGCTACTAACAAATACCGGATCTAGTTGTTTAACTAGTCTAGCAAGACGAGTGGACGCACCTATTTTTAAAGAAAACGCATGCTTTGCTTCCCATAATTAAAATACTCGTCTGGACCGATCGCCATGCCATGTTTCGCAAGTATGGCAAAAAACCTTCGCGTTCGCGTCGCAAAAAGGTATACCCGGCGACAAATTGATTGAATTTAAATTTTAATGGCAAAGTTTATTATCTTTCTATATAAAAATCCCGTGCACGCTATGCATTAACGCTAATCTTCAAAACTAATGATTCGATTGCAATGTATATAATTTTTTAGGTAGTTATATTTTGGTACAACTTAAAGGATATATTTATCTCGATTGATAATCTTATTTTTGCGAATTTAAAGTTTCTTATGATAAAAGCTCTGAATTCTATAAGTTTCGATAGACGGCAGTTTAAGCATAATGGTTTTTTATTCACCATGTCGTCTACGGGTCAACTAGCTTACTATAATATAAAAACAATAAGGTACTTTAAAACTAATATATTTTTGTACATTTCAAAATCGTATAATATATAAACTTATTTAAGGCAATAACAGCGTAGATTGTAGATCGATATCATAAATAGGAAACTCTGTCTCGTTTGTTAAACTTTGTCTGTTAATCCGTTAGATCATTATGGATAAACTTTGCTACGATTAAAACTTATACATCAGGGTAACATAAAGGATAAATAAATTCCCAATTTTCCCTCGGGAATAGGAAAAAACGCAATTCAGAAAAACAGTATATAATTGTATATATTTTTGTTTCAATTAATCTTTAGTTGAAATCTATATTGTAGAATAGTTTTTTAAAAGTTTGTATTTGTCATGGGCTTATATATGTAAACGTAACATCTTCCAAATAAGACCGTTTCGAACATAGACTTAAAGATTAATTATCATCAGGAGAGATAACGATAGAGGCACGACACCTCTCCCTTATAGAAATACCAAATTTCATATATCCATTTCGCAATAAATGGAAATCTTATTCAAAAGTAATCCAGTATTGTCTGGAGAGGTGAACTTGGTACCATGATTTGCAAGAAAGAAACTTTTCTAACATTTACAAATACTAGAAATCCGATAATAGTTTACGACAGCCGGTTCGTGACAGAATCAACCTCGGTTAGTATTGGCATTATGCCATTGTTTTCAATGAAAACACAAGCGTCGAGAAAACTATACTGTTCGTATATGAAAAGTGAAAAGACACGTTACAAACACGACTAGAATTTTAATTAAGTTTTCTAAGCGTACGATATAGGAGTGTTTATGGATTTTATAGGCTGCAATTTCTTTTTTAATTGTAACGAAATGGCACAAGATTTACTGTTCAATAAATTAAGTACGAAACGTTATGATAGTACCGATGTAATTTTTAGAAATTATATCCCATATGAAGTTCAAAAAGACAAAAATACTCATCATAAGGGAGAGTTGTTAGTCTCCCATATGATGAGAAGGCAAAACCGAATGATAGGTGATAATGGAAGAAAAATACATATTGGGCCGACCTCACTTAAAGTGGGATACGGAGGGAATATATATATGAGTAGTAAAAAAAAATTGCCTCCTTTTTGGATCCCTTTTTTTAAAAGCCAAGGATATAAAGTTTACCCTCATCATGCTTTTCAAATATTGATTAGTATGGTAGAAATAAAGAAGAAAGTTAGTGAGGTATGTAGATAGAAATGCATGTTTAATTGAAATGTTTCCGTCGACATAATCCTTCACATCTATTCCTGCCTGAATTTCAAAGCTGGGTTGCTTTTATAGAAATCACGCGCCTTCGGCCATCATATTTTGCAAAACAAATAAAGATTGAAAATATTTCACATTATTCCGTGAACAAAATTGTCTGTTCGGTCGGAAATTCCAAAAAACTTATCTTAAATGACACGGTATTATTTTTCATTATGTACACTGTAATCTTTGTACACCTCGAATGCCTCAATGTAACGACATCAATAACCTTGACATTTAAACCACCATAGCCAATAAAACACACAAAGAGAATAGTCTAGATTTGTCAATTACTATTCTAGATTACAGAATATATAAACTAAAATATAATAATAATAATAATAAACTTTATTTCACATAATTCGTAATACATAGATCACTTAACTTATACAAGATTTCTTAAATTTCGGTACTATATATTTAAATTGTTCTTACAAATACTGACCCTGACTTTCAAACTAGGATAAACCTGTGTTTTGAAGGTCAGTGTTTTGGGTCCTAAATAAAAACAATGGCAACAAAAAACTGGACAGCTGAGATTTTAGATTTATCTGAATATTGTATTGGATAATTTGCACTTGACAATAGTTCAACCTCACGGAAAACTAATTTTTAGCGTGAGATGAAACGCATTAATCTAGAAAGATTTTTAGCGTCACCTATAAAAGCTATTAGATATGATACTCTATGTCATCAAAAATCGATCATCGTTAAATTATTTGACAGTAAATTTTTGTGATACATTTATCTGCCCAGGAATTTAGAGATAAGTGACGATAAACGTAGACAATTTAAAGTTTTACGAAAATTACGTTTTCTATTTTATGCATGTAAAGAATATAAATTCTTTACATGCATAAAATATCTTGAGATATTTTTAGTTTAACATTGTGAAATTAGACTTGATTGCCTAATTAAATATAGGTAGTTAGAATTTTTGGTAAAAGAAAAATTAAGGGGGGATAAAAAGAATATAATTCTTTGTCAATATCCCAAGTTTAAATTAAGAAAAGAGCAGACTCTGTCAAAAGGAAAATAGTTTGCAGAGCAAATACATACTAACATATTAACAAAATGAATATATAAGTTAATGTACAAAGGGAATCGGCAAGTAAAATTCATTCATTGACGTTTCTTTGGTCTACAGGTAAGTTAGTTTTTGTATATAAATAAAGTTGTTAAGATCGCATAAAAATGTAAAATAAAACATTGGTTTACAGAGCAACACAATTTTATTTGTTGTTCCAAAAATTAACTTTTAATGGTCTTATAAAAAATTCAATTGTTTATTTCGTCTGTGCGTAAATTTCAAGTGCTGTATAGTGAAAGGGCAGTGGTGTTTTTCTGATATGTATTACCTGAGGTCATCACTACACTCACGATGCCGTGATGAATAAATAAATATAAATAATAATTTAAAGAACAATAGTATATGGAACAATTACACACAAATCAAATCAAAATAATCTTTATGTGGAATGAAAAAAATATTCCATTCTACATTCAGCGTAACATAGATAAACTATTATTAACAAAAAAATATTACCTTTGTGCTATGGAATTTCTGACATTAAGGCCTTTTTATTTATAAATTACAGCATATAAAGTTAGTAGATAGACCTGAAGCCTTTCGTTTTAAGGCTCTAATTGCACGCTGCATAGGGTTTCAAGTCAAGGCAAAATTTATGTGGGTAATGCAATATTGAAATAGATTCTCAGAATTAACCTCAACACTGCATTAAAATTGCATAGATAATAGAGCTATATTCTGAACACTAATGTACAATGAACACTGAACGACTAAGGTAAGTTTACGTCAGTCACGCGGCCAGTCGTAAAATACCTAGTCAAAATACAACACAACATGGTTAAAACATGTTGTGCCAACCCCACTTAGAGTGGGAAAGGGGCTTGAGAATGATGATTCTAAACACTAAAGGTTACATTAGAAAATTAAAGAAGAGCTCGATTTTCATCTATAACCTACAAATCATTTATAGATGGCATTACTTTACGGAATTCCGTAGTACGAAAGTTATCATAGAATTATTTTGCTATAATGCAACAAAATTAATTTTCATTGAGATTTTGTCGTGCAATCTATCTCCTGATAATGTTTCGATCTCGGGGCGAAACGATCGTTGAGATTGTCGTAATGAATGTATGTTGTTGGTGTCTTTTGATACGCGTGGTAACTACTGCTGCATGTATAAAGTACGAGAACGGTTTTGCTTCCCACACTTACTCGTAACATTACATTTCATATCCATCTTAAGCTAAATGCCTATTGACTGTTAATATGTAATTCTACAATATATATCGTGGATATGCAATTCTTGTTGTAAATATGGGTACACAATCATCCGACGAGTAATAATGCTTTGGCAATAACCGGCACGATTAATAGTAGTTTATGATACTGTTGCATAATAAGGGTTCTTATAACACGAGTGTGGTTTAAAAAAACGAGCCGCAGGGGAGTTCTTTTATAGTGTCACACGAGTGTTATAAGACCAAGTTATGTACAGTATCATACACTACTTTATCTACTCTCATACTATAATACGTAAAAAGTACGTTTCCATTCCATGAACTCGTGGTAACATTTAATATAGTTGCTCCTAGATTTCGTCGGCAACAGGTTCACGGTCATGTTTGACGCAGCTTTCAGAATATCTCAGACATGTTTTTACACAAAAACTTTTTTTTTTTACAAACAAAACTAAACTTCGTTTAAATATTGAAGGGATTTTTTAAATGTCATATATTGGCGCCAAGGCGCAAACATCGATTGCGCATGCGTGTTGCGTCGCCGCGGACCCATTCATTGAAACCTTTTTTTTAAGGTAGAGGTTCAACCTCCTTGGTCCGGCTGGAAATTGTATAGGTGTATCGTTATGATTAAAAAGTTACATTATGATACAGGTGTCCATACAAGACCTGTATCGTAATGAAAATTTTTTATTTTTGTTCTGTACGTAATTTTTGTCATAAGAATTTTGTTTTCAGTTTTATAATCTTTGTATTATAGTATCAGAGTAGATAAAATCTATAAATAAATTCTATGGGGACAACTTCGAAGACAATATTGTGTTACTAATTACTATGTAAACGGTCGTTTGTGTACACAGGTTTTTTGTTTTAGAGATATTATGGATGATGATATTAAAATTAGCAATATTAACAACTAAAATTTTTGAATATTGTATTATCAATTAATGCTGATGGACTCGAAACATGATTGTTAATGAGAGACCTCGCAAGAAAGTTATCAGTCTCTCAGCGGGCGTTTGATTGCCCACTATAAGGAACTAAATTACCTAGTATAATCTTCTTATATATAAAAATGAATGTTTGTCTGTACATCATTTATAGAGTTCAAAATCGGTCTGCTGGAGCTGGACCGATTTTAATGAAATCTTCAGAAAATCCTTAGAATGACCTAGCGGATGAGCCTGTAAAGTTCATGGCAAACACAGCATTTTTTTTAAACTGTTGAGTTCTTTTTCGAAAGGATCGAAACCAGACTGAGCCACGCCAACACGTGGGCCAGTCTACAAAGTTACAAAAAAGAGAGGCCACAGACAAATAACATACATATATCAAAAGAACGTACTATGATTAACAGACTTTTATTTTAAAAACAGCAACCGCCGATTTTCCCGAACGAGCAGTAGAGTTGTTGATTCAAAAGAACTTATTTACAAATTAAGTTGAATAGAGCACATTTTGGATTTGAATTTTTTGAATTATGATAGGGGGAAGTGGGGGTATAGGCGAAGAACAGTTGAAGCAGAGCTCTGTCATTGTTGGAAATACAAATTGGAATCAAATTAGAGTAGATAAGGGGCTGAAAAAACCACAGAATGACGTATGGTGCAATGTTGGGTTTCCTCATGTAAAAAAAAACAAACAGTACTTTACATAAGGTGTGTTTATGACCGCGATTTGAGGTTCTTCATATTTGGTTGACCGTCAAAGTTGTTTTCTTTTTTCTTTTTCAAACATAACAAACAGCCTTAGGAATTTCGTCTATTAAGCGATAGATTTTTAAAGGTCAAGGTTTATTTTTATCAATATTCATTAAGGCCATAATTTGGAAAGAAAAACATTTTCATATACTGTGCATATACAAATTACGAATAAACGTAATTTGTAACGTATTTGCATCGAAGGAAAAATTTTGTCGTTCCGATAGTGAAGAATAAAAAAATATATTAATAGCAGATATAACGAAAAAAAAAACATTTTATTTAAAAGAAAATAATAAGGCACTTGTATAATAAAATAAAACTAATTCAATTTTTTTTACACCAAACAAATGTGATCAGCAAAATAATAGTGTCAATAAAAGAAGAGAAAACACAAATAAATGAAAAATCTCATTAAATATGAAGAGTATATAATTTTTGTTTTTATTATTCTTTAAATATTTATTTTATACCAGACTACGATAGAGCTATAGAAACAAACGAGTTGGTAGAGACGCGTGATATAACTGGGAGGGCTCAGAGGTTAAGGTCGACAGTGCGTAATTAGGTTATCGTCGTCTATAGTGCAAATTTATTTTGTTACTTTGTTCGGCTGCAATATACATATTCCAGTTTTATATACTAATAATAATGTGAAATAAAAACATAATGTAAGTAACGGCGTTTTACAATCCTAATGTAAATTAAAATATTCTGTATTCAAGTAAGCTGTTTCCAGTACTTTTGAATCACCAAATGTTTCTAGAGAAGTTACCCGTGATTTGTAAATTTGTGTTGTTCCTACCGAGAGGAACCAAAAAGAAACTCCGAGTCTCTTTAGAAACGAACTTATTTAATTTGTTTGATAGATGTTAATCGTCGCAGTCTGGTGCGTAGCTGGCTGCAGTTAGAATATGTTACTATCACTCAAAAAAAATTCCATACAATTGTAGCTTTATATAGTAGGATTGTTTTAAAATAATTTCTAAACTTTTGTATGTAGGATATATAGCAGTTTCTACTCTTATTCAAGAGATAGGTCGGGGCTTCGACCGACGCACTGTGGGACAGAATTCCAAAAAGCTGGCCAAAATCTCCAAAAGTAATTTTTGGTTAATTTAGGTTTCATTTCGGGTTTCTTTTGTTGCGGGAAAAAAGGATTGTTTTGATACACTTTGTGCTCGATATCCAGTATTTCTTTTTTAAAAGTCTAAAATTGGATTCGTTATATGTGACCTCGAAAACCCCCGAACAAAAAATTCTACAGTCAACAAGCTGTTCGAATAAAGATTGACAAATTACACACATCCTTATAATTCTTTCGGATATGGAGGTTATCACGAAGTTATGCAGTTTGTCTATTAATGCATACAATAATAGCCGAGCTCGATGCTGGTTTGTCTGGTTGTAAGAGCAACTAATGTTTGATGATTCAAAAGTGCTATCAAAAGTCTTGTTGAAAGTTGTTCATTATGATGAAAAATTTGATCATTATGATGTGATTTATGTGCAAAAAGTTGTTAACTATGAATACATTCGTTTAAATAAGGTTGCCGTTAGATAAACATATTTAAAATACAAAAGAAATTACAACTAACGGGACGTAATATTCCTTCGTAGCAGTCTTTGCCGCACACCACCATATCTAAATAAGTTCATCATGTAAGTAGCTAGATTATCACACAAGCGGAGCGGCGTATGATTAAAGACTTACCGAAACGGAAAATACGAGCCGCTACACAATTCTAAACCCTCTGATGTTTAATTACACTACATTAAGAAAATTTAGAAGAGGATTAAAGCATTTATTTTCGTGGCGTCAAAAACACGCTTACACAATTTATTTATTCTGCGAGCGATTTCGTCTGTTTATACTGCAGTATTAATATAACAAGTCAAGTTAAAAATGCTTCGAAAAAAAGGATTTTGACAAAATTTCATGTTCCTACTGTTAACCGTTGATCAGTGCCCTCGTCTGGAGCGAATCCTGCCAGCAGCATCAGGTCATGCTTATCTTAAACATGCATTGTCATCGGGATTGGACCAGAACGTAAATTTTAGCTCAATCGGACACTGGACAATCGGAAAGGAAACTAAATCGGAAGTGGGTAAAATGTAACTTGCAAGATTCTAACTTCACATATATACATTGCAAGTTAAATAAAAGCTTTTAAAAAGAGGCTCAAGTTTATCTTCAACCCTTGTATTAGCTATATACAAAAAAAATGTGATCCATTGTTTTATTTCGTGGCAGCTTTAAATATCTAGTCACGAACTACTGGAATAATATTCCTCCACCTTTTCGGGAAATACATTCGAAGCATACATTTAAAAATGTATATCGGTCATATTTACTTCGTTTACAATAGTGCGAATAAACCTTTAAATAGAATATATATAAAATTAAATATATTACAATAACAGGCGAATAGTATTAAATTATAGTATAATATTAAATATACATTTCTATAAATATATTGTAGTACATATAGTAGCTAGATAATTATTTCATATTCTGACTTCCCTCGACACGGATCCGGCAGAATATCAGCGCTGTTGGTATTCTTTTACCTCTAGCATTAAGCTGAGCCAGAACCTTTTCATTGGCACGACACATTCTAAATTTACTTTCTATATAATGTTTGTTGTTATTGCTCTCTGTATGTAACCTGTCTATTTTGTGTTGTGTGAATGAATGAAGCTATTCTATTCTATTTCTATTCTAATTCTACCAAAAAACATAATTTTGGAGTAAAAATGTGAAAATATGTCAAAAGTTACAATGAAAAGCCAATTTATTTTGAAAATCCCTACGAAGATAAGGAGGAATTAAGATTGCTAAAAATTCAGCTAAATCATATGCGGCCATGCGACAAGAAATCACTCATTAGCTCAACGCGACCAGTGAGTGGCGTAGCTATCGGAGCTAGCTGAACTAGCCCGCCAACCTCCGCCTGTAGTAAGTACTTTGAATATGGAATACGCCGAATACGGAACGAACGATTTTTAATAGTTTAGGAGGCTTGTTTATTCTTTGTCTTAGAACCTTTGGTTACCGAGTCACTGCACGCGACCTACAATCAAGGCTATACATATATCTAATAGTCTAATAGTCGCTCGAATCACGGCAGAAGTCTAGCTCTCCGACAACCTACACCGCATATTATAGTCGCCCTCTAATCCACAGCTATACCAGTTTGTTACTTCAAAAACACCCAGGTTGATATATTTATTTAATAACTCAACGGAGTGTCTTAAGAAAAAAAATCTGTATATAATTTAGAATATATAGAATATTAATTAAAATTACATATATATAGACAAATTTAAGAATTTCCACGCATATCATACACATGCACACCACTATACGCACACTTCTCCACAATACAACACACTTATATAGACACATAAACAAACTTCACTTCGTCCTTATTATACTAAGAATACTGTTAACATAGTCAAAATCCATTATTAGTAGTTAGTATGTAAAAAATTAACTATTATTTTATTAATAGTTTAAGAGCAGTGGATTTTGTAAAAATAAATAACAAATGATGGCGTGTGGTATCAGGTTGAGTAGAATAGACCACCCTCATTTCTTACTGAGGTGTCGTGAAAGGCGACTAAGGTAAGTCTGATGTCAGGCAGGCGGCCGTTCGTAAAATACCTAGCCAAATCATGTGACAAAATTTTAAGAACATGTTGCTATTGATAAGTCAGTAAATTTTAATTTTATTTTATTTACCTACTAAAATTGATTAAATCTATACATATTATGAAACAAATTCCCCAAAAGGTGTCTGATATTCTTAAAATCATCTGAGCTTGTACGGCTTACAATAAAAAAAGTTCAATTCTTGAGGAAAGTTTATGTAAAAATTACGTTACGATTTTATGTAAATTGACTGAAATACATATTTGTGACACAGTGATTTCCACTTGGGCCAAGCCGCTGGCATATCTAGGTAACTTGAGTTCAATAAATATTATATTAAGCAATTTTAAAACACTCATTTGGGTGACTGGAATGTATGCGAGCCTTTCTATACAAATGTGCAAGTAGGTTTAAATGACCAAAGCTAGACCAATCAATACCTTAATTGGTTAATGAATACGGTCGTTAAGACTTCCTTCCTACTAAATACCGTTTAAATTAAACATCGAGACGCATATTTTACTCAATAATTTAGTATTTCGTATATCTATCACTATTTCTTCAACCTATTTATCAACTATCACTTTAGTTCAGTAAGAACTAAAGTGATAGCTCAACGGTGTGACCTACGCTTCTTTCGAGAGGATCGCGATTTCAAACCACGGGACAATGAGTTTTTCTGTTAAAACGTGTGTGTCTTATTGATAATTGCAATGTATCACACGCTTTTCGGGGAAGAAAAACATCGTGAGGAAACCTGCATATATTAAGAGAATTCTGGGGATATGTGTAATTTACCAAACCGCATTAGAGCAGCGCGGTTTTCTTTTCTCTAAAAACGGAGAAAGGAGGCCTATGCCCAGCAGTGGGATAGTAACAGGCCGCTATCTTACAATTCAGTATAGCGTGATAGCCGACCGGTGAGATCGCGTGACCTTCAACAGGCATTCGCGGGGCTTTAAACCACGATCTACTGCACTTATGGGATTTCAATAAAAGTTTATGTTACTGATATTTACAATTTATCATGCGCTTGTCAGTGAAGAAAAACATCCTGGGAAACCTGCATATCTCTGAATTTCTGGTTATTTGTAACTTGCCAATACGAATTGGAAACGCGTTTTAAAAGAGGCATTCGCCCAAAACTGGTATCGCAAAGAGTTAATACTTCATACTTTGTTATTTACTTATTTGTTTATGTACCCTAAAAAAAACGTAAGAAAAACAATCAATTAAAAAAACAGTGTACATAGGTCAACTTATATGCTTTGTGCAATAAAAAGACTGATTAAAAGTACGAAAAAAGACTAATAAAGACAATATGTTAAACAAAAATATACAGCTTTTGTGGTAGCTTTAATATTTTCCTTATGATTAGTTTACTCAGAAATAAACTTACCGGATCATAAATAACGGGAAATCCCGAAAATATTTAGCATTTATTATTCGAATTCAGTTATAGGAAAACCACTTTTTAAGACAAATTGCAAAGATGTTCACAGAATGACGATACTAATGCATCTGCATCTAGTACTGTAACTTTATGACTTCTATTGAAGATAGATTAGATAATGACTAGCCGATCGGAGATGTATGGAAATGCGACCGTGGTTGATGTAGGTAGTGCTAGAGTGACCACACGTCGACATATTAAAATTAAATTAAATCAGTACATACTCGGACGTAAAGTTACGTCATTGCACGAAGGTATTAAGCCCGGCTTCCACCAAAGCGAAGAGGAGATAAGATGCGATTTAAGCACCAATAAGATACTGTCATTTCCACATCTCTCCGCTAAGCTTAAATGACGATATTTTATTGCTATTCACAACGCGTCTCCTTTCTTAGCTTTGGTGGATACCGTGGCTAATACATATTTTAAAAGTTGTATTATATACCTCTACCTGCACAGCAAGGGGCCAAATTTGTTTATTTATATTTTCATGGAGACCGAATATTTTTTCACCACTTTTTCACATCTTCTATGATACGTAACTACGTGAGAACTGATACATCATCCATACTAATGTAATAAATTCGAAATATCTTTCTATGTATAGATCTGTCACGCTTTCACAATTATACCCACTTGACCAATTTTGATGCAATTTAGCACATTTAAAGCTTATACAGGTACCAGGGTAGCACATAGTATAAAAAATCTCGTTATTTTTTCGGAAACAGGAAAAAACATATATTGCTTTAAATATTATTTTGAGCAAACAAAGTTTGGGTTAACGAGTTATATATAAATGGTACTTCAGCACATATAGCAACATAACTAAAATAATATATTTTATTTATAAATAAATAAAAAATAAAATAAATAACATTATAATTTTGTATTTAATTGGACATTCCAATAATGGAAGTATACATTTTGCGCGACATTCCAGTCCTATATCCACCATGACAAAAGTAAAACCACATCATATAAATCAAAGATAATTTTCATATATTGAATAGGTAAAACGATAATGAGAAAACAAATATTGCCAAAAACTGGAAGTTATATCTGTATTCAGTTAATTATCAAAAATATTTGTCCATGAGAATAAATAATATACCTACCCTTCTCAATTTAAATGATTGAAAAGAACTTATTGTCAATTTACTGAGTATCGGACAAACATATGGTGTTTACAATAGCTAATAGATATACATAATACATTGTACTGTGATTATGGGCCAAACGATTTGCCTACAATACGCATTCGATAAGCAGGTTACGTTCCTTTGGTGTTTCGATTGAGTACAGACTATCAATGACTTTGAAAGTCGGTCAAAGTTGAATGTATTCTAACATAATAATATTTCTATAAATTAGACGTGTACTACGCCTACTGTAATCTAATATCTTTAAATGAGCCAATCTTGTATATATATAGAGTCTGTATTTCGGAAACAGCTTCAGCGATTTTGGTGATACTTAGTATGTAGGTTTCAAGGGTGATAAATCGATCTAGGTCTTATTAAAAAATGACGTTTTATCCTTGTTTTTAGGCATTTATAAACTGCCAAAATATGAATTAAATACAAACGTTAATTTAAGAAGGTTTCGATATCCAATGTAAAGTTGTAACAGCTCAGTGGGGAACGAGCGGACTAAAGAAGTGAAAATACCCCAGATCGAGACCGAGAGCAAGGTTCGGTCACTCAGGCATAGTGCCTGGCAATAAATAATGCACATCGAAAACTTAGAACGAAACAGAAGGCCAATTTGGTTTCGTAGAGCGCTGTCACTGTCACACACGGGTTCGTCAGTCTGTGCGACAGAGACAATGCTCTATGAAGCGGAATCTAGCCGATTTCTCTCTCTGAGCCTCGATGTGCATTATTTATTGCCGCGTACTATACTATGTTTTAAAAAAGCACGTAAGCAGTTTAGTTTAAAGTTATAAGGACTTAATAGTGTTAATACTCTTCCACGGCTGGGTAAATTCCTCTACTATTCCAGTCAGTTATGAGTTTGATTCATATAAAACCTTGAAGTTTTTGCGTCTTAAACATAAATCATCTATTTGACTCACAGCTATAACAAGATGTTTATTTTGTATTGCGAATTTATTGGGCAAGTATCTCGAATTTATTAGAATTACAAATCAATGATAAGTGGTAATAGACCACTTTGTTGCTCTTACGCAACATCGAGAGAAATAAATAATCACTAAAATATACAACGTATAAAAAGTATCGGGCGATTTCAGAATTAGTTTATTTATTTATGATATATACATATTTAATATATTAAGTTATTTAGGTATGTAAATATTTTAATAAATCAAAATTTTCGTTAAGAATTTTATTTCAATAATCTATAAAACAGGTGTTACTATGCGTTATTCCATTGTACAAAAGTTATGACAGCATTATTTAGCTATAATCCGCGTTTGTTAAGAAAATTTATGTTATGCTAAGTGTAGGACGCAAAAACCTTTCTCATACTTTATACATGCAGGATTAGTTACCGCATGATCACAAAACACCACCACCAACAACACACTACACACGTTAACTACAACAATTTCAACGATCGATTCGTGCGATTTGTTTGTGGAGCCTATTTCCTGATAATGTTTCGTTTACGATGTGTCTAATACATCTTTTCTGCTCTAAAAGTGCATGAACCATCATCGTACACAACTCACAGTCTAAGCAAGGTTATCTCATAAACTTAACGTAACCTTTTTTTAATTTAAACTATCGTGAGTGGTATTCATAATTAATGTTGAGAGACCGGCTATACTCACGTCTTATTTTATCGGGTGAGCTCGACATGTTTCAAGCCCATACGGGGTTCTTATTCATGAGCTCTTTACGCGGCGTTATCGCGGCGGGAACCTTAACTTTACTTTTGATTATGTAGACGATTATTAATTTAATTTCAGAATATGTCTTTACCATCCCAAATAATGCCTTTTTGTCTTAAGATTTTTAATAAGTAATAAATGGATTAACGAAATTCCCAGGATAAACTCCTTATAAAAATTTTCCAAGAAAAAAACAAACCTTTTTTAGCTCATACGAGAAAGAAATTCTTTTGTATTTCGTATAGTTAAAGTATCATAATTATATATCTCCATATATAAAAAGTGGCAATCCTTTTATTTCAATGCCTTGTCTAATAATCCCATTACGAGACAACTACCTAATTAACGTTTGTAACATGTCAACAGCGCTTAACTGCGATTAAAATAATAAAACAATAATGCCAGTTAGATATTATATGACAGATTCGGTAAATTGATTGCAAAAGCAACCCACTCAAGTTTCATTAGAAAAGAGTCACGCAAGTTACAACTTAAATCTTTATGACCATGCAATAAGAGTTTTAATTGTATAGCATTTACTGAATTTGCATACGGCTCTTGTGTGGTCTGTATTTTGAAGTTGGCAACTCTCCAGTTTTCAATTTATGCACGGTTGGCGGATATCATTAAATTTAGCGCGGTGCGCGGATTTAGATCAAAGTTTGCGCGTGCGCAGTTGTTTTTTACTACTTAAATATACTGATTTTATCGCTGCGGTAGTTATGCGCGATTACAATATTTTTTGCCTTTACTTTTATGCACTTGAGTTGTGATTTAACCCGTTATTATTTTACGTCAAGTAATTGTAACATTGTAACTAAGAATGATGTGATCTCCTATAATTGGTACTGCATGGTTAATATAAAATTATATATCAATTAACAGCCTGTTACTATGCCCCCTGCGGGGCTAAGGACTCCAACCTCCGTAATTGAGAGAAGGATTGGAGCAAAGACCGCTGCTCCAATGCGGATCGGTAGGTTACACATATCCCTAGAATTCTCTAGAGATATGCAGGTTTCCTCATGATGTTTTCCTTCACCGAAAAGCGAGTGATAAATTGCAATTATCAATTAGACACATAAGTTTTAATAGAAAAACTCATTAGTGCCTGCCCGGGGTTTGAACCTATGTCGTCTCTAGAAAGTCGCACGGTCTCACCGCTAGGCTATCACAGCTTATAAATATATAAAATATATATGATATTAGTTGAATTATTTAATATGTAATGCTGTTGGTGACCCGAATAAATAAGTAACTAAAATACAACTCCACCTTAGTGCTACAAAATTGGCACGATCATAAATTTGTTTTTCAATTCATGCTACACTGAAATACAAAAATGCTTTGAAACCAACTATCCTTGCAGGAAGAAGTTTACATATAGTATAGTTTTTCTTACTCAAGCTGTAAAATTAAACGTTAATGCAATTATGACATATTTTATACAGTATCAACGATTACGTTTTGAAAATTTAGTCGATAAATTATGATCACTCCGCTAGAAATAATAAAAAAAATAAGAATTATTTGAAAATTGCGTAAAACACTACATCTTTCACTCATTGATACACTGAGTCCGAGTGCGTATTTGAAAAGATTTTAAAATCTTTACGTGATATAGTGATATAGAGAGTTTTGTATAAAGAAATTAAGTTAATTTTATAACAGTATTTTACTAAATTTCATTTCATTTCAATAAATTTCATATTCCTAATGTTAAGGACTTTATTCGTCTGCAGATAATGCTGGCAGCAGCATCAATTAATCCTTATTATAAACGTGCATTATCATTGATACTGGCTCAGTATGTAAAATTTCAGCTCAATCGGCTAACGCGAAGTTGGTCAAATTTAACTTGCAATATTCCACCTTCACATACATACAATGCAAACTAAATAAAAGCTTTTAAAAACATTCAGTTTTTACAAAATTAACTATGCACGCGTAGCATTGATTACTTTTATTTATCAACTACTTTCAGACTCTCTAAACGAAAATATCAACTGGGTAAAAGGTGAAGTGTGTAAAAAAACCCTCGTTGATTCCACAATTGGCTTATCCAGTAGACATCAATTTATAAGTAAACAAGGGATTTATTGAAGTAAGCATAACACTTACCGGTATCACCTACAGCCTGGCTTAAAGTGTTCTCAGTGAGCGGCCTCAGAGCTTCCACGGCGCTGATGTAACCCAAGCGATCAGCTATAGCACACGCTGTTTGGCCATTCTGGTAAAAAAAATAAAACAACAAGGTATTTTTTTTTAATATGCTTACGAAAATCATCCATTCATTCTCCTGCCCTTATTTCATTATAAATAGGGTCGGCACAACATGTTTTAAACATGTTGTTACATGGTGGCGAATTGTAAGCAGTGGCGATCACAATAGATCAGCAATGGTCAAAGTGATACTGGGCCCTCAGGCCCTGCATAGCCGCTACTCCCAGAAGAAGAAGAAGAAGAAGATGTTGTTACATGATTTGGCTAGTAATTTTACGGCCGCATGCCTGACGTCAATCTAACTTAGTCGCCTTTTACGACATCTCGGTAATAAATGAGGGCGGTCTATTTTACTCAGACGGATACCACACGGCGGGTCATCTTAAATAACTCACCTCTAACAAAACCCTGAGTTGCGCGCGAGACGGTAAGTCGAGCGCCCGCTTTGCGAATTAAGTCGTCTCCGCGTCGCGCATTTTTTTATACAACTACCTCCGAAAAAAATATGTTACAATGAGTTTGCGTGACAATAATTTGTTTTGTGATTCGAGTGGAAGTGATATTATTGAAGAAGAATGTTTGATGAGTAATGAGCAACAAGTCAGTTTTAGCGAGGGAGAGATTCCGGCAGGAGTAAGAGAAAAGAGGTTAAGATCAAGTTCGGATGATATGGTTGGTGAGGAAGGCTTTACTACCGTTAGCAGAAAAAAAGTAGCTAGAAATGTTTCTAATAATTGCAATACTTCTATTATGCATATGAATGAGACCAGCTTAATAGATAAAATATTGGTTTGTGTTACAAGTAAAGAAATGTTGCCAAAACAATTCAAAATGGCTAAATTTTTACAAGCAGAAAACATTTTGAATATTACAAATATTCAGTATAAAAACCCATTTAAATTACTAATTCAATTTCAAGACAAAAAAAGCGCGGAAAAGTTAATAGAATGCACTAAATTTATGGAGATGGGGTGGAGATGTCAGTTGACTAGTGACATAAATTTTTGTTATGGAATTATTAGATATGTCGATTTAGATATATCGGATGAAGAGATAAAAGAAAATTTAGAAAGTGAGCTAGAAATTATTTCTATACTAAGACTGAGGCGTTCAGAAAATTCTGGAAAATGGGTAAATAGTGAGACGATTCGAGTGTGCTTTAAGGGGTCAACTTTACCTTCTCATATCAGAGGATATGGATGCAGCTTCAAAGTAGAGCCTTATTTATTTCCCGTAACTCAGTGTTCAGGATGTTGGAAATTTGGACATCTTGTAAGAGCTTGTCCGTCAAGAAAAGTATTATGTCCCAAGTGCGGAGAAAATCATCCAAACTGCGAGATTACTAATTACAAATGCATAAATTGTGAAGGAAACCATATGTCCTTCAACAAAAGTTGTCCAATATTTTTAAAGGAGAAAAATATAAGAGGAATCATGCGTGATCAAAATTGTACATATAGAAAGGCATTAGCAATTTATATATCAGATAAAAATTGCAAAGAAATAAGCAAGGAGAAGATAGTACAGTCTGATAGCGAAATTAATAAAATCGAGCAAGTTGCAACAACTGAGAAACCAGGAAGGTCATACAGAGATATACTAGTAGGTACAGCAGATATTCATGCAGAAATGGAAGTTTCTACTGATGATGAGGAGGAATGTGATAGAAAATTATTAAATAATCAGCGGCGTGTTAAACGTAGCGGAAAAAATATACAAAATAATAAAGGTCAAAACACAGAAATAGTTGAAGGAAGTAAGAAAATGGACGTTGAAATCATAATGTCAGCAGATGAAACAATAGAGAACAAATGTAAAGAAAAGGAAACATCAGAAAAACAAAAAAGTAACATGAATTATAAGAAGTTCATTCAGAAACTTAAAGAAATTTATTCTTCTGAGTCAAGCTTAGATATGAAGATTAAAACATTTTTGCTTTTTGTTTTCAAGGAAGTTATGAAATACATTGCTTTATTAGTAAAAGATGATAAGATATGGAATTGGGTTTTGTCTATTCTTAGTAATGGATAGTCAAAAAAGTAATCGTGTTTTAAATATTTTACAATGGAATGCTCAAAGTTTAAGATCGAAATTAGGAGAGTTTGAGTTACTATTAGTTCAAGAAAATATTCATATTGCTTTTATATCAGAGACATGGATTATGCCCGAATCTAGCTTACACATAAGTGGTTACAATATCTTCCGAAAAGATAGAGATGATTCTTATGGAGGTGTGGCTATAGTAACTCATAGATCAATATATGTTCAAGAATGTGCCTTAACGTCTCTGAATGATGGAATTCAATTAATACGGTTAAAAGTTCTCAACTGTGAGGGTGTCAAAAACATTGTGTCTTTATATTGCCCAGCAAACATTCGCACAGTATATAATGACTGGAAGCATATATTTTCATCAGTTGGAGAGAATAGTTTAATAGGTGGTGATTTTAATGGGCACCACCCCAGCTGGTCTAATAGAATAAATTCTCGAGGAACTCAAATTTACGATGCTGCTTTAGATTCAGGTTTTATATCGCTTAATTCTGGCCAACATACAAGAATTAAATTAGTCAGTAATCGCTTACAGAAAAGTTCACCTGACATATCATTTGCTTCTACAGATATAGCAATAAAACTTGATTGGAATATTTTAAATGAAAACTTGGGGAGCGACCATCTTTTTATTAAAATGCGTTTTAATTATTCTGAAAAAATTATGTTTCGTAAGAGGTATAATATCAAACGCGCAAATTGGAGTATATTTACTGAGTATATTGAAAAGAGTTTATATGATGCGGAGGATACAGAAGATGTCCAATATTTATATGATAATCTTATAGATATTATTTATAATGCGGTTAATCTAAGTATTCCAATGACCAGAATACCTTCTAAGCCAGTGGAAAAATTTATCCCTAAATCTTATTGGAATCCTACACTTTCCCACATGATAGCACATCGAAGATTAGCTTTAAGTACATTCAGGAAAAATCCTACGCCTGATAATTTAAATGTTTTAAAACAAAAAACATTAAATGTTAAAAATGCAATATCTAAAGCAAGATCACAAGACTGGCGTGAGTTTTGTAATAGTGTTAATGAATCTACAAAATTAACAGAAATGTGGTCTAAAATGAAGTGGATGAAAGGATTTCAAACACAAAAATTACAAGTATCTGAGGAACAGAAGAATAAAGTTTTGTGTGATCTTGCTCCAGATTTTGTGATTTCTTCATTGCCTGAATTAAATTCTCATAACTGCAAATTAGATTCGGAGTTTAGTTTATCAGAAATGACACACTGTCTGAAGAAAAAAGATTCTGCACCAGGCAGTGATGGAATTACATATTCCATGATTTGGAATTTACCAATTCGCGCAAAAATGCATATTTTAAGAATATTTAATTGTATTTTTAAAACTGGGAGGGTTCCAAAACAATGGCTAGACATAAGTATAGTAGTTATTCCTTCAAATATTATTCCAGGCTCAACGACAAAACTACGCCCTATTTCTTTAATTTCATGTCTTTGTAAAATATTTCATGCAATGATTGCCAAAAGATTAGAATGGCATATAGAGAATAATAACATTTTATCAACTTATACTTCAGGTTTTAGGAGAGGTCATTCAACTATTGATTGTTTAGTACGATTGGTGTCAAAAATTCAAATTGGTTTTACTAGGAATATTCCTACACTGGCTTGTTATTTAGATATTGAAAATGCATATAATGATATATTAATCGATATTTTAGTGGTAACTCTAGACAACTTTAAGGTGGGAAGCAGAATATGCCTGTATTTATGGAATTTTCTAACGGAAAGACATTTAAGAATTAAAAATATAAATGATGATAGATCCAAATTAATTAGATATGCACGCAAAGGTCTAGCCCAAGGAGATCCTCTATCACCCATTTTGTTTAACATTATAACTTATAAATTGTGTATTAATATTTTGAATGTGTCAGTATGTCAATATGCAGATGACTTTGTTTTATATTCTACTCATAAAAATATATTCGAGAGTGCAACAAAAATTCAGCAGGCCTTGGATTCTTTTGGATTAATACTCGATAGTCTAGGTCTTAGACTGTCTGAAACAAAATCCAAATATTGTATTTATAGTAGGGGACATCGAAAATTTAATATAATGTTACATATTAAAGATAGTCAGGTTAAATCTGTCGATTCATTTAAGTATTTAGGTTTATGGTTGGACAAATCTCTCCGGTGGAATAGACATATTAATGAAATTATTAAAAAAACGCAAAGACTACAAAACCTTTTAAAAATTTTAGCTGGACGAACTTGGGGTGTTCATCCGAATCATTTGAGAAAAATTTATATTTCAATGATTAGAAGCAGATTTGATTATGGTTGTTTCCTTTTTGATAATAGTGCTAAAGTACATGTAAGCAAGTTAGACAAAATTCAAAATCAGTCAATGCGAATCATTGGAGGCTTTATTAAAAGTACTCCAATACATGTCATGGAGAGTGAGCTCTGTTTACCACCTTTAAATGTAAGAAGACAATACTTGGCGTATAAATTCAATCTTAAGTTAGCATCTTGGTCGAATAATGTTACAAATGATTTAATAAAGGAATTGATCGAATGTTGTAAGATGGCATTTTGGAGAAATAAAAAAAAACCTTTATTGATATCAACTAATTTTGACACCAGGCAAGAGGATATTGATACATCGTGTAAATTAAAAATGTTTAGTTTAGAGACATGGGTTACTAATATTGATGTATCAGACATTATAATTACTAATTTAAAGTGCCTCAAAAATCCTAAAAGATTGTATAAAATTTCGAATCTTAAAATTGATGTAATTCAAGAAATCACAGAGAATTACCAAGGATGGTATATTTTATTCACTGATGGATCTATAAACATTAATGGTGAAAGGGGTGCAGCTTTTTATGATCCACAATTATCAAATTGTACAAATAATTGTTTTAAGATAAGTAGTAACGTGTCCATTATGACGGTGGAACTCGTTGCAATATCTGAAGCATTAGCTCATGCAAAGAACATGTCACAAAATCAGGTTTTAGTCTGTACGGATAGTAAGAGTGCGCTACAACATATAGCTCGATGCGCCTCTGGTCGCAGAGGTTTCTCGATTGCTTATGTTATTCTATCCAAGTTACAGGAATTTAAAGGAAAAGAAATTAAAGTGAGATTGCAGTGGGTTCCATCTCATATTGGGTTACAGGGAAATGAGGAGGCTGACAATCTCGCTAAAAGTGCAATAGTAAACGGGAATCCATATACTTCAAATATTAAACCGGAATTTTCAGAATTGTTGCCAAAGTATAAAAGAAAATGTCAAGATCTGTGGAAATTATATTTTGATAAAGTATCATTAGAGAAAGGTATTTGGTACAAAACTATACAGTGTGAGCCTCCTCATATTCCATGGTTTTCCAGGGGTAATATTTCTAGAAATATTATTATTACTGCTCACAGGCTTAGATCTGGACACATGCCGTTAAATAAATTTAAATACTTGATGAAAATAAATAATTCGCCTAATTGTGATGTATGTGGAATCATTGAGGATGTGCATCATCTTTTAACGGAATGTGCTAGATTCCAGACAGGCAGGGACAGTTTTATGAGACTTATGAGTTTGAATAGACTTGATACTGGTATGTTTATCTGGACACTTTCCCGTCCTTCATCGAGAGAAAGTATATTTCTATGCAAACTCATAAATCTCATTTGATTTATTATTGTTATTATTTTTTAAGTTTGTAGTTTTTATCTAATTTGTTATTTTTAATTTGTTTTTCTTAGGTTAAGTGTTGTATTTGCCAAAATGGGACTGGCATATACATGTTGTATAAAAGTCCCTAAATAAAATAAAGAAAAAAAAAAAAAAAAAAAAAACAAAACCCTGGTAAGAAATGAGGGTAGTCTATTTTACTCAGACGGATACCACACGGCGGGTCATCTTAAATAACTCACCTCTAACAAAACCCTGGTAAGAAATGAGGGTAGTCTATTTTACTCAAGACGGATACCACACGGCGGGTCATCTTAAATAACTCACCTCTAACAAAACCCAGATAAGAAATGAGGGCGGTCTATTTTACTCAGACGGATACCACATGGCGGGTCATCTTAAATAACTCACCTCTAACGACACCCTGGTAAGAAATGAGTGTGGTCTATTTTGCTCAGCCGGATACCACACGGCATAATATGCTTACGAATATAACAGAACAAAAGATGTTTTTTCCCTTTTTTCACTTCCGGAACGACAGATCGGTGTGTGATAGTTTTTACTTGTTATTTCAGTAAAATTTAATGCATATAACGTCACGTTCGAAGCAACACAAAGATGCTATTTATAATTTTTTTCATGTCAATTGGAAGTATGGGCAGAGTTAAAAACTTTATAACAATTTATAGTTTATTTATATTATTACGAGATATAAAACCTTAATACTACTTTTTTCATTTCAGATTTGGCTTGGCTTTGACACATCCTGACAAAAATTTGATAGGTTGATAATAGATGGCGCTTTTCAATGTCATCCTATTCCTATATAGCCTATATGTTACCCCGGTGTATAAGGAATAATTGTGCCAAATTTCATCGATGTTGGTTCAGCGGATTCGCCGTGAAAGGGTGACAAACATACATCCATACTCACAAACTTTCGCATTCAGAATATTAGTAGGATAAGGAATGATGAGCCATACATTTCTTACCGAGGTGTCATAAAAGGAGATTAAGGTAAGTCGACCCACCGAGGGGTCGTAAAATACTACTAAGGTAAGTTGACGTCAGGCAGCGGCAGGTCGTAAAATACGTAGCCAAATCATGTGACAACACGTTTTTAGCATGTTGTGCCGACCCCACTTAAAGTTTGATAAGGGCAGGAGGATGATGATGAAGGAATGATAAGCTATAAGTATTAGTTAAATGAGAACTTGGGCATATGCGAGCTAAGTATAAACTTTTTATTATTTAAAAATAAATTATAAAAGAAGAGAGATAAAAATGGATATTATTATATCTTAAAAAATGATAATGAAAATTTAATCACAGATATATAAAAGGAATAAAACAATCACACATACCGCTGACAAGGCGTTAGGGTCGGCATTGCTTCTAAGCAACAATTGTATGATAAGCGTGTGCCCTTGTTGCGCAGCCTGGTGAAGTGGCGTGAATCTGTTTCAGAAAAAAAAATACAGTTACTATGAATGATGTCGCGGATAGTGAAAAAATTTTCGTATTACAAAAAAGAGGCATCTACAATTTAAGTCCACGTGATTCCCTGCGAGAGAAGTTTAAGGAAATAGGTATTCTTACATTTGCTTCACAATATATTTTAAACAATTTAATTTTTGTACATAAAAATATAAAGAATTATAAAACGATAGGTGATGTATATAATAGACAAAGTAGGACCCGACATAAGCTTGCGACTCCTGCTTTGCGCCTAGCAAAAGAACGTAAATCGTTTGTGGATACCCATAGGGGTATAAGATTCTATAATAAAATTCCGAAATCAATTTTGGCCATGCCGTTACAGCAGTTTAAAACCACTGTTAAAAAGAGGCTGATACAGAAAACCTACTATACTGTTGAAGATTACTTAGATGATAAGGATGTGTGGATATAGGTGCACCTCTACCCTGTACAAGACAGTAATAAATAAATGTAATTAGTTCTAAGATTTATATTTTAAAAAGAGCAACCGCCGAGTTTCTTGCTGGCTCTTCTCGGTAGGAACAGCTTTCCGAACCAGCAGTAAAGTTGACGATTCAAAAGCACTTGTTTACAAGTTTACTTGAATAAAGAATATTTTGAATTTGAATTAGAATTTGTCTGTGACATTATTATATTGCCGAGGTTTTGCTCAGCTTCTAGTATGTTTGCTTAAGCGCGAACATTCGATTTTCACACCATCTTAATCCTTACTAGCAAGACTTCGCTCGAGCTTTAATACTATCCTAAGTACGTTAGGGTGTAAAATGGAGTCCCGATAAATGCACGATTCATAAATATATTAGTGCGACAGTAGGATAATTTGAATTGTGTTTCTGTTTGTGTTTATTTGTATTTCTATTTGTTTATGTATTTATTTTGTGTATATATTTGTTACTAACTAGTCGTGGCGGGCGAGTCAATTTTATTCAAAACAATCATTATAAAATAGAGGAGAATTGAAACATACCCATGAGCCGCTTTGGCAGTAACATCAGCACCAGCTTCCAGGAGTGTTTTAGCAGCAGCATGGTGGCCGTGATGTGCCGCGGCGTGCAGGGGCGTGTACCCGTCTCGGGTTCGAGTCCCGCAGCGACCTCCGGCTCCGAGGAGAGTTTTGAGCACCGCATTACGACCTTCGGCTGCGGCCAGATGGACCGGAGTAAGGCCTGCGGTGTAAAAAAAGTATACTATGTAATCGTGAATGAAGAGTTTTATCAACAAAAGTAGTAATTAAATTATGTTGCTATAATCCCCGATTAAGTTAATAAAAAAATTTATAATGCTAAATGTAGTGGACTATCCGTTTTCATACCCGATACATGCAGGATTCGTAACAACACATGCAAAAAACCTCCACAACCGCCACCACAATACACAAGCACTAAACACGTTCACTATCATAAAGATAACTACCTTCTCAAATTCCTTCTATCTCATCATCCTCGTGCCCTTATCCCACTCTAAGTGGGTTCGGCACAACATGTTACAAACACGGTGTCACATGATTTGGGTACACCTGCCTGACGTCAACTTACCTTAGTCGCCTTTTACGACAGCCCGGTAAGAAAGAGGATGGTCTATTCTACTCAACCGGATACCACACGGTGAGTCAACTTACCTTAGTCGCCGTTTACGACATTTCGGTAAGAAATGAGGGTGGTCTATTCTACTCAACCGGATACCACACGGTGAGTCAACTCACCTTAGTCGCCTTTTACGACATCTCGGTAAGAAATGAGGGTGGTCTATTCTACTCAGCCGGATATCACACAGCATACCTATCTTCTATCTACGCTCCTAAAACAAGGTGTCTTATACATATTTCTTACAAAGATATGCATGTTTACACATATTATTTGGAGTTTCTCTCAGAGATAAAATTCGTAATAAAGACATCAGGAGAACTAAGGTCCCCAACATAGTCCAAACAGCAAACGGAAATGGCATTGGTCAAGCAAGCATCAAAATGAGCTTGTTGTAGAAGCGATAGTCGTTGAGTCCCGAAAGTTGTTCAAGAAATATTCTTTCGATTTTATAAGGTATATTTGTACAACATTTGACAATGAGGTACGCCAGCGTTATACTAAACTGGAGATTGCGCATGATTTGAAGAAAGCTGAGGAAAGTATTTAGATGGAAAAGGCTGAGGACCTATCGTAGTGACTTTATTGGTCTATGTCCAGATTCCGTAGTCTAGGCTGCAGATGATAATGATTAATATTATATATTTAAATAAGTTCCCCATTAAATAGTTTTGAATGAATTGAAGGTATTGTAATTATATGGTTTTAGAAGCAGTCAAGTTTAGTTACCGTTATTAGCAGGTACATTGACATCAGCGCCTCTCTCTACGAGCATTTCAACACAATCCTCATGACCCTCTTGTGCCGCCATGTGAAGTGGTGTAAATCCAGCTTTTGATTTCACTCCGGGATCCGCATCTGAATACGTTATTAATATTTATAAACTTAATCACGTCTTATTTTATCGGCTGAGCCCGACTAGTTTTGCGACGTGAGCATAGCCGGTCTCTAAACATTAATTATGAATACAACTCACGATGGTTTAAATTCAAAAAAGTTATTAATATTATTATAATCCGCACTAATATTACTTTAGTGTGATCAAAAAACAACGGAATATATTTACGTTAGTATATAATACGTACGTACGTTAGTATATAAAAATACTAGTTGACCCGGCAAACGTTGTTTTGCCATGTTAAACTTTGATAGGTTGATAATAGATGGCGCTTTTGAATGTCATCCTATTCCTGTAGAATCAACAGGATTTTTATAGCCTATATGTTACCCCGGTATATAAGGAAAAATTGTACCAAATTTCGTTGATATTGTTTTAGCGGATTCGTCGTGAAAGAGTAACAAACATCCATCCATACTCACAAACTTTCGCATTTATAATATTAGTAAGATATGTTAAAATAACGTAATGTTAAATAGATAATACGCTTATAGTGGAAATCAACGTCTCATAGCTGAGAATTTAAACAATTTTAATTATTACAAAATATTTGAAGATTGCAAAAATAATATAAAATAAATATATGGGACGTTTACACACACGGTCCCTAAAGTAACTTAATATTTTATTATGGGTGAGACAACTGGTAAATATATACAAATAAATTATAAATAAAATTTTAAAATACATAAATACACCCAGACTTGAAGGACCAACAAGTTTTATTTAGAAATGTTGGCTCTCAGTGGATTTTAACTTTAGAAGGCCAGAGCTAAAGACAGGGTCACTGCCATCTGCGTAAACGGACCAGACTATTGTATGTTTGACTGGCCCGGGTCAGGGTCACAGGTTCGATTCCCGCCGAGGGCCAACATTTTCTATAAACAATTTGTTGGTTTTTCGAGCCTGGGTGTATATTTGTATTTAAGTATGTATCTAAAATTATATACGTAGTATATCTACAAGTTCTCCGTCACCCGTAACACAAGTATTAAGTTACTTACTTTGGGGATGAGCGACGGTGTGTGTAAGTGTCCCATATATTTATATTTGTGTATTTCTAAAAGATAAGCTGTGATAGCTTAGCGGTGAGACCGTGCGAATCTCTAGAGACGACATAGGTTCAAACCCCGGGCAGGCACCATTGAGTTTTTCTATTAAAACTTATGTGTCTAATTGATAATTGCAGTTTATCACACGCTTTTCAGTGAAGGAAAACATCGTGAGGAAACCTACATATCTCTAGAGAATTCTAGGGATATGTGTAACCTACCAATCCGCATTGAAGCAGCGTGGTAGGTCTTAGCTCAAATCCTTCTCTCCAATAACGGAGGGAGGAGGCCTTAGCCCAGCAGTGGGCATAGTAACAGGCCGTTACTTTTTTACTTTTATTTCTAAAAGAAAAATAAAGATATTGTTAGCATATTATTTCTAATGTTATATTACACATACCATGTTCCAATAACGCAAACGCGATATCAGGATGATTGTGCCGACAAGCGATGTGTAGTGCCGAGTGACCATTCTTCGCCAAAGAATGGGGCGAGGCACCTGTCCACAACAGATTCTAGCTTATTAAAGACTAGCAGAATACAAGGAAATTTGCAAACTAATACTACTTACTACTGTTTACTAAAAACATTTAATTTAGAGTTATTATTTAAGTGGGTTTACCGGCTACTAAGGATTTCAAGTCTGAAGAAACAAGGCAAGGAAGCGAAGTCAATTAAAAATATAAAAACTGCTAAGAACATACAATTGAATAATCGATATTGAGCCTTTTATTTAAAATATACATCATTTTAATTTGTGAAATTTAATTAGAACCTGTATGTGTATAATTTTTCACTAACTTTCTTAGTCCAACAACTAAAATAATGTTTACTTGGCTTATTTTCCCGGTTTATGTAAAGAATACGGCATTATGACCACATTGTATCACATACCTATAGGAACAAACGAAAATTGAACTTTCAAATAACACAGTGATGACATTCTAAAGAAATGTATCTAAAATGTAGAAACTCTTAATTCTTAACAGCCAATGAATTTTGGGTATGCAAGTTAATAGCGAATTCTTGCAGTCGATACGTCTCTATTTAATCTGTGTAAGTAGTATAATACCCATAAGTTTCTTAGTATAAGAACGAAAAAAATGAAAATAAAGTCCAGCCAGGTTTGATTTAGAGAATTCGGCATAAATGTGACCACATTGTCACATATTACACATTTTGGCTTTTCAATTCTGAATTTTGAGAAGAACAGAGTTAAGAAATGTCATAACTCTGTGAAATGTCATAACTACAAATCCATTTAACTACGATTCTTTAGAATGCTAAAGAATCGTAGTTAAATGGATTTGTAGTTCGGCCTGCCCAAAGAAATATAAAATAAATAGTAGAAAAAAATATAATAGTAGTTAAATATTATAAGTAATATATACTTTTTTTTAATACTTATAAAAATCACGCAAACGAGCTTATATTTACATCTAAGTGTAAGTTAGCTGATTTCATTTGTTCTAAAGATCATTTAGCCTATATTTGTAGTCTCAAAATGCGATCAACAATCTTACCTTTGTCTAAAAGTAGTAAAGCAATGTCCGGGTGTCCATAATACGTGGCCATATGTAAGGGTGTGATATGACTTTTCCCAGGTGCGTCTGGTTGGGCCCCTCGTGCTAAAAGCAGCCTGGCAACACCGATGTCACCATATTTCGCTGCTAGGTGGAGTGGTGTAAAGCCTTTACGTGTTTCTGCTTCAATTGGAGCGTTATGGTCTAGAAGGATGGACGCTACTTCTTCTTTGCCTACGTGAAACCAAAAATGTTAAAAAGCAGATTTTTCAGTAAATTAACTCGATATAATATGCTCACTACCTAATAAAAACGTTTTGTTATATTGTAACTTGAATGAACAGAAGAAAAGAGACGTTCACTCTTATATAGACTCAAAATGATACAATGATCCATGAAATTTTAAAAGTAAAATTTTTAGAACAATTGAGGAATTTACTGTCGTCAATATAACGATATTACGATTTCGGTTAAACAAATTACAATGTTACATACGTTCAATTCTTGAAACTGAGATGTTGGCCCAACCTTTGGGTAAGGATTTTTATGACTCATTAGTACCCAACTTAAATACACGATTTTAGAGTCCTAAACTTATTCCATACAAAATTTATGCCTTAGTGCAACTATTTTTTAAATATGACTTATACTACTGCTATAATAAGTGCGATATAAGTTTTATTTTTATTTATTAGCCGGTATAGACGCAATTATCATTCTTTCTTATGAGACCCAGTTCGAGATGACTAGTAGATTTTAAATTTTCTCTATGGATACTTATTATTTAATCATATGGACCACACAGAAGTTATTTTTATATGACACTAGCTGTGCCAGCGGCTTCGCACGCGTGGAAATCAGAGCGTCACAATTTTTTTCTAGAATTCAAATTTTAAACATAAAAATAGATATTGTGAGTTAACCATAAGAGATAGAGAAATGCTATCGCGGACTTTTTTGTAATATTTTTATAGATCTACAATTCTCTAGTACATCACTTTAGCGTACCTCTGCTGGTTCAAGCAGCGCACGCGAGTAAAGCTCCTAGCAAGCAAGATTTTTAACGACGGCGCGGTCTCCTCATCATAATTTACATAACACCGATATGCACTATTTACCTAAACCATCCGACAGTATTGGACTATATTTTTGTGAAAACCATATAAAAATCAGTTCAGTTGATTTTGAGAAAATCGATTTTATACAGACGGACAGCTCTTTGGTACTTTGTTTTATAATAAGTACTAGTTTTTTCGCGCGGCTTCGCTCGCGAGGAATTTGTTCTACCACAGCATCTAATTTAATAAAATTTATGATTCACAATTTTGGTCATAGTGGCTTCCACATAAAAGATCGATATATGATGTCGCGGACTTTTATTTAGAACTATTAAAAACAAATAATACTACGGTACATCATCTTTGTGTAACTCTAATGGTTTAGGCAGCGTACGCCAAGATAGCTCTCAGAGGCCAGATCTTTTCCGACTTTATTGACATGTATCGTTATATTACATAAAATCTTTGCGATTTGTAGCCTATATGTTATTCTGATGTATAACCTATATAACTGTAAAGTTTCATCCAAATCCGTTCAATAGTTTTTTCGTGAAAGAGTAACAAACATCCATCCATACTCACAAACTTTCGCATTTATAATATTAGTAGGATAGATGTGATAATAAACATATTAGTATACGCTATGTAGAGTACCCTCTCGAGGATTATAGTTAGTCGAGCTCAGTCATAAGGGCTTACAAAATATAGTCAATTTAGATAAAAAAAATTCTATCCAGTCAAACAGGTTTTTAGATAAAATTTATTGCCTACCCTCTTTAGCCGCGATGTGTAAAGGTGTGTATCTGTCTTTGGTAGTGGCAGCGACTTGAGCTCCATGTTGTAACAGTAATGCAGCGATGTCGCCATGGCCTAACCTGGCCGCCACGTGTAGAGGGGTTTGCTCTTCTCGAGCACGTGCTTCCACCTGTTAATTTGAATATAATAAAAGCTTTTATCTCAATCTTATTAGACTTTCTATAGTAATAATAAAATTATTTTTCTATAATCCGCCATAAAGTAGTTTTAAATTAAATTAATAAAATTAAGCTTTTATCTAAAGCTTATAGCCTTTCAATGGTAATAATAAAGTTATTTTGCTATAATCCACAATAAAGTAAATATACAAACTATTTACTTTATCGTGGATTACAGCAAAATAATTTTATTATTACTTTTGTATTAAGGATCTCCGCAAAGTAACGCCTAATTGTATAAATTACTTATAGACTTTGTTAGAATTAAGAAAAATAATTAATTATTAATCGAAATTATTAAAAAGTGAGTAAAGAAAAATAGCATGATGAATCTTTTATCGAGTCTATAACAAGTATTGTTTAAGTCTTCTTATGATTTAGGGGTTGTGTTGTGATAACAAATAATTGATAACCGTGTAGTATTTACACAAGCTCAAAGTTGGCAAGTCAACTATTTGACTCATTTGGCAATTTATCTTCAGAGGTATTTACACCAGCTGAATCTAGAAAAGTCATAACTATTTGACTTTCTAACACTCATTTGGAAATTTATCTTCAGAGATATTCTTCTTTGTTACTTCTGAACTTATACGTTCTGGTAGAGCTTCGTGGAAAATTGACAGAGGCACATATTAATTAAAATACATTACAGCAATCAAAACTTACTGAATATATATATTTTTTTGATGTATTGGACATTTACACACACGGTCGTCCGTCCCCAAAGTAAGTAACTTAATACTTGTGTTATGACTGACGGACAACTGGTAGATATACTACATATATAAGTTTAAATATATACTTAAACACAATGAGTTGTGATAGCCCATCGGTGAGACCGTGTGACTGTTTTGAGATGGTCACGGGTTCGAACCCCGGGCAGGCACCAATGAGTTTTTCTATTAAACTTATGTGTCTGATTGATAATTGCAGTTTATCACACGCTTCTCGGTGAAGGAAAATATCGTGAAGAAACCTGCATATCCCTAGAGAATTCTAGGAATATGTGTAATCTACCAAACCGCATTGGAGCAGCGTGGTAGGTCTTAGTTCCAACCCTTCTCTCCAGAAACGGAGAGAGGAGGCCCTATGCCCAGCAGTGGGATTGCAACGGGGCGTAACTTTAACTTAAATACAAATACACCCTCAGAAATCGAATCCACGACCCGCGGCGCCAACGGGCCAGTCATGATGAATTATGGTCTCGTATATTACGACCACTGTTTAGTATGGATAAGAGAAGTGGGCGGAGAAAACCTGGAAGAAAATATTATGCTGACTTTTCTTTTTGAATTATGAATGAATTTTGTCACAATGGGATTGTAGATATAAAAAAAGAGATTAATGATACCTTTGCATTATTCCTGAGCAGCACACGAACAAGGTCGGTCTGGTGTGCCCTTGCAGCTAGATGCAAGGGTGTTTCACCCCTCGCAGTGGCGGCATCAGCGTCGGCACCCGCACCCACCAGCACGAGGGCAATGTTCATGCACCCCATGAAAGACGCCACGTGAAGTGGGGTCAGACCTGACTCAGTTGTTGCAGATTTACCTAAGCGAATATACACAATATGCATTGAAAGGTAAAAGCAGAACCTTTGTAAAATTACGTAGGACTCTGAAATTCAGGGCAGTTATCTATAAATAAATAAATAAAAATATATGGGACACTTACACACACAAACGTCCATCCCCAAAGTAAGTAACTTAATACTTGTGTTATGGGTGACGGACAGCTGGCAAATATATACATATTTAGTTTTAAATACATAAAAGTAAAAAGTAACAGCCTGTTACTATGCCCACTGTTGGGCTAAGGCCTCTTCTCTCCGTTTTTGGAGAGAAGGATTGGAGCTAAAACCTACTACGCTGCTCCAATGCGGATTGGTAGGTTACACATATCCCTAGAATGCTCTAGAGATATGCAGGTTTCCTCACGATGTTTTCCTTCACCGAAAAGCGTGTGATGAATTGCAATTATCAATTAGACACATAAGTTTTAATTGAAAAACTCATTGGTGCCTGCCCGGGTTTGAACTAGTGTTACCCTCGAAAGAGTCGCACGGTCTCACCGCTAGGCTATCACAGCTTTAAATACATACTTATATACAAATATACGCTCAGGCTCGAAGAACCAACAAATTGTTTATAGAAAATGTTGGCCCTCGGCGGGAATCGAACCCGTGACCCGTGCAGGATCACTACCAACAGTATATAGCCAGTATAGTATCTATATCTATACTTGCTTTCTTGTTCTGTGTTGAAAATTTATTGCCCTATGCGTTTCTGATATTCCGTCAACTTAACATGTTAATATACTCGTAATGGAATTAACTTGATAAAAAAAATAAGATGTCTACTCACTGGCACCATATTTGAGCAGCAGTTCTACAACTTTGAGCCTGTTTTTCTTGCACGCAATGTGTAACGGTGTAAATCCGTTCAATGCTCGTGCATTAGCGTCAGCATTTCTGTCAAGAAGTAGTTTTGCAACCTGCAAATGATAGAATCGCTTTGAATAAGTTTAAATTGTCATCTTAACCAACTTACCGCCCCGTAATCGAAGCATCATCAGGAGACTTACGATTATTGAGATTGTGGAATTGAATGTGTGCAGTGCTTGTGTGATGCGGTGGTAGCGGTGAAGATTATGGTAATCCATACATTTTTTCTAATGTCAGGTAAGAAAACGGATAGTACTCTAAATTTAGCATTACGTAGGGCACGTTTACTATTAAAGTGACCTAATTCAAAATTAGGCTTAAATGAGTAGGATACATCGTAATCCTACTTTCAATTCGAATATCACTCTACGAAATATTGTAAAAAAAACTAGTGTTTTCTTGCTCTTCGAAGTTCTGGGTTTTTTTTAACTCTCACGAGTTTTGTTGGCGCCACGTTGAACTTTATTGCATTTGCCATAAAACAACTTTTTTAAATTAGGTCACTTTAATGATTTTCGATTTTCTTTTAATGGGGATTATATCAGAATAATATGTGTTAGCTACCGCCGGAATTCGACTCATAATTCCAACGTTCTCTCATAGAAAATGTTACCAAATAATACGTCACCAACAGATAACCGTACAACTATAACATATTGGACGCTAAACAAGTATTGACAGGTTAATTTAATAATAATTTGGAATCATTAAGCCAGGTCGATTCTACCACCAGTTCGGAACGCTGTCCTCCACTGAGAAGAACTGGCAAGAAACTCAATGGTTGCTCTTATCGCGAATATTAACTATTTGACGTTAGATTCTAACAACACGAAATACTCAATATCAGTAACCAATTCAACACACGACGTCACAGCACTTTAAAACGTATGGACACCTTGAGAGGTGGTATTGGACTGCCTAAACTGTTGAATGTCGGTCGCGAACAAGACTCGGGTCACAATATTTTACCCTCATTCATTCGGTTTTATTCCTCTACCCACCAAATGACAGATAACATAATATTGTAGACATAATACTTCCTCATTATTATTCTATGCATATTAATGTATTTATTTATAATATATAATTTATATCTGATTATTATAATGATGTCTAACAATTATACACGTTATACCGAGTCACCGTATGATATCTGACAATATCTAACATATGATTATTACTTTTGTATTATGAATCTCCGCATAGTAATGCCTAACTCTATAAATTAATCAGTGCAGTACCTTAACGTGTCCACAATGAGCCGCCACATGCAAAGCTGTCAGGTAGTCGACCGTGACGTCATCGATAGGAGCGCCCTCCGTCAGCAGAACCTTGGCCGTCTCCACGTGTTCGCCTTGGACGGACATGTGGAGAGGGGTCAGACCGTTCTGCGAAAGTGGACATAATTTAATACATTTCCACTTCAGAATGAGACTAAATGAAGGAAACAGCCCGCCGAAAGAAGACGTCTCCACTTTTTCGCCTTTCAATGACATGATATGGGTCAGATTGTTGCGAAATTACACCAAAAGAATTATTTACTAAACAGCCACATTAATATTAAAATGCGAAATTCTCTGTCAGTATTTTTATCTTTAAGGCTTTCAAGGCTAAATATGTGGATAAAATTTGATACAATTGCAAAAGTAATAATAAAATTATTTTGCTATAATCCGCGATACAATCGTGCTAAGCGTGTATCGCGGATTATAGCAAAATAATTTTATTATTACTTTTGTATTATGGATCTCCGCAAAGTAACGCCTAATTCTATAAATTATTTGATACAATCGAACTTTACATAGGTGCCGGTAACATATACGATAAAAAAGCTCTCAAGTGTATTAATTTTTTTTTTTAGAAATATGTAGGTTCCGTCACAATGTTTTCATGGCACATGGTATGTTAATAAGTTAATTTCTGGAGAGAAGGGTTGGAGCTAAGAACTATCCCAACACGGATGCAATCTAGAGATATGCAGGTTTCCTCACGATGTTTTCCTTCACCGAAAAGCGTGTGATAAAATGCAATTATCAATTAGACACATAACTTTTAATAGAAATAATAGAAAACTCGTTGAACTCGCTTGAACGCCCGTTTTGAACTCACGAGTTCACGTCCCCCTTGAAAAAGAAGCACGATCTCAAAAAATTGGCTATTACATACAGCTAATAATCTGTATTAGTGTTAATTTAAGGCCGAATCAGATCTATTAATCAAATACATACCTTAGTCTTGCTGGTTATAGGCGCACCGTGTTGTAGGAGTCGGGACACTACGTTGCTGTGGCCCGATCGAGCAGCGCAATGCAATGGCGTCAAACCATCACGAGTCATTGCAGCTATATTTGCAGCTAGAATTGCAACAATAATTTTTTTTTTTTATTTATTATACAAAATCTTAAATGGTATTACAATGTTAAAAACGGCATAGCATAAACTTATAACTAGTTTTTCTGTACACCGCAACATCATCGTTGGTTTGCTTATAATTGTACAGGTGCGTTGTTGTATACAATATTAATCCTTAGTAAACTAACATAAGTCAGTGATTTTATTGATGATACTGCCCAAGTGAGAAAGAATGACTAATCGCATTCGATCTTCCTAGCGATAACGAGTGAGCTGAAGAGAATGGAGGGGAAGGCTAAGTACAGGTTGATCATTTTTGTTTTTATTATTATTATTTTTTTATAATGAAGTACAATAGACATTATATAATTATTTTTAGAAACATAATTTAAAAAATAATTATAATAATAATAATATATAAAAGTATAGCTAAATATTATATAATAATAAATAGACATGTAATTTAATAATGCATATTGTGTATGTGTGTGTGATCTTTGATGTTACTGTATATGATATTCAGTGTGATAAATTTAAATAATAATCTTTTAGTTTGTTTTTAATGTTCTTTTCATTTATCTGATCTCGAAGCGTCTTTGGCAACTCATTTATTAAGGTAGGTATTTTGATTTTAAGTTGGTTTTTACCGTATAAATTGTTACATTGTAACATGTAAATTAAAATGGTAATTAATCATCACCATCATCATTATTCTCCTACCCTTATCCCACTCTAAGTGGGCTCGGCATAACGTGTTACAAACATGTTGTCACAAGATTTGGTTACGTATTTTACGACCGGCCGCCTGCCTGACGTCAACTTACCTTAGCCGCCTTTTACGACACCTCGGTAAAAAATGAGGGTGGTCTATTCTATGCAGCCGGATACCACACGGCACATACCTTAGTCGCCTCCTACGACACCTCGGTAAGAAAGGAGGGTGGTCTATTCTATTCTGCCGGATACCACACGGCGTAATAAATGAATTAATCATTCTATAGAAGTTTTAAAAGCTTTTATTTCACTTGCAATCTATGTGAATGTGGAATCTTGATATTAAATTTGACCAATTTTCCGGTGTCCGATTGAGCAGAAATTTTACATACTGCTCCAGTCTCAAAGACAATGCCTGTTTTAAATAAGCATGACCTGATGCTGCTGCCAGAATTACCCCCAGACGAGGGAACTACTTAACGGTAGGGACGTAAAACTCTGTTAAAACCATTTTTCACGTGACTTGTTTATTATTTTCATTAACTACGTCGATAGAAATTGAGAAAAGATAGTATGCTACTTTTCTTCATTCATAAACTATAATATAATATAATAGACACATATCTTATTTTCGTGTCTGTTATTCGATAATACGCTTGTATTGATATTAACATTTCTTATAGAAGTTAATAGCAGTTACAATGCTCGTTTGAAATTTTTTATTCTATTAAAGCAACTGCACAATCTACTGAACTTTAATAAAATTATTATTTTTTAACACATTATAACGTTATATACATAAGTTTATTTAACTAAACACTCAAAAATTACCGTAAAATCATTTCATTCTATAAATTTTTGCGACAGGCATTTCTTTATCAACAATTCTAGCAACTATGAAGAAACATAATAAACAGTCAAGTCAAGTCAAGTCAAATAGCGGCCTGTTACAATCCCACTGCTGGGAATAGGCCTCCTCTCTCCGTTTCTGGAGAGAAGGGTTGAAGCTAAGACCTACCACGCTGCTCCAATGCGGATTGGTAGGTTACACATATCTCAAGAATTCTCTAGATATATAGGTTCCCTTACGATGTTTTCCTTCACCGAAAATCGTGTGATTAATTGCAATTAGACACATGAGTTTAATAGAAAAACTCATTGGTCCCTGGGGGGTTTGAACTCGTGTTCCCCTCGAAAGAGTCGCACGATCTCTAGGCTATCACAGCTTATGATAGTATATTAGAGATCGCTTGCTACAATAAATTTGCAAGGCGTATAGCTGGCTGTGAATTCTTGTGATAAAGCGCATCTTATGTGGTTCATACTAACCATTTTCGACCAACAAATCAACCATAGCCAACTGTCCCCATTTGCTGGCAACATGTAAAGGAGTGATGTTGTGTTTAGCGGCCCTTCCTGAGTCCGCTCCCGATTGTAACAAAGCTTTTGCCACTCCCACGTTCCCATAGTGCGCTGCGATGTGGAGAGGAGTGAAGCCCGACTTTGAACAAGCATCGGGATTGTGTTCGTTCTGAAAACAAACAAACAACAGCTATAGAGTATTTGTTTTAATGGCAACTTGATTAAAATAACCAGAAGTATGAACCTTCAGTTATTAATTCAGAGGAAAAAACCGATAGAAAGAGGTCTGGTCGAATCCGTGTCAATGATATGGAAAGAGCACCCATCCTTTGTTCAGCAGCAGTTTCTAAAGTTGAAATCGCCCTAATGACTGCCAATTTATATTCAACCGATATTTCAACCCAATTAGTTTTAGGCAAGTAGGACAAAGAGTGCCCAAGTCGCCCAAGATCGTCGACTAACACACTGACAAGGAGCTTCAAGTGTGAAATAGGGGGATTAAAGGCTCAGAAGAAAAGTTCATTGAGGCCGATGCATTAAGTGTTACCAATGCGTCGGTTTAGAAGAAAGGTGTTATCCAGGTTTTATCAAGAATAGAAGAAGTAGGCTGCGAGTGTAGGGGTGATACGTTCAGTATTCCTGTGACCACGTCACTAAGGTGGAACGTTGTAACGTTTTAGCCAGTAAGAGTTCATCATTGTAGCTTTCGCCTATTGTGTATAGCAGCACCCTTGAACAGTTTTGTCATATAAAAAAACCACTAAAACGTTTAAGCGTAAACTAGACCAATGAGGTCAAGATAAACAATCAGACAAGTGACAATGCATATATATATTTAGGCAAATATTTTGTGTAATCAAAACCTAAGGATATGCAAGGATCTACAAACATTTGAACTACAGTGAAAGACGCAAAAGATTAATTAAACTAGACACAAACTAACTGAGATCAAATCTACATATTGCCCTATCCGGAGAAAGTCACATCTCCCATATATAAAAGCATAGGAAATGTGACTTTGTTCTATCTGAATAGGGCGATATGTCTATGGGTACGACAAATAACACAAAATTACACCAAGATGCACGGCACACTGATTAATAACAATAAATAATCTAAACGTTCACAAAACCACATTAGCAGATCTCTAACAAGCTTCGTCTGACATTGTGTCGCAAAAAAAGGTATTTTGCAACATGCACTATTTTAAGATTTTAAAAATAATATAACAAAAAAATAATGAATTCACAGCCAATTTGATACACTTACTTCGAGTAAAAGCGACGCAGCCTTAACATCGTTCTTCTTAGCGGCTATATGTAACGCCGGTAATCGTACCTTGCCCCGTGTGTCCGATTCGAGTAATTCTGCGACCACCCTATCATGACCTTGCTGCATGGCCACCGCAAGGGGTGTGAAGCCATCCTGCAAACATATATATCTTAATAAAATATCTAACAATGAAGTTTTGTTTGTTTATTTACAATTAGCCAACTTCTAAGGCTATTCTATATCTATTCTATCTATTAAATATACCCTATATTCAAACACTGACGCGCGATCAGGGCCGCACACATAATAAGTGTTTGGTTATCAGCTGTTAACCTGTTATTAGCTGTTAACATTACTCACTAAAACTATAGAACCATTTAAACTGTCTTCGTTTAATTATAATGGTAACTTATGTATTTTTATACTTATTCGATAATAGTTTCTTACAAAAACTGCAGATTTCACTTGAAATGGAAAGACAAGCCTATTTGGATCGGTGTGCACTGAATATCACATAGTCCTAGAAAAAGAACTTGGCGTTGCCATTAGTACAAAAATTAGCTGCGTCTAATGATCATGTAGTCTTAACTTAACCAGCTTAGCCTAAAGAAAGTATGGCATTAATAAATAAATTGTATGTGATGTAAACTATCCCAATACTATATATACTATGCAACGTTGTATAGGCAATAAGATTCGTTGTATGAAATATATTTTGGCATAGCCGTGGCCTAGGAAGACTTATACTTATATTATACTAGCTACTAGCTGTCCGGCCACGCGTTCTTGTTGCTCATTCTGGCTTCGAATCCTCGATACAGAACTCAAGACACCACATAACTTTACAAGAATATCCGCTGGTTCAATGTAAACTGAAAATATCATTTAAATCGATCAAGCCAAACGGCTTGGCAATACGATTCGCGGAGGTTACAAGGGATATACAGAAAAATATACGTAATTGAAAAACAAAATATCAAAAGTGAATAAATGAATATAATTCTATTGAAACGTCAAAAACATTCAATAGAGTAGGAAAAAAGATTATTAATTTTAAATACAATAGCCATTTCATGGCATTACATAAATGTTGTAAAGGTTACCTCAGTGGCAAGAGTTTGGCTGGCACCAGCTGCCAACAGCATTTTGACACATCCGGCATGATTTTCTTGGGCTGCCATGTACAGAGGAGTGAATCCAGCTGCGGACTGGGCGTCTGCCTTGGCACCAGCGCCGAGCAGCGCTCTCGCTACTGACTCTTGTCCCGCGAGACATGCTATGTGAAGTGCTGTGTTTCCTGGTGAGAATTAGAGTTTCGCATCCATATTTATTATAAAAAAAAATCCCCAAAAACTGTCTGTCTGTATTTGATCGATTTACTCTAAAGGTTAAGGGTAATAGTACATAACGGTTGTATGTAAATTAAAAAAACTTGTCTATTTGGAACTTTAATCGCGTGCGCCGCGTAAACCCACATAGATACTAAAGTAATGTATAAGAGATTTGTACATTTACAAAAATACTACAAAAAAGTTCGAGACAGCATGTCTCTATCTCTTAGAGTTAACTCATAATACTTTTATGTTCAAAATTTCAATAATATACGCTGATTTCTAAGCGAGTGAAGCCGCAGGCACAGCTAGCTTCATATATAATATTGTATATTAATAAGATTAGGAATTCTTAATTAAATAACTTCCGAGCCAGCACTAAATGTTGACGATTCAAAAGCACTTGTTTACTTAAATAAAGAGAATATTTTGAAATTGAATGTGCGTATATGGTTGAGCAAAGACAAGAATGTAAAAGACGGAGTTCGAACAGTGAAGTTATATATATATTTAAGATGGAGTGATTATTTTGTTAGTATTCATAATCCATAGATTCTATGGTAAAAAAGTTTATTAAAATGGTTTAGTAATCCGTATAATAGTACAATAGTACTCATAACGAAACTCTCTAACGGGAGCGGGTTTGCCATTTCAACGCCTTGAGACCATAAAAGTCTAGAGTTGATAGAATTTTAGATCGATTGCCATTTAAATTTCAAGGGTTTTGTAGCTACTGGGTAATTCTTGAATAATTGAATTCGAACAAGATTTTAAGAAATCATATGGTACGCTTACTGGTCAAGACGTTTTTGCGCACTAACTCAAACGTCGATATAGTAATTTTATGGACGGAAAACATAATAGCGATGTACAATTTAAAATGGACTAAAAAACAGCTAGACCCAATCAATCATCATTTAGTCCATTTTTGCGTCCCCACTGGCATCTAGAATGTGGGTGTACAATGTCCTGTCTGCGTACATCCAAATCGAATAAATATATACATAATAAAATCGTAGAATAGACCGCCCTTATTTCTTACTGTGCTGTCGTCAAAGGCGACTATGGTACGACGACATTACACAACATGTTTAAAACATGTTGTGCCGACCCCACTTAGAGTGGGATAAGGGCAGAAGAATGATGACTGATAATAATATACGTAGTACAGTTATAGTTTTAAACAAATATTGTAATCCATTTGTGAAATATTAGGAACTATTTATAACTACTAGTAGTACGTGGCATCTACAATTTAGGTCCGCGTGATTCCCTGCGAGAGAAGTTTAAGGAAAAAGGTATTCTTACATTTGCTTCACAGTATATTTTAAATAATGTAATTTTTTTACATAAAAATATAAAGAATTATAAAACGATAGGTGGTGTATATAATAGACAAAGTAGGAAACGACATAATCTTGCGACTCCTGCTTTGCGCCTAGCAAAAGTACGTCAATCGTTTGTGGGTTTGGTTATAAGATTCTATAATAAAATTCCAAAATAAATTTTGGCCATGCCATTACAGCAGTTTAAAAACACTGTTAAAAAGAGGCTGATTCTGTATCAGCCTCTTTTTGCCTACTATAAACCTACTATACTGTTGAAGATTACTTAGATGATAAGGATGTGTGGATATAGGTGCACTTCTACTCTGTAAAAGACAGTAATAAATAAATGTAACTAGTTTTAAGATTTATATTTTAGAAAGAGCAACTGCCGAGTTTCTTGCTGGTTCTTCTCGGTAGGAACAGCTTTCCGAACCAGCAGTAGGGTTGACGATTCAAAAGCACTTGTTTACAAGTTTACTTGAATAAAGATATTTTGAATTTGAATTTGAATTTTGAATTTGAAATACGTAAAGTAAAGATATAGTAAATACCCTTTTTAGTGGCCGCGTCAACTGTGGCCCCGCGTTTCAATAACTCCTCGACGACCGAAATGTGTCCATCTTTAGCGGCTAGATGCAACGCGTTAAGTCCATTCTGTAACGTATAATACGATTAATACATTATCCCCTCAAAAGTCTAGTGAGTGCACAAATTCAATTTTGAAAAATCAAAATGTTATCTTCACCAACAATAAATGTAAGTTATTATTATAAAGTGATTTATTGAATTCAATGGGGAATTTTATAACGAAGAAAATGTGGTACAAATCATACGTATAATTATCATAAAGTAAATAACATGATCTAAAAATTTAGGTCAAAAATTCTTACACCCCCCGCTTCTTGTCGGTCACTAGGTACGATCAGGAAAACAATTTTAATATATCCATTAATCGAATGACTAGTCCGTTGGCGCAGGTGGATGTGGCTCTGTGTTCAAGCTATGGAGGTCGCGGGTACAATTAACGGCGCAAGCCAACATTTTCAACAACCTTTCTTCTTTTTCTTCAACCTTCTCTGTTGTATATAAGTTTCTTCACGGGATTTCCACACAGAGCGGTAGCTTGGATCCAAAGGCTTGTGACCCTTTTTAGGTCATCAGTCCACCTCGTAGAAGGTTTATCAACGCTACGTTTTCCGGTGTGGAGGCGCCATTCCAACACCGTAAGACCCCAACGGTCATCGGTTCTCCACACTATATGTCCCGTCCATCGCTACTACAGCTTCGCAAGGCAGCGCTGATACATGACTTTAGTTCTTTCACGAATCTCCTCATTTCTGATTTGATCACGTAGAGATACCAAAACATAGCTCGCTCATTCACCCGCTGAATAACTATGAGCTCTCTTATGAGGCCCATACTCAGCGATCTATAGCTATTTAATAAGAGTATTCACAATTTATCATTAGTGCAGAAAATATCACTTCCTTTGAAGGTCGCTCGCAATTATAGTTCCCATAGCTATGGAAATTAATTTGTTTCTAAATTCCATACACTTGGTCCATTACGATATCTTGCAAAAAAATCATCTGAATGGGACAAAGTTAATCGAACTTTTTTGCGTTATCCGGGTTTCTTTTCACCTAATATCCATGTGCGTCAGGTTTTTTGCTCGATAATAGAACACGGATTGAATTCTTCTATTTTTTTTGCCCACACCAAACTTCTACTATCCATAATTGAGTCTAATGACTTTTATATAGATAGTTTGAATATTTATATAATAGGACAATGAAATATGTGTGAAGCTTTTTATTTAGATTACATATCTATTTATTATTTTATTTTTAGATTATAAAGATGTCAGTATATTACAATAACCTTATATGACAAACATAAGTTTTCTAAAAATTTTAAGAATCAACACACAGGCAGCTTACGAGTATATAATAGCCTTAAAAATAAATTATATACAAGTAGACTTAAAAAAGGCATTAAAAAAAGCGCTTAAAAGTAGCAGCCTGTTAATATCCCACAGCTGGGAATAGGCCTCTTCTCTCCGTTTCTGGAGAGAAGGGTTGGAGCTAAGAACTACCACGCTGCTCCAATGTGGATTGTTACGTTACACATATCTCCAGAATTCCTAGAAATATGCAGGTTTCCTCACGATGTTTTCCTTCACCGAAAAGCGTGTGATAATTGCAATTATCAATTAGACACATGAGTTTTAATAGAAAAACTCATTGGTGCCTGCCCGGGTTTGAACTCGTGTTCCCTTCGAAAGGTCGTACAGTCTGACCGCTGGGCTGTCAAAAAGCGCTTAATAAAATTTAATCACCCCACTGTTAACCGTTGAGTGATTCCCTAGTGTGGAGCCAATCTTGGCAGCAGGATCATGTCATGCTTATCATAAACATGCATTGTCATCTGGAAGTGGGTCAAATTTAACTTTCAAAGTTCCACCTTCACATACATATATGGCAAATTAAAAAGCTTTTAACAAGAAAGAATAGGTCGGAAGATAATTGCCAATTGAGTGAGCCAACAAAGTATCAAATGGTTATGAATTTTCAAGTTCGAGCTGGTGTAAATACAACACAATTATCAATAATTAGTTACCACAACACAACCCCTAAATCATAAGTTAAAATACTTAAAAAATACTTATTATAGACTCGATAAATGATTCATCATACTATATGCTAAGAGCTGTGATAGCCCAGCGGTAAGACGGTGCGACTGTTTTGAGGTAGACACGGGTTCGAACCCCGGGCAGGCACCAATGAGTTTTTCTATTAAAACTTATATGTCTAATTGATAATTGCAATTTATCACACGCTTTTCGGTGAAGGAAAACATCGTGAGGAAACCTGCATATCTCTGGAGAATTCTGGGGATATATGTAACCTAACAATCCGCATTGGAGCAGCGTGGTAGGTCTTTGCTACAACCCTTCTCTCCAGAAACGGAGAGAGGAGACCCTATGCCTTCCAGTGGGATTGTAACGGGCCGTTACTTTACTTTTTTTTAACTATATTAGCATATAGAGAGTTCTTTAGTAAAAGTTATTTAAAAAAAAACCTTGCAAAATATAAATCATTTCACATCATTTTCACCCTACGAACGTCCACAGCTGGCACATAGAATTTTTCTACAGAACACTCAGTGCTCAAATAAAGACCTCAATAAAACACAATATGCCGGCATATTACATAATGTATTGTGCTATGTGCGATTTTTAATCGCCATACAAAACATAACCGTGACACAGTTGTATGCAGGACGATACGGATCTGTGTGGTACTGAATAGCCGCGGACATGGAATAGACAGTGCTGGAAACAATGTGGGGATATTTATTTGTTTTCCATCAGTACTAAACTTATAAATTTGAAATAATGTCTGACTGTATTTCTAAAGCAACATATATTTCTAAAGTTAGACATTAAATCCATACTAATGCTATAAAAGCGAAAGTCTGTCTGTTTGTCAATTACGTTTTCACGTTTAATTAAAAAAATATTAAACTACGTTTTAATATACAATCACAAGGGTTTTAATTTAATTATATTTTGCATAAAAAGTAAAGTATAAGTGAAGTAACGGCCAATTACTTTCCTACAGCTAGGCATAAACCTCCTGTCTCTGTTTTTGACCTACCACGCTACTCCAGGCGGATTGATCGGTTACACATATTCCTAGAGATCTTAAAAATTATGCAGGTTCCCCACGATATTTTTCTTCACCGAAAAGCGTGTGAGAAATAGCAATTATCAATTAGAGAGATAAGTTTTTTAAATAAAAACTCATTGATGCCTGCCCTGGTTTGAACCCATAATCCCATGAAAGTCACACGGTCTCACCGTTGGGGCATCATAGCTATATTTTGCATATTAAAAGTTTTTTAAATATATAACAAAAGCCTCACTATAATTATCTTGATACTAGGGTATGCGAATAATTGTTCAGAGAGTTAACTCTCGAGAGACTACATCGAGTTAATAGGTGACCCGGTTCCACTTGGCATTCTGATCAACTGCCACACTGTAGGATGAGAGTACTTATGATGACTGCAAATACTTCCTTTGAGACGGAATGGGACTGTTGTTAGTTTTCCAACAGCTATAGTGAATATACACTAGTAATTCTAACAATCTATATTAATTAGACTGTATTCGTTACCAAAAGCTGTGATAGCTAAGCTGTGAGACCGTGTGACTCTTTCAAATGGATCATGTGTTCAAACCCCGGGCAGGCACCAATGAGTTTTTCTATTAAAAAACGTATGTGTCTAATTAATAAAATCAATTAATAACACGCTTCTCGGCGAAGGAAAACATCGTGAGGAAACCTGCATATCTCTAGAGAATTCTGGAGATATGTGTAACCTTCCAATCAGCATTGGAGCAGCGTGATAGGTCTTAACACCCGGACTACTTTTCTAAAACGGAAAAAGGAGGCCTATGTGAGGCAGCGGGATAATATGACACCTCGTACGTTGCTATATCCTATTTTAGTCTTTTGTCCATGACTACCTATTAATATGTGTTTTGATTACCTGCAGTTGATCTTTACAAAGGCTTCTGGGATTCACATTCCAAGTACCAATAAGTTTTATGCAAAAATCTTGATTAACTTATTAAAATATGTTAGATAGTGTCAGATATCATACGGTGACTCGGTATAACGTGTATAATTGTTAGACATAATTATAATAATCAGATATAAATTATATATTATAAATAAATACATTAATATGCATAGAATAATAATGAGGAACTATTTTGTCTACAATATTATGTTATCTGTCATTTGGTGGGTAGAGGAATAAAACCGAATGAATGAGGGTAAAATATTGTGAACCGAGTCTTGTTCGCGAGCGACATTCAACAGTTTAGTCAGTCCAATACCACCTCTCAAGGTGTCCATACGTTTTAAAGTGCTGTGACGTTGTGTGTTGATTTGGTTACCGATATTGAGTATTTCGTGTTGTTAAAATCTAACGTCAAATAGTTAATATTCGCGATAAGAGCAACCATTGAGTTTCTCGCCAGGTCTTCTCAGTGGAGGACAGCGTTCCGAACTGGTGGTAGAATCGACCTGGCTTAATGATTCCAAATTATTATTAAATTAACCTGTCAATACTTGTTTAGCGTGTCCAATATGTTATAGTTGTACGGTTATCTGTTGGTGACGTATTATTTGGTAACATTTTCTATGAGAGAACGTTAGAATTATGAGTCGAATTCCGGCCGTAGCTAACAAATATATTTTACATACGCTTTAAGGCCAAGAAAAAAAAACATGTTGAAATCTGCATATCCTTAGAAGATTACTGCGATATGTGTAATCTACTAATATACAATAAGTGCAACAAAGTGGGTGTAAGTTCACATTTCCCTCCTAAAGGAACGAAAGCTTCTGACCAGAGTGGAATGTTAACAGGAAAAAAAGTTTAAAGCTAGCTGGTATTTACAATAAGTAATTTACAATTATACAATTTACATCTAAACCAATTAATTAACAAGAAACTCATCCAATTGTCAATTCACATAATATTTTTATATGGCCTGTATTAAACCATTTCCAGTCACATCTAAGGTCAAATAAAAACAGGTTTGAACACGCGAAACTTTATAAGCTAACCGTTTAACTCAGACTTTGCCTGCGGTATAAAAGGGCGTGCAGGTAGGCCGAGACCGGGGCCTGAGGTAAGTGAGAGCGGCGAACGTAGCCTGATATACAAGAGGAGACCGCCCGCGCCTACCTCAGTCCCCGTTCTCGTCTTACTCCGCGCCCTTGTCCCTCGCAGGCGAGGTCTAAGTTAAACGGTTAGTCTAAAGTACAATCATACGCTCTCTCATCTATCTATCATTGAACTCAGAGATAGAATTTAGTTTGATCTAAACGAAACTTACTGAATTGCATGTATTGATATCTTTGACTGCGCCGGAGTCGAGTAAATCGACTACTGTGTCTAACTGGCCGCCGCGAGCTGCGCGCAGGAATGCTGTATTTGGGTCTATCTGTGGACAAAGGTATATTACATGTCAGTATTCTAATTATCTATGAATGTCTACACAATTTAATGTTTTTTAAAGATTGGATATATATACAAACATTATAAATGCAAAAGACGGTCCGCCTGTTACGTTCCCAGCGGCTAATCCGCTAAAGAAAAATTAAGAAATTGGAAGTTAGGTGTCAAATTTGCAACAGACGACGAAGTGTTTTTTCAAAATGCAAGATAGTTTGGTAGACATTAAAAGTAAATTAATGGTTCTATCACGTTTTACACTTTTACCATAATTAAAATTAAATAGACGCATTACGCAACTAAACTGTTATGTGATAAAATTATAATTTATAGAACAGCGACGCGATAATATAAAATTATAATAGTCACCATTCTACAGAGACTGACAGATGATAATTCCTCATAATTAAAAGTAAGTCCGCAATCGTAAATATGATAAATATACTTGCCATGACAATCTGTACTCCTTACAGCCTATAACTCTATTAAATGATATTAATATACTTTACTTGACTAGACTAAATATACTTTAGTTAGGGAAGTGAATTTCAATTACAATTTAAAGAGAGTGGGAGAAGTTGTCTACAATTATTGTTTTTGAAAGCATAATAAACGTTAAAATAACTTAAATTTAAGTGTCAATAATCATTTTATGTTTATGAGAAATCAGTTTCTAAGTTTTATGTTTAAACGCTTTTCATTTCACAGAAGTAATGATAATATTATTTTGCTATAATCCGCGATAAAAGAAAATATATATAATGTTTAATGTAGACTGAATTATTCGTTTTTATACCTGATACCTGATACATGCAGGATTCGTAAAAACGCTATTAATCGCAAAGCTATATGCTTTCACCTATTTCCAGTTGATGCTTCGGTCATGGTGTGAAACGAATGTTGATATTGTGTAGTGAATAAGTGTAATGCTAGCGGTGATGGAAGTGAGTAGTGTTGGTTGGTGGAAATGAATGCGTTTTTAAAAGAACATATAAGTAATTTATAGAATTAGGCGTTACTTTGCGGAGATCCATAATACAAAAGTAATAATAAAATTATTTTGCTATAATCCGCGATACAGTAAATAGAAAATATATATAGTGTTTAATGTATAGTGGATTATCAGTATTTTCATACCCGATACGTGCAGGATTCGTAAAAGCACATGCACAAACCTCCACCACTTCCACCAAAATACACAAGCACTACACAGTTTCACTATCACAAACTCAACAATCGTTTCGCCCCGCAACCGAGGCATCATCAGGAGATAGACTCCACGACAAAATCATATAAGTACACGAACATATAAGTATTAATAGAAAAACTCATTGGTGCCTATCCGGGGGTTTGAATATGTGACATCCTCGAAGGAGTCGCACGGTCTCACCGCTGAACACTTACACTATTGTAATTCAAGAGTTTAATTTATTTTGATGCCCTACGATAATTAATAGTGATTAATATGACTGTAAAACAATTTAAAGGCGACAATAACAAATTGTTCGGTAAATTTCTAGAAATTATGAGTTACCGACTACGATGCAATAAAATTTTATTTAGTAAAAGTAATTCTGAATGCAAATTAATTGATTGATTAGTGATGCATCATTTATTGCACACATTCTTAGTAGTAACAGTTTTCTCAGATAGACGCTGTTTCTCAATCTTACTTTCGATACCTCTTGTTTTTGTTTCGATTCGTCATACATTGTAAAATTCACAATTTTCATAGAAATAAAATTTAATATCAAGTTACTATGTAGCACGGGGAGCATTTTTATTAAAGCTCTGATCAGCGGTTTAGTATAGAGAAACTTTATGGGCCGAAAAATGCGCAATAAAAATGTATGGTATTTTTATATTGCAGCAACCGACAGTTCAGCGGTGATAATTTCAGTCAAAGAAAAATACAAAAATACACTAGTATTATTCGTATCGAAATTATAATCGCGAGTATACATCGCACGCTTCGTATTAAAGTGACCTAATTCAAAATTAGGCTTAATTGCGTTAGATACCATTGTAGATTACATTGTAATTATTATTTCAATGAAATTTATAACATCACGCTATGAACAATAGTTCATAACGTGATGTTATAAATTTTTAATAAAACATACTAGTATGTTTTATTAAAAATTTATAACATCACTAACGAAAATACTAGTATTTTCTTGCTCTTTTAAGTGATGGGTTTCTTCAGGGTTAGAGTTAAGACCCATCGTGCTGCTCCAATAAGGCATGGTAGGTTACACATATCCCCAGAATTTTCCAGGGATATGCAGGTTTCCTCACAATGATTTCCTTCACGGAAAACCTTGTGATAGATTGCAATTTTCAATGAAAAACATAAGATTAAACAGAAAACTCATTGCTGCCCCCGCCCGGGATTTAAAATAGTCGTGCGATCTTACCGCTGGGCTATCACAGTTTTTTAAATCAGAAATTGGGCGTCACTAATTTAGTATAACGAATTTTGAAATTATCAAAACGTACCAACGAAGATTGTTTCTATTAGAAATCAAATTACATGAAATAAAAAAAACTAATATCGGACAAGCAGTTTGAGATCTCATACTTGAGGCAATCAAAGGAGGAAAGATGATAAAAATTAGAAAACAAATTACTTTATGTTACAGTTATCTTACAACAGCAAAACAAAACCGAATGTTATTGTATTCCGCTTATAGCTGTGTTCGGCAATATTAATATTATTAATTCGAAAGTATGTTTGTTTGTCCTTCTTTTCACGTTGGGACGGAACATTTGATTTTTATGTGAACTTAGGAGAGGTAAAGGAAACAAATAAACCTAATGAGACCAGAATTATCATAATTGAACTACTTTAATCTGAATCTGCGAACAAAACCAGTGAAATACATATTTGTAAAGTAACAATAAAATTTGTAAAGACCGATATGGAACACACATCCAATCAAATCAAATAAAAATAATCTTTATTTAAGTTAACTTTGGCAAACACTTTTGAATCGCAAAAAATCAATCAAAAATCGCAAAATCAAGGATCAACAAATCGCAAAGCCTTTGTGTGTATCGGATGTGTATTGCATGTATTGGGTATGAAAAAACGGATAGCATACATTTAGCATTATATATATTTTCTATTTACTATATCGCGGATTATAGCAAAATAATTTTAATATTAATTTTGTAATTGAAGTAGGTACTCAAAGTATTTCATTACAAAACTTTGTTAGGCGATTCACAAACACATCTCGACGAAGTTTCCCACGAACATTGATCAGTGACAGAGATCTTAAGTAAATCCTTAATCTCTATTACTTTCAAATGCGTTGTACATCCTTGTAATCCTTCTTTCCAAAAAACGGAGAGAGGAGGCCTTAGCCCAGCAGTGGGCATAGTAACAGGCTGTTACTTTTGCGTTGTACATGCGTTGTATACGAACAGTAAATAAAGCGTTAATAATTTAAACTCTCCAAATATATTTACGTAAACTCGCCAAACGCATATCAACACTTAGCGGGGCTACTTTTTTTTTCAGCGAATTAGCAGTTCCAAAACACATTGATCACAAATCAACACTAGATTTGATTTTAGTCACATTTTATAAATTATTTCGTAAAGCTTTATTCACTAACGTTTACTTTTTTATGCACATACACGGAATTAATGGTTGTAGGACTAAATGTCGTTAATCATTTGATTAATATATTTTCAATTATTGACTAACGATAATTGAAAATACAAAAATTACAAAAAATGGAATTAAGGTCCTTTGGCTTTCACCTATATATATTGAGTATAAAAAGAACCAACCACGAAAGTGATGGAATATACGCGTCTCTCGAGCGGTAGTATACGCGCACCGCACCACACCGCCATTGCGGCACTGGGTCTATGCTGCGCCGGAGAACGTCACGCCTCAGCGATCACCAACGACAACAATACTTATCGTGAACTAGTATTATTAAGTTGATGTTTAGCAGTGGAAGGCCTACAAGACTGGTTACCTTAAAATTTTACGTAAATAGTTATTTCAGTTATCTATCGAAGACTATTAAACTATGAAGGGAGAGAAAAGATGATACATACTAATATTAAAGGTGCGAAAGTTCGTCTTGTCTGTCACGAGCTTTTCCAGTGTAGCTTATTCTGATACGCTTAATCCGCGTACGCAATATTGAAGAATTTGATACAAATGAAGCTTACACATTGGGCTAACATATCGCATGCTTAGTATTAAAGTCACCTAATACAAAAAAGTTATTTTGTGGAAAATTGCATAAAGCGTAGCGTAGCGCCTATAAAACTCGTGAATGTTAAGGAGACCCGTGACTTGGAAGAAAACACTAGTTTTTTTAGTGTGATGTCATAGATGGCATTGAAATTATTTGTAAAATGTGTTTAGCTTAATTAGGCCTAATTTTGAATTAAGTAAGTTTAATACTAAACATGCTATATAGGATAAACAACGTTTTTCCTTTGAGAACTGCAAAAAATATATTTGAGGATATTTTAACACAAGTCGATGTGAACGAAATTGTGGGTAATAAATATACCACTAGTATTTAGTAAAAATACAATCAATAGTGCTAAGTTACGACATACACTCTCTGTATTGCTCTTCGCCGCTACACACATGGGTATACATGAAGGAATAATTAAACACTAAATAGGTAAAGATATTTAGATTTAGACTACAGCATCTTAAACATCATTTGTGTCTTTTTCTTCTTAGTCGAGGTCTTTATTGCTGCAGGTCGTGTCTAGACGGAATTATTACTGCGGATCACGTTTGTGTCTATCATAATACAACGCAAGCAAGCTTGTTGAAGAATATGATAGAGCTAAGCTATTAAATACTTATTCAGGAAACTTTTTTCATTACATAGTGTGTGCATATGTAGAATATGACTTAATGGGTTTATGTATAAAAACCGGCTATGCTCACGTATTATTCTATACTGTTAGCTCGCTTGTTTCAAGCCCATCCGGGGCCCTAATTAATGAGCAAACTCTGAATGGGTTATCTTTAAACGTCAACGCCCTTCTGACATTTTTTTCATTAATTACTATGAATTTGGATCAAACTTATGGCTGACCTTTATTTTGACTTGACTTGAATATTTTTTTAATTAAAAATATGTCCATTCATAGAGCTAAAATGCGAAATCATTTTTAGTATCTGCCTTATTTGTACATAGGCCGTGTATAATGTGAAGTATGAAACTAATGTGTATATTATCACACTATCATCTAGTAATGATTGCACTGGAGCGTTAATCAATAACAAAATACATAATACGTTATTGTTAATATACACTTTTAGATTTTTTACTGACACCGAATACGAAAACGGTTATTATTTTTTAAAAGCTTCTATTCATCTAGCAATGTAAAGGTGGAATCTTGCAAGTTAAATTTGACTTACTTCCCGGTGTCCGATTGAGCTGAAATTTAATAATATGTCCAATCTCGCTAACAATGCATGTTTATGATAAGCATTACCTGATACTGTTGACAGGATTGGCTTCAAACGAGGTAATTCCTCAAAGTTTAACAGTAGAGACTCTTTTTTCTTGAGAAACTTTTCAATGACATTTTTAATATGGCTTTTTTTAAATCGTAACTTATGACTGACGCGTACTTTGGTCTGCTTGCCATCATCCAAATTGACCCTAATTCAAAGGCTTATAATAGGAAAATGAGTGGACGCTCTACAGAAAGGAAGGCAATGAGTGTCATTACAGAGATAATGGGGTTGACCGTTAGAAAGTGCATCATGAGGCAAATTGTGAAGAACAAGCTCGTCAGAACAAAATAAGGTTATTACCAACTACTACATGCAATAACCACAATATACACGAATTGATTTGATATTCGATTTTTTCGGATCAAATTTTACTAGTGGTAAATTGTTTAAGACATTTATTTAAAACAAGAAATGGGTTGTTACTGAACCACTGCTTAGCATAGGCTTCGTCTCTCTTTTTTGGAGAGAAGGGTCGGAGCTAAGATCCAACACGCATCTCCAATGCGGATCGATATGTTACACAGATCCCCATAATGCTCTAGATATATGCAGGTTTCCTAACAACTTTTTTCTTCAAATAGGCGCATGAGTTCGAATAGACAAATTAATAATGCCTGCCCTGAGAATGAACCCGTCATCACATTTCAGAGTCACACGATCACAGAGTTGTATGATTAAAAATGCTCTACTAAATATACCCTCTACTTGTTTGGATTCATAACTAGGCTAATTAGTTAAACTAGATCGCGCTTTTCAGGAGCTTAATATTAAATTCCCGTTTGCTTGGAAACTTTGCAATAAAACATATTAAACACTATTGTATACAAGATTGTGTAATTCGGGCTAGAAACAAGATCAGCTCCCCAAATATTCGTTGCGATCGCTTAAAAAGCTTAGGAAAGCTTACAAGTCATACATGAAAATTTCTTTTTTTTATATAAGGACAGATTATGCACATACAAACGTTGTTTGCCATATAAATTACTACAGATTAAACTTGACTCTGACACGTGGTGAATTTCACACGTGGTGAAAAACACTAAAAGATGAGTTTTTAATGTCACCCTATTCCTGTAGAATTAATAGTATTTCTATATATGTTACTTCGAAGTATAAGGAATTCTTGTGTCAAATTTCGTCAATATTGTTTACCAACGGATTTGTCGCGAAAGAGTAACAAACATAAATCCATACTCACAAACTTTCGCATTTATAATATTAGTAGGAGTAGAAAGTAGGATAGGATAGGTTTAAATGCCTTTGTCTATATTATTAAGCACAGGAAGAATTCTATTTTTAGATAACCTTCTAGTCTTCCAACTATTTCTATGTCAAAAATCATACTCCATTGGGACTTGAAAGAAGAAATACAGACACACTTTTGCTCCTATAATAGTGCGGATAATAGTTTCTCGTTCACATTTCAAGCATTTACATAATTATCCACAGTTTCTAGGGCGCAAAGAAAGTTTTGAAAGTTCGACCTAATGCAGAATATCACGAGCTGTCGTTGTTTTTTCATCTCAATGCTCAATTCGAGCCAGCCGATGCCATACTATTCTATGATTACATTTCAAAAGGCACCGTGGAGCTCGATCTAGTTCAAAATCAGTTACACGCTAGCGACCGTTACTTTCGATGACTAAAAAAGTGGCCCTTATTTGTGGAGCATGAAGACGGATGATAGTCCGCTTACCGCAATATGGCGAACTCAATACTTTTGTCACAGTAACAAACGATGCTCTATATAGCTCTACTAGTAGTACCCGCTACTTCGGTCGCCTTATTGTTGAAATATCCTTAAGTCCAGGCATCTTCTAGGCACGCTTGCTCCAGCTTAAACTGTATCATTGCTCACTATCAGACATTATTGCAGTCAAGCGCTCGCTTAGTAAGCAATAATATAATTTTAAAAAAACTGTCGGAAGTCTAGCGGTCTCTGTGTGAGAAAGAAAGTCAGACCGACAGACTTTCGCATTTATAAGTATGTAAAAGCCTCAACTATAAGTACCAGAGCATGTAGATAATACCCTATAGAAAGGCACCTCTTAGTATCCTTTAACACATATGGTTATTTTATATCTACAATTCATTATGCGCTTTACGGTGAAAATAACATTTAGTATCCGCATTACATTAACGTGTTGGGCGAAAGCTTCACGTTCTTCTCTCAAAGGGAAGAAGAAGGCTTTAACCCGAATTGGTACACAAGGCTGCCAAAACATGCGTCTTTAAGCACTTCTAAAAACGTTTGGCTGGAAGGAAAAAAAAGCGAAAAAATGTACTGCAATAAGCATTACTCTGATTCCGTCCCTACTATCCATCCCGTTACTAGCAAAACCAAATTAAAGTCTTCCAAATTTTTTTTCATTTACTAAAGCGGGTAATAAAACCCAGGACCTTTTGCTTTTTAATTAAGTCTAACGCAACAGGAACTATATAAATAAAATAAAGCTTAAAATTTCAAGCATTGTTTCCGACGCTGCTCCAAATGAAGATAATTTAATTAATCATCTCAAAATCTAATGTAAGAGATCTGACCTAAAAACTTCGACATTATAAACAATGACGAAAAGCTTGGATCATATCGCAACTGATACGATTAACACGGTATTGTCTTATCTGTGTACATAAATCAAAACACAGAAGAAGTCAGCCGTAGAACTGAGAAACTAGCGCATAATCATGACAGATGCAACTGTAATGAATACTTTTAATCAAATCAGATATCCCAAAAATGACTAAAAGAAACTTCAATCTACCGACTTTAAGAGTTTAATTTTTTACGAGACGACAATGCCTTTTCTAACCAAAGGACGGCTCAAGTGAGACATTCTGTAAAAGCATGCTTCGGTCTTGTGTTGTTTAGATTCAGCAATTCGAAACGCCCTCTAAATCCATCTAGAGGGAGACTCTACCTACATAGAAGGAACGTCTTACAAAAAAAAAATATGCCTATGCATAATCGCCCGCGTGGTTATTTGCGTGTCACAATTTTTGTCTAGAATTCAAATTTTAAACATAAAAGTAATTATTGTGAGTTAACCACAAGAGATAGAGACATGCTATCGGATTTCTTTGTAGTAGTTTTATAGATCTACAGTTTTCTAGTACATTACTTTAGCGTATCTCTGCTAGTTTACGCAGCGCATGCGACTAAGCAAGCAAGTTTTTGAACAACTGCGCGATCTCTTCAACAGATTTAACATACTGATATGTACTATTTATCTAAACCATCCGGAAGTATTGCACTATCTTTTGGTGAAAACCGTACAAAAATCCTGTCAGTATATTTTGAGAAAATCGATTACATACAGAGAGACAGTTTTTTGGGACTTTGTTTTATAATAAGTATAGAAGTTATTTAAGACAAAGGGTAATAAGTCTTACCTGAGAAACAAATTAACAGCAGGGCCCAAAAATATAAACGGGCAATAGCTATAAACAATTATACAATAAGGTAGAATCGTTAAATTTATATATAAGAGAGGCGGGAGATACATCACTCGAAATTTTAGCAATAAGATTTTGTTATTACTTAAGATAGGTCATTCCAGCGATATATAGTAATCCCATTGTCCAAGTACAGGCGGGACGGCGGTGGACGTATCAAATAGCGGAAGCTGTCACCCCTATCCTGTGTCGAGTTTGGCGATAAGTTGGGCGACAGTCAAGACAGGAAAACAAAAATAACGCGGTAAGCGCTAAAATTGCCTCGAACTTGTTTTATTCGAATATGAGTGTTCGAAAGTGAAATGGACCGAACATATCAAGACCGAGATCTTGCCTACTTGGACATTTATGAAACCTATTTACGTCTCCGATAAGATTGTTATTACACTTATCTTGCTTTCCAGTATAGCTTTTGTTAGTCGTTTAGTCGTTGTGCGCTGTTTTACAAATAGCGAACATTTCAGAAAGATTCGAGATAAGAATGCCTGAATAAGCGTTTATCGGAAAATGATAAGAAATACCTACCTATTAATTGCGCTGAAGATGAAAATATTATAGCGTTTTGAAAAATAATGATCTTGCAAATTTGCGTGCCTGTATCCACATTGGACACGCATGCTCTGCGCTTCAATACATGGGGTTTGTGAACCCGAACCTGAACCAGCGCTGTGTTGAAAACCTCACTAGGTAATTAGTCAACTTCAGATAGTTCCAGGAAGTCATTGAATATAAAACCGCGAAAGAATATTTGGCGTCGAAATCCTTTGAAGAAACCGATATCCAGAAGTGAAAGTTCATGACTGACAGTCAACATTAAATGTAATAAAGAAAACTAAATCGGATTTGAACAAATGCCTTTTCATTTACAATGAAAAGGCGTTCGTTCAAATCCGATTTAGTTCCATGCTAGAATAATAAATGGATTGAATACCGGTATTATCGTCACTTTTCGACACCAAATCTCTTGTCAAAATTATATTTGTGTGTGACTGTTGTAGTGTAGTAAACTTGTGGGATAAATCGCCGTTTAATTTATCGTAAATCACAGTATTTCGAGGAAATCTATGCGGAGTTGATAAAAGTTTTTGTGCAACTTTATAAGAAATAACGAATGAAATAAAAACTTTTGTTCAAATCAATTTAAAAATACCAATGTAAGAACTCTTGTAGAAAAAACACCGGACAAAAAATTCAACAAAAAGGTGGGAAATTATTATTATACTAATTTCTTCCTACGACTTTGTCTGTGCGAACTTTAGTAACGCGAGAAGATATGCGAGATGCAGGTTTTATAAGCATACTACTAACTAATCATCAAGAACCACGCGAACCATATATTAGGTATTAATCTACCTCTAAGATATATAAAGTTTGACAGGAAATCATGCTAGGTTCCTTGCGAATCCATTAGTTTCCTAGAATACCTCACGAATGATTTCCAACTACATCCTCTACATGGCTTTAAAATTACAACTGGAATCAAATCAAATAAAATAATCTTTATAAAACTAAGCTTATGAAAACACTTTTGATTCGTCATGAACTGGTTTGGATGGTTGCTCTTACTGAGAAGAAATAGGAAGAAACTTGACTTTATTTCACGTTATAAATTTGAGCCAAAGTTAATTTTGTTTACTTTATCTCTAATTTATAATAGCCGAATTATGTAGTTATTATTATTAATATTAAAATTTTAAATGGCATCCTATCCAATAAAATCATATTTAATCACATGGGACATATACTTTCTGCTTGGCTGAAAAACAGCACATTTATTGCGAATGACGTAAAAACTTTTAAAAATCGGTAGAATTTTAGCCGTCACTGGTAACCTACTTTTGATCCAGTTCCTGTTCTCTTTTGAAAGTGCCAGTTGGAAATAGGTCGAGCTACAATCCTTTTTGTAGCCATTTTTATACGTCATAGCCTAACGGTTATAGCGTGTGATCTAGAAAAAAATGAAAAGATAGCGTGTGATCTAGAAAGATTTTGAAATTCAAAATTCAGGCAGATAGCTTAATTTGATATAAAATAAAAACTAACTTGCTTAACTGATATTTACAATAACTCATAAAAGGCGTTACTTTGGAGAATTCCTTATTACAAAAGTAATTATAGAATTATTTTGCTATAATCCATTTTTTTAAAGCGGATTAAAGCAATACAACTAATTCTAACAATTATTTGATTAATATTCATATACTTACTTCGAAAGAAAACAATGTGGCAAAATCTGTTAACATAAACAATCATAGATATGAATACATTTATATAATTGTGTGTTGATTTTAGGTTCCGTATCCTTATTGGGGATAGAAATTGAAGGTATTTTCCGAGCAACGATGTAGTAACAAGCTTTTAAAAATGTGGCTTCTCTGATAGCTGTCTCTAAAGAGCGTAATTCAAAAATCATTAAAAGAGACGAGGTCTTTAATTGCTAAACCATTACCTCTCTTAAGGCAATATTAAATTCTACTATATACTTATCGCAAGTAAAGTAGTTATTAGAAATATTTAATGCAAGCTTTGATAATATCTATACCCTTTCTAAGCGCCTACGGAAACTAAATCCCTAAATACAATTTCTTGCTGGACTTGTCAACGTAATTACGCGATAAATCGACGCCCACGCAAATAATCAGATATCCTGACAATAGATAACCGAGAGCGTAGTTCAAGGGAACAATCAACCAATTGAATAAACACGTGGAGCGACAATTGGGCATTTAGCGCTGAATCTGGACAAATCGAGGAAGCATTTACAATATTGGCCTTTTCCCGCACTGCGGTGTAATTGCATGTGTGTATTTATTTAACTTCCTCCAAATAATCTAAGACAACGGAAATATATACGTGTTTGTTTAATTCGTACTGCTCTCAATTGTGTTGCCTAAATTGCATACATATATGGTATGTAAGTTTGTTGGAAGCAGCTTATTATCGTCGTGCGTATGTTTCTTATATTACCGTTAAGTTTATTTAGGTTATATGAGCAAATTTAGATAAATTTTATAGTATATATTGACATAGGGCAATTTCCAAAAAAAGGACACTCAATCGATAATACCGACTCAATTTACTGGAAAGAACCGAATATACTTATATATTGAATATACTCGTACGAGCGTCAATGGGTAATTACTAGTTTTCATCGTGTCTTAGTTCTTTATACTTCGTGTTACTTTTTTATATGCCTTATATGTATATATCTCTATGTCTTATATGTAATTATAAGGCTAAGAATTCACACAGCGATTATCTATCACGCCGGCTAGCTTTATTTTGAAAATTCGTAAAAGGCTCGTGTAAGCAAGCGACTATAAATAAACTCATGATTTCACATCATTCTGAGTGTGAAAATAGCCCTTATGTTATTATTGTTTAACTTCTATTTTTGGGAATAGTAAAGTAGCAGCCTGTTACAATCCCAGTACTGGGAATAGGCGTCCTCTCTCCGTTTCTGGCAAGAAGGGTTGGAGCTAAGACCTACCACGCTGCTGCAATGCGGATTGGTAGGTTACACATATCTCCAGAATTATCTAGAGAAATTCAGGTTTCCTTACGATGTTTTCCATCACCGAAAAGCGTGTGATAAATTGCAATTATTAATTAGACACATGAGTTTTTAATAGAAAAACTTATTGGTGCCTGCCCGGGTTTGAACTCGTGTTGCCCTCGAAAGAGTCGCACGATCTCACCGCTGGGCTATCACAGCTCCCTTTCTGGGAATAAAGGGACTAAATAGGTGATTTTTAATTCCTAAGTATAATACGTATACTACATACATAATACGTAACGTACATAATACGTAAGCTCGGTATAAATCAATTGTACCAATTTTCAAAGTGCTATCGAGTTTCGCACTATTAAGAACTATCCACTGGTATGAGTTTTTAGATTTCCGGTTATTAGCTACCATTTATACATAGCAAGAATTTCTATTAAATACCAGCAACCACACATTCCATAACAGTACCACTTCTTTCTACTAGACGGAGAGTTATTAATGAGAATTATTCATCTGACGGCTATCATAAAGGTTTTTTTATCTATGGATTTTTATCTCACGGGCTAGCGGAACGCAGACTTGTTAGTTTGTGAGAGATGATAGCTCTTAAAATGGAAAGGATTCTTTTATCAGATACAACACGCAATCGTTCCTTAATCTAGAATGGTTTATAATAAATTCATAGTAAATACATACGAATGACGACGAGAATCTATAAAAGGGATTATGATGTAACTAGTGCAACTAAGAGTTTGCGCTTTCAAATTATAACTCACAGTTCATAGTTACAAATAATAATGGACTTTACCGTAAAAGAAGACGTCGCTCCGTGGGAAAAACAGCACATCCTCAGACAAAAGGATGTGTGTAACTTATCAATACGTACTGGAGCACTGTGGCAGGTCTACACTCCAAAGTAAATGAACTTTTATGACAGACTCTTATTATAGTTTATTTTATTGTGTTATTAACAAACAGAGTTTGGCTTATCTCTTTCAGGAGGACTGCACCTAGTTGAGAATATTCTTATATGAAATCAATTCTTAACTATTATGCTAACAGATGCATAATCAACCCTTGATAATTGAACAAAAAAGGGTTGAAGAAAACAACGGTACTCGAAAGGAAACTTACTAAAATGAATTTCTTAAGTAGTAAAAATTTCTTAAGTATACCAGTATCTAATCGATGTAACAAGCAGAAACTAACAAAGGCGTAAAAAATCCCCAACGGGCAGTGATTTATAGTGTCGTAAGATATCTAGAAATACCTAAACAATATATTATAACATTTGACTCTAATCCTTCAGCTTTAGAGTTGTAATTCGATTGTATATCATTCAGTTATATATGTTAGCAGTTAAGACACGCAAGGCTAGACATACTTATGTTACAGTATCCAGTTACATCCCATGAGTATCGATACACCTGCAATATCCAATAACTCGGAATAGAAATTACAACTGTTTATGTAAGTGTTCGTGGACCGTTAAAGGGTCGACGTAAAACGGGTTAGCCATAAAATGTCGAGCTTGTTATCTCTTCGGGATTTAAACAGGTCACGGAGATATAACATAGGTTTTAGTGTTCTTTGTCATTAATGATGGAATCCAATTCCATCATTCATTGTTTTTCTTCTAGGCGTGCGCTGTTGAACGCAGGTCTCTTTGACATAATCAATTAAATGCTTAAGTTCCGCTTCCAGTCAGCTGGACTTTTTACGACAATCGCGACAATTATCGTCCTGTTACTATCCCACTGCTGGGCAGAGGCCTCCTTACTGTTTTTCGAGAGAAGGATTAGAGCTAAAACCTCCCACCATGCTGCTCCAATGCGGATTGGTAGGTTGCACATATCTCTAAAATTCTCTAGAGATACTCGTATGCAGATTTCCACACGATGTTTTCCTTCACCGAAAAGCGTGTGATAAAATATCAATTAGACACAAGTTATAACAGAAAAACTTATTAATACCTTCCCGGGGTTTGAACCAGTCAACCCTAGAAAAATGCCTCGGCTGTCATAGCCTTGTCATATTTGAGACCAATAAACACAAACCCTTGACAGATAATACATCTAACCCTTCCTACTTTCATTAAAAACGACAAAATCGCAAAGGCTTTGCGATCCTTGTTTGAGATCTTGCTTCTTGTAATCTTTCTGGGGTTATCCGTTTACCTAAAGGGGGATCCCCTTTAAACAAGTATCTTATTTATATTTGTTTATAAATAACCATGATTGTCGCCATTTCAACCGATTGATACTAAGCTTGACAAGTAAAATATTTTTTTTGGGGTTTAAAGAATATTGGAAGGAAAAAAAACCTCTGACATTTACATAAGAGTTTATCTCCTGAAGACGCTTTGGTGACGGAGCGAAACGTGACTGAAGTGTTAGTAAAATTTTAAGTCGCCGACGCAGTGTAATGTCGGTCCTAATTATGACTTCGCTTATACATGCGACTAAGTCTGTAAAGACTTCAACATCCTGAACAATGTAACTTTTAGGCTCTTCAACTTTTTCACAGTAAAAATTAACATAATCAATCCCGATGAAAACGCGGGAATTTTTATAGCTATAAGCTGATTATTCTAAATTAAATTGAATTCGTAAAAAACACACAGACTTTCATATTGTTTGCATATACAAACCTAAAACCGCTACAAATGATAGAACCGCTGAAACGAATTTAATGAATTTTATACAAATAGATTGTACCTCTCATATTGAACTAATCTTATTAATTATTTAAAGATAATCAAGATAGTGAAATAACAGTCTTGGTATCCATCTAATATCTTATTCAATTATAGCGAACTGAATACGCCCCAAGCTTTAATAAAACGCTTACGTAAATATTACTTGCTCTATAAATAATTGTACTACTAATTCATTTTGGTTTTTAGTTTTAGTTAAGAGGAACAAGAATTATTACAAAATCATTCATTTATAGAATAAGGCGTTACTTTGCGGAGGTCCATAATAAAAAAGTAATAGTAAAATTATTTTTCTATTATCCATGACAAAATCGTAAAGCTTTGCGTTTTTCAAATTTCGATTTTTTCGTGGAGTCTTTCTACTGATGATGCTTCCGTTGCAGAGCGAAACGATTGTTGAGTTTGTGATAGTAGATGGCGGTTGTGTACAAAATCCGCAATCGCATAACAAATGATTTGTGCCTACAGTATTAGTTTTAGTATTATGTTGCGACAGCGACATTGCTTATAAATTTTCACAGGCGTGTATTTAACCGAAATTAAAATTAATCTCTTACGAGTATGTTTTTTATATAATAATATGCAATCATATCCATGTTAACCATTAATCCCTTATTTGATTTTTATGTTAGTTTTACTTATAATTAAGTTGTAAAATAATTAAGGCGTACTATCATTAAGTTGTAAAATTTTTGTGCCAAATAAATGTATAACAACAAATTTATTTCCAGTGACTTTATTCGCATTGTCTTTAGTATTTAAATACCCTATAAATAAATTATGTACCATATTATTTTTTCCTATTTCTAGATGGATTACGGGAATTTTTTATCCTTTGTGCCGTGTGGTGTCCGACTGAGCAGAATAGACCCGCCCTCATTTCTTACCGAGGTGTCGTAAAAGGCAACTAAGTTGACATCAGGCAGGCGGTCAGTCGTGAAATAATTAGCCAGAACATGCAAAAACATGCTTAAAATATGTTGCGACGATCCCAATTAGAGTGGGATAAGGGTCAGGAGAATGATAACAAGAAAATTTATCCTTTTTATAAACCCGGTATAAAAGCTTCAATAGTACCAAATTTATCAAAATAGCTCCAACGTAATAGACGTGACAGACAGACACAAACTTTAACCTTTATTATATTGGTATAGATTAAATTATATTTATTATAACATTAAGAGATACCTAAGTTAATTCAGAAGCCAAAACTAAACTTATACTTCCTTAACCTCTTAAATGGTTATGACGGATATATACGTCATCAATAAATACATCACAATACACCTACGGCGACTATAATACTATCATAAATGATACTTTTGCTAACTTAATAAATATGTTGCAAAAATATACTATTTTATTTTTTATCACACTATAAAAAGTAACAGCCTGTTACTATGCCCACTGCTGGGCTAAGGCCTCCTCTCTCCGTTAATTGAGAGAAGGATTGGAGTTAAGACCTACCACGCTGCTCCAAAGCGGATTGGTAGGTTACACATATCCCTAGAATTCTCTAGAGATATCCAGATTTCCTCACGATGTTTTCCTTCACCAAAAAGCGTGTGATAAATTGCAATTATCAATAAGGCACATAAGTTTCAATAGAAAAACTTATTGGTGCCTGCCCGGGGTTTGAACCTATGTCGTCTCTAGAGAGTAGCACGGTCTCACCGCTAGACTATCACAGCTTAATTAATTTTTATCACACTATGCACAAGACTTACTCGTATATATAGGCTAGCGGAAAACAAAACTCTCAACTGAGAAGCGTATCTTGTTTAACGAAATAAACCACTTAAGAGGTTAACACAGGTGATCGTTAATAGAAAATCGCTCTTCCGAAATATTTAATACATCCTTACTATGTTTATCTATTCGAATTTTATCTAACGCTGTGTAATACAACGTAACTCATGTATTTTCCTGACTGCAATAACCAATGGCGCCGCTATTACTTTACTCCGCGCTATTCAAGTGCTTTTATAGTTACATAAGAAGTCCCCATATAAAATGTTCGTAGAATCGACATCGCCTAATAATTTCTAAGGTTTTAAAGTGCATCCTACTGGAACACTACATCGTAAACGGTGCATCTTCCGGTACATCCATTTTTGGATTGCTGTGAAAGACCCGTCCGTGATGGTCTCCATACAAGCGTTAATGAATTCACTATCGTGTCATTTAATAACAAGCGAGCGGGAAAATTGCATGTCAGTTCGGGTACTCAATTTATTTATAACTTGTTTATTAGATTCATGTCGCCAATATGATTTATTCATAGACCATTTTGTAGATAACAAAGTTTTCATTGACATTTCACTATTAATTTGTCACTGTCGCCCAATGGGAAGAACATGTCATCCTTGCAAGGGAGTCGCCTAACAGGCGAAGTCGAGGGCACCTTACAGATTTATGTAAAAACTCATGTGTTAATTAATATTAAAATTTGTCAGGCGTTTCATACCAGCGGAAAACATCGTGAACAAAATATTCAAAAATTTTAAAACAGAGGAAGGGTTGTCAGCGTATAAAAACTTTTTTAAATATTTCATATCTTGTTAAAAAGCAAATAATTAAATAATATACCCTACTTATAAACACGAATACTTTTAAAATCCTTGGAAATTTTTTTTTTCAACAACGGTTTATTATAATGGAAAAAAAGTTTTTTCATGCAATCTTTCCAATGTTACTTCGTCGGGCTTTTACGAATATTTTGGAAAAAATAGTCGAATTCGTCCAGCCGTTCTTGAGATACGTGTTAACCAACACATTTAACCATATTTTTTTAAATATAGATACAAAACCGTTTGCTTCACCATGTGGAATTATATATATTTACGCATATATATGTATATAAAAGTATGCATGTATGTTCCTTATAGACTCCGAAACGGCTGAACCGAAATTTTCAGACAATCTTTAGATTGACCCAGCGGAATGTGTGAATGGGAAGTTTGATAGCAAACGTCGCATTTTTTCGCACTATCCATAACAGTTTTCGACGGGAACTCGAAACCAGATAGAGCCCCGGCAACGTGATTTCGGACCGCTTTTAATTTATAAACAAAAAATTCAAGGGAACTTGACTTTTCCTTATTTCTCTTCACATTAAGGACGCTGAATGCACATAAATAATATTAATTACGACCTCATTTTGACATTTAATATCATATGTTTTCAAGACATTTGTATTAAACTTAATTAAATTTTTTAATCATAATGAGAATTATAAAGTCACAACGTTAAAAAATTAATTGTGCATAATGCATTGTGTTCAGCTGTAGTTTTCCAAATCGATCACCTTGCCCTATTAGGCTACTCCCCTACGAATAGCCTTTTATTACTTACACTACGAGTATAAAATTACCATACTACATAGTGCCAAGGACCAATTTACGTTGGGATCATATGGTGTGTGTGGTGAACCTGAAATGCAGACCTACCAATGCAATACAGTCAAAAATAACGGGAAGCAGTTAAATTTTATGGTATCTATGAGGTATGGTATATACATCGCACGATTAGTATTAATGTGATCAATTCAAAAAAGTCGTTTTGGGCCAAAATTCAATAAAGCGTAGCGCTAACAAGACTCGTATGGTATGTATGAGGTATATGGTATACACATGAGGTATATAAGTGATCAATTCAAAAAAGTCGTTTTGGAGCAAAATGCAATAAAGCGTAGCGCCTACAAGACTCTAGAATGTTAAAGGGACTAATAACTTGCAAGAAAACACTAGCTTCTTTTAATATTTTCTTTTAATTTCTACTACTGATTACAATGTAATAAATTTTGAATTCGGTCACTTTAATACTAAGCGTCCGAGATGTATTGTGGTATAAATTTATTGGTCCGAACTTTAAGTACTATTTTTAAGCTGTACTATGGCCGTGATTTATAAGCTATAATTCCTACGATTAGTGAAGAAAACTAGTTTGGATCGATGCAACGTGAAAGTTTCATTGAAACGGCGCGGCATCGCGGCGTCGCTTGCACTAAAGTTGTTTGCACACGAACAATCGCAATAAGCAGTGCTCTCTCTGAAGCCTGGGAGATGTGGACAGGTTTCCTTTATACTTGGCCTACTTTTTCTATTTAGTTTATCAATTGAAAATAGTATTTTCAGCCTGCGTGGTTACAACTATCTAATGTAGGTTTTTAGACTGCTATAGAACTAAGGTTATTGTGTATAAGACAGTCTTGAATCTTATAAAAAATAAACGTTGTTCATTTGTTTTTTTTTTAATTTTAAGCGTTATGGTGAATGATTTCTGTTGTTTTCAGTATATATATGCTTTTTTATATAGGAGAATTAACACATGCGGCTGTCCATCCCCAAAGTACGCAACTTAATACTACAGTTATGAGTGATATACAACTGGTAAATATATACATATACAGTTTTAAATATTTACCTAAATACATATATGAATCCAGGCTCGAAGAACCAACAAGTTATTTACAAATGTTGGCTCTCGGCGGGAATTGAACCGACCACGGAGAACGACCCACGGATTGAACGACCCACGGAGCTAAAGGCAGGCGCGCTGCCAACTGCGTCAACGGGTCAGTCACATTATTAAAACAAGACATCTGGCCGCAGATTCGTAACATGGGGTAAAGTTTAACAGTGAATGAGCATAATAATTAAATAATACGGCGAGGTACAAATTTAAAAAAAAACTCCATTATTTTAACACGGTGTAAGTAGGACGGACCTATGTTCTGAACGAAAGCATGTAATTAGGTCGAGAGGGTCGAGATGTTTGTAGCTGAATGGATATTATTGGACACTTTAATTAACATTTTTGAACACAGGTCAGGTTACACAACATCGAAGTAAACTAATTAAAATGTTTGTAGGGCCCGTGAATAGAATTGTGATCCCAGGTTCAAAGCGGGAAAGTCTTTAAGAAGATATCTTACAGTACAAAAGTAATCATAAAACTATTTTGCTACAATCCGCGATCAAGTAAATAGGAAATATATATATATTACTCAATGTAGAGTGGACTATTCGTTTTCATACCCAAAACATGCAGGATTCGTAAAAACACATGCACAAACCTCAACCACCGCCACCTATTCCTTTTTGCTTGATCGCGGATTATAGCAAAATATTTTAATATTTCTTTTGTATTATGGAGCTCCGCAAAGTAACGTAATTCTATAAATTACCTTTAAAGTGCTTAAGGTCTACTGTTATTGAGATACTAGCAACAACGTTATATGCAAGACTAGATAAAATCAAACTGAACCCGAGTTGTTAACATCTCTACCTCTTCACAAAGGTAAAAAAACGGGAAAAGATAATTCCATCATTTCTTATGTAAAAGTAATAGTAAAATTATTTTGATATAATCCGCTATACAGTAAATAGAAAATATATATAGTGCTAAATGTATAGTGGACTATCCGTTTTTTCATACCCGTTACATGCAGGATTCGTAAAAACACATCCACAAACCTCCACCACTGCCACCACAATACACAAGCACTACACACGTTCACTATCACAAAGTAAACAATCGTTTCGCCGCGCAACCGAAGCATCATCAGGAGATCGACAAAATCGCAACCGTACCAACCGTAACAGAACCATTATCAAAACAAGCATTGTTATATAGTAATCGGTTCAACCCCACCACTTATTTTATCTCTGAACACGTGCAACAAGGTTGAACTTGAAACATTTATCTGATCGTTTGTGCATGTGTTTTTACGAATCCTGCATGTAACGGGTATGAAAAAATGGATAGTCCACTATACATTTAGCACTATATATTTTTTCTATTTACTGTATAGCGGATTATAGCAAAATAATTTTATTATTCACTTTGTATTATGGATCGCCGCAAAGTAACGCCTAATTCAATAAATCATTTCTTATGTATTAAGGAATTACCAAAAGTAACACCTACTTTTATAATTACAAGGACTAGTTTTCACAAAAAAAAATCTATTTAAGCAGCAGTGACGCAAAGTTCATCAGTCAAAAAGGAATGGAATAGGAAATACAACATGGTTGATCAATATTCCAATTATTTTTAGTCCCACGTACTACATGCAACGAATCAATTTATAAACTTACTCGTGGTTTTTTTTATCATTGTAGATTTAGACGAAGAAAACTGAGCGCGACTTGATGCTTAAAAACAACTACGCTAATTGACTACCAACCTTATTTTATTTATTTAATACATTTTGTACAACACAAAATATACATCATCATCATTCTCATGCGCTTATCCCACTCTGAGTGGGGTCGGCACAACATGTTATAAACATGTTGTCACATGATTTGGCTACGTATTTTACGACCGGCCGCCAGCCTGACGTCAACTTACCTTAGTCGCCTTTTACGACACCTCGGTAAGATATGAGGGTGGTCTATTCTATGCAGCCGGATACCACACGGCACATACCTTAGTCACCTTTTACGACACCTCGGTAAGAAATGAGGGTGGTCTATTCTATGCAGGCGGATACCACACAGCACATACCTCAGTCGCCTCTTACGACACCTCGGTAAGAACGGAGGGTAGTCTATTATATTCTGCCGGATACCGCACGCATTAATTCTATAAAATTTCGGCCTGATTAATTCTATAAAATTTTGTATGAAATTTTTCGTAAGCTGCCTGTTTCGTATTAAATAAGTTTAACCTTATTTGCCAAACTAACCCATACATTGATAAAAATTATAATTATTTTAAAGGATGGATCTAGGTCAAACGACTAACACGTTGTGTACTATGGAAAGTGAGATTACCGTAATTTTGTATGTTACACTTACATGGCGTAATTTGTAAAATAAACAAGGTTGTTAAATATGTTTTTAATTGTAGTACTTACTCTCAGGGACTTCGATGAATTAATTTTATGCTCGTCAACTCTTTTGCAATAACACAAATCGGTTGAAAAGGTCAATGCGGTTGTAAGCAAGTTTTATAATCGATATATGTGGTTCTAAAGAAAATAATATAAGCAAAGACTATCTATTGCTGTGGCTCTAGAAAATAGTATAGGCATAAACTCTATCTATTGCAATGTATTTAACGTGTTGCTATGGCTCTAGAAAATACTATAAGCGTATTTATCTATTGTATGATTATGCTATTTTATATATTTTATTACAGTTTACTATTCTTTTGTGGTGTATAATAAAGAGTGTTCTATCATTTTTTTAAATTGACTGATAAACACCTTTCATATGGGAACAGAGTAAAGAATTACTCGTATTGGTGTGGTGTCGCCATTGTAAAAATCCGTTGTAGGACTATAGAATAGCGCTGCTGCTATTGAACTGAGCACTAAAATCCACGTAAACGAAGTCTTGAGCAGTAGCTAAGTTAAAAAACCACTTGATGATGCTAGTGCTGAGCAACAACTATTTTTATCCCGGAGAGAAAGTAAGGACTTAGCCTATCAAGAGGTTCTATACTTAGATTACTCTGCGATATTTTCGTTTAGCGAAATGAATGATTGATGTATACTAATACAAATATTTTGAAGTGGTTAAAACTAATTAGTTTAATAAATATTTGTATCTACATAAATAGAAATCAATTAACGTATATAAGGACATCATCAGGTAAGGGGAAAATAGAACCGACTTACGTTTCTTTGTTATGTTGTGCATTGCCAGAATGGTTATGTTTTTGAAAAGAATTCTTTCTGTATGTAAATATTTGGGTAAATTAACTAAAATTTGTTTTTCAGTCGAAGAACATCGTACCGTACGTAACGCGTTTACAACGTTACTTGATGAGAAGGACTAAAGCAGAACTTACCTTCTCCACAATCTTACTGACTAACAAGCAAAGCAGGCTCCTAATATTACGTAGATATGTTACGAAATATACTTAGATAATATTTTCTTGCCAAGGCATTTTCTAAATTTATTCAATAGCCAATATATGATTAATAACGATATTTAAAGGTTTCTAATAAAGTCATACATAGAAACAATTATCCTATCGGAATGGTTAGAGATATAGAGCAATAAATCGTTATTAATGCCGGTGTGTCGGTACGTAAATAGAACTAAGCTCTTGAAAGGGTTAAGCCGCACGAAAGATTAATTCATAAAAGTGTTATGAATATAGAACAGCTGCGTATGAAATGGATGAAGACGGTAAAGTATTGGAAATAGATCGCTCGATACAGACATTTAAAAGCAAAGCACGCACTGTAGGTTTGATGAATGGTATTGTTAGAATAGTTACTGAACACGAATTGGTGCGTATGATTTTATCTATCGTTCAGTACCTCATTTTGGCGTAATTTTCAAGTATTTAATATGAATTTTATTCTAGATTTAAGATCGTGATGCGAGTAAAATATTTGAAGAGACCTGTAGGCCTACCATGAACTCATATTGCGACTTAATTGAAGACGTAAACGACGACCGCGAACCGCTTTTGTTTCGTACCATGATGTGTGCACTGCATAAGTGTCGTAATGTTTGAAAAGAATAACGTTACATGAACTATAGATAACTCTATCTCTTTTACTCATATCTTCTTAGGACGAATTTCGAACGCTCATTCGGCAACGACTTAAAGTGTGCGTCTTTAAGACGTCATGGTATGAAAAAGCAAAGCAATTTCGTTTATGTCTTCAATTGAGTCACAATAAGAGTTCATGGTAGGCCTGCTGTATTCAATTGTGGATGAATACGTGGCATATACAATTTAGGCCCGCGAGATTCCTTGCTTAAGTTTAACAAAACAGGTGTTCTTACATGAGCTCTACAGTATATTTTTAGCAGAATAATTTATTTTGGTGTGATAGCCGAGCAGTGAGGTGGTCGCGAGTTTAAACCCCGAGCATGCACTAATGAGTCTTTGTGTTAAAACTTATGTAATAATGATAATTGCAATTTATCACATGCTTTTCGGTAAAGGAAAACATCGTGAGAAAACCTGCATATCTGTAGAGAGTTCTGGGGATATGTGTCACCTACTAAAACGCATTGGAGCAGCGTGGTAGGTCTTAGCTTCCAACCCATCTGTCCAGAAACGATGATAGGAGGCCTATGCCCATCAGTGGAATTGTAACAGGTCTTTACTTCACTACTTTACCTTTTTGTGCATAAAATATACATAATCATGGAAAAAATTGGCGATTGTCTGTTTTACAAAAGTACGTAAGTCGTTTGTGGGTTTTCGTATAACATTCTATAATAAAAATCCACAATCAATTTTTGCTTTATCATTAGAGCAGTTTAAAAACTATAAAAAAGAAGCTGATACAGAAAGCCTACTATACTGTTAAAGATTACATAATCTTCGATCTTATGCGAGATGAAATGACAAAATGTATGATTACATAGGAAATTTTATTAAAAAAAAAAATATTATTTAAAAAAAAGCTCCGCCGAATTTCTTGCTGGCTCTTCTCAGTAGGATAGCTTTCCGAATCAGAAGTAGAGTAGACGATTCAAAAGCACTGGTTTACAAGTTTATAAGAATAAAGTGAATATTTTGAATTTGATTAATCAATTGTGCATTAGTTGTTATATTACTTAGTTGTTATTATTAGTTGTTAATTGATTGAACATTCTTTGCAATCATGCAACTGCTTCAATAACTCAATGAAAAAAAGAACAGCGAATTATAAGGCAAAATAATTTTATCAATCAAATGGGCCGGGAAATGCCGGTAAGTTACTCCTACTTATAATTGTTAGTAAATTAATTTTATATATTAATTGCATTCCTCTTATACACCATAATCCCAAAAATAGGATTATAAAGTCATATTTATTGCCAAATATCTTTTGGCGATCAAATTAATTGTACCAAGCTCTTAAGCCGTTCACGTAATATTGAATTTTTAAAGCCATCGCAACGCAAATGATGATAACTTACATCCTACTCCGTAATACATATAATATATCAAGTACCTGAGAGATAATGATCAGTAATGACACCTCGCAATCACATAACGGTAATGTTGTCCACACACTGAATATTTTTCTTATATCTTGACAACTGACGACCATTCTGCGGCGTTATTTATTATTGATTGAAGAAGTATTTATTAATTAATAATAGCAATAATCATTTTATAAACAATAGGTAGTGTATAATCAAAACTTATAACATAAATGTGGAAGTCCGTCTGTCTGGCTTTCTGTCTGTTACACTTTTACGGCTAATCTGCGGGAATATTGATAAAATTTGTTACAACTATAGCTTATACACAAGGCCTACCTGGTGTATAAGTTTTTACACCGCTGTAAGTAAGTAAGTAAGTAAGTAACGGCCTGTTATTATGCCCACTGCTGGGCATAGTAACAGGCCTACCACGACCAGGACTAAAAAGACCTACCACGCTGCTCCAATGCGGATTTTTAGGTGACACATATACCCAGAACTATCTACAGATATATACAGGTTTCCTCACGATATTTTCCTTCACCGAAAAGCGTGTGATAAATTGCAATTATCAATTAGACACTAAGTTTTAGTTGAAAAATTCATTAATGCCTGCCCGGGGTTTGAAGCCATGATCGTCTTTAGAAAGTCGCACGGTGTTACCACTAGGCTATCACAGCTTACACCTTTACACCGCGGTAGCGTCGTGTAAAGAGCTCATAAATAAGGGTCTCGGTTGGACTTAAAACTAGTCGGGCTCACTCACGATAGTTAAAACTTAAAAAATAAAATAATACTGTATACGATGCTATTGTAAATTAAACATATATTTTATGTGGTAAACTCACTAGTAGGCGTTCGCCTTTACATTTACTTACTGGAGTATTACGTATGATGCTCAAGGCTATTAATTACGTAAGTAAACCTTGACAATGACATGCAGGCAATGACTAATATTGTTTTTTTTTTAATTTAAACTGTGGGAAGGTTACTTGGATTTTAATACACTACATGTAACTACATAGTATTATTTGAATTTTGTATTATTAGCCAAAGTTAATTATTAAATTATTAGTAGTAAGAAGTCACAAATTGAAGTTTCAATTTACTTCCAAAAGATTAAAAAAGTTATATGGATTCCTTATATCATTTTCTTTGTATTTTTATTACAAGAGATTATTTACTATTTAAAAAAATACAAGAATACCTATGGTATACTTGTATTTTTTTTAATTAATTAATAAATTAAGTTAAGGTGCAACTAGTGTTGCACCTTAACTTAATTTAAAAAAAAGAAATACGATAAATAATTACAGATCGATTGTGTAATATTGATGTATTTTTTTCGCTGAAAATTAGACAATATCAACACTAAGCAAAAATATCTTTCTAAAAATTATATTTTTTGTATAGTGCCTAAATAATGCATTCATTGAAATGTAAAATTATTTAAAAAAGAAATTTTTAGACATACACACATATTCGACTCAATGATTTCTAAGCATTAGTTCGCTGCATCTCATGTTATATCAGCCTCAGAACAGTAACCACGTTCATAGTATTTTTTATAGAAATATAGCCTACTTCGCGAGCTGCATTTTAAACCTAAAACAGGTTTAAGCGAATGCATTTTTTAAGCACAGCGAGTAAGCAAACTAAATATTCCGTACACGTTCACTTTTTACTCAAAATTGCTTAAGGATACTGTTTACGGTACAAGTTGGTGCAGTAGAAGCGAAGCATAATTATTAAATATATTAGGACTTTGAGTGAAAGAAAAAATATGAAAAGTCCAAGAAGTCTACTTCCGTGCCTTATGTTACTAAGGTACAGATTTAGTAACTGTGATCAATAATTCGTTAAAATGTCATTATTGTGTTAAGAGTATTACGTTGTAAGACCATTGATACTTTTAAATATTAGTAGTAACGGGCCGCACATAAAAAAAAACGTTTGAAATCTATATGAACAAAATCAAATTTTAAGATCTGAGTGTTAAATCCAAATTCAGTAAATTTAACTTATCGCACAAGTGCGATTTCCTCTTAACGTAGCAATCAAAATTTAAAACTGTTTTAGTATACATATGACAATATTATGGTCATGTCTGAAAAAATAGTTCCAAAGTAAATTTCTGAAAGATTAATATAATTGAAGTTGAGTTCGCACTTCTGATTTTATTCCGGTGTCCGTTTATCATCAGAAATAAATAGCACTTAGCGAATTGTCGTTTCAAAATCATATTGCAAATTTTTAATATTATATAATGTATTTAGAAGATTTTAATTTTACAGTGTATCACCACAATTATATCAGGTGAGATAGTTATCTTTAGCAAGCCAACCAAAAATGGAAAAAACTCTGACCCAGTTAATAAACATGATTAAAAATTTTCGCTTGAACTAGGAGTATCGCCACCAACAATATTGCAGAATTTTATGATAAAAACAACTTTCAATCGTTACTTTGGCGACCCTCACATTAGTTGTATCAAAGGTTACTTAAGTTAGACCTTGTATTAGAATCAAATGATTGTGATGTTGTAATTTTTCGGTTTCGAATATCGTAGTAGATATTTACTAACTTACTTTTCTCTCTCGCATTCTTTTTATCTCCCCGAACAAGTTTAGAATCCATTGTTTCGGTGAACGTTTAAAAGGGCCCGTGTCAAAATGTAAAGCTCCAGGGTGCATTCTTTTTTCTCTTTTGTTACGCCTAAAAGCTATTACGACCTACGCTTGCGTTGGAACAATATGAGTGGGCTTCTAAAGCTCAGCTTAATTGGATCATGGAGAATATATATACAATGAAAGTAGCTATAAAAAGTGCTGTATTTACATATTTTTCTTTTCAAGCGGGCGTTGCTATGGCGAAAATTTTGCAATGTATGAAGGCGCGTTCCTTAAAAGTACGCAAACAATCAACGTCTGCAAAATAAAAGAGCAACGAACGGGTACAAAAGTGTCTCCGTGTGTATCCTTAATCTCAAAACAGGGGGATATAAGATGGAATTGTGTGGTGTAAGTCATGGCCTTAAATAGCAGTGTCAAATTAAATACATATGAACAGTTAATGAGTTATTATTAGCGTTAATTCTAATAGTATAGAAATTGTAACTTTAAGTGGAAATACGATATTCCCGGAATTTAACCAGAATTTTCGATTTATTAAATAAGATACTTTATTAAATACAATTTACGATAAGTAAAGGCTTAGTTACTACTAAAAGCGGATTTTTTCTATCCTCCAATAACCGTTACAGGTAAATTAGGGAATATAAAAAATATGCAGACTAGATAAGATATGATCTTTAGTTCAAACCACATTTCGAAATTCGCATCTTGGTTAGGTGAACAGGATTACAAGATTGGTCAAGGCGTAGAAAACCCAGCGTTTATGTCACTCTTTGACTAAATGTACTATATCTATAAAACCTTGGTGATCGCGGTGTAATTAATTGAACAGTTCCATAAAATTTGCCTTTGCCTAACTACTATTGAATCCTCAAACTCATCGCATAATGCCTCACTCTGTATTTAATGGTTATTACCCAATAGTCTGGACCGACTGCTTAACTTAGTTTTAAAGGCGTAATAAAAATATCAGTGAGATCATTGGTTCTAATTCTACTACATATCAAGCTTACTGATGAAACAATATAATCAACTGATTTTCACTGTAATACAAGGTCACACAACCCCTCTAGTGCTCTCTAAATTCTTCTGATTTCTTAAATCTTATTTTTTTTCCAACGATAGACGTGCTCCAAGATCTAGGTTTCTTCAAGGGATTCCCACAATTCATACTTCTACATACAATCCATCATCCTTCATGACAAATTGATGATGCTGTTCTAACACTTATTGTTTATTTAAAAAGTAGCATATTTATAAAAAGTAGTATATTTATCATTGTTCATTATTCTCAACAGAAAATTTTTAAATCAAACTTGTGTAAGTTAATAGCTTTGCAATCATTAAGGTCATGGCGTTGGCCTTTACAAAGGCGGAATACCATTCAGTCGTCACGAAATCTCGGGAACTTTTAAGCCTACCAATTAGGAACGGCGCAGATTCTTTTGTTTTACTTTCCGTTAAATATCTTAAGGTTTCAAATTTAATGAATGTGAAACACATACCTAACTTGTTTGTTTTCTTTTAACGTATAACGCCATTGTACTTTTTTTGCAGTAGCAATGAAGTTAAAAAGTTAGTAACGGTATATAGTTCTAAGTACTAGAAAGATTATGAAACTCTTCTACTAGGACTTAGGATAGTCCCGGGATTTAATCAGCGCTAGTTACAACATCAAACCTGTATGATATATGACAAGCAAAGAGCTTTTACACAAAGTTGTGTCTGAATTCAGCAACGCTTTTTACAATGAATCAGCTATAAATACATGAAATAAAACAAATTCATAATAATTAACGTTTTTTCTGTCAGTGAGAAATATCTCAGAATACGACGGAAAAAACATTTAATATTCTAAATAATTTGTTAGTTATTTCGCACGCCGTGTGGTATCCGGCTAAGTAGAATAGACCACCCTCATTTCTTACCGAGTTGTCGTAAAAGGCGACTAAGGCAAGTTGACCCACCGCGTGGTATATGGTTGAGTAGACCCCTCAGTAAGCAAGAGGGTGGTCTGTTCAGACCACCCTCTAAGTGGGGTCGGCACAACATGTTTGTAACATGTTTGAACCCTGGCGAACCAGCCAAATCTTGCCCTAAGCGAAAATTGACTAAAAAAAAGTTGCTTGTAAGTGTTTGGTGGACTAGTGCTGGTGTCGTTCACTACAGCTTTCTTAAATCTGGCCAGACGATTACGGCAGATATCTATTGTCAGCAACTGCAAACTCCATGATGGAAAAGCTAGCTGCTAAACAACCGAGGCTGGTCAATCGCTCTAGGCTACTGCTGCTTCAGGACAACGCTAGACCACACACTGCACAACAGACGGCTACCAAATCAGAGGAGCTTCAATTAGAATATCTTAGACATCCACCGTACTTTCCGGACCTTGCTCCAACAGATTGCGACCACCCTCATTTCTTACCGAGGTGTCGTAAAAGGCGACTAAGGTAAGTTGACGTCAGGCAGGCGGCCGGTCGTAAAATACGTAGCCAAATCATGTGACAATATGTTTGTAACATGTTGTGCCGACCCCATTTAGAGTGCCAGGAGAATGATGATGAGGACGGACGAAATTGTGTGTAATTATCACAAATATTTATTTAGTAACGCAAGAACCAAATAATCTGATGCTGATAAGCAAAAAATTTGAAGAGGTATATAGATATCTCGATGTGAAAGGTCAAGTGGTTGTAAGTTACACATAGATGTTATTTTAACAAACAAGATTGGCAAACAAGCCTTGAGGCTCAGCACAGTTTAATTTCACTCAAAGTGATTCGGACGTGCAATGAACAAACATCATGCAGGACCGGTTCCTCAACAACCAGTCTGCCCACAGCTACCGGTACGAAAGCACTGTCTTATTAAATACATTGATGCTGGTTTCCGGTAAGAAGGTGGTTCTTGCCATTTAGATATAACGTTGGTTTGTTATACCTTAATTTCTTAACTAGTACAAAGTTAAGCAAAAAACCCAAAAGGAATTAAAAATAATTGCTTTTTAGAATGATTCGAAATATTAATTAGCACTATTTACATGATTTAAATTTTGAGAGAAGCCCTAATATTGTGACTTAGATTTAAATGTAATGTATTTTTTTCGTAACCATGGTATTTAAAATATGAGGGGCTCACATTTGTAATGATGCAAGCTTTTTATAGTGTCAATATGTTTCAGTTTGTCAGTTTCCCAGTGTTACAGTTCTCAGTATAAGGGGGGGCAGCTGCCCCTCCTTGCCCGTACCTCGCTATACCGGTTGCTCCTAACGTCAATGTTTTTAATTTAAGGTATTTGTAACATAAATTTACTACCTATCTACAACCTACATAAATTTTATTTTCTACCCGCCGCGTTATGAACTTTAATTAAGCCAAAACTCACACTCATCCGTTCGCGCAATGTACTATAAAACGACAGCAAGTTCTTTCTGCACTTATTAATATGTAGATTAAATTTTGTACATGTAAAGACTATAATAAAAATAGCAACAGAGTTTATAGCCGGTTCTTAGCAATAAATAATTAGCGAAAAACGTGTGAAGTTACCAAGATTCATAAGACATTTTTTACAGTTGAATAGTGAATGGGTATCATGTATATGTGTGTTTTAGCAGCTGTGATAGCCTAGCGATGAGACCGTGCAACTCTCTAGAGACGACATAGGTTCAAACCCCGGGCAGGCACCAATGACTTTTTCTATTAAAACTTATGTGTCTAATTGATAATTGCAATTTATCACATGCTTTTCGGTGAAGGAAAACATTGTGAGGAAACCTGCATATTTCTAGAGAATTCTAGGGATATGTGTAACCTACCAATCCGCATTGGAGCAGCGTGGTAGGTCTTAGCTCCAATCCTTCTCTCCAAAAACGGAGAGAGGAGGCCTTAGCCCAGCAGTGGGCATAGTAACAGGCTGTTACTATACTTTTATGTATATGTAGATAACATAATTGGAAAAATACGCTATCGTTAATGCATGTTAATGCTGCTCACTATAGTTAGTTTTTATTTTTTTAATTATTTTACTTATATTCAGTATCTGAATCCTTATAAACTGACTGAACTACTAAGACTTTTCATTAACTCTTCGGTAATTTTGATATCAAAGACAAATTTACAATCAGTGCGGATCTTAAATATTATACATACAGCGTTATAAACCAATAAATACAATCATCTTATTACTACTACCGTACTTCTCACTTATAGGCTTACTCAACATGAGATGAAAAATAAAAAACTGTGCTTAAAATTTAAATTTAAAAAAAAGAACACAAAAAATTACAAAATGTACAACTAACCAGAGAAAAAAAATTATACAATTCAAATTCAGATTTTTTTTAATTTAACTTGTTTCTTGTTTTGCTTTTGAAATATATTTTTTATCCTGTATTTATATATATTGCCAGAGTCTTTAAATATATCGTCCTTGACTTCTTTAAAAATACTATTATACAATTTAACACGCCTGATGATCTAATATCAACCTATCTAGCCACTTACGCTGGAAAACAAAATATGCCACCAACAATAAATAATATAATAGGGCTTGAAATAGCACCAGATACAGTCGCATTGTATTACAGCAAGTCATATTTCCAAGTGTAGCAGTCACAAATTGACCCACTACAGCTAGACATGGTAAGGCCGGTTAGCTGACTCACGGCCGTATTCGGTGTGTCGACCTGCCTGCCCACAGCACCCGCAAAGATCACTATTTGTCAAGTGTTCGTTTAAATTTAAGCAAACATGAAATTTGACTGAGTCACGACAATCTGTGTATTACGATTCTGTTTGAACTGTTTCGATGCATCAAGCTTAATTGCTTGTGATTGAATGAGAATTAAACTGTTACAAGTAATTTAGAAGTAAGCGAAATTAATTGGATGCTGTAGAATTTTAAATTGTTTCACCTGTCTTAACCTCTATAGTCTCCTCTATTTTTTGCATCATAGCCTATCCCGTGGCAAGGATAATGGCTCTATTAGGCTATCAATTAGCATCACAGCATATTACCAAAAATCGCAGCTTTTGTATATTTTGTTTGCGATAAAATAAACGAATGTTATTATCAGTATCTATTAATAGAATTTACTATTGCAATATTTGTGTGTAGTAGTATTAGTATTAAGACATATCGTTTCATACACACTTTTAAAAGACAAGGTATGAGTCACCACCGCAATAATAAAGTTCGCTATAAAATGGGTCAAGGTTCATGCGATTTCGTAATCTCCAATGAGATCATTTTTCCCCTAATAATACAAGAGTCTTTTTGGACACAGGATATTTACATATATTTAAACATATATCTGTAGCCTGTATAAAATTATTACACATTTGTAAACCTGAGATTAACCAATAGCTCCGTATTGTAACTGTTTAAGTAAGTATCAAATAGTAAGTAAAAAATATCTCATCCTATCTAATCGACCTTTTTCTTCTTCTTCTTCAAGTGCTTTCCAGACTAGCGAAAGTTGGCAGTCAGCTTAAAACATCCTTATCCCTCGCTAGCCAGAACAGTTCAGCGGCGCTCGCGATCCCCGTCTTTATTTTCAGCCTGGGGATGCACCCCTGTCCCATCGAAGAGACGCCAGGAACTCGGGGCCTTCTTTTTTTGTGACCTTTCCATTTTTATTACGCCGACAACTAGGGAATATAACATTGGTCTCCCGTTGCCTTCTGCACCAAACATTTTAAAGTTTACTTATTCCTCAAGACCGCTGCCTGCCTCATCCACTTCAACCTGAGCTTCAGTAGGGTGTAAATGGTTATACCGCCATAGATCGGATCGCTCGTCCGTTGTCTAGCAGGGGCACCACGTGCAGATGAGGTTGGCAGTTGGGGCCAGCTAGGTGTTGTTGCTGTTTTCCCCCTTACCCTCCCGACTCTCGACCTTTTTAGAGGCTTTTATTTAACTTGCCATGTATGTATGTGAAGGTCGAAACTTGCAAGTTTGACTGGACCCACTTCATGGTGTACGATTGAGCTGAAATTTTACATACTCATCCCGTCTCGTTGATAATGAATGTTTAAAATAAGCATGACCTGATGCTACTGCCGTGTTTGCTCCAGACGAGCCTCAACGGAAATCCTCAACGATTAACAATAGGGACATGAAATTATGTTAAAAGCTTTTTTAATTTTGGACATCATAACATTGTAATCGTTAAGGTTTATTAACTGCCTTATAAGCCTTAGCCTAATCTAAGACGTAAGCTTAAAGTTTATAATCATTTTTCTTTTGTGCAAACTTTAGTTTTAGTGTAGTGTACCAAACTACAATATTGGATTCAACACCCGATAGTTACTTTGAGTGACCCTTCTAATTTGGTTAGACTTAATTACAAATCAAGAGGCATCAATCATATTTAAGCTTTCTATATTTTAATTAATGCTTTTCCACAGTTCGCTTGTTTAATACGAAATGTTAATCATGCATTAAAACAAGTATAATTAAAATGGATTAATTACTTTCACGACCGAGTTCTTATTTCATTAATTATAAAAATGATGCTATGTTGCTGATGTTATTTCTCTTGAATCGATATCAAAATTAATGTTTTTACGAATTTTTAATACATTACAATTCATCGTCAAGATTTATTCTTTTAAAATCAAATAGCACAAAATGAAAGATCAGTTAGCGTGTTGATGGTTGATGCAACTTTTGGTTGCGTCTTCGTCTGGTTAGACTTCAGTGTGTCGTATATTAATTTCAGCAGTATTCTATGCGATATCGTCATGGAGCCTATCTCCTGATGATGCTTCGGTTAACGGCCAAACGATCGTTGATATTGTCTTAGTAGTTCTTGTGTGGTGGTGGTGGTGTAGTGATACGTGCGGTACTAATTCTGCTTGTATAAATGTAACGGTATGGGAACGATTTTGCTCCCTACACTTAACAGCACATAGATTTTTTCTAACAAATGCGGATTATAGCAAAATAATTCTATCATAACTTTTGTCATCAGTATTCAGTAAGCCGTTTCAGCACGATTAATTAAAGAGACACCTAAACTTTCATATTTATGACTTATTAATTGTACCTGCGTCTTTTTTCACGTCGACTATTGTTAAAAAACCTTCAAGTATGCTTATTTTTTCCTGGTACCGTACAATTTTTTTCCTATATAAGCTCGGTGTATAAGTTTCAAGTGCATCAAGTATCATCAATTGCTACAGCAGATTAGCTGTGAAAGTATAACAGACATACAGACAGATTTTCACATTAACAATATTAGCACGGATGGCATAGCATTAAACATTATTGGGATTTCATCCCTTTAGGGAATAAAAAGTATTAACTCGGATCACTCAAATACTTAGATACTGTATTGTTATACATTCATATGAGACATGTTCTTTAACATCATCATCACATCAACCTCTTGCCCTTATCCCACTCACACTGTTGTGGGGTCGGCACAACATATTATAAACATGCTGTCACATGATTTGGCTACGTATTTTGCGATCGGCCGCCTTCCTGACTTCAACTTACCTTAGTCGTATTTTACGACCCCTTGGTAAGAAAGAGGGTGATCTATTCTACTCAACCGGATACCACACGGTGGGTCAACTTACCTTACGGTCTTTTACGACACCTCGGTAAGAAAGAGGGTGGTCTATTATACTCAACCGGATACCACACGGTGGATCAACTTACCTTAGTCGCCTTTTACGACACCTCGGTAGAGATGAGGGTGGTCTAATCTACTCAGCCGGATACCACATGGGATAGAGACATGTTCTTTAACCGTAATTAAAATTACTTGTAACAGTTTAATTCTCATTCAATCACAAGCAATTAAGCTTGATGCATCGAAACAGTTCAAACAGAATCGTAATACACAGATTGCCGTGACTAATCATAATCCGCAAGGGTACCCTTGCGGATTATAGCAAAGTAGTTAGTTCTGTTATATTACTATAAATAATGCTCATTTATTTATAATTATATTTATATTACTCTCTCTCTCTCTCTCTCTTACCAGCTATGCATCCCACATGATGGTGGGGTCAGCCTTCCTTACATTTTTCTTCCACTTCGCTCGGTCATGGACATCGTCGTCGGTAACTTTGCATACACTATTATCCTTTATATTTATATTACTACAGATTATAAAGTACTGATCGCTTGTTATAGAATAGCTTGGCAAACGGTTTTTCTAAAATTGGAGGACGACGATTGGTTCTTAAATCAAACTACGATGGTCCAATGTGTATTGGCATGCTACACATATTTAATTCTGCAGGGGTATGCTGGTTTCCTCACGAAGTTTTCCTTCACAGAAAAACTAATGACACACTGTAAATATCTATTTCTGGCTGCAACAAAATTTGCTTACACTAAACTTAGACAAAACCAAGTTTGTCACTTTCACCTCCACTCCGAAAACACAGCCAAAGATTTTTACCTTAAAACTGCACTCATGTGATCCACTACACGGGATTTGTTCATGCTTAGAAATTCAAAGAACCTCAGATATAAAATACCTTGGCATTATATTAGACGGATGCTTATGCTGGAGAAAACAGTTCGATTCAATCGTTTCGCGTTTTCGGAAGCTGATGTTTGTATTTAGAAAATTAAGAATCATTGCTGATCATAATTTATTAAAAACAGTTTACTTTGCGCTGGCACAATCGTTACTCTCGTACTGCATCACAGTGTGGGGCGGTGCTAATAAAGGAGATATGCTTCGTCTCGAGCCCAAAGAGGCATATTGAAAGTAATGGGCAATAAGCCCTTTAGGCATCCAACAATTCTTCTTTACAAAGAGTGGAATGTCCTAAATGTCCGGCAGCTTTTTATCTCAAATTTAATATTGCGTAAACACTCAGAAGTAACAATTGTCCAAATGCCACAAAAAAGGCGTAAACAAAAGACTTTTGATATTTTGGCTCATAGAACCGTCTTAGTTGGTCGACAGTACTATTTCCTTAGCGCAAAACTCTATAACAAAATTGACAATATTTTAAAAATTTCTAAACTAAATAAAAAAAAATAAAAAATTAAAAAAAAAAATTATCTAATACATACCACATCACATACTCAATTTTTTACATACAAATAGGTGCCAACCCCGTGCTTAAGCTCGCGTCCTCTTGATAACAGTGACTCTGTGTCCCCGGTCAAGCACCATGGCTTAAATATCTCGGCATAGTTTAATTCTCTGTTATCATAAAATAAAATTATATATTTTAAAACAATAAAATGTTTTAAACGTATCACGTATATACTATGTATACGCTTTTAATTAAAGTTGAAGCTAATACAGCAATAAGAGAAAACAAAGCTCCACAACAAACAAAAGATTATGAGATAATAACACAATAGCATATTTATTAAATGTTGCTTGATGAACACTTTCTCTCTGTGACCTTAATTCGTTTAATATTAACAACTACATTTACTAAGCTGGCAGTATATCAAAGTGTAATCATGGATCTAATACAGACATATGTCAGAACAAATGTAGGCAGATGTTTATTGCGATAGCCCGACAGTATAAAATATATAAACAAACAAAATACACCTGTTACTAAAGAATAAAAAAATAAACAATAAGGCTTGTTACCGCGACTTTGTCTCAGTGAAGGAATTTGCGGATTTAAAAACCAGAAAAACGCCTTTGATATGCTATTTACAATCATCGATTGCCTTCAGTGAAGGGAAAAATCAAGAGAAAACGTGCACATTACTAAGGGAATTCGGGTCCATGTGAAAGCCGCAACTCTAAGTGTCTAAACCAGTGTCTCCCAATCTTTATTTAGCCATGGCCCATACATGCATATAATATACATACTTTTAATATTAAAAAATTGAATTGTTCACTTTACTTCACTTGAACTTACGTATTTGGTAGAAGAAAATGCTTTTTTCGTTAAAATTGGTACGCGTTCGGTACCGCATTGCTCCGGGCCATCATTTGGATGGGTTTAGATTGTTATCGGGCTAAATTTCGCAGTGCCCTACCTTACAATCGATTTGCTCAACAGTGGAATAGTAACAAGCCGATTTTGTCTACAATCTCATAAATATGATAACAGCAAGTACTTAAATACCAATCTCGGTCATTTATAACTGAATTCTCATTAATCTCAAAAAGTAGGTTAATACCGCAATTTGATTAAGAATCAATAATATCATATGATTGGCATGGTTAAAACTGGTAAAGGCCGTATAAATTACTATGTCACAGTTAAGTTGGAAAGGAAGTGTCTTGTCTGTCACAACGGGCATCAATTGATACTACAATCCAGGCCACCCTACGGTTCTGTCAACGCTCGTCACTTTGGCGCCTAACTGTACTTAATGGATTGCCTTTTCTTCACCAATGTACATAATAGTCCATCAATTATATCAACCTATATGGGAGAACTATACAGAAAAGATTCCGAAACGCGCCAGTGAGATGCGTGCGTTGCAGCCGCCGAGTTGAATTATTTATGAAGCGACAATACGCGAAATACCTATAAAACTATCCGTGGAAGATACATACAGTACTTTCTTTCCATACTTGTCAAGATAACATCATAAATAACGATGAACATAAGAATTACGAATCTAGCAAATACGTATTTCATTGAATATAAATAATTATCCAGGACAACTTGGTAAAAATACAAACAAGACCGTGAATTTAATAAGAGACTGATATTTAAAATCAATGAGTCAGAAAGGTTTCTTTAAAAGTAATATAATAAATAAGTATACAATAAGTTTTCTCAAGAAATGCGCAATTAAGTAACTTAAAATACATCATGTATCTGCAAAAGTTTTTTTATAAAACCTGCATATGGCCATTCATTTATGAATATTTATCATACTCATCAAGTAGAGAAACTCAGCAATGAAAGGCAAAATTACAGAACCTATAACTGAACTACTTTAAAACCTTCCCAGCAGAACTACTTTGCTTTGCGTAAAATATCTTGGTCCCATAAGTATTTTCTCGGTGGAGAACTATGTTTGATTCGCCATACTCGTACGTATACACCGTACTGTGGCACAATCCAGAAAACACTGATAACGTTGTAACTAACAACTTTTAAAATTATAAAACAACACTAAAAGCATAAACATAAAAAGAAAAATTGAACGTTTCAATTAACCTTCTCCGTTATCTAAACCAATTATTTACAGAAGAATTACGACTAAGCAAACAATAAAAGAATATATATTTTAAGACTAATTTACACGTGGCAGTAGCAAATTTACGATGGTCAGAAGATCATCAAACGAAATTTGATTACATGCGTATCTAATCAAGCGAGTCACGACTATTATCCGATGAAATGAAGGCGAAAGTGATCGGACAGGGAAAGTTTCCGCTTTATACCTCACAATATACCACGAAAACTATTAGTTTCATTTCGACTATTAAGATGCCAAACACCAGATAAACATCGCAACTAATGCTATTATAATAACAAAGTTAGGTATTCAAAGTAACAGCATTTTACTGTGCCACAGCTGAGCAAAGCCTTTTCATTCATGGAGACGTCAATTTGGATATATCCGTCAAAACCAGAAATAGTCAAATGATATTTGTTTACTTGTTCTATAGCGTTGGTGAGGTTTGCGTGTAAGATATTTCCTTTTAATAGCGGAAATGGCCGTCATGACTCGATACAACTATTAGCGGCACTCGCGCCCACGTCGTAGTTAGTCTGTAATTTGGTTATACATGTAGCTACAATCACAGGGCACTAGTGACCAGACAAGATTAACGTCATTTGGTATAGCTATATGGTTATCAGTGATAAATTGAATAGTGCCTTCCTTAAAGTAAGGGTTATGCGTTAATTAATATGTATTGCATTACGTCAAGACAAATATTTATATCCATGTTTTCAATATGGACATTACAGAACAAGGTTTACAGTTTCTGACAAACAGTGTTCCTAAAAGACAATACTGGAACCAGTTATTCAAAGTAATATATACATGACGTTCAATAAGAGACTAGTTTGCATGTTGTGAAGCACTAGTCAATAGCACTTCGTAAAAACAAATGCATTCTCGACCTGTTACATTAGCATAAGTATAGTGTATTACCATCATAACATATTCGTTTGAGTCTTCGCCTGCATAATTTTACAAATCTCAGCACTTAATCTAAGAGGCTTGACAGTGTTTGAATGTGTAACAACAATGTCAACTCGTCTTAATACGATATTTGGTGTTTATTTTTGTTTCCGTGAAAACAGATTTCTACAGCCAAACGGTGAGAACAAGTTACTGAACTGAAACTTGGGTACCTGAGTTCTGGTTTGAGACAGGGCTAACATACAATAAAATATCAATTTTTGAGGATAACGGTACATAATATTGATGGTATTACAACATAGTTACGTCGACTCCGACAAATGCGCGTGCTTGTTTTAAATTAATTTAGTTTACTTATATGAATTATATAAAACCTCGTCTTAGAGCCATTTAACAGAAAATATGGATTAGAAATTGTTTTCCTTACGTTTTACAAAAACCATCCACCCATTGAAATTCAATAGTAGTCAGATCAGTTCATTTTCCGTGTCGATCAATACTACTCCTACGTATTCACGAACCAAAACAGACAAATATAAATGATGCTTGCAAAGGAAACATAAAAAGCCACAACAAAGCTCCAAACTTTAACAACCGTCCAACCATAAATGGATTTTCTTCAAAAGGAAACCAACTAATAAAAACAATACATAAAAACGTCGTAAAACGAAATAAATAGGAGAATTCTCTCAAGCAAGAGGTTTGCGGAGACATAAACCCAAATAAATGAAAATACCATAAAAACATTAAATCAGTTCCTGCTAATATTAAAAGGCAAAAGTTTGTGACAGTGTAAATATTTCTTCAGCACTCCAACGGCTAAACAAATTTTGTCCCAGATTACGTATTCTTAGATCTAAACCGGGAGTAACACATAGTCTACTTTTTAATCCAGAAAAATCGTAAAGGTCTCGGAGAAACCGAAAGGTTTAATTGTCATCTATAGCTAAATGTAGCCAATTAAGTTTTTACATTGAATGTATAGTTTTTATACGACCTAACTTCATTTTATTGTACAACTTCATTTAGGTAGTAATGGTGTTTAATGAAAGAATTACAATACAATAACGAAATAAGGATTTCGACACAACCACATGGCCCGTGTTGATAATTCATTTCTGTTTAACATATTTTAGTATTTTAGCACCTTCGTGACCCGTTTTCATATAATTAATTGTTTCGACGGCTAAACAAAAATCCACGCTGATATCAAGGTATGATATAAGAATGTCACATTTAGTCACAAAGTTTTATTTCTAATTAACTCCTTATCACCGCCAAATCAGCGTGGTATTCAAAAGTACTGGATTAAAAAAGGCTTTTGTGTTAATCTTGGTTATGTCCGTGTGTTTTTATACAGGTAAAGTTGCAAGAATCATTGACATACAAACTTTCAATACATAAAAACCGGAAACTAGGACCATATCTCCGGTTAAATCTCAAGTTTTAATGTCAACCTGATCAACTTGTTTCAACCGACAAAAGAAATTCAATACAAGGAAGCAAGACAACAGCAGTATCGCAGTAGATGAATTTATATTCAATAATTCTATCGACAATTTGATGTTTTATTTACATTATAGCAAACAATTTAGTACTTTATTATTTTTGGCCTTCCCGAACTTAATTTCCTAACTTGCTTAAATTAGTTATTTCTGAAGGCACTAATATTTTTAAATTTTTACAAAAGACAGTATGTCCAAATATTAAACATCCCATACACGTGTAGCAGACTGAAACTAGTAAAGTTTATGTGTCCGTTCTGCTACACTTGTTACAAAACAAAATAAATGTTGGGGGTTGAACCATTTACTATATAACTCTACTTGTTTGTGTGGTGCGTCCCTTTGCGGTTTTGTTGTGCAGTCTATCTCTTGAACATATGATTATTGAAAAACGAATTTAAACGTTTTACGTATCTATATGTATCAATTATAAAAACAGATAGTACACTCTACATTTAGCATTATGCATATTTTCCTTTACATTTAGTTCCTCAGCAAAGTAACGCCTAATTCTTTAATTATTCTTAATCTCGTTCGAATAGTAAATGATAAATAGAATATTGTTGTTTTCACAATTTATAAATAAAGAATAAAAGATATTGGAACTTGCACAAATATAGAACCTCTAGTACATTACTCCAAGATTCTTTTAAGACTTTCTTCTGTTAAAACTCAATCGATCACCGTCAAGAAACATACTACGAGCTTACTTCGAGGGAGTACACTCAGATCCATTAGATTTTATAAGAATAGAAAGTTTGGATTATCTAGGCCGTGGGGATTCGTGAGTGCCTATCCAATGCATGTCTATTGCGTTATGAGATATTATAATATATTTCAGACATCGTTTTGTAATGAAGATAGTAGATTTCTTACATAATAAAAGAAGGTTATATATTGTCTAGAAAAAATACTTTTGAGAAAACTTAAACTTGCTAACAACTACTTGAATCGTCAATTCTACTGCTGGTTAAGAAAATTGCTTAAAACGAAATAAGAATGAAAAGAAGTACTCAGCGGTTTCTTTTTCCAAAATTTAATTCTTATAACAAGTTACATGTATTTTATATAAATAACTCCAATGCTTAGGTACTTTTTTAATACGGTAGACCACATAAGTCATAACGGAGATTGATTGTCCAAAACAAAATGAAGTTAGCCATAACAGCAATGGCGTCAGCGTGTTTTTTTGTTTCAAGAAAACACATGCTTGTGAGTACAGCTAATGACGTCATCACCGTGGGCTCTGCAAGAAGCGTTTCCTCTTAGTGTGAGAAATAGAAATAGAAGAAAACTATAAGTCATTGCACCCTAACGACAAATCGAATGATGTTAGCCACGTGTGATATTTTAATTCTCTGTATCAATTAAATACGCTAAAATACATTTTATGACAAAAAGTCAACTAAATTAGGACTACTAACATCTATGTAAAAGAAAAAATAGGTATTTAGAAATCGTGCTTTTCAACTGCACCTGATAAAACCAGAAAATATATACTAGCCCACATCGGATTGTCTTAAATTAAAATTTACTGGTGTTCTAAGAGACGTCCATTTATGAGCGCACGCAATAGGCGCCAAGTATATATAATAAAGACATACAAAGGTACGAGTATATACAAAGAGCGTATATCTTTAATCTAACAAATATTTCGAGAGAACTTTTACTGCCAATAATAACCTTTACGTGTCCCATTTTGTTCAATAACTTTCTAAAAATTTATAAATTCGATACCAAATTTAAAAAAAACTCAGTTATATAAAAAAGAAACAAAGTGAGCTTGATCAAAATAAATCCAAGGTACAGGGACCAAACTAATATTGCCTATACCGTTTTTCTCCAAATAACTGTTGTACGATAAATCAAGCGGTTACTTTGCAATACATCTTACTAAATCTCACCAAGGGCGAAAGAGAGATCGAAATTAAAAAAAACACCTTATATTTGTAACTTATGGACAGTTTTTTCAACTTTCGACTTTGAGCTTTAGATAGAGTATGCTAAACCAAGACGTAAAATTTTTAGATTATAAAAAACAACCAGTTTACATATAAGTATAACTATTGTTCTACATTAACATGTATTTATATAATGTATCCCTTTGTCGTCAAGCAAATTGTCAGTTATGAATGCAAAATGGACTTACCCGCAATCGCATGTAAATTTGCAACGTACACAATTTTCTTGTCATAATATAGATTCTATATAATAGTAAAGTAGAGTAACGGCCTGTTACTAGCCCACTGCTGGGCATAGCATGGGCATCTACTCTCTCCGTTTCTGGAGAGAAGGGTTGGAGCTGAGACCTACCATGCTGTTCCAATGCAGATTGATAGATTATACATATTCCCAGAATTCCCCCAGAATAGATATAAAGATTTCCTCACGATGTTTTCCTTCACAGAAAATTGTGTGACAAATTGCAATTGTCAATTAGACTCATAAGTTTTTAACAGAAAACTCATTGGTGCCTGCTTGGGGTTTGAACTCGTAACCCCCTCGATAGAGTTGCACGGTCTACCTGTGAGCTTTCACAGCTTATAGATATTATAGCATACTAGCTGTGCCAGCGGCTACGCCCGCGTTGAAATCGGCGTGTCACAATTTATTTCTGTAATTCAAATTTTAAACATAAAAGTAGTTATTGTGAGTTAACCATTAGAGATAGAGACATGCTATCGCAGACTTTTTTCTCGTAATTTTTATAGATCTACAGTTCTCTACATTACTTTAGCTTATCTCTGCTGGTTTACGCAGCGCACGCGACTAAAGCTCCCAGCCATCAAATTGTTTTAACAACTGCTCGATTTCTTAAACACAATTTACATAATACCGATATGTACTATTTGCCTAAACCATCCGGAGGTATTGCTCTATTTTTAAATCCGTACAAAAATCCGTTCAGTAGATTTTGGGAAAAACGATTACATACAGACAGACAGCTTTCTGTTACTTTGTTTTATAATAATTATAGCATATTGATTCTATATGCTTGTCATTATATTGTATAATCATATAAGTAAATCTCTTGCGATTAAATTACTATTATTAAATTATTGGGTTACAATTATTGATGGAAGACTAATTTTGGAAATTACTAATCGTGTGATCACATGCATGACTATTTTTAGCCTCCAGGGTATTAGTAATGCGCATAAGATTTTGCAATCTATATAAATAAAACGCATTAATGTAAACTGTAACAGCAAATGACGTGTATAGTGTTTTTGTATAAAAACTTGGTAAATATAGATTGCACCAATTTATTAAGCAGCAAGTACTCATTATAAATCGTATCTTACCGCCAACCAAACGGGTATAAATATAAGTGCGTATATATGTTAAACCCAAATGGTATCTGTTAGGAGAAGGCAACTGATTTTTTTTATTGTCTTAACATTTAAAAAAAGGATTATATATTAAACTTAAACCACTACCACTAAAAACCACTAAGGTTTGTCGCTAATACAATCTATAATAAATTGAGAATATATAATAGAAAAAAAAATCCTTTAAGAAACTTCCTTAAAACCTTTTTAGGACGTCATAGCTATATTTCTATTCATATTTTCATCAAATTTTCTTTAGAAACCTAGGACTCAATAGGTATTTCGAATATTGTGTTTTATGTTATAGTATTTAGCAATCTTTAACCACATATGAGTGATATCCTACTATATGTGCCATCATCGAGACCATAATTATGAACTCGACATTCAAGTACATTTTTATTAACCACAAAATATTTCCTATAATTGCAATTGGATATGACGACAAAAGGAGAAAATATATTTCAAAAACAAATAAATCACACCTAAATTTTTAAATTGATTAAGCCAAATAGATTTCAAAATCAATATGTAAGCAAAATAATATCAAACATCATAGATATGCTTGCAAATTGTTTCAAAGTTGCATTTACAAATTTCTGGAATTACCTTAAGCACTTTATTTCAAATGAGTTATAGAAATATTAATACTAATTTAAATAACGCGAAAGTGTATTTGTACTATTCTTTTTTGTTTCAAGTTCGAGACTTAGATTATCGTGATTTCTGGTATTAAGATATTTTTAGGGCTAGAGGTTAAACGGCCAAATCTGGCAAGCAGTAAAAGTATCTCTCATCTAGAGTTACATATTTGTATTATTTACAGATGAGATCCTAGGGGCATGGAGTCAAAGCTTAAAAAAAACTTTTCCGTTCTAACACCTTGGCTAATTGTCTCTTCGGGTGATAAGAGGGGTTTTTTTATGTAAGGATAACCCGTTATGGGTCTTCACCGCCCGACGGGAACGAGCGGTGGGTATGTCGGACTCTCACCGACCAAAAACCTGACAGTGCTCCCATTGCCCGCATCCCCGCCAGCAGCATCTCTGTACCTCGGAGAGTAACCACCTCCGGGTCAGGGCCTCTCTAAGCAGTGGTCCCTCCCTTTGCTATTCGATGCATCGGGAGCACCAGATGCATCGACCGCCTCGGGGACCTAGTGATAAGAGGGGTGGCTCCTTTTTTTCGAAAAGATTCAGCTTAGCGATTCAACGCGGAATAGCTGCCAGCATTCTTGGAATGTGGGCATGATGCATATAGTACCAACGAGTTAGTATAACGTTTAGTATAGACAGATATAACTTGCATATTTTCGTTGTAGATAAATATTGTTTATTCCGCCGTGTGGTATTCGGCTGAGTAGACAATACATAGTAATGTATTGTCTTAAATACATTACTATAGAATATAGTAATGTATTTAAGCGACACCACTATCATTTCATATTCATCACTGCCCACGTGAGTTGTATCTTCATTGTGGTAAGTTTTAGGTTAATGATTTTCATAGATAGAATAACACTACACTTAGAAGGTTGGGGTTCAATGCTCAGTAAACAGTAACCAAAATCCTCCCACGTGTTATTTGGATTTTAAGCGATTACAAATTGTCAAGTCTGTTACTATGTCATTGTTAGGCAAAGGCCAATTTACTTTTGAGAGCAGCACCTTAACACCACGGGGCTGCAGTGCAAATTGGTAGTAGAATATAGCAGAATATCCCTACAGCATTCAATTCCATTCAAACTATTCTTTATTCAAATTAACTTGTAAACACGGTCTTTTAAATCATCAATTTCATTGCTGATTCGGTACACGGTGTCACAGTCGCCTTTTCATGGCTAAAATTAGTTGTACTATTAAAATGCTCCCATGATTATATTTTATAATATCTTACACTTACTTTTTTTTAAATCACATCGACAGTATGCGTCGGACGCATGGTATTAAATTATATGGTATTAAATAATTCAAATAATTTATAGAATTAGGCTTTACTTTGCGGAGATCCATAATACAAAAAAAATATATAAAATTATTTATCGTGGATTATAGCAAAATAATTTTATTATTACTTTTGTGTTAATAATTCAGTTTGACTAAAACCGAGGTGAGCTCGCAATCTTAACCACGTGTTCCAGAGATTTTTCCCAAGTTCCTCTGAAATATTAAACGGTCTTGTGCAGAATTTTTATTCCATACTTGGCAGTTGCTGTTAGTCTTAATGGAAATTTGGCATTAAACGTTGTGTTATAAAGGGCAAAATCAGATTTTGCCAGATGGAAGACGTTATACCAGCCGCTCAACGTTAGAAAGCAGGAATCTTGTCTTTCCCCCCTAAGAAGCTTAGTTTATATAAATTAATATTGGGCAACATTTATACTTCTTGAGCTTCGACTTTTAATGCTGCATTAAATTCTTAAAGCCAACAGGATGTTATGAAGTAAGGATGTTGCACGTAGTTGTCGCAAATCTGACTTTTATCTTATGCTATTTACTGTCACGACCATTATTTTCTACGACATCCGGTTACTAGAAATTCCACGTCCAATCAGTTGAATCTGCAGAATCTGTGCAAAGAATTTTTCGACATAAAATTAATTTAACATTGTATATGAACTGCGATTTTTTGGCATAGAAAATGTACTTAGAAAGTAACTTCGGTACATCTGTAAATTCAAACCTCAGAAGTGTCAAATCCCATTCTGTAGAATCCAATCCCACAATAGCAACAAAGTCTCTTCCTGTCAGAAGAAAAATAATCTTAGAATCGGGACGTCGAAATAGTGGAGGTTCCTATTAGCTTTTTCACTTTGCAATAAATTTGTAGTAAAGAATAGAAACAATTTACAGAAAATATTTGCAAGGTTGTTTGGTTGGTAAATAGCATTCAGTTGCAACTACGTACGCATGCAGTTCATTTGCATATCATTATTTTATTCCTCCGATAATATGTCGTTGGTTTGTAAATACGAAACTGACTTGCATATAAACTTTAATCATCTATTTTATTTACTAAAAGGAAAATTGTTTTTGGTTGAAGGCTGTTGTATAGTATAAGAAATATATTGCACACATTTAAAGTTTGTAAGGCTTTTTATTGTAATGTGAGTGCGACCGTTGTGTATGTATGCGCGTGTGTACTTTTGTTTATACATATACTAGCTGTGCCAACAACGGCTTCGCCCGCGTGGAATTCATTGATTTACGAAACTTTTCCAGAATTTTCGAAATTTTGAACATAAAAGTAGTTATTGTGAGTTAACCGTGCGAGATAGAGACATGCTATCGCGTATTTTTTTGTTGTATTTTTATAGATCTACAATTCTCTAGTACATAACTTAAGCGTATCTCTCCTGGTTTACGCAGCACACGCGACTAAAGCTCCCGGCAAGTATTCTTTTTAACAACTGCGCGATCTCTTCAACACAATTTACATAATACCGATATTTTCTATTTACGTAAACCATCCGGAAGTATTGCACTATCTTTTGGTGAAAGGCGTACAAAAATCCGTTCAGTAGATTTTGAGAAAAACGATTACATACAGACAGACAGCTTTTTGGGACCTTGTTTTATAATAAGTATAGATGTTTGCATGTCTGAATTATAATTTTACCTTTTCTAAAGTAGTTACATTTTCATGTAAATAGTATAGACAAATTTAATTAAAAAGCTATAATATTAGGTCCTTACATATGAAATTGGCGTTTTCTATGGGAGGAACATAAAGTCGTTTTTTTTTTAATGAAATATACTTAATTAATAAAAGTATGTACCATTGCTATGTATGCACTTTTGCCATCTCATAGGTAGTTCATTGATCCCCTTACTAAAAAAACCATTCGGGCGGGAATCAATAAAATCTTTGAAGGCGGTTTGGACTGCCCCATCGGAGTTGAATTTTTTTCCTTGCAAGTAGTTATCCAAATTGCAAAAAAAATGGTAATCTGTTGGAGCAAGGTCCGGAGAGTACGGTGGATGTCTAAGACATTCTAATTGAAGCTCCTCTGATTTGGTAGCCGTCTGTTGTGCAGTGTGTGGTATAGCGTTGTCCTGAAGCAGCAGTGGCCTAGAGCGATTGACCAGCCTCGGTTGTTTAGCAGCTAGCTTTTCCATCATGGTTTGCAGTTGCTGACAATAGGTATCTGCCGTAATCGTCTGGCCAGATTTAAGAAAGCTGTAGTGAACGACACCGGCACTAGTCCACCAAACACTCACAAGCAACTTTTTTTTAGTCAATTTTCGCTTAGGGCAGGATTTGGCTGGTTCGCCAGGGTTCAGCCATTGCGATGAGCGCTTCCGATTATCGTAGAGGATCCACTTTTCATCACAGGTAATGATTCGATTTAAAATTCCTTCATTATTGTGCCGGTTGAGTAACGCAACGCAGCAGTCGACGCGCGTTTGTCGGTTTGCTTCACTCAATTCATGAAGTACCCACCTTTCAAGCTTTTTCACTTTCCCAATTTGCTTCACGTGGATTAGAATAGTTTTATCACTAACACCGGAGCCTGCAGCTAACTCGGACGTGGTTTGCGATGGATCCGCTTCCACAATAGCCTTCAATTCTTCATTATCATCTTTGGTGTCCGGCCGTCCACGAGGCTTGTTCTGCAGGTCGAAATTTCCAGAACGAAAACGTTGGAACCAAAAACGCACTGTGTTTTCTTTTGCGACACCGTCACCATACACATCATTAATCCTTCGAGCCGTTTCTGCAGCACTGGTGCCACGGTGGAACTCATACTCGTAAATAACGCGATATTTCATGTTTTCCATTTTGTAAACAGTGACACAAAGAAAAAAACAAAAGAAGAAAAAACAAATGAATTAGGGGGTTTGAAACACAAATGCATGAGTAAATAGCTGTATGAATTCTAATTTGGAATTCCTAACCATAAAGGTAATATTTGAGATCAAAGTGGCCAGTACGACAAAACGCCAATTTCATATGTAAGGACCTAATAGAACTACTTCTGTAATATGGGATTCCACAAAGTAACGCCTGCTTCTATAAAACATTTAATAAAAAAATTAATAATTTTCTTAATGATAGTTTATAAAAAAATATATAATTTAAATTATTATTGAAACAAATTGTATCAGTCTAAATTCACATTTAAATTTATATTCGCGAACTTTATGTTCACACTAGAATACAAATAGAATTGTAAATGTAACAATCAATCTAAAATTATAATTCAGTCTGCCATAAGTTCTCACAAAAAGTAGCGTTGTATTTTGCGACGACTGGTTTGAGTTTTATCACTTATTTAAATTCCAGATGATCAGAGAAGTCTATCATAGAAACGTGCGAACCCGAAAAATCAAGCTGAGCCATTTTTAAGATAACAATCAATTTACGAGCCGAACTGGATCTGATTCATCTATTTAACGGATTCTGCCCACATCTTCGTCTGCACGAACATTACCACATAAAAAAGGAGCGTACGTACAGCCTTTTTAATATCTATATTGCAAAAATCATATTTATAAATGACTCCGTTTAGATGTGAAAACGGGACGAACAAACGCTTAAATATTTGGTATAGAATATGGATAAAGCTATTCTATGTAAAAATTGAACCTATGGACAAAATTTACGTATAAATATACACATGGAGGTTATAAAGGTGCGCAGATTTTTGTTCAAGCATAATTCAGGCAGAAATAAGCCTACTCGAGTATTTATGAAGCATCAATTGTCTAAATCAATCATGATTGAATCTTATATCTATACTTATTAAAAAACCAAAGTCCCCAAAAACTGTCTGTTTGTATGTGATTGATTTTCACAAATCTCCTGACCGGATTTTTGTACGGTTTTTACTAAAATATAGAGCAATACTTCCGGATGGTAAAGGTTAATCATACGTTACGGTTTTATGTAAATTATGTTGAAGAGGTCGCGCAGTTTACAAAAAACTCGACTGCTCGCAGCTTTACTGGCATATGCCGCGTTAACCAGCAGAGATGCAATAAGTAATGTACTAGAGAACTGTAGATTGTAGATCTATATACTACATAAAATACTACAAAGAGACCGCGACAGCATGTCTCTATCTCTTATAGTTAACTTACAATAACTACTTTTATGTTCAATTTTTGACACACTGATTTCCACGCGGGCGAAGCCGTGGCATAGCTATTTTTTATATTATAACAAAATTCTGAACAACCTACATCAACTATTAGCAACTGAGATTTATTATCCAAAATCTTCAATCTTATACACAAGGTTCACGCACTATGCACTTAGTTCTAAGACCGATGCCAAAATATCAAGATGCAGTAAAGAGATTAAAGATAGGCCAAAACTACATCATCATTTTGCCCTTAACCCACTCTAAGTGTGGTCGGCACAACATGTTACAAACATGTTGTCACATGATTTGGCTACTTATTTTACGACCGGCCGCCTGCCTGACGTCAACATCGCCTTTTACGACAGCTCGATAAGAAATAAGGGTGGTCTATTCTATACAGCCGGATACCACACGGCACTTACTTTAGTCGCCTCTTACGACACCTCGGTAAGAAAGGAGGGTGGTCTATTTTATTCTGCCGGATACCACACGGCTCAGATAGGCGAAAAGTACATTGAAAATGATTGTTATTCTTGTTCAAAGATAATCTTCCAACAATCGATTAGCCACCTTAAGCGCGTTTATAAATAAACAAGTAGATCCGACCTTTGCAAGCGCTCTTTGAAATAATAACATGGCTGCTCGTTCACGCTAAAATCGACTGCGTTATGGCAGTGACCGCGAGAGGGGACCGGTTATGGTAATCGGTTTACATCATTCGCTAGTAATGCGTGACCTCTGCATCAAATAACAGCGACAATTTCGCCAAATATGTTTTTTATAATGCATCAAGTTGAAAAATTTGTTTACCTAAATTGTTGTAAAGTGGGTTGTTGACGCAAGTCTAGGTTCTAATTGTAATACTTAAAATTGAGTGATGCGCACCATAGAGTTATTATACTTAAAGAAGGGAAGCCAGCCTAAACTGTGCCATATTACAATAAAGAAAAAGCAAATGAGGGTGATCTATCTCTCTTTTTAATGTATGATTATACAAAGATGTGTACGATTTTGATCTTCCCCCTCATTATTTATTGTATCACTATCACTTATAGGCCTGCAAAAGAATCCGCTACTCTAGAATAATAACTCTTATGGTAGGCACACATACAATAGGACCTCCAATGAGAGATTCTGTAAGACAGGATAGAGGGTAGAGGGGATATCACAGGGGTTTAAATTAGAGATTAAGTTCCTAAATATTTATTCAAACAGTCTAGGTAGTTCGCTATGGACGAGCTCCATAGAGGAGACAAAAAAATCATACAATTTTTTTGAGTCTCTCAAGGAATTTCTGAGCTACAAAATCTTCTAAAGCCATCAGTTCTACGTGCTTTGTATATTATTTGATACGATATAGCTCAATATGACATTAACCACATATTGTTGGGGTTTTGAAATTATTTTTATTTAGGCCTACATAATATTTATATTGTGATTTGCTGTCAACTTATTATTATCATAGAAGTAAAAAACACTTACGTCCGTACACAACACTTTAAGAAAAATCTTGGAGTGTTCAAATTCTCAGCATTATTGAGGTATGATTAGGCTGTATGCATATTTCCCTACCAACCTTTACGATTATACCATGATATAAAAAAAGAGATAAAAAATATACAGGGTGCCCTGTATGTATGAATAGATGAATGGTTAACCTTGCTTGTTGCACCTGATAGAAGAACTAGGCACGACGACATTGAAAAAAAATGGATTTTCGAAGTTTTTTTTTAAATCATGAATTTTTTCACACTATTTTACATTTTTGTTTACTACAGCTACAAATAAGTGAAATTTGTCGGTTTTCTTGCATTATAACAATCTGCATGAACTGTACAAATAGTATGTAGTGAATCATATGAGTAGCTGTTGTACCTACTATAAGTTGTTAAAAAGTTATCCATTCATTACGGGACACCCTGTATATAGTAAAAGAAAAAGCGAAAGACTATAAAGAGACAATAGCCCACCAGTAGTACATCTAAAAGATATAAAAACAGTACACAGCGCACATATCCATTGCACACATCGCGAGTTCGTGACACTAGCTGACCTTGCTACTTATCTTAATTTATTCAAATCTTCATTGCTGCCGAACAAGGTAACTGACAAAACTATACAAGATAATTAAGAATACAAATTTCATCTTCACGCGTTGAAATATCATCAATTTTTGACGGTTCGTCGCGGAAACTTAAATTTGCAGTGCAAAAAAAAATTTCAGTGCCAAAAGCGAGGACCAGCAAAAACTTAATTACACGCGTTAAAATACCATCAATTTTTAACGCAACGATGTAGAAAACCTTTTGTGAAAATCATAGTTTGGTTACAACGAGAAGATATTTTTATTTAGTTAAAAAGTGAGGTCAGTATTTTCGAGCTTAAATAAACAAAATGTATTTTGTACACATTTTACAATCAAAATTTGATCTGGCAGTTGGGTTTTTTTCCAAACATACTACTAAAGTAGAATATTCTTTCTAGAACGACCGATAACAGATTATTAGCAATGTATCTAATAGTTATATGACCTACCTTTAAGAACTAGTAACGTATAGAGATATTATATTAGAGTAAGGAAGTAAGTAAGAAGTGAGTGTGTCATAATAAATAATACTTCGTCTTTGTTATCATACATAAACAAGTTTATTTAAAAAAAGATTTTAACAAAATTTCATGTACCTACTGTTGACCGTCGGAAGTTCCCTCGTCTGGAGCCAATAGCAGCAGCATCACTTCATGCTTGTCATAAACATGCATTATCATCCGGACTGGACCAGTACGTAGAATTCCAGCTCAATCGGACACCGGGATTGGGTCAAATTTAACTTGCACGATTCCACCTTCACATACATACACGGCAAGTTAAATTTTTTTTTTAAAGAAAGACATTATTTGCTTTCTCTCTATTTCTCTTATTGTACTACGGCACATTTAAGGCAGGCTACTCTAGTATATTCTCTCTAATATAAGAGCTGTGATAGCTCAGCGGTGAGACCGTGCGACTCTTTCCAGGTGGTCACGAGTTCAAACCGACTAGGCACCAATGAGTTTTTCTATTAAAACTTATATGTCTAATTGATAATTGCAATTTATCACATGCTTTTTGGTGAAGGAAATCATTGTGAGGAAACCTGCATATCACTAGAGAATTCTGGGGATATGTGTAACTTACCAATCCGCATTCGAGCAGCGTGGTTAGCTTAGCTTAGCTCCAATCCTTCTCTCCAAAAACGGAGAGAGCAGGTCTTATGCCAAGCAGTTGGATAGTAACGGGCCGTTACATTACTTTTTTTTACTCTAGTATAATAAAACTATGTAGTAAACCACCAAAGCAAATCTGTTCTAATTGGCACGAATTCAAATGGTAATAATACGTAACACGTCTTTTCTTTCAATTTTAAACGATCTCAGTTCAGATAGGGGTCTAGAAACTACTTGAAACTTACCATAGAAAGTGACCTAGATCGGTAAAGCGGGATATAAAAGACTTAGACGCGTGTACAGATATGAACTTTTAAACGTTAGTTGCATCACAAGTTTATTTGCAGACTTGACACGACCGAAATACAGCCAATGGCGCTGCGATAGAGAGAACCGGGTGTGACGTCATCTTGAGCATACGGAGAAATAAACAAATTCGTATTACTACAAATTAAAAAATTGGCATTCTATTTAAAAAAAACATAGATAAATAGTGAATACTATTTTTTTTCAAGTCATTTACAACGAGTATGTAGACCCTAAAAAAATTATAAAAAGTAATATTTATAAAATTAGGCGTTATGTATCGGGGATACACAATACGGAATTAATAATTAGGTAGCAAATTATATAAGATAACTAGCTTTTAAGCGCAACTTAGTTCATGTGGACTGCAGTCTTATTATGTGAGTAAACCGTAATACTTTACCTTATATTAATTATGGTTAAAGTGGGTTAACCTCAAAAGCTAGACATACTGTCGCGGACTTTTATTTAGACCTTTTTAGGGGAACAATTTTGTAATATATGATTATTCAATAACTTTCACCGTTAAAAGCTTAAAATTTTGCCGTTTTCGCAATATTTTTTATTGCTGCTCCTCTCCTATTGATCTTAGAGTGATGTTATATAACCTATAGCCTTTCTGGATAAATGGACTATCTTACACTCAAAGAATTTTTCAAATCGGTTTAGTACTTCCTGAGATTAGCACGTTCAAACAAACAAACAAACAAACAATCAATCAATCAAACAAACTCTTTAGCTTTATATATTATTATAGATAATACTATCATTACTTTAGCAAAAAGTAACTTGTATAGGCCTACGTTCAACATCGAGTGGTCAACAAGGCACTTAAACAATGAAGCAGAGGCCAATGTAACAATATAAATGACAAAATTGTACAAAAGTGAACTGGAGACAGGATGACATAATTTTTCTGACCACCACATACTGACCGTCGATGCTTCCAACGTTTTTTTAGTCAGCTTCCGGCCGAATTGAATGCAATATCACGCATTCCTCTCGGCTTATCCAACTGAATGCACCTATTGTGATTTGTTTCCCCTGTAGTGAGTTTCGAAATTGAAATATGTTGTTTGAAACGAGCTTTACGTTTTAGATAATCCTACTACTTATGGAATAATTAAGCCTCATCAGAAAGCTCAGAGTCACTCAGCGGGTAATGAAGCAAGTTATGCTTGGAGTATCTCCACGCGATTAAATCAGAAATGAGGATATTCGTAGAAGATCAATCAATATTCTCTTGCCCTCATTCCACTCTAAGTGGGGTTGGCACAACATGTTTTTCTATTCCATTCTCTCCTATCATTCGTCAACTATGGCGCCACTTGTTTTATATGCATGTCATACTTCGCACAATCCAATCATCTCCTTTTAGACCTCGCTCTAGTCTCACATCATCCTCATTCATATTTAATACTCGTTTGGTCACATGATCTGTGGTTGAACTGGTAGATATGTACATCTAAATAAATAATTAAATCCATGTAATATATATACCCAGACTGGAAGAACTAACAAATTGTTTTTAGAAAATCATTGCCTTCAGCGAAAATAGATCCCGCGACCCGCGAATCCTACTGATACTATAATAACTGATACAAAGATCAGATAAACGTAATTTCTGCTTCTGCTTGCGTCTTCATCTGCGTTTACTCTGCTACCGTAATAAAAAGTATAGGCCCTTCCGCTATCTGCAAATATCACTTCAAGGTGTTGTTTATTTCGAACACAGAACAACAAATTTTCTCAATGTAATAACTCATACACGCTTTATTAACTTATTGAGAAATTAAATGGTTCCTCGCTGCAGCAAAGCTAAAATTAATAAGTCAAAATGAAGCACTCTAGAATTTTCTGTTTAAGAAAAAGAACTTTGATGTAATACCAACAAACCGGCATCAACAAAGAATTTCATATTCCCTACATAAAGGCTTTATTCATAGGCCATTTATCACGATCAGAAGAAAATTAACAAACTAATTAAAGTGGAGGCAAGATGCATTACTAACAATTCTTACAAATGTGATCTATGATTTGAATATTCAATAATATTAATACTTATTATAATAAATAATATAAAGGCGGAAGTTGCCGAATGTTTGCAACAATAATTAAATCGATTTATATAAAATTGCACATGGGTATGGTTTAACCTAGAATAACATGTACCTTCATAAAAACAGAAATCGAATAAGTCCCAGAGAAAAGGGGAAAAATTTAATTTTATAAAACTACGTACCTAATGGTAAACTTTTTGCATTAATTTGCACAGGGAGTGATATCGCTACGCGCAGTAACATTTTACATAATTAGGAAATTATCGATATATATCGATAAAACATATGTAGAAGTTATGTTATTCTATCATTTTCAAACCAATTAATGTTCATTTAAGGACATAGTTCTCTACTCTGTAAAAAATACTCACAGTCCACAATATAACGATCCTGTACCATTTCAGTTTTGTGACACGTTGAGCTTTCTCCGATCACTTTTTTTACGAATCAAGTTGTCCCCCAACTTTGTTCGCGTCAACCTTAGCGGTACAATACCCGCCAGTTATGTCTCAAGTGTTTCTTTCTCTTTCGAAGAAATTTCTTTGTAAAGGGACTTAGCCCGGTATATAAGCTTAATTTGTGCTAGATTTCATCAATATTGGTCCAGCGAAAGCGTATCAAACAGAGAGACTTTCATATGTATAATATTAGTATGGATACGGATATTGGTGTTTTATAGAAATAATAATTTACGTTAGACACAAATATTGATAACAATGTATTAGATGTTTCAAGTTCGCTCTAAAATAAAACGATGGACGTGGCTTATAGTAGCAAATCGTTTATATTACAAAGCACAAAAACCTATTTCAAAAATGATAAGATCTATTCGATTGATTTAAAATGGATTCACTTTATTTAGCGTGCGTCATGGCTTGTGATAGTAATTAATAGATACTGGAGATACTGGATACACTAAAATTGGTAGTCTGAATGCTAATGAATGCTGAATGCTAAGAATAATAGATACTTAATTTAACACACCTACCAAACTTTAGATCAAATCTACCATTGCATACTATACATATAATTATAACAATACGGGCTTGGATTATAAAAAAACAACGATAGAGATATGCTTAACAATATGTTAAAAAATTTTAAGTACCATACAAACAATTGATAAAATTAGGCGTTACTTTGCGGAGATCTATAATACAAATGTAATGATAAAATTATTTTTGATTGTTGAACTAAATTAGTATTTAGCTATGCTTGCTTGGGTGATGCATCGCTTCTCGTTTGTGTGGCGGAGTCTATCTCTTGATGATGCTTGGGTTGCGGGGCGAAACGATTGTTGAGTTTGTGATACAAAAGTAATAATAAAATTATTTTGCTATAAACCGCGATAAATTTGATCGTGGAAAATTTTATTATATAATAATTAGGATCCTTTACATAAGAAGTGTCAAACTCGCGCCCTGAGATGTACATTTAACTACCCAGTCAATGTATCCTACGCAAAGTCAAAATAAAAAGGAAATGTGATATTGTGATACAAATGCCGCATATAAAATTATATTATAATTTAATTCTAAACTATACGGATGGAAACTTACTTTACTAAACGCTCACGTTTAGTAAATTTTGAAAGTAGTCTTGGCTAATAAAATTTCTCCCGAAACAGGAAAAATAATATCACGAAGAAATGTCAAGTATCAGGAAGTACGCAATAATTTAACTTTATATGTGTTAATTACAATTTACCAGTCAAAATATATATTTTTGGACAATCATTGATTTTTTTTCGGTCCACAAAAAAAAGTTAAGAATTTAGTTAAGCATTGTTTATTCGTTCCAAGTTGGCTGTTGAGGTTAACGCCCCAGCTTTATATCATATAATGTAAATGAATATGTTAAGAGTTATGACAAAATCAAAATTAACGTTCGGAAAATAAATTCAATTACATGTCTCACATAATATACTATACTAACCGTGCAAAGCCAGAGCGATCGCTTGTTTATTGTAAAATTTAACAAGAAAATCCAATGGTCACCAATACTCAATAAATTTATAAATAAAAATGAATGTTTACCTGGCTTAACGCCAAACATACTAATTGGAGGCATGAGTCGAAAATCGCCCAAATCATACCATTACGTCATGGTATACCACTCATATATATTATAAAAAAGCATAAATTCCGTAAAGTAAATATTTTTTTTATTAATTAGAGGAAATTGTTTCACGCAAAGGGCATTCTGTGCGAATCATTCCGCAATTAGAGTGATTAAATTAAATGACACAGTTTGGTTTACGCCGGAACGGTTGCACTACTTGACAAAGCAAATTGTTCCTGAGTGAAGGAAATTAATGTTTTTGTTTGAAGTACTTACTAACTTTGTATTGCGTTACTGTATAGTGACCTTTCCATGAAACGTAAGGCAAAAAGGCGTTTGTTTTATAAAACGGAGATACTGTTATATAGGTAATAAATTCATAATGATGTAATCGTTGTTTGTGTTTCACGGAGTTTACAAAGTCGCGAACAGGCCGGGTTTTATAAATAGATTTATATTCAATTAAGAGTCTTCATATGACTTACTATTAAATTTTGTTAAATTAGTCATTTTGGCCCTAAATACTGTTACAATCTATACATATTATGGAAGAAAGTCCCCAAAAGCTGTTTGTTTGTTTGTGATTGATTTTCTCAAAACCTACTAAACAGATCTTTGCACGGTTTTTACTAAAAAATAGCGCAATTCTTCCGTACGGTTTAGGTTAATAGTACATTACGGTTTTATGTAAATTGTGTTGAAGGTTGCGCGGTTGTATAAAAAAACTTGCCTGCTGGGAGCTTTACTCGCGTGCGCCGCGTAGACTAGCAGAGATACACTAAATTAATGTACCAGAGAATTGTAGATATACAAAAATTAAATAAAAAAAGTCCGCAGTCTATCTCTTATAGTTAACTCACAATAAATATTTTAATGTTCAAAATTTCAATCCGAGAAATATTGTGACACTGATTTCCACGCGGGCGAAGCCTCTGCTACGCCTAGTTAAAAATAAACAAAATATTACTTTTGAATTTCGAATCAGCTATTTTTATACGATTGTTTACTGTATTTTCTTAATTTCACGCCAATATATTGTAAAATACTTTGTTATATTAAAATGGAGTAGGGTTATAAATAGGACTGAATTGCTGTGATACGCTTAGTATTCGTCAAATGTTTGACTAAAGGGCTATTGATAGGTACAATAAGAGCCTTTATTTGTGACAGAAAAAGATCTGGCCGTCTACATAGTATTCGTACGAAAAGACGATCAAAGCAATAAGAGAAAGAATTCGAATTTCGGTTCTTGATAAGTATAGCAAATTTGAATAAGATCTTTCCGTTCAAAGTAGGTCATAATATATAGAATAATATCATCATCATCCTGCCTTTATCCCACGCTAAGTGGGGTCGGCACAACACAAATGTGTTGTCACATTTGGATTTGGCTATGTACTTTACGACCGGCCGCCTGTAGGACGTCAACTTACCTTAGTCGCCTTAAACGACAACTCGGTAAGAAATGAGGGTGGTCTATTCTACTCAGCCCGATACCACACGGCGGAGAAAAAAATTCATACATAAAGGTGAAACTAATACGTGTAGAAAAGCCAAACCTAACACAAGATAAACAAACAAAACAACTAGAAACCAGAATTAAGTAAGTACATAAGTGCAACGGTAAAGTTCTATTAAAGGCGACAGGATGCCGTAACAACCCGGCTCCCAGGCTGCGCGATATTACGCACTTGAGTACTTGTAGCCAACTTGTTCTGACAAGTGCTATACCAGACCACTACATCAGTCACTCGAAACTGTAAGAGTATGTCTGTATTAATATAATTAATGCGAAAGAGTGTGTATCTTGCTGTAAATTTTGTACGCTTTCACACGCGTTAGGGCAGTGTTTCCCAACATAGGGCCCATGTCCCACACGGGGGCAATTGATTCTTAAGGGGGAGATTCTAAAATAAGCTCAACACGAGTTTAAACCTTTCGCTCTAGGTCATTTAAATACAAGACTAACGACAATGCAAATTCTTAAATAATAACGGTAAATATATAATTACTAATTGTAATTATAATTTAAGTTACTCAAGTAAACATTTAAATTTTTAATATTAAAAATTATTAGTTAAAAATTATTAATCAGTGTACACAGGGGAGCATTACATAAAAATAGGTTGGGGCATAGCACCAAAAAATGTTGGAAGACACTGCACTAGAGCAATATTGATGAAATTTGGTAAATAGGATAAATGAAATCCGGTTTTTCTTTTGGAAACAGGAACAAAACACATAATTAGGTTAAAGCGCAGTACATAATATAAGGTCTTTAAGCACTTAAGTTCGCTTAAGTCGCTAAAGTACAGCTTGAATAGACTAAAAGAAAAATATTTCGGAAAAAAACACATTACTTATCCGCTATTACAGCTAGTATGGTATAGAGGTGAGAAATTCACACAAACATGTGTGCGTATGTTTGTATGAGTTGTGTGCTCAAACGGTTAAAGTAACTTTACAGGTATAGTACCCGGCATAAAATAATGCACATCGATGTTTAGAACGAAACAGCCGGCCAGTTCGATTTCGTCGAGCGCTGTCACTGTTACTCAGTTAGTATGTGACGTTTCATACGGGTTCGTCAGTCTGTGCGACAGAGACAATGCTCTATGAAGCAGAATCTAGCCGATTTTCTCTCTCTAATCCTCGATGTGCATTATTAATTGCCGGGTACTATAAGTAAATGTAGACAAATTGCAGTACATAACCTACCTTTTATTATAGGAAAATGCATGGTGCAAACTTAACATTTGGAGTGCGAGTAGCAAAAAATAATATATATTGTTTTACTTAATTAATTTTCAAGTGATCCTCAAAATTTCTTCATCGAGTTCAATGATTATTTAATCACATTCTTATTTGATCATAGATTATTTTTCAAATACATTATAAAAACCCGTCACGACATAACAAGACAAATTAAATTATGAATTCATTCGATCAAAATTCAATCAAGTGCAAACTTTGCATGGTACCGTTGCTACTTTAAATGTAGAGCAAAGTATAATATAAACTCTTGATGCGATTGTTTACTGTAATTTCTCAAAAAAAGCTCTGTTTGCAGACATACCGTTGACATACTATATAATGGTAAACCTACGACGATATCAGCGCAAAGCGAAACAAGTAGTAGCAGGCAGCTTTTACGATTAAAAAAAAAATTGTGAACAAGAGACCCAACACCAATTAAACTATGCTATTACTATTTACAATTTTGAAATTCTTAATGATGGATAAGAAATAAAATTGATGCGTTAAGTGGGGGCATAGGTATAAATACGGGTACTCTTTTTTCAAATATAAATGCCGTCATTGCCATAGTTTTTTTGTGCATTACAAACTATTTTAAATTAATGCTCGTACTTTCATTAAAAGGCTATATTTTGTTTCCACCTCGCTGACACCATCAGATGATGTCACGCACTAGCTGCTTTCAACGCAGCGGTGGAATCTATAGAACTAACCGTACATAACGGAATAGTGGAAAAATAAAATCTTGATTAAGAAAAAAATAGACATGAAAATCCTTTATTGCTTAGAACACAACAAAACAGAATTAATAATGTAAAATGCAAATGTACGAAGGGGATCTTACCGTGAGATAACCATTGCTTTAAATATGTTTTAGAATAAGCAAAGTACACTAATTTTATGAAAAAATAAATTGATCGATTTCGAATTAAAAGAATTGATGATTCGATCAGCAAAAATTTCAAGTTTCGCATCTATCTCACTGTTCGCGTTATACGCAAAAACAACTGCACAGATTTTCATGCTATTTTCTCCATTAGATTGAGTGATCCATAAGATTTAGGTGAATAATTTTTAATATTGGTTGAAATATGACGATATCTGTTGAAAATTTTCGAAAAACTCAAGCCAACTGGTAGGTTTAATAAGCAGGAACATAATATCTATTTATCCTAAATTATAAGAATGAATGAAACTCATTAACCTATTTAGTCAAAAGTATGCGTATAACAGCAGACTGCTGATCTAAAAACCTAACGAAAACTATTTTGTAAATGTAAACAAAACAGTCGTTAATGTACGAAATTAGCCTACTAGTACAAGCTGATGGAAAAGATACACCTACTAAGAGATTTTCAAGACCTAAAATTAATAGAATCGTATTAAAAATACTGTTAATAATGAAAGTTTGAGAAGTTTAAAAAAAATAGACTATTTATTTAGCTGAGGGCGTGGAAGATCACCGAAACGCTGGTTAAATGACATCCGACGATACGGAGTTCGTGACTGGATAAAACGGGCACAAGACCGCCGGGAGTTGACGGAGAGGGAACAGGCTTAAGTCCAGGAGTGGATCGAGAAAAGGCCACCACCATGTTGATGATGATGATACAAAAAACTAGTATCAATCATACACAGTTAATTTCCGCAAAAGTTACGCGCAATCTTAAACAGTGAAGAAGAAAAACCGACGTATAACTAAAGCAGAATATATGAATATACAATGAATCCGTAAATTTGCATAAAATTCAAAACCAAATTCAACAAGCTATAAGTTCTTATAAACGTATATATTGTACTAGCTTTTACCCGCGACTTCGTCCGCGTGGACCGTAGTCCGGTAATACTCAGTAGCTTCTATCAACTATCCAACCCTGCAAATATCTCCATCTCAATAATCAGATCGATCCGGGGGGGTTAAATATCAGTTCCTATTGCATTTATTGCGCTACTCTAAAGTCGATGTTAAATTTTATTGTAATTGTAAATAAAAATAACTTATTATGTTTATCATAGATGGCGTTTTTGAACGTCATTTTATTCCTGTTGAATTAGCAGGATTTCTATAGCCTATATGTTACCCCGGTGTATAAGGAATAATTGTGCCAAATTTCATGAATATTGGTTCAGCGGATTAGCCGTGAAAACGACACAGAAAGACAGACAGACTTTCGCATTTATAATATTAGTAAGAATAATTAATTAATTATAGTCAATACCAAAAAGGTGAAAATAATAAATTCGGCCTCGAAAGAAACCAGATCCAGAAAATTCTAGTTTGATCTTGATGTTCCAAATGTGTCAAAAACGTAATATTTAGTTATAAAAAAATAATATATCAGGTTGACAGATTGGTCTAAGTTAGGAAATATAATATTAGGAAAATAACAAATAGTATGGCCTAACTTTAGACAAAACTAATTTCTTATTTTGAAAATAACATTTTATAAACAACCCAATTACTCGTAAAGCACGCTTGTTAGATTAGTTTTTCGACATGGTCTATAAGACACCGGGGGAAGGTAAATGACCAAATGATTATAAATAAGACCCTCCAAATAACATTGTTATTTTGAGGGTCTTATTATCTCTATCAAGATACTGATATGATCTTTTCTTGCCTTACCAACACTCCTATCAAAGAGATACCAAGTATCTACTAAACTAAGCGAAGTTATTCAGAGATGACTTTGACCTTGTAAGAAACTGACAATGTTATTTACAGAAAGTCATCATTCTCCTGCCCTTATCCCACTCTAAGTGGGGTCGGCACAACATGTTACAAACATGCTGTCACATGATTTGGCTACGTATTTTACGTCCGGCCGCCTGCCTTACGTCAACTTACCTTAGTCGCCTTTTAAGACACCTCGGTGAGAAAGGAGTGTGGTCTATTCTATTTTGCCGGATACCACACGGCGTTATTTACAGAAAGTAAATTTGCATAAAAAAAAAGTATTTCCGATGTAATAAATAATCCCGACGATACTTTTGAAATCATGGGAATGGAATTCATCGTGCGTGCATTGCGCCAACTAGGTCAGCGCGGAGACAAATTGCGGCCAAAGATCTTGCCCGTGCGTCCACCAACGTTCATATTTTTTGAAGCTCAAATACTCCACCCACAAGTCGCGTTGTTTTGGTCACGCTTACTACAATACACGCAACTTAGTATAACATTAACTAGGTACTGTGTGATTAACGCTTTAAAGCCATTAGATTATTGTTTTTATGTTAGACGCCGCCATTAACTAATTCAAATTCAAAATATTCTCTATTCAAAATTTTCAGGTAAACTGCATCCACTACTTTTGAAGCGTCAAACGTTTTTAAAGAAGCTACCGCTAAGATTCGGAAACTCGGCAGATATTTAAAAAAAAAATGATTACTTGAGAACATGTTAATCATCGCAGTGTCTTGCGTAGCTGACTGCAGTTAAAATATGCTACTATCCCTGTACTATACATATTTAATAGTATAGTCATATGTAATCAACAATAGTATGAGGTATGCGAGCAATATATCTTACCTAATTTGGCGTAGCATTCTCTCAGTCTCGGTAGTAACGGTCTCGTGGTCGTATTGAATATTAAAAATTCCAAATACCTGAAATATTAAAAGAGGGATTTTTAAAATAGATCCATTCAAAAAAACAGCTAAGGAGCATTTATAAAATATGTATTTAAAAACAGAAACTGTAATAGCCAGCGGTGTAAACGTGCGACTTATTCGATGGGTTACAGGTTGAAAGCCGAGCAGACGCCGATAAGTTTTTCTATTTAAAGCTTGTTTCTAATTAGTAATTGCAACTTATCATAGGCTTTTTGGTGAAGGAAAACATCGTGAGGAAACTTGCATATCTCTAGAGAAATCTAGAGATATGTGTAACCTACCAATCCGCAGCAGCGTGGTAGGTCTTAGCTCCAATTATTCTCTCAAAAACGGAGAGAGGAGGCCTATACCTAGCAATGAGATAGTAAGAGGCCGTCACTCTAGTACTTTACTTACATTACGCGGCGTAAATGACTTCAAGTATTCCAATGATTCTAACGTTAAATCAAGCGTTAGGACAATTTATGTTAGCAATATAACGGTAATATAAACTTTGAATGCGTTATTCCTTTAAAAGAATCATAAAATAATATATATTCCACTCTCCGAAGTATAGCTATATCGCATAAATTATTTATCTAATCTTCACATCGAGATAGCTGCAGAAGTTGTAGATTGGGTGTAAAATTTCTTACTTTATTGCTTCGCCGAACGTATAGATCCAACGAATCGTATGGTATCACGACCTTGCCTTATTTTAGAATTCGTTGTTTATATTACAATCTAGAGATTTCCCACACACGACATATCGTCGGATATAACTATCATTTCTCGAGTACTCATTAAAAAAAACTCAACATGGCTGACGAATTTTATTGCTACAGCGGATTAGCCATTAAAGCCTAAAAGACAAACGAATAGTCTTTTAGATTAGTACGGATATGAACTACCTATACAAACGACTTCATTGAATCGTTAGAGTGGCTTATGTGAGGCCATCTCTCGCTCTGGAAATCACAATAGCAATCGCTTACCTCCATAGCCCTAATTTATTTTTTATTAAATAAACTACTATACAGGAAGCTGCGACAGACCAGGGGTAAGACCGTGCGACGCTCTCAGTGAATCCTGAGTTCAAACCCCGGTAGGGCACCAATGAGTTTTTTTTATGTTTTGTATATTTGATAACTAGAATTTATCAATAATTTATAGAACTAGACGTTATTTTGCGGAGATTCATAATACAAAAATAATAATAAAATTATTTTGCTATAATCCGCGATACAGTAAATAGAAAATATATAGTGTTAAATGTATAGGTGACTATCTGTTTTTTCATACTCGATACATGCAGGATTCGTAAAAACACATGCACAAACCTCCACCACTGCCACCACAATACTCAAGCACTACACACGTTCACTATCGCAACATGCAAGTAAATTGCAAATCGCTTTGAGATTTTGTCGTGGAGTCTATCTCCTGATGATGCTTCGGTTGAGGGGCGAAACGATTGTTATATATATATATATATATATATTCTATTTACTGTATCGCGGATTATAGCAAAATAATTTTATTATTATTTTTGTACAATTTATCACACGCTTTTCAGTGAAGGAAAACATCGTAAAAAACCTCCATAGTAAAAAAAAAAGTAAAAACGTTTACGTACGAATCCGCATTGGAGCAGCATGGTGGATCTTAGCTCTCTGTATTCTCCGAAAACGGAGAGAGGCCTATATGCCTAGCAGCGGAATAGTAACTAAAAACTTACTTTACTAATATACAAGATGTAAACGTATAGTACAGTTGCCGTAAATAGCATAGCTCAGCTAACACAATCAAGCTGGTTAATAACGTAATGCACTTTTTGCCGTAGCATATTCTTGGTATATAATAACCTTGGCATGTTTATTATTCTAACCACACATGACAAACTAACAGTTTTTACAGAGAAATTAAAACCTGTACTCTGTAATCGGTTTTCGTGACAAAAAAATAAACTCTATTAAAGGTTAACCATTATAGTTTTGAGCTTTGATAGATAGCCCGATTTTTACAAATGTCAAAGTCACGTGCTTGCAGTGGATCTTGCATGTAAATCGAAGTTTCTGGCGGCCAGCTGAGGTTAAAATAACTATTGTTCCCTAGCTACCCCAAAATGCGACGAGACGAGGGCAACAGCGCTATACGTCACTAGGCATACGGGCATAAACCTACAGATTTCAACAATTTCTTCGCTATACCCAACTGTGGACAGCCATTGGTTTAACCAAAGAGCAATTATTTATCAGACTTTAGTGATTATAAACGAGGCCGGTGTAATATAAATGAAGAAATTCTTCTTCTTGCCTACTTTCCTCCCACGTTCCTTTCTTAAATTCTATATTTACCGAAACATTCAAACGCTTAGTATTAAAGTGGCCTACTAAAAATTAACCTTAATTGCGTTACATATATAATAATCTTTATTTCAATGCCATCTATGTTATCTATGAACTATTAAAAAACTTGTGTTTTCTTGCTCTTTTAATTTATAGGTCTCTTAACACTTAACACTCCCTAGTTTTTTAGGTGCTACGCTACGATTAATCGCAATTTGCAGCAAAACATTTTTTTGAATTAGGTCAGATTAATACTAAGCGTTTTGAGGATGGAGTCGCTCGCGTCCGCAGAAACTACCTTCAAGCACCCTGCACGTGTCCTCTGGGTGGTGCTAAACGAGCTGACAACGCCGAGCATCGGGCGGCGGATATGATAACCCGAACCCTGACCTGATCACGAGAGGCTATTGGGGCTTGGAGGAGTTAAATAAACTCCGAAAACTCTGCGCAGAAGGCAAGGGGAAACCACTGCGACTATTCTCCCAAGAGAATGTCTCCGATCTCGGGACCTTCACGATGCTCAGTAGTGAGCACACGACTCAAGGAGGAGGAGGAATACTAAGCGTGCGATAAGCTGTCGCGGCAAATAAATAAGCCCATGTAATTAAAGATAATTTAAATTATGATCGTATAACGGAATAGCGCTTAAAATTAATAGTCTTTTTATAAGCACTCAACTTTCATCGTTACTATAAATTACAGTATCTCCAAACAAAAGCGAAAGGTCAAACTTTCACTGAGCTTATTTTGTATAATAGAAAATGAACTAAAGTGCCTGAGCGTCATCGAACAAAAGAATTCATAATTAATGAATTTATAGATTATTAAAAGAAGCGTGATGACAGTAACATGAGAGCATATGACTCTTAGAAAAAGCTTGCGGATTCAAACCCTGGACAGGCAATTATGATTTGTTTTTAATTATGCGCTTAATTATTATTTCTAATTCAGCATGCACTTGACTTTTAGTGAAAATCGTGAGGTAGATTTCTGAGGTATACGTAATTACTTATCCTTATTGGAATAAGAGGTCACCTCTTTTTGGAGCGCATAATTTTAAGACAGGGAGGAAAAAGAGAACTTCCCTCTGAAGTAAATAGTCGTAGTTAGAAGACTATTTTGCCCAACAGTGGAAGTAACAGGTCGCCCCATTACATTAATTGAGCAACTAAAATCGAATCGTGACAAATCGAGGCTATGGTTAGACGCATCATTTTCACCTGCCACTTGAATGCAACTTGTCAATTTTAAACTGTCATTTTGTGTTACAAAGTTCTATTAATTAACCCAAATAAGCTTTCAAATCATACATGATCGTACCTCATCCTCTCCTAAATAGGTATATAATTAACATTTTTTATGTAAATTGATAGAAACGTTCGTCTACAGGTCTACAGAAAATTAAGCGATGAAATCTAGAACTAGGATAGATTACGATATTATGTATGTACTAATTTATAAAAAATTGCGGTAATTGGAAAGCTATTTGGCCGGATAAACCCTATATATCATTACATACATAATTCATAAGTAAACTTTAGCATTTCATGCTTTAACATCACCATATATTAAACGTTACACTATATCTAAATATTTTAGGAGTTTTCGCAAAATGAAAACTAGTGCGCGCGAAAATTAATGAATAAGGCAGGACTCACTTATAGCATAATATAGTCTACTGCTAAAACAAAGCCGGAGCAGATCGTTAGTATATACTTATAATAAAACAAAATCCCAAAAGCTGCCTGTTTGTATCAATCATTGATGTATCTGATCGATTATCTCAAAGTCTACGAAACGTATTTTTGTACGGTTTTGGCTGAAATTATTGCAATCTTCCGGAAGCTTTAGTTTAATAGTACATTGTTTTATACAAATTGTGTTTAAGAGATTGTACGTTTTTAAAAAAAAGCTGACTCGCGTGCGCAGCGTAAACCAGCAGAGATACACTCTAGTAAATAGTATAGTAGCGGCCTGTTATAATCCCACTGCTGGGAATAGGCCTCCTCTCTCCGTTTCTGGAGAGAAGGGTTGGAGCTAAGACCTACCACGCTGCTCCAATGCGCATTGGTGGGTTACACATATCTCTAGAATTCTCTAGAATTCTCTAGAGATATGCAGGTTTCCTCACGATGTCTTCCTTCACCGAAAAGCGTGTGATAAATTGCAATTATCAATTAAACCCGGGTTTGCCCGGGTTTGAACTCGTGTTTCCCTCGAAAGAGTCGCACGGTCTCGCCGCTGGGCTATCACAGCTCTAGAGATACACTAAAGTAATGTAATAGAGAATTGTAGATTGACACATTTATTCCAAAAAAATCCTTGACAGCATGTCTCTATCTCTGTGGTTAACTCAAATTAACTACTTGTATGTTCAAAATTTTAATCAAGGAAAATTTTTGAGACACACTGATTTTCACACGGGCTGAACCGCTGGCACCGCTAGTTGAGAATATTTTGAATTTGAATGACTCAATCGTTCCAATTGAAACCCTTCAGTCAAAATGAGATGGTGACCGCAGACTAATCAATACGAGGGCCATTGTGCTCGACAATTGTACGAGTGTACTCGTATACCGCGAGTATACGAGTACACTCGTATTACATACGATTTATTATGGTCCTTATTAATCTGCGTAGTGATTTACAAAAAAGGTTTTGAAGTTTATAGAATACATACTCTTTTATGTGCCAGACTATGTCTATTGGGAATTTATTTATTACCTAGATAAAAATAGCCTACATCACACTGTCCGGGATTTCTATGCCCACACCAAAATTACATAGATTTGATGGTTATTTTTTCGGTCATCGCATGTATTTATTAACACCCTAGTGGTATCCGGCTGAGTAGAATAGACCACGAGTTGACGTCATGCAGGCGGCCGATCGTAAATTACTTAGCCACATCATGTTACAACATGAATACGGCTAAGGTAAGTTGACGTCAGGCAGGCGGCCAGTCGTAAAAATGTAGCCGAATAATTTGACAACATGATTATAGCATGTTGTGCTGACCCCACTTAGAGTGGGATAAGGGCAGGAGAATGATGATGATGATGATGATATATTTACTAACTAAAAATAATAATAGAAACGACTCGTTTGGTTCCTTTCGTGATACAAAATGGATAATCAATGAATTTTAAAACGCATAAGTTTTAAAAAAACATTATTTTTTTATTAAGTTCGCCCTGCTTATTCATCTGGTTCAATGTTCATTCTTGTAACCTCTACGAAAATGAAATCATGGTACAGTTAATTTGATCTACCAATGTCAACCCTAACTAACCTAAAGAAGTCTTATCGTGTTTAGGGCTTATTGTATTTTACTTAATAAATATTACATCTCGAGCGATCAGAACCTAGATCCAAAAGCTTTGTCATAAAAGAAAGGTACCTTATTTGTTATCCCATTAACCTTGCTGCTTTCCGAATTTCTCACATAAATAGATACATGCATTTGTACGATCGATTAAAAATTATAGGAATTACGCAGAATCCATAAATCACAATACATTGGGTTAACCGGTCATTCGCTTGTAAGTCAATAAATAAGCTTAAAAAATTTCTAGTTAATCACAATTAATAAACAAAGGATTTTCCAACATAAACTTTCGTCTAATACTGATTCATCCCGTTTAATCTGATATTTATTGAGTACATTAGGTGGTACTACTGCGTGCAATAACGTTATTACTCACCATGTACGGCTATAGACGTAGAGAATAAAACGCACGTTTGCGTTCGCATGGGGGACATTAAAACCATTTAGTCCCCTCGGAGATCACGGGACGAATTTATATCAAAGGAATTTAAATAACGGTATATCTTTATCCATATACATACTTCAGTTAAATGCTAAAGTATGTCCTGTCTATCTGGTACCTTTTCGCAGCTAAGCCGTTGAAGCAATAATAGATATATATGAAACGAGCTTTTGCCCTCGGCTTCGCTCGCGTGGAATTTGGTCTGCCATATTAAGTGTCTTGACAGATCATTTAGCTATATTTATTTATTTATTTACTCATACCCAAAATTTCAGATGTCTAACCTCAAAATTAACAGATTCCATACAATCTTCGCTCGCCGCGCATATTAGGCACTCTATCATATCGTGATAACTTTTCAACTTTTCGGCTAAATCATTTAGTGCGAAAGACAAACTTTGTCTACATGAAATACTGTAGGCGATAAATGTATTGATTTTGTTAAGAGTTTGATAAATACACTAAAATCTGCATTTTAAAATAGTATCTAACTTAATTAAATTAATGATTCACAATTATGGTTATAGTGACTTCCATATAAAAGGTAGATATATGCTGTCGCCGACTTTTATTTAGAACTATTCTAGACAAACAATACTACGCTACATCATGGTTATGTAGCTCCAATAGTTTAGGCAGCGTACGCCACGATAGCTCTCAGAGACCAGATTTTTTCCCAGTTTTTGACATGTATCGTTATATAACATAAAATGATTACAAATTGTAGCCTATATGTTATTCTGATGTATAACCTACATAACTGTAAAGTTTCATCCAAATCCATCCAATAGTTTTTTCGTGAAAGAGTAACAAACATCCATCCATATTCACAAAGTTTCGCATTTATAATATTAGTAGGAAGTAGGATATATAGGATAAGAATAATTCCATTTCTTAGCCAGGACCAAGAACACACATAATACCTAACTAAGGGAATGAGAACATTAAGTTGAGGTTGACGAAGTCGCGGGTAGAGCTTGTATATATCCTACAATATTATAAATGCGAAAGTTTAAAAGTTTTAACGATATGATAGGGATATTATAGAGTGCCTAATATGCGCGGCGAGCGAAGATTGTATGGAATCCGTCAGTTTTGAAGTTAGACATCTGAAATTTTGGGTATGAGTAAATAAATAATTATATATAGCTAAATGATCTGTCAAGAAACTTAATCTGTCAGACCAAATTCCACGCGAGTGAAGCCGCGGACCAAAGCTCGTTATACATATCCAAGCTATCATGTACGCAAAGGTCTTTTCAGGTAATTTCCATACCACACAAATTTGTACTGCCTGAATCCAGGGGCTCCTTAAAACAATTTAAGGTATATAATATCAGCTAGTAATGTATAATTTACAGTTATAGCTGTGATAGTTTTTCTTATTAATTCTTTATCCTTTAGAACGTAGTTAAATATGGATTTAATGTAAATCTCCAGTCTTCAACTATTTTCAAGCCAAAACGTAAACAAACACATTCTCGCATTTATAACACTTGTAAAGATAGCCGCATATCTCTCAGACTCACGCCGATGTCCCTCTTTGTACACTCAAAACATTGAATCCCCTCAAAGATTATGGACCCAATTTACATAGTCTGCGCCATGCAGATTGCACTGAGCGGCCTCCATGGAGTTTGCGTAGCGTAACGGAATACTAATTCCCATACCGTTACAATCCGCTATTGTTAGTAATTGAAGTTAAAATTAATAAGTCAATTGTGAAATGCAAACTTCAGGAGAAAAAAGGGTATGAAAGGGAAAGTTATCCGGTAGACAGAAGCTCTGCTAGTATCATGGTAGGTCGTCCTAAGGGAAATCCGCGAAGGAAGCACAGCTTGGGCTGACATCCAAAACGGTGGATTTTTGTGGCCGAATAACTACGATCCATACCAATTGACATTGATGCCAACGAGGGTAGCAGCAATCTGTTCGATAGAGCTAAACTATTCAAGACCTAAAAGACCCAGTAAAATCAATGTCAAACACCTCGCAAGTAACCACTTTGTCAAGCGATACAACACGCATAATGGAAATCCAAGGACGGCACATATATCTAGTGGATGCATTTATATCGTGTGAAACCATAATATCCAAAGTTTATATTGCATTAATAGGAATTTCGAGACAATCGTATAAACAAAAAACATCGTTGTTCCTTGAGATTTTCCTCTATCAACAAATGACCCTGTGTTTTAGTTCTTAGATTTTCCTCAATAAAAGTAAAACTATCCGTAACTATTGAGTTCCTTAATAAATAACTATTACGTATCTTAATGTGAATCTCTCGGTTCTTGGCGAATTATCAACGAATTAATGCATATAATATGAAAATAGTCTCATACCCATTGATAAATCCACTAAATATTACATTGTTCGGAAAGCGCCTATGCGCCTTAAGCTGCTTAAAGAGGAAACTGAGGATAAAATGTTGTGGAATAGTAATCCCGCACTGGAAAATTTCCTAATTTTTTGGTCAGATGTGGATAAAACTCAATTCGCAAGAAGCCGCTAAATTTTAATAACACAATCATTTGCAGACACCTTTATCCGTGACGAAGTCAAGAGAAAATGAAACATAAACGATGCAAGTCTAATTCCTCGCGACTGATATGTGGTCTAATGTTACCGAATATTTATTTTTAAATGATTTATAGAAGCAGGCGTTACTTTGCGGAATTCCATATTACAAGCAATATAACAGAACTAACTACTTTGTTATAATCCGCACGGGTTAAGTGAATGCATGCAAAGCCAATGTGTATGAAGCAGGCAAAATCTACGCACCTTATACATGCAGGACAAGCCACCACATGCACCCCAAGGCGCAATTCACCAGCAACAACGCACACAAAAGCAGCACACACACCCACCACAAAAATCGTAATGCAATTTGCATTACGATTTTTGTCGTGGAGCCTATCCTCCTGATGATGCTTCGGTTTCGGGGCGAAACGATCGTCGAGATTGTGGTGGTGGGTGTGTGTGCTGCTTTTGTGTGCGTTATTGCTGGTGAATTGCGCCTTGGGGTGCATGTGGTGGCTTGTCCTGCATGTATAAGGTGCGTAGATTTTGCCTGCTTCATACACATTGGCTTTGCATGCATTCACTTAACCCGTGCGGATTATAACAAAGTAGTTCGGTCTGTTCTGTTATATTGCTTGGAATATTTATTTATTAATTGTATTAGTAAGACACAGAGCCGTGTGGAAACACACAGGTCATTTCTTTTAATACATTTTCTTAAAATACAGCAGCAATGGTTGACCTTGACAGATAAAATATTCAGGCAGGATTAGATTACGCAGATTGTCAGGCTAAACATTTCTTGTTTCATCAAATACACTGTAGAGGTTGAGGCATGTAAAGAAGATAGCTTGTATATGTATTTTATGTAAACAAAGAACAACGGAGGGTTGATCAGACCGCATCAAAAACTTGTACCGTGTCACCGTACGCAACTTACCCATAGCTTTAGTAAACTAAACAATTTCGCTACAAGTGAATTTTATCATTTTCTCAGCTTCAATTTCAACAACTGAGTAAAGGACCTAGTTATAATAATAATGCTGATTTTCTCTGCACTCTGGGCACAAATGGTCTTCCTTTACGATGATTACGTTTCTACATAACGTGTTTTCTATTATTAGTGCTAAATTTTTCCCGCTAACTACGGCTAGCTAACGCTGCTTGCACATCGTGAAAATGTTTACAACAAAAATATATATATATTTTGGTATCATGTATGTATAATCTAGCGAGTGTTTTGATGTTTCAGTTTTCTTAAAATGCACTAACTAGCACGGATATATCTTGGCGGGAATTTAAAAGTCACACGATATTTCTTGTTTCCTTATAGGGTTTCCTTGACTTCTGGCTCTGCGTTGTGAAATTCCCAGCTTGAAAGCTATGTAGTGTTGACATCGCATCGCTGACTATACTCAGCTGATTATCAAGTAAAGTCATATTAAACAATTATTGCAGTCCTCCCACTACGTTTGCAAACATCGTGTTGTAAAGTTTTATAACAAAAAAAGGAAAAAAAGGAATATCGCTCATGGGCTGCGATAGTGGCACAACTCAAAAAAATCATGTTTTGAGTTAATAATGGCTTTAAAGTTTTCATCGCTAGGAAAAATGCATAAAAAATGCTTTAGTTTGCTGTAAACGAACAGCAAACCCTTTTTATATAGAATCGGCCTTAATTCACGCAATTATGTTTAATTTGTATGGACTTCTATAGTAGATTAGTATAAAAAACGAAGGTCACGGTTTCGCATACCGTGACCGAATTACACCGTACACCCATCACAAGGCGTGGCCGACCCACCTTGCGGTTTATTCACTGGAAAAATCGTTACCTTGGGATATTATGCCTGTGATATGCATTCAGAATTAAATAGAACTTGATATCATTCTTCCCATGACCTTAAGACCTTTCAAATAAAATATTCAAATTAGGACCGAAATATTATAACATCGAATTAAGTGAACAGCTAAAACAAATTAAAAAAATAGTTTGTTTTGCAACATTATTGATGTGCGACTTGTAAAGGGGACTTCGTTCGCGCAAACTCAAGCGTTTAAACACCCTCAATAATCTTTTTTTTCTTGTTTCCAAAAGAAAAACGATTTACCCTCTGTATTATATGCCAACCCAGTATATAAGCTTTAATTGTGCCAATGTTTCAATTTTATTGGGCCAGCTGATTTGTTGTAAAAGCGTAACAGACAGTCACACAGATTAACTGACAAGCAGACAGCTAACAGATAGACTTTCGCATTTATTAACCCCTTTTTTTTACTGGCCCGTTGGCGCAGATGAAAATAACTTTGTCTTCAGCTCTGTGGATCGCGGAGTCAATTCCCGTCGTCGGGTGTACATTTTCTAAAACATTTTGTATATGTTTTTATTTAAAAGTATATAAGTAGTATATTTACAAATTGCCAATCACAATTTGTATAACACAAGTATTAAGTTACTTCAGAGACAGACGGAAATATATTGCCGTATTTTTTTTTTATATTGGTATAAATTACAGTTTCGGTATACTGTAATCTTTGCGCAAAACCAAGACGAGAAAAGCATAAAAACGTGCCATTAAGGACGGTAATATACAAAGATTTTATAAAGTCGAATAAACATACAGTTTAATCTAGGGAAGTGCTTCAACGCATATTACTGGGTCGCTGAAATCTTGTTATGGCGTAGTACGTGCGCCGCTGAAAGCTTCTCACGAAGTGACGCCAGTCCCTTGGGAGAGGGTGTTGAACAACCCTCTAATTAACAGAATATGAAGAACTGCACTATGAGCTTTTAGTAGCAATATTCAGAAATTGTGTTGAAGTTACCTTCATAAGTTTTATTTACCCAAAGTAAAACAAGATACAGTAAAAATATATCTATAAAAGTTCATTGGAACCAACTTTTTTATTTTAATAACCATTAAAGATTCAATTACTTATTAATATATTTTAAATAGTTGTGCCAACAGCTTCGCCCACGTGGAAATCGGTACGTCAGAAAAGTTTTCCCGAATTGAAATCTTAAACATAAAAGTAGTTGTTGTTAGTTAACTATAAGAGATAGAGACATGCTGTCGCTGAGTTTTGTGTAGTATTTTTGTACATCTATTATTCTCTAGTACATTACTTTAGTGTATCTCTGCTAGTTTTTCGCGGCGCACGCGAGTTAAGCTCCCAGTAGGCGAGTTTTTTTGACAAACTCGCGACTCCTTCCACACAATTTACACAAAACGGTAATGTATTATTAACCTAAACCATACGGAAGAATTGTGCTATCTTTTAGTAAAAATCATAGAAAAATCCGTTGAGTTTTTTGACAGTAGTTGACTTAGAGTAAATCGATCACATACAGACAGCTTTTGGGGACTTTGTTTTATAATAAGTATATGTTTAAATTGTATTATTACAAATTATTTTAAATTCCCACAACTATTTACAATGTCGCTATATTTTAGGTCAACGGGGATTATTAACAATTCATTTAAATACACAATTCATAAATCTCAAACAAGTATGCTCGGTTATTTTTAATTCCTTTACATTTATATTTAGCAACACTTACACCGTACTTACTAATAGAAATAACTTTATTAATTAAAAAGAGAAATGTATCCTTTATTTCTCTAAGTAATCTAAAGTAGAAAAAGTAAAGTAGCGGCCTGTTACTATCCCACTGCTAGGAATAGGCCTCCTCTCTCCGTTTCTGGAGAGAGGGGTTGGAGCTAAAACCTACCACGCTGCTCCAATGCGGATTGGTAGGTTACACATATCTCCAGAATTCTCTAGAGATATGCAGGTTTCCTCACGATGTTTTCCTTTACCGAAAAGCGTGTGATAAATTGCAATTACCAATTAGACACATGAGTTTTAATAGAAAAACTCATTGGTGCCTGCGGGGCTTGAACTCGTGTTCCCCTCAAAAGAGTCGCACGGTCTCACCGCTAGGCTATCACAGCTCTCAAACTAATCTAACTATTCCTTAAATAGTACTTCTATTAATTTTCCTTTAACGAAATATTGTCATGGTCATATAAGCTCTACTAATAATGATTATTAAATATTAAAATATTCTTTGACATAAACGTTAATTTAGTTTAATTATATGTATTTCGTTTAAAACACTCCTTGTTATTTAATTTTAAGAAGGCGGATATTGACATCTGCAGCGCAGTTTTTACTTTTGCATTGCCATTGTATAAGTGCATTTGTATAGTTGCTATACTAAATTTCGTTTCATTTCAGTCACGTTGGTCTCAATGTACCAGAGATATTGAGTTGGAAAGCTTTTCAAATGACGTCATTAGAAAAGGGCGATAAACGACCCTCCTCACGAACAGATAACGTTCAGCTACGTTTCACGGCGCACGAAAGATAAATTATCTTTGCAAATTCTATAAAACCTTTTTACTTTATTGTTACTAGCTGCGTCTTAGGTCCTGCGGCAAACAGATAGTTATTAGAAAGTAAGAGTGAGTTGGATATGTAGATTATAGGCGAAAATGTAGATTATTTTTTATTTGTATTTAAGTATTTATTTTAAATTATATATGTAGTTCATATATACATATATTATTATATATCTAACAGTTGTCCGTCACTCATAACAAAAGTACGAATATTAAGTTACTTTGGGGACGGAGGACCGTGTGAGTAAATGTCCTATATATTTATTTTGTGATATTCCACTAAATTAAAAAAAAATCTTACATAGGAGGAACCTTCTCCTGACAATAATAGACACCACAAAAAAAGAATTAGAGAAATTAGTTTATCCGTTTACGTGTGATGTAATGACCAAAGGAAAGACATTCACTATTATATACTCGTATTTATAATAGATGCCAGAAGACATTATTCGTCAATTCCATTACGTAAGGCACAATAGCGATAAATAATGTTGAAAATGTTTTTTTTTTATTTGTTCGACATCAATACGTCACTGATTTAAATCGCCGAATGAATGAAACAAAATGATTGCGATGCCAATATTTTAAATTGCTTACAGTTAAAATGGTTTTCAAATTTGAATACGTTTTTTATTTGATTGCGACCGAATAAAACGTCTATTTATTCTATATAAATAGAATTTATAAACCCTCTTTATGTGTTCTTTTTTTATAATAATTGCTACTTGTTCGCGCCTACTGCGTGCCCTTCGATCGCCACAGTTGGTGAGTGTAATTAGGATAGGTAGACCGGCTATTTGTCCACCCCGAATAATCAAGGAATACTCAACTTAAATGGGAGGCTTCTAAGTAAGGTATGGCGTCCACGCCGCTCCGGCCGGAGTATACCAAATTATATTCGTGGAATCACTAACGTTAGTGTTTGTTTATTTATACTGTCACCGAATTATCCTTAATATTTCGCGTATATTTATACGAAAGTCCACCGAACACCGATATTTACAATAATTCACAACAAGTGCTAAGTTCACCGTGTTGCGCGGCCGACCGATATGCTCTTTTTTTGTGTCATTTTTAACCACCTACCCACACCACCTCAGGTGCAGCAAGCCCCTATTACCTTTGGCGGAAAAAATTGCCCGAATACTAATGTTGATGCTAATAGGCTGAAATTTCACAGTTCTATTTTCGGAAGTAGAAAAGGTAGATTTTAAGAAAGTAGAGTGAATTAAAGAAACTAATTAAAGAAAGTGATCTATTCTTATTGCAGAGTAATCTTTTAACAACAAAAAAATTAAAATTGGAATAGCGTTTTCGGTCTGAAACTATAAAAACAAATAAATTTAGAATAAAATTGTTTCTTCCACCACAGCACTATATATTTTTAAAAGCTTTAAGTTAACTCGCCGCGTATGCATCAGAAGGTGGAATCGTCGAAAAGTTAAATTTGACCCACTTATCGGAAAGAAGCAGAGGCCAAGTGAACTGAAACATACATACTGGTGAATTTCCGATGACAAAGCATGATTTGATGCTGCTGCCAGGATTGGTTCCAGACAAGGGAACTCCTCAACGGTCAACAATAGGAACATGAAATTTTCTTAAATATTTTTAAAATCTTTTTTGGCTTGACTTGGTATATCAGCAATTAAATATAGTAGTAATTAAATAAATAGATACAACCAACAAGACTGATTTACCGTAGGTTTAAACTGAACACGGTTTGTAAAGATGCCTGTTCCGTAGAATTCATAGCTTTGCTCATTCTGGTATAAACTTCAGTACCTCGTACCAGGAAAACAAAATACTTAAAAGAAAAATTAATTAATTTCCCTAAATTGTCCTCATATTTCAAACACGACAGGGCTCCTTCCTGTAACTCGAGTCGTAAACGAGCCGAAGCCCCGCGGCTCGCGATTAAGCTCGAAGCTCAAATGTTACACAAAGGTGAACATGACATAATTACGTTAGCTGACATCATGCACACATATTGCCTTGGATTTCGTTTAGTATACATTTGGAGGCCGTTTATAACTTTTACAAAATGACTTTGTTCCATATATGTATTTTTCCGCATGTATTACTTTTTAAATTATTTTGTCAAAAGCAAAGTGGACGTCTGCTACTGAACGTGTTTTTTGTCTATAGACATAACTTACCAATCCTCATCAATCATAACTGATTAGACCGGGTTCATAGTGCAGTAAAGTAAAGTAACTGCCTGTTACTATACCACAGCTGGGCATAGGCCTTCCTCTCTCCGTTTTTTGGAGAGAAAGGTTGGAGCTAAGACCTACCACGCTGCTCCAATGCGGATTGCTAGGTTACACATTTCCCTAGAATTCTCTAGAGATATGCAGGTTTCCTCGCGATGTTTTCCTTCACCGAAAAGCGTGTGATAAATTGCAAGTATCAATAAGACACATAAGTTTTGATAGAAAAATTCATTGGTGCCCGCCCAGGATTTGAACTCATGATCGTCTCTAGAGAGTCACATAAGTCTCACCGCTGGGCTGTCACAGCTTTTTTAATGCAGTACTTACCTTTAATCGCACCATTAACCTGAACTTATAAAATGGGTCTGCTGCTTATTTTATCAGATAAGTTTAGGTATTTATCATTTTTCTTATCGGTTCATAGGTAAGATAAAGGAAGGTGAGATTGGCAGTATGGGAGCATTTTTATTTTCGAGTTGGCTCTCAGAAGCACTTTTCAATCGTTACATTATAATAGAGATAATACTGTTTTGGGAACAGCAGGCCTACCATGAACTCATTGCGACTCAATTGAAGACGTAAACAAAATTGTTTTGCTTTTTCATATCATGACGTCTTAAAGACGCACACTTTAAGTCGTTGCCGAATAAGCGTTAATTCGTCCTAAGAATATGTGAGTAAAAGAGACAGAGTTATCTATAGTTCATATAACGTTATCCTTTTCAAACATTACGACCCCCATTGCAATTCACACTTCACGGTACGAAATGAAAGCGGTTCGCGGTCGTCGTTTACGTCTTGAATTGAGTCGCAATAAGAGTTCATGGTAGGCCTGCTGTGCTCTAACCGAGAATAACCAGTGAGGATCAGCGGTCACTCTTTTGAAAAATAATTTGTAGATCAATATAATTATTTAATAAATCAAATAACCTTACAATCTAATCTAATGTGTAGCTAGTTGCAATTCAAATCAAAGCATTTTAAGGATTAACATTATCTTGAATAGTATAAAAACCTTTGTTAAAAAATTTTATTTTTACCAAATTTATTTAAAAAATCTATATATCGTAAACGATATCTCATAGTATGACAAGAATCGATCCAACAGATAAAAAAGTCAAGGTCATCTGCGCCATTTTAACGTAAACAATATAAATCATGCTGATACGGAGAAGATCCAAAAGCAAACTAACATAAAATAGAAATTCGGCGAAAATACGATGTGAAGATGTACAACTTCGCTGTCTTGACAAAAACAATTCGGACAAATTTTAGGCATTTAGAATAATAGATGGTTCAACGATCTATAGTACCCGGCAATAAATAACGACACATCGAGGCTTAGAGAGAGAGAAATGGACTAGATTCTGTTTCATAGAGCATTGTCTCTGTCGCACAGACTGACGAACTCGTGTGTGACAGTGACAGCGCTCTACGAAACCGAACTGGCCGGCAGTTTTGTTGTAAACATCGATGTGCATTATTTAATGACGGCCGCCGAGTACTATAACTGCCTGACATGCGCCAGAGAGTCGCGTATTCAAACCCTGTTTCTTTATTGACGTTAACAATTGATTATGCGCTTTTCAGTGAAGGAAAGCAGCGTGAGGAATACCTCTAGAAAATTCCTTAGATATTTCAATTCAGTTCAAAATATTTTTTATTTAAGTTAACTCATAAACAAGTTATTTTAAATGATCATCTCTACTGCTGTTTCTGAAATCTGTTCCTACCTAGTAGAACCGGCAAGACACTCGTCAGTTGCTCTTTTCAAAGTATACCTTTTATGACTAGTTACATTTAGTCATTACTGTTTTGTACAGGGTCGAACAGCAGCTCCGTCCACAATTTCTCATCGTCTTAGTAATCGTCAATAGTATAGTAAGCTTTCTGTATTAAATACAAATAAATATAAAATATATGGGACACACACACGGTCGTCCGTCCCCAATGTGAGTATCATAATTCTTGTGCTATGGATGACAGACAACTGGTAATATACTACATATATTATAATAATTACATAATGAAATACAAATATACACCCAGGCTCGAAAAACCAACGAATTGTATATAGAAAATGTTGGCCCTCGGCGGAAATCGAACCCGCGACCCGCAGAGCTGAAGGCAGGGTCACTACCCACTGCACCAACGGGCCATTCTAGATCTATAAGACTTTCTTTAATCGTTTTTTTAAATTTGTGAAATGGCAAAGCTAATTTACAGTCTTAACGTAGAGAAAGTAGAAACCTTTGCCAAATAGTTGGATAGAAACATGCTGCTACTTTGCTTGCCTTATGCATTATCATAACTGCCATCTTCAAAATGAACTTTGGAGAAAGTTGTCAAGATTGTGTGCTAGCTTTTTAAATTACTTCTCATATCAGTTATTTAAAACCACTTCTTTATATTATCGAAAGATTTGTACCGTTGCGCTCCAGGTTCTATTTTTCCATGTTTCCCTTTTCAAATCCCCCATAAAATCTTTATACTTAAACCTTATCAAAGTTGTCGTGCCTAAAAAACTTATTTCAATACGGCCCTCAAAAACCTATTTGTCACGCTTGGCTCCACTTAGTATCGCAGAAAATCATTTTTCTGTCGTGCGTTTAATAAATTAGTAAACTTTTATGAAATAGATTTACGTCTATACCTAACGCGATAAAAAAACATATATCTGGAATGTTGTTTGACTCGATTCCCATACTTCGTTAAATTTACTGATCTATTTTCTTTTCTTTTTTTGCTTACAAAATGTATCCGAATGTACTATTAATTAAGTAGTTTATATGTGGAAATGTATTACTAGCTTAAGCTGTTCATTTTTTAAATAAATAAAAAAAAATTCTTTCTCTTTATAAATGCCCTTACAGGCCAATATTAAGCCTTTCATCAATGTTACTTAAAATTAATTATAATATCAATGGGGCAGATTAAAACAAATACACAACCACGCACAGCTGCAGCACGTTCTTGGTTATGCACATTTGAAACTGACATAAGTAGGGCATTGACTGAAGCCCTATAACATTCAACCTGCATTAGTCAGTGTGAGCATATGAAAGAAGGGGGATATTAATTCAATAATATGGTGATAGGAGTAATAATTCAATAAATTATGTAATCTGCGGTTTTAATTACATTATTTTATTTATTATTTTGTTATTCTAGTGCGCTACCGCAAAACTTACCGCCCCGTCATATCTTTATATATAAAAATCCCGTGTCACGATGTGCGATTACGCTAATCTTCAAAAGTACGCGACCGATTTCAATGAAATTTTCTAGCTAGGTATATTTTGGTCCAACTTAAAGGATAGGATAGTTTTATTATATACGTGTACAAGTTAGTTGTCAAATCGAAAACAGATGCAATATATAAATAAGGGCTACGAATAAAATTTTAAGGGCTTTGACCACAGGCATTCAGAAAAAGACAAAGGTAAATTTTTTATATTACCTTTTCACTTTGCAAAAAAAATTACAACTTTAAAGCTCAGAATGGGCGGACAGACAATATCTGGGAATACGTTGAAAGAAAAAGCTCTATGTGCGTTGGGCATGGACCTCCATAGAAGCTGCTTAGATTTGCAGGTTATCCTAGTGCGAAAATGCCAAATGCCAAAGCACTCCTTTTAATTAATGTAATTACTAACTGCTTTTACATTCCCAGGCTACGTTATAAAGAGGAGTAAACATTGTTATACCTTATAAGATATCATTATAAACAAAATGAATAAATAAAATCTTTATTAAGCGTCGTATAGTAAACGCTTTGGACCTAAATTTATAACAACGCCTATATTTACAATAAGACGATCTAAGAAGTAGAGGTAAGGAGATTTACGTAACTGAATACATAAGTACAGGCACGTGAGCAACGAAGCATATACAAAGCTTAAAAATTAAGGCAATTTTTCTTCCATTCTACTTTGCACAAAACGTATAATTATACCAGACCCACTCAACAGTGGGAGTAACATAACGCGTTCAGTACCTTAGGGCTGTCGAGATCCGTTATATATTTTAATAAACATTACCGGTATCGAGTTATTATCGTATCCAGTTTTAACATCAGCTGTTTATGATACCCATTTATCTCTTCATTGACAGTTTTAAGGGAATTTTAAAAGTATGTAATATGTACGACTTCCGTAAAAAACCGGTTAAATGAAACTAAAACAAATTGATAATTTTGGCGGGGTCATCGTCTTTTAATTAAACGAATGTTATAATAAAACCAATTTATCTATAAATATGTGCATGTTTAAAACTTTTAACTAGATTGTACTAAATACATAAAAGACCCACTGTCGATTAATTTATATTATTTTAATAACGATATATTATATTAAACTGCAGTTCTAAATCAATTTTCCATTGTTGAAAAATTATTTCATTAAATAGTAAGTAAAAAGGAAAATATTAACTAACCGTCCAAATTTACAACCACTAAAAAGTTCAAGTGATCAAGTAATCTATATTGAGTCACCCGTTTTGACATTTGACATCTACGAGTATAATCCGTTTAGTATGATCCAGGAATACACGTTTAAAAGAAGTCGTTAGATATTTGTGATTAATGTCAGATTTCAGTGATACTGAGAGCAAGCTTAAAGATTTTTTGACGCAACGAGACACTTTAAAACAACTTTACTTATAAATATTGTTGCTTTACTTATAATTCGATTACGATTTTGATGAATGAATTCGCGAATTGAAGGAAATAGCGAGTACCACTAGTCGAGTATAAAAAGAGGTATAAAATTGATAGCAGAATAAATTATTTAAAGAAGGCGTTACTTTACGGTATTCATAGAACTAAAGTAATGACGGAATTATATCAAAACGCGAACGCTTTAAACGCGGAACGTATAATGCTCAACATAACGTGGATTGTAGAAAAATAAATCTGTCATTACTTTTGCGGAATGCTACCTAAAATAAATATAATCTTGCCTTATAATGTAGTCATTTATATATGTATCTTTAAAACTAAACATCTGTGTTTTTAGGCTTATAAACGTTGTTTAGCGTTGCCCATGTTATAAAATGTACAAAAAGTAAAAAGTGAGAGCAAAGACTGAAAATTAAGAGTGAATTAACTTTATTTTAACTTATCTCATAATTGAAGAGTTTATTATGAGGCCCGTATTTACTTTAGCAGTTAAACTTTTGCTAATTTTTACGTTATGAGCTTAGTAATTTCTGTTTTAACACACAAAAAGTGTAAACAGACATGAATATGTCTTTGTTTTGCATTTATTTCTTGATTTCGATATTGCATACGAAGTAATGCGGTACGCAGGACGTCGTAACTTTATACCGAGAATGGTAGCAACCCTATAACTGCAAGAGCACGCTATTGTAACTATTCCGTAACAATGCAGCAGATGTTGATATACCCCTGCACTGCTCCTCTAGCAAGAATAGGAGGGGAAACGGTGATAATAGCTCGCATAAAATGCAATCAAAGCTTACAATAAGCTCGAACATTATTCAATTCTCAAAATCTTGGTATATAAACTTTATCATAACTCGCTTCCATCGTAGAGATTGGCAGTCAAGCACTTGTTAAGGATAGTAAAGTAAAATAATTTATAGAATTCGGCGTTACTTTGCGGAGATGCATAATACAGAAGTAATAATTAAATTATTTTGCTATAATCCGCGATATAGTAAAGAGAAAATATATATAGTGTTAAATGTATAGTGGACTATCCTTATTTTCATACCTGATACGTGCAGGATTCGTAAAAACACATGCACAAACCTCCACCACTTCCACCACAATACACAAGTACTACACACGCATAAAGCACAGGCACTACACATCGCAAAGCTTTGCGATTTTGTCGCAGTCTATCTCCTGATGATGCTTCGGTTGCGGGGCGAAACAATTGTTGAGTTTGAGATAGTGAACGTGTATAGTGCTTGTGTATATGATATTTGCAATTTATTACACGCTTTTCGGTGAAGAAAAACATTTTGAAGAAGCCGCATATCTCTACAGAATTCTGGGATATGTGTAATCTACCAATCCACATTGGAGCAGAGTGGTGTGTTTTAGCTCCAAACATTCTTTCCAAAAAAGGAAGAGAGTAGGCAATTGCCCAGCAGTAAGATATTAACTCAATTACTTTACTTGTACCTTAAAATGTAAATAATAAATATATTTGAATAATAATCATATAAGGATAATATAACCTGACATAATTAAACAACGTTTTTGAGCTAAAAAGGAAAACAATTATCGATGCGGTAATACAGTAATAGTAAAGTGCAATAATATTATATTGTATTTTAGCTATAAAAAATTGGTATCCACACTAGCATGCTGCTATCTGTCTTTTTATCTTCTAAATGATTTAAGAAGCAGGCGTTACTTTGCGGAATTCCATATTACAAGCAATATAACAGAACTACTTTGCTATAATCCGCACGGGTTAAACGAATGCATGCAAATATAAGCTAATGTGTATGAAGCAGGCAAAATCTACGCACCTTATACATGCAGGACAAGCCACCACATGCACCTCAAGGCGCCTCCACCAGCAACAACGCACACAAGCAGCACACACACCCACCACCACAATCTCGACGATCGTTTCGCCCCGAAACCGAAGCATCATCAGGAGGATAGGCTCCACGACAAAAATCGTAATGCCAATTCTTATCTTCTATCAGCAAATCTTTTAATTGGCTTTATTTCCTTATTTATGTTATTAACTATTTTGATGCTATACCTTATAAAATAAAATGAAAATAAATATCTTGCAAATGTTGAGAAAAACTTGTTTGTTAGATATGTTTTATATTTCTTTCGGACGCAAATTATAACAAAATAACTGAATAACATAATTACTACATCCGTTATTATAGCATCCGTTATTTTATTGGTATAACGACTTGTTTGAATGTAAATTTTTTAACACTACGTTTATGTTTCTATCATATCCAAATAACAATAACCCTTTTTTTTTAGTTAAAACTTTTGGAATCCGGAACTAAAACAAATATCCAAATTGCAATCTCTATCAAACTTAGCGTATTTTAGTAAATTTGTAAAGTAAGTGTGTAATTTAATAGTAACAGCCTGTTACTATCCCACTTCTAGGCATAGGCTTCCTCTCTCCGTTCTTAGAGCATTGTTGGAACTAAGACCTACCACACTGCTCCAATACGGTTTGGTAGGTTACTATTGGTAGGTTAGCGTAGGTTTTTTTTTTACATATGCCTGAAATTTTCTAAAAATATTTAGGCTCCCTCACAATGCTTACCTTCACCAAACAGTGTGTGATAGATTGCAGTTATCAATTATGATGAAGATAAAGACTCGCTGCTCGCAGTGCATCAGAACATCTGTGTGTCACGATATCGTTTCTAAGAAGGATGAAGAAATTGTTTGGGCTTGCGTACGCTTATTAATAAGTAATTAATTTAATAAATATTTGGGCCTATTATAGGCACAAAAGTTTTAGCAGAAAATCTCATACGTGCCCGGCCAGGATTTGAACCCGTGACCCTCTCAAAAGACTCGCAAGGTCGCTCTGCTCGCTAGGCTATCGTAACCTATAATTTTTACTTAACAGTATTTACAAACAGGTTGCATAAGATTTTATAACATACTAACAAGTGGAAAAATGATGTCATCGCGGCTATAAAATGCAGACATCCATTTGCCTCCTAAAACACGAAACTTTGATTTGGAAAGTATGATTACTGAGAGTAAGATTCTAATTCAAATTCAAAATATTCTTTATTCAAGTAAACTTGCAAAAAAGTGCTTTTGAATCGTCAACTCTACTGTTGGTTCGGAAAGCTGTTAATACTGAGAAGAGAATATTTTTAGATTACTTTATGCTATAATTGTATTACTTACCTTTATTATGAAAAAGCGAGAACGTCTGACACAATCTCTATCTCTTGTAACGATTTATGGAAATGAAATAATTATTTTTATCAACCAACCAACAAATCGTTGACAGAAAATGTTGGCGGCATTCGAACCCACGATCCGCGGAGCTGAAGGCAAGGTCATTGACAACCGCGCCAACAGGCCAGTCGAAACACGATATTATACATTAAAAATATTTGCACAGCAAACTAGAATCTCTATAGTACAGTATATTCCATAAGCCAACCATTTAAGTGTCACAAAATTACCTAATTGGGCCATTAGACCAGGTCAATCAATGTGGCCTTATTAACACTTGTATGTGAAAATTTTACAGATTCAACCTTGAATTACATCTTGCTATGACTAGATTGATAATATGGCTCGAGAAAATTATTCATAACTTCTTCCACATTGAGTTATAATAATTAATTTTTTCATACATTAAATTTTTACATACCAAGGTAAAAGTGGACTATCACTACAGCTACCCTTCAAATACATCCATATTAATTATAAAGATTTATAGCTCGGTTCTGACATGAATAAAGTAAGACTGAGTAGAAAAAGTAACAAAAAAATATTTTTCTCTTTCTTTTTTTATTTGTGCAATAAAGTTAATCTTCTTCGTACCAATTTTATATATTACTTATTTTATATATTTTTATATTATTGAAAAGAGTGACTGGAACCCTGTTATCATAATTGCAGGCTCCGAACTGATAAATGTGAGGATTTTTTAGTAGAAATTATGCAACAATTGTTGCTTTAAAATGTTAAAACAACAATTGTTAAATACAAGAACAATCAGATGTAAGATAGGATACAAATTATGATAACTTCTATTTTTATAGAAAAATCTTAAGAAGAATCTGATCATAATTAGACCCTATATTCTAAAGATAATGATTTTCATAGACAAAATATAACATTATGTTGCAGTTTTTATCTATAAAATATATATATGAAAAAATAAATATTTTTTCATATATATATTTTATTTTACAATTATTTTTATTTTTAAACTTGGATATATCTAAAATTTTAAATATTTAGTTATTTCTCTTGTGAATGAATGTTTAATGTAATTAATATCCATCCAACATGCACTAATTGATAAAATAAAAAATGGTATCATATCATAAAAAAAAACTGTTGGTTATTACAGTAAATAAAATTATGGATCACTGTACCATTAACATGTTTTTTTACTGCAATAAAATAATCATTCTGAAATATTTCATGATTCTCCGAAATTGTATTACATAACTGCTAAGCAACCAATCTGAATCATGTTATTAATTTTTTTATATATATATATAAGGTTTAACTGATACAAAATAACTTAAATAGGTCACATCCGTGTACTCAGTGACACCTATATCGAAATGTTCCAGTTGCAATCCGCAGTATACGAGTGCTGCGCAAAAATTATGCCGTTTCACCGCCACTACGCCGAACCAGATTTATTGCCTATTTATTCAGTAATTTAGAAAGATAATGCTATATTCAAGACATAGAAAATTTTGTCTAATTACTCACTTAACATTATCATTTAAAACCAATAAAAACGATGCATGAAAACTTAATAAAATAAAGAAAATCCAATACGATTCCTACCTGTTTACTTTTGTTGTCGATCCCGTTCGCCTTGCCGTCTGGTACGTTACCGTTGTTTTCCTCACTTTTTTCACTTTTAACACCCTCCAAAGCCATATTCAAAGAGTCACTTTATTTACTGTCATACATAGAAATAGAGTAATTTCTCTTATTTCACTTAGAATGAATTTTTATCCACTAATCCTTACGACCGAGAACTCCCATAGACAAACAACCGTCAGCACATAGGTGCAACATACACATCATAAGAGCCGACGCACCAAGCGCGAATGAAACGAAAAACGTATGAAACAAAAGTAACTTGACAGTAAGATCGACAACAGATTAAAATAAACAGAGATAATAAACTTGTAGATTATGTTGTAGTATAGTTTTATTCTATATAAAAGTAATCTCGTCCAAATAATTAAAAGATAATAATATCTACTACTGTAAAGCTTAGTCTAAACCAGAATTCTAAATTCTAATTCATAATGTTCACATTTTAATGTAAAATAATTTAATATAATTTACGCTTTTATTGAATCGCGCTAAAAATTTGCGGTGATTTTAATTTGAATAATATATTATCGTTTATAAAGACCTTAATATTTTTTGTTGTTTATGGTATAATAGCCGTACCTAAATATAGATGGCGCTGCTGACAATTCACGGTTGATTTAATTTTAATTCATGTACTAAATTATTTAAAATATTTGCACATTTTAAAATTAAAAATTCGCATTAGTATATAATATATATTGTGTTGTTTGTTACTTTTACAATTACTATGTTATGGCTGTATCTATATTATAAACCAAAAATTAGGGCAAATTTGGTGTGCTGCAGATTTAGTCAATATTCTTTATTTAAAAGTTTTTGTGATTTATTTTCTGTAGAAATAAATTGGCAAAATTAAAAAGCAACCTCCCCGGCGGGGAATCGAACCCCGGTCTCCCGCGTGACAGGCGGGGATACTTACCACTATACTACCGAGGATGTGTTATTGCTGTTATAATTATTATATAAGTGTATATATTTTCCTTTTTGTTTCTCACCTAACATCGTAAATTCTGCCGCTACAGCGTATTTATATTTATTTATAATATACTAGCTGTTCAAATAACAGTTTCGCCCGCGTGGAATTTAGTGATTCACGAAACTTTTCCCGAATTTTAGAAATTTTAAACATTAGTTTACCGTGAGAGATAGAGACATGCTATCGTGGACTTTTTTGTAGTATTTTTATAGATCTACAATTCTCTACTACATTACTTTAGCGTATCTCTGCTGGTTTACGCAGCGCATGCGAGTAAAGCTGCCAGCAAGCCAGTTTTTTAACAACTGCGCGATCTCTTTAACATAGTTTTCATAATACTGATATGTACTATTTATCTTTTGGTGAAAACTGCACAAAAATCTATACAGTACATGTTGAGAAAATCGATTACATACAGACAGGCAGCTTTTTGGGACTGTGTTTTATAATAAGCATAGATTCGCACATTCAAAAAATAATCATCATTGTACAGTGTGTGTAGAATTGCATAGTACAAAAGTAATGATTAAATTATTTAACTTCAAATGGATTACCCGCTATAGTCGCAGAATAAAGCATGTAGCACAACAGTTCGATCATTTTTAAAGAGTTTATGGAGAGATTAACCAAATTGGTCCAGACTTTCTCTTTTACTGCACTTAATAACCAGCAGGATTTTATTCGTATGTATACATATAAATTTAACAGTGTCCTAAATGTGTTTCACCTTAAATTATTATGTTTCGTTTCTCGTGATATTGTATGAGATTGAAAATATTTATAAGAAACCTGTTTTTGTTACTATGTTGTTAATTAATTAAGAACGCAAATATCACCCGTCGTCGCCAGAAACCAGAAAATATGTACAATAGGATTTTATTTAAATCAAAGTTAAGTAGACAAACATTGATATCTCTGTAAGGTAACATCTATTTACGATTACGTATATTCTACCATTATCAAAGAATTTATACAGTGGCGTGTGATATCCGGCTGCATAGAATAGGCCACCCTCATTTCTTACCGAGGTGTGGTAAAAGGCGATTAAGGTAAGTTGACGTCAGACAGGCGTCCGGTCGTAAAATACGCAGCCAAATCATGTGACAACATGTTGGTAACATGTTGTGCCGACCCCACTAGAGTGGGATAAGGGCAGGAGAATGATGATATCAAAGAATTTATACACTGATATATTCTTTTCTTATTACCTACAGTATTAGGAAACATAGAATTCTATTATCTTTTTGTAATCCATGTTATTTAATGCCAATAGTGAGCATTTTTCGATAGTAGAAGACTTTGTTTTTTGAAGGTTTGGTAATTAATTAAGGAATTAGATTGGGCCTTGCTCTTTACACCGAAGAATCGGGAAATTAAATAGATTCGTAAAAGAATCCGTTCTGAACAACACAATGAAAGGCAACTTTTTCGCAACTTTGATATATAAATATTTTATAATAAAGTACAATAAAGAGAATAAGAAATGTTATCCAATGCTAATTATTTAAATTTCATTTTTTATACCCATTTAAAGTGTTACCATTTAAAGTTGACGCACCGTGTGGTATCTGGTTAAGTAGAATAGACCACCCTCTTTCTTGCCGAGGTGTTGTAAAATACGACTAAGGTATATTACCATCAGGCAGGCGGCGGTGGTAAAATACGTAGCCGAATCAAGTGTCAACATATTTTTAACATGTTGAGCCGACCCCACTTAGGGAAGGAGGCTGATGATGACCATCCACCGCACGAATCCAAAACGCTGGCAGCGGTAACTTTTTGTGTGACCAAACTTATATGTTAGACAAGGTTGCTAGTTTTTTAATGGTTTTAACTTTTTATATGTGAATTTGTAAATAATTTATTTACCTAACTTTACACATTCAAAGTCTGAACGCTTTATATCACAATATTCAATATCAAAGTGCATACAGAAGAGTTGTATTAACAATGTTTGCCAGTCATAACTAATGGTGGCCACTACAGGCCAGGCCGCTCGCACTGACGTCCTGACAGATAACGAGCTTTATCAAACATACATTATTATGTACTGTTGTGTGGAAAAACTATCAATAAAATAGCTTATTCCTATATTTACTTGTCAAAGTATATGAGGCACCCATGTACTGTGATTTGCATGTAATCGGATTTCATTTGTAAAGAATTTGGTACCCGCGACTTCGTTCGCGCATACTTAGGCTTTTAAGTTCCTCAATATGTGGTTTGTTCCTGAGAAAAAAAAGGATCATTTTATTCTATATGCTACCCTATGTATAAGCTTTTATTGTGACAAATTTAATTATATTCAATCATGCCCAACTAATTGAAAAACTAGGGTTCTTGACTAGTCTCACATTTTAAGATCGTTTATTTTGCCCTAAAAACAATATAAATCGCCAATATTTCGAAGAAAAAGCGTATCAAGTTTAAATGTAACCACTGCTAGGAATGGTGCGTCGATGTTGTAAAGAAGGCTGAATGAATGATGAATCATGAACAGTAACCCCACAGAAGTCTTTCCTGTCCGCTTAAATTTGTTATGTAGCTGATAGGAACTCATTAAAATACTTAATTCAGCCAACGTTTATTTGATTTTCTACTTCCCTCACTCGATGTAACCGTGGCTTTCCCACTCAACACAATTTACATTTTGCATCCAGCGGCGAAATGAGCTTTCTGAGCTTCTTGTTTCATTCAGCAGAAATTACTTTGAATAAAGGTAAAGTATAACAAATAATTACATACATAATAATAATAATAATTAAATACATTGTCACATTTTTCCTTGTCTGTACTTTATACGATGCGAACTCACCACTAGCTAGTTGAACAGTCCATAATGTTCTATTAACTGATACGCGTTTAGACATCAGAGCAATTATGAAATGTCTCCACAAAATCATAACAAATAAAACAAAAACGTTAATAATTTAGTGACAAGTCTCGAAACAGTGCAAAGTATAATTAATAACTGAGATCTGATTTACAAGAATTTGTTTAATTTAAGTATTTAAATTTTATGAAGAGACTTCATCACGATGATTAAATGTAAGTTATATATAAATTATATAACCTTATTTCCTTTACTTTTACTTTCAATTTATAGATTTCCAATGTACATTTCTGTCTCTGTACCTCTCTTGGATACTATACGATATTGTTATTTTAATGAATGAATGTTATTTTATTGAATGAGTCTATTTACTGACATAATGGACATTCTACTGCTTCTTATGAGATCGTCATTTCTAATCTTTAGGACCCAAACGTCCAGCGATCAACGCTTTGTCCCGACCATCTCTACTTTAACTACGAGGCTTGTATATATTTATTCTATTAATACTGACACTTTTCTATTTATTTAGTTTTTTTTCTTATAAATTTTAATTTTTTCCTAAATTTTTCGTAACGTAAAGTAACGAAACCCGTTATATCCTGTGATTGTATCTGTCTCTTGTATAATTAGAAAGATGGCTATAAAATAGTACATTAAATAATGCAAATGTTCTTTTAATATTTACGAATTCCTTATAATGTTCTTCTTTACCTTTCATAGTATTTGGTAATGCTATAAAAGCTTCTAAGGCTACAGAATGTTATCGAAAACAAAAAATAGAATAAGATTTTCATTATAATGAATAATTGATTCATATAAGGATACTTCATTCATTTTAACTGAAAATAACGCATACAATATCCAGCTCCACATTTACCGCCAAACATATTACTATAAATTAACTATTCCAAACCAGTTTACTATCTATCTATCATTATTTCATATAACTAGGTTGAAAATTGTAATGTTCTTACAATTTAAGTTACATCTGAATCTTCTTGAATCTGAAAGTTAATACTGAATAATTAAACTATGTAAAATAACACGCCTATGTATTTCACAGTTTATGTAAAATCTTTTAGCCTTATGTAGTTTATTCTTAAGATTTTAACATGACACAAATTTGTTAGTAGTCCCAAAGGAGGGTAATAAAGAAAAACAATAAGAATTAAGAAACTAGACATAAAATTAAATTTCTTTAATTTGAAAACGGAATATTAGACCGCCACATAGATTCATTATTAATTGTCATTTAAATTTTTCCCTAAATATCTGGTGCTTTGAAGTAGGTTTAAGGAAATATGTATTCTTACATTTGCTCCACAGTATATTTTAAGCAATGTAATTTTTGTATATAAAAATATAAAGAATTATAAAACGATAGGTGATGTATATAAAAGACACAGTAGGAACCGACATAAGCTTGCGACTCCTGCTTTGCGCCTAGCAACAGTACGTAGATCGTTTGTGAGTTTGGGTATAAGATTCTATAATAAAATTCCGAAATCAATTTTGGCCATGCCATTACAGTTTGAAAACACTGTTAAAAAGAGGCTGATACAGAAAGCCTACTATACTGTTGAAGATTACTTAAATGATAAGAATATAGGTGCACTTCTACTCTGTACAAGACAGTTATAAATAAATGTAACTAGTTCTAAGATTTATATTTTAAAAAGAGCAACCGCCGAGTTTCTTGTTGGTTCTTCTCGGTAGGAACAGCTTTTCGAACCAGCAGTAAAGTTAACGATTCAAAAGCACTTGTTTAAATGTTTACTTGAATAAACAATATTTTGAATTTATGTTTCGATACAACTGGTTTAGCTAGAATAAAGAATTTAAGTGATAATAAAAAAATATGTTCAAGTCACTTCTGAGTTTTCTGTGATCTGAATTCGTTGGGTATAAATTACGTTAACGCACCCGGAAATTATTTATATTGCATCGTACACAAACAAATCAATATTGAACTTTGTATATGATGTCGTCAGATCACGATGGCCTTGAAATAAAACGTTTATAATGCACTTATGCATGTAAATACATAAAGTTTATTCTAATTTATATCTAGAGTTTATTCCATAATTTTACATTTTACTGTCATACTCACATTACAAACTGAAATCAATGTGCCATAGATAAAAGCTTCATTATTGTGGCTTTTGGTGTGAAGATCTTAGGTACATAGGGTCGCCGGGCTCATGCCTTCTTCAAAGAACTCCGGAAACCCGAAAGCTCGCTACCTTGGTTAACAAATAAGTTTGGCCACACAAAGGGGAACGCTGTCAACTCTTTAGGCAACTTTACCTCATTTCAGTAGAATCGATTTTATGTAAATGGGTAGGTATATATTTGTAATTCGTACATTTTTTATTTTTTCTCATTTGTATCTGTTTATTTTTATATTTAAAACATTTTGTTGTTCTCCTTTATCTTTTGTTCGATTCTGTTTCTATTATATATTTATAACGCGCTTTATTTACGTAATTTCAATAGGAAGATGGTTTGTGGCTCCACCTGTTTGTTAGGTTTGTCCCATTTCTTGCCGATTCGTAAATTTTTCTACCTGCATGGCCATATTATTCTGGCAACTTCACTTCACCAACTTCAGCTAGTTTTTAAAGAAATAAAGATGTTACTATACTATACCTTGAGGTTAATTAAATCCAAACAAATCAAATGAAAACCATTTATTAATAACGCCACGGTAATGTAGATAATAGTAAAAGTAATAAGAAAATATACAGAAATGTTACGCATTGGAAGTTGAGGAGTATCTGAACGCTGGTTTTTAATGGTGACCATTATTCCTTAAACCTGAATCTCAAAGTGATAGTCTTCGATAGTCTATTGTATTATGACTATGGTAACGAATATCAATTGAACCGTACAAATGGACGCGTAATATATCACGTTGCAAAGTAAATTGACCGACGCCAAGGCTCATTAATATAAATTGACTTTAACTAAGTCGCCACGATATGAATATTGTTTTGTTTGTTTTAAGGACTTCAATACATGGTATGTATAATATTAGTCGTACCTGCGACTTCGTACGCGTCAACTGAAACATATGTATATATACATATATATTTCAAGTATTATAATGCAGACTATACATTACTATGTGTTACAGTGTACGGTTGGAATACTGATCGGTTTTGTATACACCAAATAATAAGTAAGGAAATATTATTCCGTCATCATTCTATGACATATATCAATGTAATTCTAAGTGTATTAAGCAAAACCTTTCTCATACGTTATACATGCATGATTAGTGACCACACGAAACACGGAAAAAATAGATTTGCTTGCGAATCAAAAGCATAAATAAATAAATAAATGGGACACTTACACACAAGTAATTTAATATTTGTGTTATGGCTGACGCACAACTGTTAAATATATACATATATAGTTTTAAATATATAAATAAATACATATACACACCCAGGCTCGAAGAACCAACAAATTGTTTATAGAAAATGTTGGCCCTCGGTGGGAATCGAACCCGCAACCCGCGGAGCTGAAGGCAGGGTCTACTACCCACTGCACCAACGGACCAGTCGACATAGATTTCTTAACAAACGCGAATTATTGCAAAATAATTTAAGTAAACTAATAAATAATCTAAACTTTTATCAAATAATTTATCTACTTATTTTACATACTATGTATGTAACCGTACTGTACGGTAAAAGTAGCTAATAAACCTATTTTTATTTTTGATAAGACAAGTTCACCCGAGGTAACTCTAACAAAACAGAGTATTACAACTGATAAGAGATAACCTCACGTATCGCAACAGTCTTCAAACAAACTCTGTTCAGCAAACACGTTCTTTGATAATATATTTGTGGCTGACTTGACGTGAGTTTTGAGTTAATTAAATAATTTTTTTAAATGTACATATAACAGCGTTCTGCCATTGAAGTACAAATTAAAATATGTATATTAATAAACTTAGACTAGACAGTAAATCTTTTACTATGTTTATATCGTTATTTTATGATCAAATTAGCAAATCTTTGAGGTTAAAGAATTGAAAATATACAAAAAATGATAACATTAAAATGAGACACAGACTTTTTAATAATATTTTTATAGTTGTTTACGTTTTGAGAAGAATTGTAGGTAAATACTGGTTTCCTTAATAGGATTTAATGATAGTATTCGTAGTACTGAACCAGTCAGAATTAAAAAGACATTATAAAGTACATTAAGGTAATTTGAGTGAAGTTATGAATTAGAGATTATTCTAAAAATTCAATACTAAAAATGTTGACATCTACACTTTCGTTGCATGGAAATCGATTATAAAATTATGACTGGGTCATTGGCACAGTTGGCAGTGACTGCCTTCTGCTCAGCGGGTCGCGGGTTCGATTCCCGCTGAGGGCAAGACAAAAATGTACAAGTTATGTCTAGCTTAAATTACGTAACGCTAGTACTATACAAAACATGCCCACGTAGACATGCTTTGTAAAGTATATATATACTATATTATATCAGTTATATTTATCAGTTCTCTGTCACTCATAATGTCACTCCGCTACCAACTTCTTTTGGGGACGGACAATCGTGTGTAATTTTCCCATATATATATATATATATTTAAAATATATCCGCCGTGTGGTATCCGGCTGAGTAGAATAGACCATCCTCATTCCTTACCGAGGTGTCGTTAAAGGCGACTAAGGTAAGTTGACCCACCGTGTGGTATCCGGTAGAGTAGAATAAACCACCCTCTTTCTTACCGAGGGGTCGTGAAGTACGACTAAAGTAAGTTGACGTCAGGCAGGCGGCCGGTCGTAAAATACGTAGCTAAATCATGTGACAACATGTTAACATAATGTGCCGACCCCAGAGTGGGATAAGGACAGGAGGATGAGTATATATATTTAAAATATATGTGTACTATAAGTCTCTTAACGTTCTTAACGTTTCAGTACTTGACGTATTTTAAGGTATATTAATTTGTAAAAATACGGGTCACATCGCCACTAAATCGAATTACCTTTGTGTAAAGTTCGACGTTTAGGCAGAGTTGCATCCGCCGTGGTTACCAACTGTCTCGTAAGCTTTTAAGCTATATTTTAAATCTCTCATATTGAATTATAAATCGTATAACTAACATAACTATTAAACAAAATTGTATAATAAAGATCGTAATTGTAAATAGATTCTAAATATACATTCAGTGCCAAATGACATAGTTATTCTCGAGCGTTCCTTAAATAAACATGGCGACTCAACATTCAGGTCAACTTACTCTCTACACTAGCTAAAGGCTAAACTCGGGAAAATTCATAGAGTTATTATACTTAGAGTAGAGAAGCCAGCTTAACATGTGTCATATTACATATTAACAGATATAGAAAGAAAGTTAATGATTTATCTTTCTTTTCTTTTTATGTGTGATTGATAAAGATTAAGTATGCGACTTGCGTCTTTCCTATCATTGTTTATTGTGACACTCTAACTCACAGAGGCTGATACAGAAAGCCTACTTACTATATTGATGAAGATTACTTAGATGATAAGGATGTCTGGATATAGGTGCACTTCTACCTTGTACAAGACAGTAATAAATAAATGTAACTAGTTCTAAGATTTATATTTTAAAAAGAACAACCGCCGAGTTTCTTCCTGGTTATTCTCGGTAGGATCAGTTTTCCGAACCAGCAGTAAAGTTGACGATTCAAAAGCACTTGTTTACAAGTTTACTTGAATAAAGAATATTTTGAATTTGAATTTGAATTCACAGTCCTGCCTATGACTCCCCTTCTGTAGTACAGTAACTCTATCGGAAAATAATTTAGAAATAGGCGTTACTTTGCGGCGATCCATAATTCAAAAGTAATAACAAAAATATTTTGCTATAATCCGCGATAAAGTAAGTAGATTTTTTTTATTTTTTCCATACACAGGAATGCTTCGGTTGCGGGGCGATTGTTGAATTTGTGATAGTGAACGTGTGTAGTGCTTGTGTATTGTGGTGGCGGTGGTGGAGGTTTGTGCATGTGTTTTTACGAATCCTGCATGTATCGGGTATGGAAAAACGGATAGTCCACTCTACATTTAGCATTATATATAAATATTTCCCATTTAATATATCACGGATTATAGAAAATAATTTAATTATTACTTTTGCTCTATGGAAAAATTTGATAATAATTTTGTATTTATCTAAATATATTCTCAGTAATTATTTGTTTCGTATAAAAGAAGAACAAAAACGTTTTCGTATTTGCTTTAGTATTGCTGTTCCAAAAAAAAAAACTAACAAGAACCCTGTTACAATGAAGTTTAATTTTAATGACATTTCTACATAAAGCTATACTATTGCTATTTGATTACTAGTAATATACCTAAAAAGTAAAAGTAGTAAAGTAGCGGCCTGTTACAATCCCACTGTTGTGAATAGGCCTCCTCTCTCCGTTTCTGGAGAGAAGGGTTGGAGCTAAGACCTATCATGCTGCTCCAATGCGGATTGGTAGGTTACACATATCTCGAGAATTCTCTGGAGATATGCAGGTTTCCTCACGATGTTTTCCTTCACCGAAAAGCGTGTGATTAATTGCAATTATCAATTAGACACATGAGTTTTAATAGAAAAACTCATTGGTGCCTGCCCTGGTTTGAACTCGTGTTTCCCTCGAAAGAGTCGCACGGTCTCACCGCTGGGCTATCACAGCTCAACATACCTAAACTGCAGTTAAATACGCACCAGGCTGCAATGATTAATATGTACTCAATAAAATAGGTTAATTTAAAAAAAAATCCGTCGAGTTCATGAAGTATCAGCGATAGTTTCTTTAAAAACATCTGACGATTCAAATGTACTGTAAATAGTCAAAATGAATAAAGAATATTTTGTGTTTAAATCAACTAATAATTTAATTTAATCGCCAATATCGTCATACAATGTTTATTTTGCTGTCATTTTCTTGAAGTGGTTAATTAACATTTTGTGTCCATTATGCTAAGGATACCTGTTGGTAATTATAATAGAAGCACGGCTTTAGATAAACTACAAAGACAATGTGTTTTATAATCCGACCAGCTTAAATTATAGTGGTACTGAGTGGAAAAATACAAGTCCTGGATATAAACGATAATAGCTATTGATTTTAAAATAGGAATAAGAAATCAATGCGTACAAAATAAATTTCTGTACATGGTCTACTTATATTTGTAACATTTGATCCAGATAGGTATATAAAAATTTGAGAACTAATTCAATGCAATACGTACGTTCGGGTAAATATTAAATCATTGCATCTGGAATGACTGACTTATTCTATAGAAACGGAACTAAGTATCTGACCGAGAGAGAGGTATCTGACGTAGAGTCTCTCTGCGGGCCATCACGAGAGCTCGACTTGGAGTGTCAAACCGAGGAAATCCGACATAGCGCAACGTAACGCGAATTTGACGTTAGGATCCTAAGTTCATTGCTTAGGGACCTAGATCGGAAGAATCAGTGTTAGTAAAGTCTCTACTAAGTGGGCAGACGGTCTCAATAAGCTAGCAGAGATTAGAAAGAGATAGAGAGCCTTTAAATTCAAGAACCTTTAAGATTCCTACGTCCAAAAGTCGATTATGGCTGTAAAAGTAGAAACAGAGAGCGGAGTCTACTTAACCTCCCAGTGGTTATGACTCTAAACTGAGGACACTCCTCACGATGCATGCCGTCTCAAGCAATACTTTCTCATGTATCCCTTGACATAACAAATAAGCGAGGGCCTCTTGAGATGTTTTTTTTTATAATTCTTTTGCATATGTTGTCCAAACTACGAATTCTGTTTTATATGCTTTTTTATTATTTTACATTTCCTTACAACAGCACCAACATGCTACAAGTAGGTATTTTATTTTCCAGACTTATATCCGGTAACGGTATGACCCAACGTATGTGTCGTCTCATGTGTATTCTTAATTTTGACATTGAGCAAAGTCCCAGCTTTGCTCTTGTGCAAGGCGCACATTTGAGACTCATCCGTTATCGGATGTACTCTATAGAATGTTAAGAAAGTCTTAGTTGCGCTTTCCACCTCTTGAGAAGTTAGTAGAGGCTCTTCGTGGTTAGACCGTAAACCGAAACAACAATGGGAACAATTAATGTTGAGTGAATATTCTACAACAAGATTATCTCATGGTCTAGGTCTAAATATTTGCAGTCCTATTAATGAATTTAAATATTTTTAAATTGTTAAATATGCCTCGTTTTGTAAATTGTATTTCATTCCAGTATCAATAAAAGAAGCAATGAAGATCGGTTTTATCGGTGGCGGTAAATTGGCACACGCTCTAGCAAGCGGATTTATATCGGCTGGTGAGTATAATGAAAGATCCATGCCGGATATAACTCAGAACACAATATGGATAGGCACGAATCTTTCCAACCAAATTTTTAGAACTTATATCTTCTCTAATACGCGATGCGTTAACACAACGAAATAAAACTAGCGCTATTGTTCCATCCGTTCGCACTTGATGCCATAATCAAGGGAAATAGAGATTCGTTTTATGTTGCGACGACGCGTTGCTGTGGCTCTGTGTAGTTTCGAGTTCAACTCGAAACAGAACCAAGCAGTTTAAAAAAATAATGCTCGCCACTAAACATTACTGAATCATCTGGGTCATTCTAAAGATAGTACAAAAATTTTATTAAAATTGGTCCGGCATTTTGAGTCTACAAAGGACATACAGACAAACATTCATTTTTATATATTAAGAAGATAAATAATCTTACTTATTTGCGAACTCCATTCCCAGTCTTAAACAAAGTACGAGTATATTATGTCGCGTAAAAACGAAAAATATTTTTTTTTAGTTACCTTATTTGATTTAAACATTTTAAAACCAATCTTATGAGCTCACTTCACCTTATATTCTATACTTTACCCAAATATTGAATGACTAGAATTTGTAATGCTTTGATTCGCTCACATATTTACTCTATATCCATGCAAAGCCCGAGTGTTATTTAGTTATACAAAAATAGTCCCTTAGGTAACTTTATTTATCTAAGATTTTATAACAAACTAGCGGGCCGAACAAGCCTTACTGTGACTTCCCCTCGAAACAAAATCAACGATTCTATAAAATAATGTTCCAATTGCCATCAAATTTAACAAGACTATCCGCTGGGTACAGTCAAAAGATCGTCTAAAAATTTCATTAAAATCGGCCCAGCCGTTTCGGAGTCCATAAAGAACATACATACATACTTTCTCTTTTATACAGATGATAATAAAAATATCCTGTTACATAATTAACATATATACTTTTACTTTGTGACATTCACATTTTATCTTATCTCAAAGTTTGTTAATATAATAGTCTGGCTATAAATCCATTATAGATAACATTAGTTAATAGCTTAGCATAGTTATAGCTAAAATATATGAACATAGGTATTTTTTTTACTTTTTACACATATACTTTGAAAAGAATAAGTTCTTTTTGTCGAATTAAAAACGAAATATATTTTTTCATAGCTCTTGGAATTAAAAGGGGTCGATCCCTGTTTGTACTAACTCTGGGTTTCATACAACACAGTTTCACACAACACGGCCTTTTCTAATAACCTAACAACCGTGTTATAAGAGGGTTACCAGTACCACAATTTGGGTTAATACACAGTTAAAGTATTATAGTAAATTAATCCATACATATTATAAATGTTAAAGTACCTGTCGGTCTAAAGAAATTTGATCGTAGGATAAAAATATACAACAAATGTATTTTAGAAATACTTATTTTTATTTCGGTTATTACATAATTTTCGAATACTTTTTGTAAACATTAAGGAAGTCATAAAATAATGTCTCTTCTCATTTAAAGTAATACGCCAAAAACTTTTCATAATCAAAATCATTAAAATCTTTGCCAATATTTATTTTTATGACTTATTCTTTTCCGTTCTCTTAAAGCCGTTTTGACATATAGTTGTTATAATTTGATATTTATAATATCTATATCCTTTATACAGGACTGGCAAAACCTGATGAAATCACAGCCAGCTGCCATCCCAGTGATCTGGTTTCCGCTGAAGCTTTCAAGGTATTTTTTTTCGAATTGACTATAGCTGTTAGTCCTAATGGCTTTGACAGCGTCAAGCCATTAGGGCCACCGGAAGGACGGTCAAGTGCAAAAGCTTCACTGCGTAACATTGGTACGAGCGAGTGCATTGACGCAACCGCAACTCGCGGCGAGACTAAACCTCGGCTTAAAGCAACGCTTTTTGGAGGACTATATCTAACAATTCACTTTGAAGAAATCTGCATCACGGCCGCCGCGGCCGCTTGACACAAGCAAGTGGGGACCTCGTCTTCGCCGGCGAGGACGAAGTTTCTGTGTGTGTTATGAGTAAGTTTTGTTTGACGATGTTATAGCATCGTCGGAGTCATGGAAAAGCTAAAAATTAATCGCGGAATATTCTTATAGAATCTTATAACCAAACATGCTACGTAGTTTTGCAAGGCGCAACGCAGAAGCCACAAGCTTATGTCAGTTCCTACTTTGTCTATTATATACACCGCCTATTTTTTATTACGTATATTTTATGGGTACACACATAAATGTGTATATTGTACAAAACAAATAATACCATAATGAACTATAATTTGCAAACACACGATTTTAGATATCGTTTGTGTAAAGATTGATACGACTCTATATATAGAATTATCTACGCCATCATACCTTGATTTAGTAAGCTCCCTGAATGATTTGTCAACATATATGACTACAAAGCATTGTACAAGATATTGCATACAAAACAAAGTTAAAAAAGTAAGGTAAACTCTTGAAGGTCTCTGATTGAATGCCAAATTAGATCAGCTTGACGCTGGCTTGAACTGGCTTCCCTCAATACCGAGAATCTCCGAATAGAAAGTAAAATATGTAACATTACTTATAACATTCTACATCTATTACATGTACCAAAGACTGGTACAGTAATGGATTATAAATAAAATAGGTTTCGATGATAAATTAGACTTAGAGGTATAAACTTTACTCTTTAAAGGACTTCACAAAGGTTGTAGAAAGAGTCACTAAAAATTGGTGAAAAAATTTGGAGCGCAAATACGTTCGACATACCTGACAAAAAGTAATCCGTACATTGAACGTATATAGAAGTAGGAAAAACCTCTTATTAGAGATATATCTAAAAATTAGCTTTAGTATTTTACCGGTTCTCATTACAAAAGGACCACTTATGAACAATACTAAACTTGAAAGGTAATTTTTGGAGTACTCAATAATTCGCGATGTAAAAATATTGTAACCAATGTTTGTATTTTAATATAATACTAAGTTTTTAATAAAAAACGACTAATATTTGTGCGAATTCGGATTCTACATGCCGCTATCTACACCACTAATTTTCCCAAATCTGTATTATTCGGACTCGAACTAAATTTTTATTTACAGAATTTAGGAGCGACAGCTTTATTTGAAAACAGCACAGTCGTAGAAAAATCAGAAGTTGTGATAATATCTGTTAAGCCCGATGTGGTGATTCCAGCTCTACGGGATGTGAAGAATTTACCTGCATCGAATGGAAAGCTATTCATATCTGTAGCAATGGGAATTTCTACTTGGACAATAGAAAAGGTGAACTGAAGTTTTTATTATATCTCCATAATATCTCTTCATTCTGAACCCATAGACGTACATTTAAATTTATTTTGACATTGCTTTGATGGCTACGACAGATTTCCTAAGATATATACGTCCTACTGATCCGTAATGTGATTTGCTTAAATTCTAATTCTTATCTAGAGGAGAGCAATGAGGAAGAGGGAATAATTTTATTACTCTTCACTTCAGGCACTTCCATCAGAAGCACGCGTTGTCCGAGTAATGCCAAATACTCCGGCTCTAGTCAAAGAAGGTGCGGCAGCTTTTAGCAGAGGATCGAGAGCTACTGCAGATGATGCTAAGGTGACATCTCAGCTGTTTCGTGCAGTCGGCACTTGCGAAGAGGTGCCCGAATACCAAATGGATGCCATTACAGCTTTGAGTGGAAGCGGTCCAGCTTATGTAAGTAGTTAAAGTGAATTCAACCACGTAACTTAAATTTAAGTAAAGCGTGTTGTTTAGCTAAATATAGCAATAGGCAATAGTCAAGACAAGATCACATATTACAACCAACCGGTAGATATTGTGGTAGTAGGGTTTTAAAGGGCAACTCTGCATCGGATAACTATGCGTTAATAGATCGTACTATGATCCCTTATCAACATAATATTAACAGCGTGATATTAATAAAACAGATTGTCAACAAATATAAAAGTTTGTTAACAAATATAAATTATTGTCCATGAGAGTTCAGAAAGATATAAGTCAAAATTAGATGGATGTGACTGGAGGGAGGTCTAAAAAGAAATGGTTGGATTGTGTGAAGTATGATATGCATATAAAAGGACTAGTGACAGAGTTGACGAATAATAGGAGAGAATGGAAGTAAAAACATGTTGTGTCGACCCCAATTAGAGTGTGATATGGGCAGGAGAATGATGCTGAAGTGAAAAATAGATGGGAGTCCCAATAGGCGCGAAAGCTAACGGATGAAAGTAACGGTATGAAAAACGTCAGTTTGTGTAAATGCGAGAATTGGTATCAGAGAAAATTTGATAAAAAAAGGCTCTAATCTTCATGTGAGTAATAAAAGAACATGTAAAAAATATTACAGTCTGTTTCTTTCAGGTGTACATGATGATAGAATCATTAGCAGACGGCGGTGTTCGTTGTGGTCTACCTCGTGACCTTGCCCTTCGTCTGGCCACGCAAACAACCTTGGGTGCAGCCGCCATGCTGCGTAATGGCGGCCATCCTGCAGCCATGAAGGATAACGTCACCTCTCCTGGAGGTTCCACCGCTGAGGGGACATACCATTTAGAACAAAACGGTATAATTACTGGACAAATAATATGCTTTTTTTAACGAAAATTAGAAGTATAGGCTATGTCTATCTTAAATTACTTACACGCTAGTACTGTAAAAATCATGCCTGCGCAGAATGATCCTATCTCTCAAGAATGCTGCAGTGTTTCTGCGTTGAATAGCTGATTGAAGCTGATTGTTTGTGTACAAATAGGAGTCTGCCGTCTTGACACTTAACATGCAATTAACCGAGGTGTTAGAGCAGATAATAACATACTTATTTAATTTGATTTTTTAATTTTTGTCCCAAGTATCAATATTTTTTGTATTTCGCTACACGGTCCACTGTCAAGTTGATGTAATTTAAGCCTAACAGCACCCTTATAGTTTCGCGTAGACATATGTTTTCCTTTGAATTATTTGAGTTAAGAAATGATATAACAGGCAAGAAATATTTTTTGAATTAATAATTTATTGATTACCCGGGTATAAATGCGTGACTCCTACGCAAGGATCGTTTCTATTGATATTCGTGATATAAATTTTAAATTTTCATTGTCGCTCATACTTCAATCATCCCCAATCGAGCTCCCTGATTAGATAACTTTAGGAAAAAAAACAGTATTTTAAGTCTATGGAAATAATTATACCAATTGTAATAAGAGATTGTTAATTTGTTTACATTTAATTTACAGGATTCAGATCTGCTATCATAGGAGCTGTTATGGCGGCGAAGGATAGATGCAAAGTAGTCAATCAACTATTGAACGAGTAGTACACGATAAATTAAATTATTCTTAAAAAAGAGTCTCCAAAATATTTTAATATATTATTAAATGGATAAAAACCGTCTCATATATTGTTTTATGCCTAAAAACTGTAAAATTCTAAGATGATATGACCCTTCTTTAACGATCGTTTTTAAATTGGTTAGAGCTCTGCCATTAAATCTTGGGCATGAAGGTACTCAAAGAAACCATACAGGAGGTAAGCGTTAGTTTGCAGAAGTTATTGTACCAGATAAGAGGAATATTTTTAAAAGAAAATATATTCATTCTGTTTGTTAAAAGCTTGTTTTATTTATACGAAGTTTTTCATAATACAATATTTTAAGCTTTCGCGATTCATATTAATAATTATTAATCAGATCTCATAGGCGCATCTTTATATGTAATGTTTCTAGATAGGACCATGTTAATTTACATCCATAGTAATTTAAACGTTCTTCTGATAGAAGAAAGTTTAAATTAAAATCTAATTTAAATCTCCGCGAAAGCTTGTATATGACCAATAAAATTAAATAATAAAACTAATAAAATTAATTAATACAGAGATGACTTTAAAATGTAATATACGGAAATCAATCACTTTGGATACAAATTTATTTATCTTTCTTTATGGCCTGTACAGCGCAAATAAGGCGCAAATCACTCTGCCAGTGTCACGTAAAGTGGAAAACACACGAGAAATGAAATTTAGAATTTGTCCCGATGACAACGCACCAAATTAGCAAACTACCTAAAATAATACAAAAAACATATGATTATGAAATGAAACTAAGAATAAAACTAAGAATATTCGAACAAAATTAATTACACTTTTAACTTTGGATACAAAACAAATAAAGTTGTATTTGTTTTGTTTTGTATTTATTCTATTTGTAATAAAATAGTATGTAACTTATCTACTTATATTTTGTAAATAATAAGCGACGTCTACTGTTGCGTAGTGGAAGCATTTAGTAAATAGAGATGTATCATAAACAATTAGGTCACTCTTAATGCTATAAAATATTTCTCTAGATGGCGTTGAAATAAAAAATATTTTGACAGTAGTGGGGTTGACAGCTAAAAAAAAGTATGAAACGTCTTGTATTGCGTTCGTCCTAACGGCTGTTGGATAGAGATTCGGGCTCAGAGTAAATAGAATACGTCACCTGTTATACGGAGATCATTTAAAATTGCATTCAGGCTGAACGAAAATCGTGACCTTGTATTACTACAATTACTATAGTGTTTTTGTTGCCTGACACTTGTTTACATGTAGCATTAAATTTATTCAAGTACCATAGCGCCAGCGGTACGGTGGCATTCTGTTTCATAAAATTGAAAAATACAGCGTCAGATCTCGGGTAAAGTGGTTTCGAAGGTTCTCCGGTGTATATTAATGTTGATATGACCTTATATTTGAGTAAGGAATCGACCCACGCCAAGTAATAAAGACTCCTACGCGGCGCTGATGAACAAAACTGCGCCGCGGTAGAAAATGGGAATAAAGTGGACAAATAACCTTTTAAGTTATTAAATATTTTTGTGCGCATATATTTTTTCATAAGAAAAGTCTTATATAAGTGTTACTGTTATTTATGATAATAAACTGGTGTTTAATATGTGAACTATTTTCATGCATCTGTTTGTTGTATTTTGTCAACAATCAAGGCTAAACTATACGCCGGTAGCACCTGCCCTAACCAGTTTTAGAGCAATTGGTATGTTTCTTCCAATGTTTTGAACTTTTTTTCTTTTTATTTATCTAAAAATAATCAGTCATTTGTTTACTTTCTTACCATCTGTAAGAATAATATAATATTAAAGCAACAAAATAGTGGCCCTAAATATTAATTCACACATAAGATTACAAAATCTAAGACATGTTAATTATTAAAAATATATTTTTTATTTATCACTTCTTCTTGACTTAAAATTCCTGTTTACATTTAATTTTATATTATTTTTGGGTGCTATAAAGCACTACAAAATACAGTATTAAAATTCTAATAAGATTATTTACAAAAAACATTGCTTTTAAGATATTTTAAAAGATTGCATTAACAATTAATTTTATAAAGTGTGTTACCAAATTCTAATATTTTAGTAAAAAAACAAATGATGTCATATTTTCATTAATAAGTCCTGAGAAAAGGATGTCCATATGTTGAGCAAGGAAGGTGAAGTAGTAAAATTAATTATAGATATTTTATATCTCAAAATTACACATTCTACAACCTGAATTTTTGTTTTACTATTATTTATTATTTATATTCATTTGCTTTTATTAATTCCTTGTGTTTTACTGCAATAGAGTGCAATGAAAACTACTTTTAGCCTCAGTCAGACTTTCTGATATATATGGGGTAGAATCACCGATTTATCTTTGAATATGAATAACAATTAAGCATATAAATCTTATCCTCTTTTAATAGAAAGTTTTAATAATAATTATTTTTTACAGTTAATATATTTATTTCTTACATTTCATATGCTACAACCAACCTTGTAATTAAATCTTTTTAGCCTCATTCCAGCTTATTGTGATTTTGTACTGGATGTAAACTCCAAACTTAAAGACTAATTAAAATAAAATATTCTAGAAAGTTTTATAATTCTTAAATCTAGGGTGGGGCATATAAAGTAAATAGGAATATTAGTATACTATTAATTACTTTGTCCACAATGTCTTAAATTTTTAGTCATCTTAGTTTTTTTACTCTGTATTGACTGATTCTTCTGTGAATTTATTTTTGTTTTGATAATCTCTTAGAGTTCTTAATCAATAAAATAATGTTCTTTTTTGTATAATATTTACTAAAGTATCATACTGTGTTATAACTATATACTGCAATATAAAAGTAGCGGCCTGTTAATATCCCACTGCTGGGAATAGGCCTCCTCTCTCCGTTTCTGGAGAGAAGGGTTGGAGCTAAGACCTACCACGCTGCTCCAATGCGGATTGGCAGGTTACACATATCTCCAGAATTCTCTAGAGAAATGCAGGTTTCCTCACGATGTTTTCCTTCACCGAAAAGCGTGTGATAAATTGCAATTATGAATTAGACACATGAGTTTTAATAGAAAAACTCATTGGTGCCTGCCCGGGTTTGAACCTATGTTCGTTTCTAGAGAGTCGCACGGTCTCACCATTGGGCTATCACAGCTTGTATAGTATATTGCAATATACTGCAATATAATACTACATTTTTGCAATTAGAACAGTATTGATGACTATTAAATGTCTAGTATTTCATCAGTGATATTATAATGGCCTGGTAAACAAGAATGAAAATCAAGTACTTTTTAACTTATTCCTGTACAAAGCAATTAATTAAAAAAGAAATTATATAGTCAATTTAATAAATACAAGTACATTAAATTATTTATTATAGATTTATTATAATTTATAAAAAGTTTAGTTAAGTTAGTTTTTACTGGGCCATGTGAATTACACAAGATTGTGGATTTTTATTCTGTCGTTTGCTTTCAGTCAGCTATTTTGGCAATTTTATTTAACTAAAGAAAGTAATATGCTGTTAAGTTCAAAAGTATGGTCAACTAAATTGTTATTGCGAACATTATACATCAGAGACAAGTTTAATTAGGTCTAATGTTTTCAAGTGCACATACTATATGGCACGCTTAGTATTAATAGACCAAATATGAAAAAGTTTTTATAAAAATACAAAAAATACAAAACTCAGGTATTAAAGATATCCAAGAAAATACTAGTTTTTTCAATAGTTAGTAATGTGATGTCATGGAATGCATTGAGATAAAGCTTATACAAGTCAATTAAGCCTAATTTAATTTTGACTGTTTTTTTAATGTTGTTTGTGAGATATGATTCGTAATATATTTATATTATTTTCAATGTAGGAAAACAATGTGAGGAAAGCTCTATATATCTTTAGTATTCCTTGTATAAGTGCAACCTGCCAATCTACATTGGAGCAGGTCTGAGCTCTAACTCTTCTTTTTGACAGAAAAGAGGATTGTTATATTGATGTTGTGATAATCTTTTCTACTCAGCTGGATAAAGTGTGTCTGTACTACTGAATGTTTCCACTTCTTGATAAAAACCTCCTCACCTCAATGGGGGGAAAAATTTGTGCTTAGATACACTGTATTACTACCATACAAATATAAACAAATAATGCTAACTTCAGTGAAAATTTACACACTATTCCAATAGGTAATGTAATTTTAAATGCAAACAAAAATTTGCAAACTCGTTTCAAAACCTGCATATAAAGTAGAATTTAATAAGTATTTGGAGTAAGCTCATTTAGAAGTTTTTCGGTATAAAGTAGCGGCCTGTTACAATCCCATGGCTGGGAATAGGAATATCCTCTCTCCGTTTCTGGAGAGAAGGGTTGGAGCTAAGACCTACCACGCCGCTCCAATGCGGATTGTTAGGTTACACATATCTCCAGAATTCTCTAGAGATATGCAGGTTTCCTCACGATGTTTTCCTTCACCGAAACGCGTGTGATAAATTGCAATTATCAATTAGACACATGAGTTTTAATAGAAAAACTCATTGGTGCCCGCCCGGGTTTAAACTCGTGTTCCCCTCGAAAGAGTCGCACGGTTTCACTGCTAGGCTATCACAGCTCAGAACTTTTTGAAATTTGAAAATGTTTGAATTGTTTACATTTTTAAGTTCAAAGATAAATTATAACACATACTTAAATAAATATACACACACAAACAAACCCACTCACACGCACATACCAATAACACTCACTTTATTATTTATTATTTTTGATACTGTAACAGTTAATTGTAATATAGTATAATTAGAACTGACGGTTCTTAGTACACATTACTATATGATTAACTGGACACTAGTTATATCCTTTAAAAAAATCATAGAACATGGTTATAAGACTAACTAATGATTGTTATATTATCTCTTAACATTATTGGTTAAGATTTGTATTATAAAATTGAAAATTCCTAAGGTGACCTGTAAATTCGTGTCTTATTATTATTAAATTTAATCATCATCCTCATCATCCTCGTTATCCCACTCTAAGTGGGGTCGGTACAACATGTTATAAACATGTCACCACATGATTCGGCTACGTATTTTACGATCGTCCGCCTGCCTGATATCAACTTACCTTAGCCGTATTTTACGACACCTCGGTAAAAAAGAGGGTGGTCTATTCTACTTAACCAGATACCACACGGCAGTATTATTAGATAAAATAAATATTCAAAATATTTACATTTTTAATCTTTACAGGTACACCAAAGGATCCAGAAAATGGATTATAATAACCAACATCCTGTTTAAAGTGGACACTGCCACAGTATCCTGATGGTCAGCAGTGGGCGAGCGCGATAAATCTGTCAAGATAAAGAAATCAGCCACTCTGCTGTGCTACAAATCGAGAATGGACGAAAATGATGTCATCATATCGTCCACTGAAATTATAAAAGGTAATATATCTTAATATTAAAAAAATAAGATTACACCTGACACTAACCTTTAGTTCGATATAATGTTATTGTATTATCAATGTGTACCTAGAACCATAAAGTTATTTATTACACTAGAGTAGGGGAGCCATAAGCAGGCCACTCTTACAGTGTTGATGAATCTTGTAAACTTCATCTAAACGTATCATTCTCTAATACGTATCATTATCTAAACTTCATCCAATCGTAAACTAAGTTGTTTTGCTTTTTCATACCATGACGTCTTAAAGACGCACACTTTAATTCGTTGCCGAATGAGCGTTCGAAATGCGTCCTAAAACATTTGAGTAAAAGAGACAGAGTTATCTATAGTTCATATAACGTTATCCTGTTCAAACATTAGGACCCCAACGCAATCCACACTTCATGGTACGAAAAGAAAGCGGTTGAGTTTAGGTACTGACTTTGAATTGAATCGTTTTCTACAAGTTCATGGTAAGTCTACAGTATTAAGATCCCATTGCTTGGTTACTTCTACGTAAAACATATCCTAATCTCGCAGTTATATAACAATCTCGAAATTTATCATTATTCTCACCTATTCTGGCGTCATTGTCTACACTTTATCTAAGTTCTACTATAGATGGTTAAAATGGTATTGTTTCAAAAGTTCACACGTGAAGTGACAATCGTTACGAACTTGTCTTTGTCGTTTATAATATGCATTACGTATTCCAACTTGTTTTGCTTCTGAATTTACTTTCTTAGACACCGTAGATCTTTTAATACCGATACCTCTGATATTAATAATAACAAAACTATATAACCATAAAAATTGTTATAATATCCACACCAACATTGCTATCGCGATGATAGTAAATTCTTTATTTTTGCTTACTGTATATCAATCTAAACTGGCCAATCTAAACTAAACTTTTGACTGGTCCGTTGGTGCTGTGGGTGACCCTGCCTTCAGCTCAGCGCGTCGCGGGTTCAATTCTCGCCGAGGGCCAACATTTTCTGTAAACAAATTGTTGATTCTTCGAGCCTGGGTGTGTATTTGTATTTAAGTACGTATTTAAACTTATATATGTAGTATATCTTCCAGTTGTCCGTCACCCATAATACAATTATTAAGTTACTTACTTTGGGGACGGACGACCGTGTGTGTAAATGTCCCATATATTTATTTATTTATAAACTATACTAAACTGTTACCCTTATACTTGGAAGATCAGTGAATAGTACCACAACCACAATAAATAAGACATCTTTAAATGGATAAACTTTAAAAAGAATTGCATCAAAATTTCTAAGCTTAAATTACGACTTCGTTAATTAATTTATAGAATAAGACGTTCCTTAGCGAGTAACGGCTAAGTAACGTTAAATACAAAACATAGTGAAGTATTTTGTTATAATCCGCGATTATAAAAAATCTATGTAATGTTATATATAAGTATGTAATATATAATATAAGTAGAATGTACTATTCGTTTTCATACCTCATGTATACCATACAAACTATCTACATCAGCGGTGGAGTTGACGATTCAAAAGCACTTGTTAACAAGTTTACTTGAATAAATAATATTTTGAATTTGAATGCGTAAAGATATTTTTTATGAGGAGAAAGATCTTAATATTTTGAATTTGAATTTGAATTTGTAGAGATATATTTTTTATGAGAAAGATTTGGGTCCAGACTGCCTCGCTGCTGGAATAGGAATATGCGCATTTTACATTTATTTTATTTATTACATTCTAATTCCGACATTAACAATTACCATAATCGTCATCATTCTTCTGACCTTATCCCGCTCTAAGTGAGGTGGGCACAACATGTTTTAAACACGGTGTTACGTGATTTGGCTAGTTATTTCACGACTGGCTGCCTGCCTGGTGTTAATTAACCTTAGTCGCCTTTTACGATATCTCGGTAAGAAATGTTGGTAGTCTGTTCTACTAAGTCGGATACCACATGGTGCGGTTGGTTCGATAAGATTATGATCAATATAAGATTTTTGGATTATTTAAATCAATAATTTGGTAATTGTTAAATTATTTAACAATTACCATAATATTGATCTTAATTTATTAAAATTATGTTAAACTTAGTGAATGAATGACTTACGCGCAAATAAATTACCGTCGTAATTTTTGTAGTTCTATGACATCAATGTCCATAGTGCACGTTACGTCATTGCATCCTTAGGTACCGTATGGAAAAACTTAAACTAAATGAGATGTTAATTAATTCCTTCAGTGAATATCACGTCTTCGTTTATGTATAGAAACCGGCTAGACTCACGTCTTATAATATCGGGTTAGCCCAACTAGTTTCGAGCTTATCTGGGGTCCTTATTCTTGAGCTGTTTATACGGCGTTATCGTGGAAGGAATTGCGTACAGAAACTTGCTGGGCTGGCAACATGAGGAGTCTGGTAGGCTCGAAACAAGTCATGATAACCAAGTTTTAGACCAGTATATCAGCTTGATTTGTGGCAATGAAATTTCATTTATATTAATCCAGCGGATAACCCGTGACAGCTTTACAAACAGACAGACCGAGTTTCGCATTTTAAATATATGGATGAAGAGCTAACGTAGCCAATCTATAAAAATGAGGTTGATCATACTATTTGTTTAACAAATCGCTATATCCGAAGAACAAAGTCCTATTTCCTATGCTTATATATGGGAGATGTGACTTTGTTATTTGTTGTTGAAATTTTGACAGATCAGAGAATTGTAAGTGTAAGAAAATAATAAAAAAGAATTTTGCATATATGTACGCAGCCTTACAGACCGCTAGTTTAACTGGTTGATGTAGATGACCTTCACGGTTTCACACTATGTGCCCATTACGAGTATTGTGGAATAGCCATCATACATCATTGGCTCTATTGCGTCGCCATTAAAAAAGATTGAGTTTTTTAATGATTGGACTATATTTTTTAACTTATATATTTGAAGGTTTCATCCTCGTGGAGGCAAAGTAATAGAGATAGCGGCAAAAGAACTAAAATATATTATTTACGAGCATAATCCGCGTTTGTTAAGAAAATCTATATAATGCTAAGTGTAGAAGGCATAATCCGTTCTCATACTTACAAATGCAGGATTAAGGATCCGTTCTCATACTTACAAATGCAGTAAGCTCACACGTACCACAAACCACGACCACCACACACTACACATGCACTATACACGTTCACTATCACAAACTCGATTGTCGATCAAAATCGTTTCGCCCCGCAACCGAAGCTTCATTAGGAGATAGAGTCAACGACAAAATCGCAGAAGCCTAGACTTATATTTAATTATTATTATTATATTTAATTACTTAATTATAGCTTGGTTAGAGTTTTAACCTACCGCGCCGGTCTTAAGCGCATGATTAGGCACAAAGTTTTTTGAAGGTAAAATTAATAGTAGCTTCCGTTGTTTCAAGGTTAATGCGATCCCAACGTGTAACTATCAAGATTTTTAAATACAAGCTAATTTTTTAATTTTTTCATTAACTAGCTATACCCACGGCTTCGCCCTTGTGGAACTCGTTATCACGAATGGCGCAAATCCCTTTAATATTAAATTTAGATCGTTAACCATAAGAGATGGAGACATAGTGTCGCGGACTTTTTTATAGTATTTTTGTAGATCTACAATTCTCAAGTACATCACTTCGATGTATCTCTGTCGGTTTACGCGGCGCAAGCGACTTAAGCTCAAGCAGGCGAGTTTACAACTGCGCGACCTCTTCAACCCAATTTATATAAAATCGTAATGTACTATTAACCTAAACCTTCCGGAAGAATGCACTACCTTTTAGTAAAAACCGTACTAAATTCCGTTCATTACATTTTGAGAAAATTGATCACACAGACAGACAGATTTTGGGGACTTTGTTTTATAATAGGTAGATGCAATGGAGGGATGAGTGCAGAACCATCGTTGACGTTGCAAAATGTGGAGAGAGGAGTGCAGAAACACTTCTGGCACCTGGGAATGCCGTCCTACAACTGCTCCTCACACAATGCAGGGTGAATTGTGTGAGACCTGACTACGGCTTAGAACGACTTAATGAAGGGCTAGCATGATAGTATGGTATGATTGTGACTAGACAACACGTGAACGACACTGTGACTGGGATTTCGTATTTCTCGGCGAAGACGCTGTGCACATGTGAAATAACATGAATATCGTAGATCAATAAATAAATCAGTGGCAATAGTAACTTTTCTCAGTGACTGACAATTACTGGTAGTCCTGAATTAAGCAATATACTTTTAAATAATTAAATAATGAAATGAGCAAACTGCTAATAATCGGTATTAGTCTTCAAACAATAAGATTATAATGATTTTTTTAATGAGATAAACGTGTAATGTAATTTGAATAGAAGTTAAATAAAATATAATTGGAGTACGCCGGACTATCTCTAATATAACAATGAAAGTCTGCCGCCTATGCAACAGTCCATTTCGTGCTTTTTATAGACGCAAAAAAAAAACAAATGTTGCGTCGAAAGTGAAAATAGTTTAATGAGATCTTGCGACTAGAAAGTTAGTTCACAAAGAACTAATTTGTCTAACTTAACGAAACTGTTTCTTTAAACACTAGATGTTGTGTGCGGCTTCGTTTCTCATATAAAGCCAATGATTTATCAACAGAATAATAGGTAGACAACTATTATTATTTTACCTTCATTACTGTCATCAATAAAGTGTCGCTTTTCTCGTTCCCTTCACCAAGTATCTATGGCTGGACTATTGACGATTGTCGTTTGGTAACTATAGTTTGCACATTAGGTGCAAACTATAGTGTTCTTGATTTTTTTTTCAAAACACATTCTAATAACATATCGTAAACCTAGGAATACATTTCGGAAAGTAGGAGTCAGATAAAAGGCATTCTGTTTAGCGGAGAATAAACACGCCTGTTTTTAGTGGGATTAAATAGGACTAGATTTGCGTATCCCCAATCAGATACTGACTTTAAGATTAAATTCAATCGTCCAACCATGGCCACTCTCTCCTGGTCGATTTCTGTACTACTTGCTTTGGGATTGGATATGTATCTTTCTACAACTGTGCTGTCATCGGCATATTTCCATATTTCGTCGTTTGGGATCATTTAATCGTTTGCTAGCAAGGATTTGCTAGTAGGTTAGTTGCTAACCACTGCAGAAGCATTCTCCTACTTGATGAGATTAGAACCGAGGGTGGAACGAGCAGTTAAGCCTGTGGGGATTTGAAAGTGGAGGAATATGACTGTGGTTAGAGAGCACGCTGTCTTGTATGTGAAACAATGAGCAACCTTCGCCAGAAATCTTGAACCGTTTTCGAAGACATTGTAAAATTGAAGAATTTTTTTGGGTCCGTTTTGTTTTTTGTCATTATAGATAAAAAATTATAATAGATATTAGTAATTAAAATTTCATTCTGTGTGTTTCAGGAGCTAGTTGCTCCTTCAAACATTTTTGAGCATCATTACTAGTCGTTTTGGGAGCACAAATAACATGCGTAGCTGAATGAGCTGTTTTATTCTTTAACGTAGGCACCAGGCAAGGAAGCACCCTCGCACACATACTCTATACACTAATACAAGAAATAAAAGTGAGCTAAGATTGTAAAGACAACTTTAATAACGGATTCAAAAGAGTACATCGAATTGCTCCATGCAAAACTGGAAGTGGATTTAACACATAATTTAAAAAAATAAGTTAAACTCAAAGCATTACATAAGTTAATCGGGTTACTTGAAGTGTTCTATATGCTATTAAAGCGTACATTTCTAGGGCTTCCAAGAGATTAATGAATGTTACTTCACTGGAAAATCCCCGTTTATCTCATAGTTCATTCAGAACTATGTAGTTCTGAATGAACTATGTGACGTTTTTTATGTGACTTGTTAGTATCCCACTACTTGAAATTGGATATGTCCCTAAATCTACACTTATACTATTAGAAAGAGGAAAGATTTGTATATATGTGTGTATGTTTGTAATGGTTTCACGCAAGAACTACTGGACTGATTTCAAAAATTCTTACACGTGGAATTCAGTGATTTAGAAAACTTTTACCGAATTTTAGAAATTTTAAATATAAAAGTAGTTATTGTGAGTTAACTGTGAGAGATAGAGACATGCTATCGCGGGCTTTTTTGTAGTATTTTATAGATCTACAATTCTCTACAACATTACTTTAGCGTATCTCTGCTGGTTTACGCAGCGCACGCGAGCAAAGCTGCCAGCAAGCAAGTTTTTTAACAACTGCACGATCTCTTCAACACAATTTATATAATACCGGATATGTACTATTTACCTAAACCATCCGGAAGTATTGCACTATCTTTTGGTGAAAACCGTACAAAAATTCGTTCAGTAGATTTTGAGAAAATCGATTAAATACAGATAGACAGCTTTTTGGGACTTACTTATACATATGAAAATATATAGTTTTGGAATTCCTTTTGAAACATACAAAAATCTATCTGTCGGTTGAGATGGCTCAAAACCTGCAACAAAAACGCGTGTCTAGACGCTGCAAGTCCACTGCATTCCACCAACTCTAGTGATGTTATAAAATGGTATATATAAATATTTGACATTAAACTCTCTCGACCCCAGAATTTTGCTACGCAACCACAAATAGGGTTGCGACCCATAGTTTAAGTAGCCCTGGTATAGAAAGATGTCCTTACTCTCCATCAAGGATTTAAATAACATAATGTTAAAAAAGAATGGCCTTATTGCATAACTTGTGTAGGTTTCGTTCATGATAGCAGAGTGTGGGTTTCAAAACTCCTTATTTGTTGCGCTATAGATTGTTATCTGAAGTATATAACTATGAATTATCACTGTATTGTATTTTTAATTATTATTACCAACCTCACTAATGAGACTCAACTGCGTATGAAGAGTATTTTTAGATGTAAACTACCGACTACAGAATTATTATATGGCTCCTCTTTTTAATTGGCGATTACAAATGATTAAGCGTGAGCACGATCGTGTAGAGGGCATACTCGCCTGTACTCGCCAATCATCGACTATGAACTCGTCGAATGAACAAATCGCCGGGAATTGCTGGATGACACTTATGATTGTTTGTTAATACGGACGATCTGGTGGTCACTTGCACGATGATCGTACCGATTATAGACGATCACACGGTCAACGATCATCGCCTTTAGTAAAGTGCAGGCGATTTGTATGTTTACACAATTTGGGCATATGTTAATTAAACCTAACGATCGTCCAGTGGACATAGAATGACTACGTATCTACTGGTATCAAAGAGGTAATATCACCATTTAATGTACTATATACAAGATGCAAATGATCATTCAATGTATTGTGAGAAACTTATAAATTCATACCTTCTTTGTTCCGATATGTCAATTTTATATCTCGTTGTGGGTCCATTTTCTTAATGCCCCCCTTAACAATCCAATTGGGGCGTGGGCTCTACTTTGGGAAACACTGCTGAAGTATTCATCATCATCCTCCTGCCCTTATCCCACTCTAAGTGGGGTCGGTGCAACATGTTAAAAACATATTGTCATATGATTCGGCTACGTATTTTACGACCGGCCGCCTGCCTGACGTCAACTTACCTTAGTCGTATTTTACGATCCCTCGGTAGGAAAGAGGGTAGTCTATTCTACTTAACTGGATACCACGCGGTGGGTCAACTTACCTTAGTCGCCTTTTACAACACCTCAGTAAGAAATGAGGGTGGTCTATTCTACTCAACCGAATACCACACAGCGGGTCGACTTACCTTAGGCGCCTTTTAAGTAACGTCGGTAAGAAATGAAGATGGTCTATTCTACTCAGCCGGATACCACACGGCATAACTAGTATTAAGTATATTATATAATGTGCGGTATTTGTATACGACGACGGTAAATCTACATTTGACTTCAATTTATTCAATCCTACGCTAAATTACTAACTATAAAATGGCAATCTTTCCCTTGCCTTTTTTCAGTTTTGGGGTTAATGCAAGGCCTTTTGAGCCACATTCATTCATAATATTATAATAAATCAAATTAAAAATGTTAAACCTACTTTACCCTCTCGACCCGTTAATATATTCCTTGGTTTTTTTTAAATGCATTTTAGTAAAGCTTTTTTCTATGTTCTTAAATGAAAATCTGTGCTGGCTGACCGCTGGAACTGAGTACTTTTGAGGATTTAAACTCGGGCAGACACCTATAAGTTTTTTATAGAAACTTATATACTTAATTAATTTAAATAGTTAATTTATTATGCAATGAAGGAATGAAGAATTTGACAGCGTTTTCGTGAATGCTCACATATGGCTTTATTTTTTTTATCTCTCAATAATTATTGTCGCATTTTATGTAATTTATACGAACCTTGACAAATTATATTGTAAGTTAATAATAGTGTAAGTTACTAACATTAGTTTTAAGTATTTTGTTGTATTACTAACCTACATATTATTATAAATAATAAGGGACACTTACACACACGGCCGTCCGTCCCCAAAGTAAGTAACTTAATACTTGTGTTATGGGTGACGGACAACTGGTAACTATACTACGTATATAATTTTAAATACATACTTAAATAAAAATATAGTCCTAGGCTCGCAGAATCAACAAATTGTTAATAGAAAATGTTGGCCTTCGGCGGGAATCGAACCCGCGACCTGCGGAGCGGAAGGCGGGGTCACTACCCATTGCACCAACGAGACAGTCGAATTATCTTCATGTTACTCGAAATAAAATAATATTGTTACTATTACTAAAACCTTCCTTGTCAATCACTCTTGCTGTGGCTGAAAACACCATGGAAATCAATTTACTAGTTTTAGAGTTTATCTCAAACAGACAGACAGGCGCGGTGAAGAACTTTGTTTTATATTATATATATTTAAGGACTACAATAAATGTCAATATCAATGTTACATATTCGAATTGAATATATTAAATCTACTTCACTACCCACATTAATCGCCAATGTTCATACAAATCGTCTGTTACAAATATTTAAGTAAACGTATGTGTATTTGTAGAAATTGGCCCAATACTCCAACTTTATTCACAAATCAACTTTCATACTGTTTACGTGTTTAACATTGCTTGACATTGGTCATTGTTAATGCACAAAAATAATTAAGCGTGGCGTGCTTAATTGTATTATAATAACAAGATAATTATACATGCGCTCAAATTTACGCGTGATCAATTTCCAAATATGTAAGCCAAGTCTTGATACTTTATTATTTATTTATTAATTAAAGAGAAACAAACAATTATAATAAAACTTAAAATATTAGACGTACGGTGTAGACAGAAATCAGCAAGTTTCCACTAGTAAAAAAATCTTATAACTATATCAACAAGAAAAAAAAGCAAATGATGTAAAATGAAGTCTATTTATTGTCTTTTCTTTTCTTATTATGTCACATAATATTAGATTACAAAAGTTGTGGCTCATCATCATTCTCTTACCCCTATCCCACTCTAATGTGCTCTATCTGATATGCTTATCATTCTTCACACAATCCATCCATTTTTTTTGTTCCATCTATCATATATGAACTGTGGATGGCCACAGTCATATTTAAAACTCATTTGGTTACATTTTCATCCCTCATAACATGACCATACCCACTTGATCTCATACTTCTCATCTTTTTTATAATGGGCGTAACTTTCAGACTTCCCCTAATATACTCATTTCGAATTCAATAAAATCTTGTCATTAGTATTATGTAATTTTAATATTTTGGCCGTGCGATAGAGAAAAATCGAAGCGCCTTTTTTACTTATTGTTCACTTGTAATTGATACGTATATAAATACTAGCCTTTACCCTCAACTTCGTTCATGCAAACTTTTAAATCTTGAAATAAAGAGTAGCTTCCGCCACTTATCAACCCTGCAAATATATTCATAGCAAAAATCTGATCGATACGGGGGGTTCAATTGCAATCACTAATAATTTGACTAACATTAAATTCGGTTGCTCAAGAATAAAATTGTACAAAAACGATAAAAAAAATGTTAAACCTTTCTTATACTATATCTTTTAAGGTCATCAAAAATTTGACTTTGACTCATTGTGAATAAAAAAAACCTTGATATAAAGATAATAGATGGCTTTTTAATGTCATCCTATTCCTGTTAAACTAAGAGGATCTCTATAGCTTATAATACCCCGGTGTGTAAGGAATAATTAAGCCAAATTTCATGGATATTGGTTCAGCGGATTCGCCGTGAAAACTTTAACAGACAGACAGACTTTCGCATTTATAATACTAGAAGGATATGTAATGTAAAAACGTGTTTACAAATATGTTAAGTAAAAACTTATGTAAATAATATTTTTTCTAGGCTTTGATGCTGAATACAATTGTGCTTAGAATTAGATAATAGAAGATAATTTGATCATCCATTCTAATTTATTATTATTATTATATGATACCTTTTTTTAAATACTTTTATTGGTGATAGAAATGGTGGGCAAGGCTATTTACCAATATTTGCGGTAAAATTTATTTTAACACCACCCTTGGCCATACAAGAGTATGGCCAAGGCATAGTCTCAAGGCTAGTCGAATATAATCTAGATTAGTTCAAGTATTTTTATAAAAACAAATGAACCGCCTAGGTCGCAATTAAATTTCTTGATTCGTCAAGGGCGTCTTGCTTCCTCCCACCCAAGGGCTATCGAGTCAAACTTTGACATTAAGGCCGGGTACTGAAATAGCTGTAATTTTCTATTCTGACGGAACACATGCAGCTATGTACGGTGCAAGTGTTGGCGTGACCTTGGTTATGTAATTTATGCAAAGGTGTGTGGTCCAAGGACGGGCGATCGAATAACTGATTAACATAAACACGCAATAAGTATGACTTCGATTTTTGACGATTGTTATTCAAATGTATCGGTTGGTTTTATTTTTTTTATGTCCTCTTCAATTATGGTAATCATGGCCGTAACGTTACTAAAATTTGTACATTTGATACATGCTTCAGTTATATGACTACGCTAGTGTAAGATACGAGTATTTATTTTATTTAAATTCCAAAATTTCTAAATAAATCAAATTTACCTATTCCGAGTAGAGTAAATTACATTTTAACAAATCGGTCTATGATTGAAATAATATTAACTATTAGCCATTCGTTTGGCCAATTGCGTTACCATTTTTTTACCTTCTCCCCGTGCCTCAACGACAGCCTATGCTTCGTTATTAATATTTGCGATTTTGATTTGAACATACATATAATTTACATAAAATTTATTCTATTGTTGTTGGCGAACTACATTCGCTCTGTGTGTAAATTAGAATATTCACATATAACATTATAAGTAATCTCCGATCTAAAAATATACAATATGTAAGAGATCAAAAGGGCACAGTAAAGTATTGAATTATTTGCCATAGTTTGTCTGAGATAATAGAACACTAGCATTTCTTATATTCAAAGTAATATATTTAATCGCTTTTATTGCTTAGTATTTTTAGATTGATGTTTTAACAACGATGACTATGGAATACAATTAATATGGAAAGGTTCTAAGAATCCTTAAGCCTCTTAAGTTTACCTTAATTTTATACTTTATACGTCCACGTTCAGTAATCAACAATCCATCGACGGATGTCCAACGAAATCTTATTAATAAAGGTTATTGAGAAGTATTTTATACATCAAAAAGTTTTTCCGCCACAGTCTTAAGAAAATATAATGCCATAGGAACATTATTTATTGAAATTTCAAACATGTGAAAGTATACAGAAGTTTTATTCTTGATAGAATGAAGGGCACGTCATCTATGACGTAATAGCCGTCGAAATTCCATTGTATACAAGTTCGTTATTTCAAGTAATGCGTACCCTACAAATGGAATAAATAAATCAATTTGAAAACCAAATACTGCCCGCGACTTTGTTTACGTGAAGTTCTGGATGAAAATTCAAATTCAAATTCAAATTCAAAATATTCTTTATTCAAGTGAACTTGTAAACAAGTGCTTTTGAATCGTCAACTTTACTGCTGGTTCGGAAAGCTGTTCCTACCGAGAAGAGCCAGCAAGAAACTCGGCGTTTGCTCTTTTTAAAATATAAATCTTAGAACTAGTTACATTTATTTATTACTGTCTTGTACAGAGTAGAAGCGCATCTATATCCACACATCCTGATCATCTAATTAATCTTCAACAGTATAGTAGGCTTTCTGTATCAGCCTCTTTTTAAAAGTGGTTTTAAACTGCTGTAATGGCATGGCCAAAATTGATTTCGGAATTTTATTATAGAATCTTATACCCAAACCCACAAACGATTTACGTACTTTTGCTAGGCGCAAAGCAGGAGTCGCAAGCTTATGTCGATTCCTAAAAGTAGCCCAAGTCTCTCTTTATCGCTTTAAATATTTCCATACCAAAAATAACATATTCGTTTCTCCGTTTGGAGGTGAGAACAGGACTAACAAACAGAAACTTTCGTTTTTATAATAAAAGTTTAAAGTTACTCGTTAATCCATCCGATTATCAATGATTGACCAACCTTTATGGTAACTAATTTAAATTTTAACTTACAATAGAATACTAATATATTTTATCAAAATTAACTATTTAAACTGGTCAATGGAAGAATTGTTTCAAACTCTTAGAAATAAAATAAAATATTTATAACATCCTAAAAATATATTGTTACAAAATAAGAACTTAACTTGGACCATCTACTAGAAATTGGATACAGAGAAACTATAAAGACACAAACCAACAATAGACATTAAAAGCAATGAGCTGTTATGAGACGGTAATTTGCTCACATAGAAGTTGGTATTAATTGACTGAATATTGTCTAGTCTATTGTCCGGTTGAGTAGAATAGACCAACCTCATTTCTTACAGAGGTGTTGTAAAAGGCGACTAAGGTATGTTGATCCGTCGTGTGATATCCTACTGAGTAGAATAGGCCAGCTTCATTTCTTACCGAGGTTTCGCAAAAGGCGACTAAGGTAAGTTGACTTGCCGTGTGGTATCCGGGTGGGCAGTATAGACCACCCTCATTTCTTACCGAGATGTCGTAAAATGTGACTAAGGTAAGTTGACGTCAGGCAGGCGGCTGGTCGTAAAATAACTTGCCAAAACATGTTTATGTGCCAACATGTTTAAAACATGTTGTGACGATCCCACTAAGAGTGGGACAACCGCAGGAAAATGATGATGATTAATGCATTATGCCGCACTTATCTAAGCGCTAAAGCCGCGTTAGGCCAGGTATTCACCAAAGCAAAGTGGAGAGGCTTTGAACAGCAATTAGATATCGTGATTTCTGCATTGTCTTTCTGCTCAGCTTCGGTGGAAATGGAGGCGTGGCCCAGCGGAGATGTTTAGTCAGGTGGCAGGCGGTTTTTCTCGAGTAAATTAAAATATAATTTTTGTAACAACATGACGGTTTCCTTTCCTAGACAGCACATGAATGATCGAGAACTCTCTCAGCTCCCATCTTCGCTACGCACAGTTTACAATCTCATCGCTACGCATCTCCATTCCACTTTGGTGGAAATAACCTGACCGTTTCACAGTACATCTACTTTCTTTTCCTCTCCTCCCCGCTTTGGTGGTGTTTACGGGCCCTAAGCGGATGGTTGCTACAATAAAAACATTCGTTTAGGGATGTCAGCAGATATTCGGTGCAAGTGTTCGCTATAAGTTCAGCTTAATTTCGCGCCACTAGTGCCGTGCATGGGTTATCATATTACAGTATCCTTTTTGATAACTTTTCTGCTTTATTCCAGTTTAATTTTCCTGTACTATATCTACCTCTGTTTTAAAGATCCTTCCTGTGAAGTTACCTTCAGACCTTCAGTTACATATCAGATGTCGAAGCAACGCTTCTACGAGTGACTTTACTAACTAACTCGTAGTGACCCATAAGCTGAAGGTGTTGCCAATGTAGCGTAGTAACGCAATTTTTATTGATACTTTAAATAAAGACAAATCCTGGTTGCTATGTGTACGAGTGACAAAAAAGTAAAGTGCCTCGAAATATTACCCCACATGTTAAAATGGAGAATCCGTCGACATTTTCGCTACAATTATAGAAAGAAAAACGCGCGAGCTATTCGTCAAGTGTTCGCTTAATGCAAAGACGGAAACCAATTAAATGCTGTCTCCGGGATTTCTAATGTTATGCACAATTAACCTTCCTCAATAATGACACTATCTTTTTAAAAACCGTAAAAAAATCCTGTGGTGTTTCTATACCCACGATGCACTGGCTCGGTAACTTACGATGTGCGCAGGTAACGCGTCCGCTCTCGGCCGTGGCTCGCGCAGTAATACCCCCACGCGCGCCCCCCACACCGTGAGCACGAGACAGTGTATAGTACAACTATACACAATACAAATACTACAAATCCGAAAGTGGTTTTTAAGAAAATCATTCACATACAGACAACTTTTGGGGACCTGTTTCATAATATCTATAGATTTGTATATAAGAGACATAAACGCTTATAACTTGGGCCACACGATTTTCTACGCGATGCAGGTAAAGAGCCACAGTAAGGTCTCGATGCAATTAAAGTCATTAAATTGCAATCAGCCGTCAAGGGGTTTGAGGCGAGCCAGTGTTTTCTTTGCAACTTTTAATTAGGTATTGGTTTGAAGAAAATATTGTAACGTGGGGTTCGATTGACCCACTTTCTTAAAGTTCCACGGGTAATAAAAATGGATGTGGTATTTGAATTGCTCAATCGTATGTATTTGTTGAGTAATATATTTATGTCTTAAGGTTTACTAACAAAATTTTTACAATAATAATATAATTCTTACTTGCTAAGTAAGTTAAGTGTAACAATTCATAATTTATAGAATTGGGCGTTATTTGCGGACATACAGTAAATAGAAAATATATATAGTGTTAAATGTATAGTGGACTATCCGTATTTTATTACCCGATACGTGCAGGATTCGTAAAAACACATGCACAAACGTCCACCACTTCCACCACAATACAAAAGCACTACACACGTTCACTATCGCAAACTCAACAATTCTTCCGCCCCGCAATCGAAGCATCATCAGGAGATAGACTCCACGACAAAATCGCAAAGCGAAGCATTATCCAAACAAGCATTGTTAAATAGTACTTGGTTCATCCCCACTCTTTATTTTACCTCTGAACACGTGCAACAAGCTTTAACTAGAAACATTTATCTACCTGAAACATGATGCTCTATCATCTAAACATGATGCTCTACCTTAACCCTTCGAAAGATTCGCACGGTCTCACCGCTGGGCAATCAAAGTTTCTTAACTATTATAGATAGCATAGTCTTAAAGATTCTTGTAAATTACACATCCACAACAACTGAAGCATCCACAAATTTAATTTGACATTGTTATGTTCACATCAGTCTCAAATCTTAAAAGAATTATATTCAAATGAATTTGAATATAATTCTTTTGAGAACTGGAAATCGACAGATCGAGAATGTCAATGGTGTATAATGTTTTATTTGATGCCACAATGACCTAGACTGAGCGCAGCCTTGAAGTTAGCCATGCGATTAATTAGAACAGCATTAATCCAAATTGATACGTTGCATGTTTAATGATGTTTTCACTCGTGTAAACCACTCTTTGTAACTGCTAAACAAAAGTTTCTATATCATACATAAACAATAAAATTACCTTACATAAATTGACTAATGTAATATTCATATTATGGAAAATATATTTTATTTAAATGGTTAATATTGTAATAAAACTCCAATTCTTTATTGAGATATTCCTAACTTTCCTCAATTATAATTCGAAACACTTTAAATAGTACTTTACAAATCAAACAAAGATAAAAAAACAAATGAGCCGCTGTAATCTTTTTAATTTATATAGACAACCTCTTTTTATTGACTGGCAGCATTTTTTGCCGACACAAAATGAATTGAATAATAGATAATAAGCTTACGGTTGCTGCTTTTAACATTATAAAAATCTAGACTATCAAAAGAAGGTTGATACAGAAAGTTTATCTTAGGTAAATGGTTCAGAAGAAAGCTGTGAAAATAAACAAGGGGTCTGCACTCCGCACTTCGTTTAGCGAGAGTTTACTATTATAACGTTTTCTACCCACTATAATATAAGAGCTTTTTATATACACTCTGATCTGATTAAATAACAGAGTATTTCTATAATTTCTAAATTTAGGCGTGTTAAACGCTATATAATATTTTTACATAGGAGTTAATTGATATCGTGAATAAATGAAGCTATTCATAGATGGCGCTGCATGGCATATTATAAAATAATATTGCCCTAAGGAAATTTTTCTTAGAGACAAGTAGGGCTATGATTTGTGAATAAAGTCGAGATTTGTATTCTGTCGAGCGAAGTTTCATCATTTCGTATCGGCTCAAATGTGAGTCAAGTGGAATAAAGACAATATAATTTTTTTATAACAGATAATTTCGTAAATTGAATAAGTTCTCGACGTATAAGTCAATGTTAAAATTCCTCATCCAGTTTAGTGAAGGTATGTAAATACTACTATAATATTTGTTCGTTTAATACCTACTTACGGACGTACTTGTTGCGTATGGGGTTTCCTTCTTGGGAATAATATTATGAATAATATTCAGTAGCCATTTAGTAGTCAATAGTAATTTTTAGTAATTAACTTTATTAGCACACATAAATTACATATTGCGTTGCACGGAAGAAGGGAAGAACCACAAGTAACCGATACATACATTACAGTACTGTAGTAGATACTACTGTAAACTCCGAATTTTATTAGATGATGAACAGAGATGTATCATCATCCACCTGCTTTTATCCCACTCTAAGTGGGGTCGGCACAACATGTTATAAACATGTTGTCATATGATTCAGCTACGTATTTTACGTCCGGCCGCCTGCCTAACGTCAACTTACCTTATTCATATTTTACAACCCCTTGGTAAGAAATGAAGGTGGTATATTCTACTCAGCCGTATACTACCAGGCGGGTCGACTTACCTTAGTCGCCTTTTACGACCCCGCGGTAAGAAATGAGGGTGGTTTATTCTACTCAGCCGGATACCACACGGCGGGACGACTTACCTTAGTCGCTTTTTAAGACTCCTCGGTAAGAAAGAGGGTGGTCTATTCTACTCAGCCGGATACCACACGGCTGAACAGAGATGTATCTGGAAACAAAGCGCGTATCTAATAATGACGAAAGACGAAAATAACTGTGAGTAGGACGTCTTTGTTAAAGACATCGTGCACAGTCAAACTAAAAGGGAATAAAACGGATTCGTCTAATTTTAACCATGACTAAACTAACTGTAGTTAAGTTGCAGTAATACGAAAGCATGTAGCCATAATAATTTCGCTTGTATTTGCTTCGCTTAATTTTGTTAATGTGTGATGAGGAATAAATAGTTTAAAGCTTCTTTATTCCAACAGAATTTACATTATTTTACGTATGTTAAAGTTCTTTCTTTATTTGTCATAAAACCTTCATAAAACTAACTTCAAACTTTAGCTTAGATTTTTAGCTAAGTACATAATTATATTAGAAAAGAACTAAAGGTTGTCTTTAAGAGATAGCTTACAGTAATAAGACCGCCTTTGTACAATTAAAATTTACCGTTAACCATTTATTCAGATCTTATTTTGTACAAAAAGTGTTAAATAAGTAATAAATAAAAAAAAGAAGAAAGAAAAATACTTTATTCAAGTCCATTAAATTTTATTTAAAAAAATAAATTCTTAAAAACTAGTATTTATGAACAGTGAGCGAGCTGCTCTTAAAAGTCGGTTGGCATTTGCTAGAATAAGCCGCGAACCCGACTTTATTTAAACAATTACAATAACTATGTATCTATATCTATATCTATACTTAATATATAGGCTGAAGAGTTTGTTTGTTTGATTAATTGTTTGAACGCGCTAATCTCAGGAATTACTTGACCGTTTTGAAAATTCTTTAAGTGTAAGATAGCCAAAAGTAATAATAAAATTATTTTGCTATAATCCGCGATACAGTAAATAGAAAATATATATAGTGTTTAATGTATAGTGGATTATCAGTATTTTCATACCCGATACGTGCAGGATTCGTAAAAGCACATGCACAAACCTCCACCACTTCCACCAAAATACACAAGCACTACACAGTTTCACTATCACAAACTCAACAATCGTTTCGCCCCGCAACCGAGGCATCATCAGGAGATAGACTTCACGACAAAATCGCAAAGCGAAGCGTTATGCAAACAAGCATTGTTATATAGTAATCGGTTCATCCCCACCTTTACCTCTGAACACGTGCAACAAGCTTGAACTTGAAACATTTATCTGCTCGTTAATGAGGGTGCCATTGTTATGCTTAATGATTTCTAATTGTTCCAAAATATTCAATTTTAAGCTTTTTTCGCAGGTGTGCAGTATTTCGAAACAATGGTCATTAGGAACTTTATGACCGCTTTCTAACAAATGTTTCGCGAAATGTGAATTTTGTGGCTTATTATTCCTGAAAGCGACCATATGTTCTTTAAAACGGTTTTCAAAATTACGACCAGTCTGACCCACATATGTATCATTGCATTCAGGACATTTTATTTTGTAAATACCACTCTTTTTCGGGCTTTCTAATTTGTCTTTATTATTGCATAATATCTTTTTTAAGCAGTTATTACTTTTAAAACCTAATTTGTTTTGACCTATTTTGGAACATTGTCAGAACGAATTTCAACTATATTTAAAACAAAGTCAAATATAAAATATGACCCACATATGTGGGTCAGACTGGTCGTAATTTTGAAACCCGTTTTAAAGAACATATGGTCGCTTTCAGGAATAATAAGCCACAAAATTCACATTTCGCGAAACATTTGTTAGAAAGCGGTCATAAAGTTCCTAATGACCATTGTTTCGAAATACTGCACACCTGCGAAAAAAGCTTAAAATTGAATATTTTGGAACAATTAGAAATCATTAAGCATAACAATGGCACCCTCATTAACGAGCAGATAAATGTTTCAAGTTCAAGCTTGTTGCACGTGTTCAGAGGTAAAGGTGGGGATGAACCGATTACTATATAACAATGCTTGTTTGCATAACGCTTCGCTTTGCGATTTTGTCGTGGAGTCTATCTCCTGATGATGCCTCGGTTGCGGGGCGAAACGATTGTTGAGTTTGTGATAGTGAAACTGTGTAGTGCTTGTGTATTTTGGTGGAAGTGGTGGAGGTTTGTGCATGTGCTTTTACGAATCCTGCACGTATCGGGTATGAAAATACTGATAATCCACTATACATTAAACACTATATATATTTTCTATTTACTGTATCGCGGATTATAGCAAAATAATTTTATTATTACTTTTGTATTATGGATCTCCGCAAAGTAACGCCTAATTCTATAAATTATTTGTAAGATAGCCATTTCTCGAGGAAGGCTATAGACTATTTAACATCACACTAAGATGACTAGGAGAACAAAAAAATTAATGATTTTCTTTGTGTGCGCTAAGTAAACGGTGGAAGTTATTCAAAAATCATGTATCACAAAATTGTTCCCCTCTAAAAATTCTAAATAAAAGTCCGGGACAGCATATGTCTAGCTTTTAAGGTTAACCCACATTAACCTTAATGAATATAAGTAATACAGTTTACTCAAATAATAAGACTGCTGTCCACGGGAACGAAGTTGCGCTTAAAAGCTAGTAAACAATAAATAGATACAATAAAAGACAATACATACAGCCCGTTCCCATAAACACTCTATCTAATGTTAGTCTATGAATTCCCTGACGCCATGTTAGTGGGTTTTCTCCGAGTGCCTTGACATAAATCAATAAAGCACCCTACGTATCGCTATGTAGATAATACCGTAAAGCAATATGGATATGCTTATGCTTACATACTCAAGATCGATGTGATTTTGGTATACGCAAGAATAGATAAGCAAAAAGGAAACACTTCAAATTAGAACAATGTTTAACCTATTTATACGACTAATTTGAATGTCATAGAATAAATCCAATAGAAAGATTTAACAGTTGACTGTGATTGTATTATGAATTACACTTTGATAAGAACTGTGTCAATAAAGCTCTGTTCTCCTTAGAGAAAGGAATATGAAGTTTAAACGCATCATTAACTCATCATTAACTTTTGACGTAACTACATTTATTTCAATAACGCAGTTTTATCGCTGCCAGTGTATATAATGAAATAATTTAATTTCATGTCGTTATTCATATAGAATAGTATAACAACAGTGTGTTCTTTACGTAATTATCATTCTCCTGCCCTCGGTACAACATGTTTTAAATATATTTTTACTCGATTTGGCCACTTATTTTACGACTGGCCGCATGCCTGACGTCATCTTACCTTAGTCGGCTTTTACGACACCTCGGTAAGAAATGAGGGTGGTCTATTCTATGCAGCCGAATACCACACAGCACGGAAATTTATTATAGAATCTTATATCCAAACCCACAAATGACTCACGTACTTTTGCAACGCGCAAAGCAGGAACTGCAATCTTATGTCCTACATTGTCTATTATATACATTGCCAAATATTATTTCTAATTGTGACTATTTCAAGTTGAGATGACTGTACGTCTTAGAAAATGCGGCAGCTTAAGCGATTCGATACAGCTGCCCCCGTTGCTTCCTGATTGATGATTATGGATGAAGATGAAACGAGACTCGCGCCTTAATACGCGTAATTGAATAAACCGTGCACTCTGCGCTAATTACAGATTATTTACGGTTACCATCTAAAAATAAAACATACGAGTAGCTTTATTACTGTTGTATCATACTGTAAAACAACTTCTTTAAATATATCTTGGAGAAATCAGAAATGTAACTCCTAAGTCTGCGTTAACTTTGATATCAAGATAAAACGTGTGCTATATTCTTCAATCCATCAATTATATCCTGAGATCGCATTAATCTGTTGCTCATTTTATATGTAAAAGATAAAATAAACATTGTTTAAAATTTAGACATAGATTGCAAATTATATATATCGATTTACTCTTGAATATAGCGGCCACATTCGCATTGAGATATAATGATAAAATGAAATACCTACTGGACACAGGCTGAATGTCTTTATGCTCTGATTGCTCCGTACAACCTGAGACTGATAATAATTTAGAATTCAGTATTATTACAAATTGTAGAACAGTTCTCGGACTAAGAATATATGCGCACGGTTAGAATTATAGTGACCTAATTCAAAAATAGGCTTAATTGAGACAGATACATTGTAATCTTTATTTCAATCGCCACCAAACTTTACAGGATCATCGGCTGGGCCATTCTAAAAATTGTCTGAAAATTTCATTAAAATCGGTCCAGCCGTTTCGGAGTCTATAAAGGACATACAGACAAACATTAATTTTTATTTATAGGATTAAGTAGTTTATATATTACCCTTAGTTTGCTAGGGACGCTATAGACTATCAAATTTCGGCAGAGATATTACTAATCTGGCATTTACTGGTAACATTCAAAGACAACAAAACTTATTTTTAATAAAATTATAAGCTGTAATTTTGTACTAAAAAAACTTACTCAAATTTTCAGACTTAGTCTTTACTATGTAATAAAGATTCAATTTTACGAGACCTCGCCTACCAATCATGAAGACCAATTGCTTTATATCATGCAACACGTTCTATTTCAGTTAATTTGTTTTTCAATTGTCTTCAAAAGAGCTACTTACCGTAGATAAACGTGAGATTATGTGAACTGCTCGTCCGTGGAAAACTGCAATCAGTTTAAACCATCTTTAAATTCTTGTATTGTCTATTCCTGTAATATAATGTTTAATATGACTTTATTTTCTTTAGTGACTAAAACTTTTATAATCTGCGTCCATAAAGATGTTTGAAATATATTTTTTTAATGAGATGTAATTATAAATTAAATTAATAGAATTTAAAAAACATGCCTTCGAACAAAAAGTGAAATATACGAAAAATATTAGTATTATCGGTCAGAGTCTTAAAATATTATCATTTTTCCTTTTTTTTCAACTTTTTAGGGAGATTGATGGTTTAATTACTTTTTTACTTATATAAAGGGTGTAAAAAAGGTATCCTAAAATTTATTGCGTTTAATACAGTTCAGTTTCATTTCCTGTATTGTCATATCCGGTACATTACAGATTACCTATGACTGCTCGTAGGATCATTTATGATACGACGAAACATGTTACTAATGACGACAATAGGCTAAGCGTTTAACTCCGACCTCGTCTGGGGAGCACGCTAAGGGCGCTCGCTGCTCATCTCAGCCCCCTATCTCGTTCTACTTCCGCGTGCTTGTACCCCGCAGGCGAAGTCTGAAACGTTTAGCGTATAATTATTTTTATATGTTCGGGGGTTAGGTCAATACTTATGTACATTTCAAGGTTCATGTTTATAGAATCTAAATATAATGGTTAGTAGATTATCACAATCTGTTTATTATATGACGTGTTCTTGCAGACAGATTGTACTTCGCAACACTCAAAACGGGATACATACCTAAGTCCACGCGCAACAGTAAATACTTCCACATTGAAGATGACATCGTATACGAAAACTTCTACTTCGATTTCGGACCTTATCACTTGTGCCATTTGTATCAATTTTGCAACAAGCTCAACGAGGAATTGGAAAGGAATCCGAAGAAAAAAATTGTTTTCTACACGAGTAACAACGAAACGCTCAGGCTCAACGCGGCCTACCTTATTGGAAGCTATCAGGTATTTACTAAACAATTAGCCATTTTTCTTACGGCAATATAATAAGGATATTTACAATAATTTATATAATTACGTGTTACTTATCGGAGATCCATAATACAAAAGTAACGATAATATTATTTTGCTATAATCCGTGATTACGAAAATCTATGTAATGCTAAAGAAGGCTGCACCATCCTTGATCATACCTTATGCACGCAGAATTTGTGAACTGTAATTTTAGTCTTGTTGTTACGCCATTAAAAGTTATGAATAAATGTGAATACCATTTAGATATACCATTAGTATATCGAAAATACTCATATATACATGAACAAAATGTAAAACCTAAATTATATATGAAAGCGGTATGTACACTGACATAAATCAAAAAAAGTATACTGCTAAAAATATACTTTACTACATTGACTTCACATTATATTTTTAGTTACTTAATTTATGTACATAAGAATATACATAGTTATAAAAAGATTGGCGACCGACATAAGCTTGTGGTTCCTGCTTTGCGCCTTGCAAAAGCAAATAAGTCATTTGTGGGTTTGGAAATAAGATTCTATAATAAAATCCTGGAATCCAATTTATTTTTACCACTACTTCAGTTAAAAAACGCTGTTAAAACGAGGCTGTTACAAAAAACCTACTACACTATTGAGGGTTATATAGATGATAAAAATGCGTGGATTTAGCTATTCTTTTACCCTGTACAACATAGTAATAACCAAATGTAATTAATTATAAGAATTTTATTTCAAAAGAACAACCACCGAGTTTCTTGCTGGCTCTTCTCGGTAGGAACAGCTTTCCGAAACAGTAGATTTGACGATGCAAAAGCACTTGTTTACAAGTTTACTTGAATTAAGAATATTTTGAATTTGAATTTGAATATACTGAGCAGTTCATGTATAATAACAACACTTATTTCCTTAAACTTCCCTCGCAGAAAATCAATCGCAGCTTAAATGCAAATGTGGACATAACTCCATGCATTCAGTTGAGAAAAAATAATAGGAACATGATGACGATTGTTATGTATAAATATTGCGTATTCCCTTATCTTAACCGTTGCAATAAATGAACAAAAAACGCACGTTTTTACTCATTATGATGATAATGAATTTCAAAATTGACAATCTTTTGCGTGATAGATAGATAACGTTGTTCAGTGTCTCCCAACCTTTTTTTATGCCCTTCTGCCCCACCTTAGCTTTTTTAAAATTCTTATGGCAATATGTGTATAACACGCATAATTTTTAATATTAGTAAATTGAATCGTTCACTTAAGAAACTTAATTGATAGGTGTTAAATTTGGCACATAAATCTAGCATTGCATTTTAATAGCATGAAGCGAAAGGGATGAATTCGTGTCGAGTCCATTTTCGAATTGCCCTCTTAACAACCAGGTTGCCCTGTGGGGCGTGGGCACCACGTTGGGAAACTCTGAAGTTGTCAAATAAAAGATGTCTACGTCTATTACTTGTTATTATTGAATGGAAATGTGTCGATAGGTATTATACAGGATGGTACGACTTTAAATGAATCTTAAATCATCATCATCCTCCTGCCCTTATCCCACTCTAAGTCGGCACAACATGTTACAAACATGCTGTGGCATTTGACTATGTATTTTACAACCGGCCGGCCTGCCTAATGTCAACTTACCTTAGTCGTATATTACGACCCTTTGATAAGAAAAAGGATTGTCTATTCTACTCCACTGGATAACTCACGGCAGGTCAACTTACCTTAGTCGCCTTTTACGACACTTCGGTAAGAAATGAGGGTGGTCTATTCTACTCAGCCGGATAGCACGCGGCGAGCCGAGTTACCTTAGTCTCCTTTTATGATACCTCGGTAAGAAATGAGGGTGGTCCATTCTACTCAGCCGCATACCATACGGCGTATTAAATGAATCTAAAAACGCGGCGGCGCTCTGGTTCAAAAAACAGTAGAGGACAATAACATTGTTGTTTTCTCTTCTTCGCTCCAGCATTTTTAGTTTTTGGGTTGAGGTGATTTTCTTTACTTGTGTCATAATAGGGTTCAGTCGTTGATCTCTATGTTTGATTTTTATATTTTAAATACGTAAAAGAATTCCTATGACTAAAGTACTTCATAGAATCAAATGATTTTTTTTATGTAGGCTGGTAAAGTGTGTAGCTCTAGGACAGGGCTTCGTAAACTATGGGTCGCGACCACATTTGGGGGCTATCTCCAACGACAGATTTTTTATGTTTCTTAACGAATTCTAAAACTATATTTTTTCATATGTATTTGTACTATTGTTACCTAATAAATAAATCATCAAAAATATTAATTTATTTTTCTCTTATATTTGTATGGGGTCGTCAAGAAACTCGCAATCATAAATGGGGTCGTGAATGACAAGGTTTAAGAAGCCCTGATCTAGGATTAAAATAAATGTCTGATCGTCGGCACAACTCTGTATAAATGGAACATGTAAGTAATTAATTTTTTTTCACCAGATCATATACTTGGGCGGGTCCCCGGCCGCTATATACAAGCAGCTGACGGAAGGGTCCTGGTCACTGCTGAGCTTTCGAGATGCATCGGGCGGACCCCCACTCTTCGATATATCCCTCTTGGACGTGCTGCACGGCATCAAAGTTGCTCATGATGCAAAGTTTTTTGATTTCGAACACTTTGACGCGGACCAGTATTTGTTTTATGAGGTTAGTTAGAATGTTATTTAATTTTTAGAAACATCGAACCCGCTAACCGTTATTTAAATCACAATACAACCAGAATAAATTTTTTATTCTGGTTGAAACTTCACTTGTTAGATCTTTCAAATATTCCTTTCATCCCTCTTTCGCAGTCTCGGAATGCATTAAAACATTTTAGTTTTCAAATGAGAAACCTGCACGTAGTCTGGTAGATAAAGATTAACCATTTTCAGGATAGGAACAAGCTTTCGAGAACCTTCATTAACATTTATTAAATATGCAATAGAAATATATTAAATTGTTCGTTATGATTAGAAAAGCGTTTTACCTAACCAAGGTCTTTGGTTTAAAAATCATGTTCCAGAAAATTAATTCTGATGGAAGTTCTATTCGTTGTGTGTTATTTATCTATCTATAACATTTACCAATTTGAAATCATATCAATTAATGCATCGATTTGTTTTAATACCTGCATAACATGGGCAGAAGAAAACGGCATATCTGCCAAAGATATTCTTATAAATAATAATAGATAAGATATTCTTCGCAACATGCGAGAAAAGGTTTTTATGCAACGACTGCAAGTTGCACAATAACAGACCTCAATTAATGATTATTTTATACTATGTATGTACATGATTTAATATATTACATACAATTTATTTCCTGTATGAAAAGCTTTTTTTTATTATTAAGCTATGACTTTCTCACAAAAATCCAGTATTCCGACATTCTAATAATCCGGCATCCTCCGGTTTTGGTGAAAAAATATGTACCTGAAATCTATAAAACTAAAATATAAACTACGTTTGTGACTCTTTGGGACATAGAACAGTCGATAATTACCCAATTATCCCAATGTTATGCTCCAACATACAAGCATACTGGAAACGTTTGTTCAAATTCACTTCACATGTGCTTTTATCTCGTTTGATCATTGTTTTGTATAAATTCACGCGCGCGACGCGGCGCTACCGGCCGAATCAACGACCTTTCTGCATTCTATTATCGAGGCGAGCGCCGATACTTAGTAATGTTTCGGATACGATAAAGACAGGAAGCGTGCGCATGTAGACGACTTTATTGTATAACGCACACGCGTAATTATGCGTTTTGCGTGTGGTTTTTAGATTTAGTGACGCGTTTAATTAGTGAAGCGTTTGACAAGACGCGACCGTCCGCGGTTTTAGTGCGCGTTCGGGTTAATGTTCCCCGATATGGGACGATTCAATAACGTGTGACCTTACGAAGGTTGTGCGCACACCGCGTGTTATTTGTGTTATTTAACCGATATAGTGAAGTGTATACGCCGGGAGAAATAGACAGTACGTGTCCGTGGAAGATTGCTGAGGCGAGCCAACGGGTTCGGGAATCGGCCAAGTACATACAAGCACACACACACACGTACACATATACACGCAGTGATTCATGAGGCCGGACCGCATACAGCTGACGGCCGCAAAAGGTAGGTTGAGACGCCGAGACGTCGGGCCCAGGTCTCGGAGGTTGTTTCATCCGCCCGCACGTTTGTGCGGAACAATCATTTTATCATTACATTGTCATTACAGAAAGTGGAAAACGGTGATCTAAATTGGATCGTCCCTGGTAAAATGTTGGCGTTCTCTGGACCCAACCATCGGTCGCGGCTGGACCGCGGCTACCCCCTCCATAGTCCGGAACACTACCACGAGTACTTCAGGAAATATAACGTCACGACTATCGTGAGACTCAACAAGAAGTCCTATGACGCGAAACAGTTTACGGCCCATGGTTTTGAGCACAGGGAGCTGTTTTTCGTTGATGGATCTGTACCTTCAGATTTGATCGTGAACAGGTTCATTCGTATCGCGGAATCGGCTAAGGGGGCCCTCGCTGTGCATTGTAAAGGTATTTTTAATCCTACTAATATTATAAATGCGAAAGTTTGTGAGTTGGATGGATGTTTGTTACTCTTTCACGAAAAAAAACTATAGGACGGATTTGAATCCAACTCAACATTCATATAGATTATACATCAGAATAACATATATTCGTAATGATTTTATGTAATATAACGATTCATGTTAATAAAGTCGGAAAAAATCTGACCTCTGAGAGTTATCTTGGCGCTCGTTGCCTAAACCATTGGAGTTACACAAAGATGATGTACCGTAGTATCGGTTGTCTTTAATAGTTCTAAATAAAAGTCCGTGTCAGCATATATCTGCCTTTTATGTGGAAGCCATTATGACCAAAAATTTGAATCATAAATCAAAACTCGCCCCAAACGTGGTTCCACTTTTTAAATGATTTATAGAAGCAGGCGTTACTTTGCGGAATTCCATATTACAAGCAATACAAGCACCCGTGCGGATTATAGCAAGGTAGTTAGTTCTGTTATAGTGCTTGTGGTTCCACTTATTTAAACCACTGTACTACGCACTTAATAATTTATTTGGAGTAATTCTACCAGGCTGTGATAAGCCGTGATGGCCCAGCGGTGAGACCGTGCGACTCTGTAGAGACGACACCAGGCAGGCACGAATGAATTTTTCTATTAAAACTTATGTGTCTAATTGATATGTGATTAATCACACGGTTTTCGGTGAAGGAAAACATTGAGAGGAAACCCGCACATCTCCAGAAAATTCTAGGGATATGTTTCACCTACCAATCCGCAATGGAGCAGCGTAGTAGGTTTGAACTTCAATCCTTCTCTAAAAACATAGAGAGGAGACCTATGCCGTTTGTAGAGGTCTGTGAGGACTATCGGAGGGATGCTCGTAGTTAATGGTAGTTTTTCAGTAAAACACCGTGTTAGCTTTAGTAATGCATAGACGAAATCTAGTCCGTGCAGTGCTTCATGGATGAAACGTTGAAATGTCTGGCCTGCGTTTTTGAGACCTGGAGTCATTCTCGGGAATTCGAACAACCCCATAGGAGTGATTATGGATGTCTTGGCTATATCTTCTTCGCGAACTTTAATTTGCTGGTATGCTCTATTGAGATCAATTGTTGAAAAGACGGTTTTGTTTGCTAGTTGAAATGTGAAGTCTTTGATGCGTGGAATGGCATAGCGGTCGGGTGTGGTGACGCTATTGAGCCTCCGATAGTCCTCACACCATCGCACACGTTGCTTTACAATTCTACCTGTCGCAGAAAAACCGTCAAATACTATGGAATTAAATAATGGTGGTAGCTAAAATATTTAGACCGGGACATGATCATATCAAATACGACGGAGGAGGCGTATGCCCAGTAGTGGGATAGTAACAGGCGGATACTACTACTCATTCACATTTGTTTGTCAGCGGGCCTAGGACGCACGGGCACCCTGATCGCGTGCTACATGATGAAGCACTACGCGTTCACGGCGCGGGAGGCTATTGCTTGGCTGCGAGTGTGCCGGCCCGGCTCTGTCATCGGACACCAGCAATGGTTTCTGGAGAAGTAAGTTTTTGACGAACAGGTTCATAAACCTATCTATAAATTGGTCTTAACCATGTTGCAAAAGAAAAGCTGTACTTATATTTCGAGACGTAAAAAAATATATTTTTTAATAAATTATAGTAACGTCGTTACTTTGTTGAGGCTCATAATAAAAAGTAATAATAATACACCAATATTTCACTTAGCGTCGCGTTAACGTTCCAAAAAAAACACACGCAAATTGAAACGACGCATAGTGAATTAAGATTTTTTAAGGACAAAATTAAAATTAATCACTGTCTTAAAAATAGTCACTACATTACAACACTACGTAATTGGTCACAACACTACATTACAACACTACGTAATTGATCACAACCCTACATTACAACACACTACATAATTGGTCACAACACTTCATTACAACACACTACGTAATTGGTCACAACACTACATTACAACACAGTACGTAATTGATCACAACCCTACATTACAACACACTACATAATTGGTCACAACACTTCATTACAACATACTACGTAATTGGTCACAACACTACATTACAACACAGTACGTAATTGGTCACAACACTACATTACAACACAGTACGTAATTGGTCACAACACTACATTACAACACACTACGTTATTGGTCCGACACTACATTACAGCACACTACGTAATTGAAACTGAACTCTAAAATTAGCAAAACAAAGTGAATGACTGTCTTAAAATTGCGTTGTTTTTAATTAAAACGGACATTCCCGTTGATGGCATGGTGCAATTAAAAAAGGTGTTGCCACCTGTTACAAAAAAAGAAAATTAAAAAAAAAATTAATACTGGAACCCAAATCAAGGCAACCTCGAGAATCTAACGACGCACTGTGAAAATAGGTACCAATTAGGAAGCGAAGCAACTTCCAAAAAAAAAACGAAACGACGCAAAGCGATGTCTTCGTGTACTATTCTCCTATAATCCGCTCAAAAATTTAATATATGAAATGCTAAAAGTCGAGTGCTTCCGTCCGTTTTCATACTTGATACATACACTACACTACACTTTACCACCACATCATTTACTACCACAATCTCAACATATGTTTCCCCCCTTAACTGGCGCACTATCAAAAGTTAGACTCCAGGTTAAAATCGCAAAGCGACGTATGTGTATAACTTTATAAATTCAAAATTCAAATTCAAAATATTCTTTATTCAAGTAAACTTGTAAACAAGTGCTTTTGAATCGTCAACTTTACTGCTGGTTCGGAAAGCTGTTCCTACCGAGAAGAGCCAGCAAGAAACTCGGCGGTTGCTCTTTTTAAAATATAAATCTTAGAACTAGTTACATTTATTTATTACTGTCTTGTACAGGGTAGAGGTGCACCTATATCCACACATCCTTATCATCTAAGTAATCTTCAACAGTATAGTAGACTTTCTGTATCAGCCTCTTTTTAACAGTGGTTAAACTGCTGTAATGGCATGGCCAAAATTCATTTCGGAATTTTATTATAGAATCTTATACCCATACCCACAAACGATTTACGTACTTTTTCTAGGCGCAAAGCAGGAGTCGCAAGCTTATGTCGGTTCCTACTTTGTCTATTATATACATCACCTATCGTTTTATAATTCTTTATATTTTTATGTACAAAAATTACATTGTTTCACAATTATATTGTGAAGCAAATGTAAGAATACCTATTTCCTTAAACTTCTCTCGCAGGGAATCACGCGGACTTAAATTGTAGATGCCACGTATATATATAAATATCAAATCATTTATGCAAAAATATATTAATAGTTTAAATAAATCAACAGATTAATTAGATAAGGGAAAACACCGGTTAGAGCTCGTACATTGTAGTAATTTTAATTATATTTCCATGAATAAAGTGTACATCATTACACGATTGAGCGAACGTAATTTTTTCCTTAATCCTATCTTCTTTCAACTGATCAAATCAATATGGAATGAAGAAAAATTTACACCCTCCAGTATCCAACCTCGCATGCACGCTCTGGGCGAAGCTTACCGGAGACGCCTAAACATAACGTCGTATCCGGTCTGTACGCGGGGTATCTACAGCGATCTACCCCCTGAGCCTATCTCCAATAAGGACGTGGTCGACAAGCCTGTATCCCTACAGTCTATCCTGAATAGCAGTAAAAACGTACACAAGGTAATAATTAGTAATTCTCTTCTCAGTATATCCTAACTTAATAACCTCATTAATTCCACTTAGACTTCGCGATCATAGAGTTATTATTCATGGAGTAGGAAGACATAGAGAGGTAAATGCGAGTTTCCAATAAACAATAAGAAACGGAAGATAAGAACTGATTCTGATCTTTGTCTAAGCACACATAAAAAAGAGAGACAAATAAATAGCCTCATTGGCTTTCTCTTTTGTTTCGATAACAAATTTTAAACTGACTGCCACTTTTCTAGTATAATGACTCTATGTTTGCGACACGTTTAGGTATCAAATTTAAATTGTAGAGAGTAAATATAGTATTCGTTTCACAGTTGGATAATGCCAACGAAACTGATCTAGAAAACAACGTAACATCTGTCATCGGCAAGTACAAGACGACCGCTACTCCAATGTTACCAACCAAAACTGTCTTCACGCCAAAAATCAACTATATGATGCCAACAAACAACATCAGGAACGCGAACAATACAAATCTCAAACCCCAGCCGAGGATTATGAACGCCACACTGAAGTCCCATTACGCGTCAAAGACTTCCACCTTCCCGCCAACAAGAAGTGCCAATTCCCAAGCGAAGCTCACGGGAACCAAAGTTCCATTCACAGGTAAGAACAGCTTCCACGGCCAACGTGCCAACCTCGCGCGGCCAACGCTCGCCTACTCACATGGCAGCAGCCCCATCAAAACCTTCCCTAGGAAAGCCAATTCTGTGTCAAAGATACCCAACGATAACAACGTGGTAACCACCCTCACTAACGTCACATCAACTCTGTCGGCGCTTACAGAGAACTGTCATTTGAACGGCAAAAATCGTTTACCTTCCGAGCCAAACCTCAAAGCCGTGGCCACGAAGACGGGCATAACGAACGTGAACTCTCGAAAGAAATTGATCCGGTCCAATTCGAGTTCCCGCAAGAAGCTTCCGAAAAGCCTCCCCAAGAACGGCCTCGGGTCGTCCCAGGATCTGTCCTCCAGCGATACAAATATCACTAACATATCCGCCGACTCGCTAGAAACGCCGTTTCGTTTCAGGCGGAAACGGGATAAGTCCAAAACTCCTGAGCCGATGGACTGTATATCTAACTCGGTTATAACAGCCGATGTGACTCCAGATAATTTCGAGGAAACCTGCAATTCGCAGGGTAATAAGCTTTATAAAATTAAAGCGTTAAGGAAAAAGTGTCCCGCGTTCGGTGTCAGTTTACTGAAAAAGGACGGTATCCAGACCAGGTCGAGTAGTTGCGCGAGCACTTCCACCGTCAAAAAGAAATGATCTCCGACGAAACGAGAAATTAGGCTACTGTTCGCACGTTATAGAGATTTTAATAGATGTTTAGAGTGCATAGCACATGTATAATTTGTTGATGGATTTGTTTAGGTGCTAACTAATGTTTCGACTGAATTAATTTACACTAAACTCATATCAAACTGATAGTATGTTCTCTATGTTATTGAATATCTAAACAAATTTATCAACTCTTGTGATACGCGTATAGCTATTTTTCAGTGACCCCTTAATGGAGCCTAAGTATTTGTAATAATGTTCATATTTTAACCTAATGTGGTCGACTCGTTGAATTTACAAATACCTAGATTATACATATGTTTTTCACCCACATTATTACAGTCAGTGAAAAAAAGAACTTTATAACTATTCTACTGGCCTTTAGTTGGTTAAGGAATTTTGTTTGTTTTTAATTATTGTGTAACTATTAAACGCCATTTTAGTTTTAGCTTTCACTGAGCTTCCTGTTGTTTATTACAATAATTTATATCGAGCATATTTAGTTATTTTGTTGGAACAAAATATATATATTTTATTTGCAATATCCATATTTACATAAAATGTTCATGTTTTGAACTTTTTCTACTTTATTGACATTTTATTCTCGTACAGACTCTAAAATCACTTGACAAATTATACTGCATTGTTATTCTTTATTATAATGTATATATAGAGAAATTAAACTGACTTTTCTTACAATAAAATTTGAAAATACGTTTTTATTTTATCCATTTTTTTTTCTTTAAATATATTTTACGAATGTTTACAATAAATTTACACCATTTGTCACAAAGTGCTAGTTTTATTACGTGAATAAAAAAAATGCAATTGACTTTTTAAAATTATTTATTTTAATCAGTGTATAGTCATGATAGATATTTAAGTACAGTCATATTTTCGGTTTTATATATTGTGTTTAAAATTGTTTGCTAAATTAGTTTTTTTTAGGAATATCACAATTAGTTCTAAGTTCGGTTAGCCAGATTGCATTGAATGCATTAAAAATTCAATAATTATGCTACAGTCCATGTTAAAGGAAAATCTGATGTTAAACAATTCAAGCGTAATAGTCTCAAATTCATGCTAATAGTATATTCAAATTTAAATAATTCTTTATGCAAATTGGTTTTAACAACTTTTGAATAGTCAAATTACAATAAATAAATGATGCTGTTACCGATAAGAACCAGCCAGAAACTTTCAAAAATAAATATCTCGTTGATATATAATTGGTTATATATAAAAAAAGACAACATAATCTGTAAGCTGGTCGCAATTTAAATCCAAGCTTTCATATCATAAACATAATCTTCATCAGTATACAAATACAAAAGTTTATCTGTCCCTTGATCTGTTTGATCTGATCTGATCTTGATGTGTAACGTTTTCATGGCTAATCTGCCGGAGCAATATTCATTGAAATTTGGTATAATATAGGTTTATATACCTAAATAACATATGACTGGCCCATTAGCGCAGGTGGTAGTGCGACTTGGCTTCAAACAACATCTAGAAACAATTAGTTGGTTCTTTAAATCTGGGTGTATATATTATTATGTATTTAAAAACTACTATTATTAGGTGACTTAGGGAACTCACCACCGCGTGTGTGATTGGATCAGATCGAAGAACAATAAAATCGAACCGGTAACCCGCAAAGCTAAAAGCAAAGTCACTGCCACCTGCGCCAATGAGCCATTCATATAAAATACTCGTATATAAGCTTCAATTGTAATAAAAATTTATTTTCTTTAGAATAACCACAAGATTGGATTAACTCGGGCAGGCACCTAAGAGTTATTGATTTGCAGTTAAATAAAACGTGACGCGATGCGATATCACACTTTATAAAATAATAAAATTCAATAAAACAAATCGTAGTAATTCTCTAAAGAATTCCTGCGATTTATTTTATTCTGCCAATCCGCATTTGAGGAGTTTCATGGGGCTTAACTCGAATCCCTTTTAAGAGGATAGTCTTGCCCAGCTGAGGGATAATTGAAAGGCCCTACTTTTATTTTTTTATTCAAAAATAGATTGAGTTTGTAATCCTTATAATGAACATCATATTTACCTTTTTTCATGGATTTTAATAAAATTATATACTTTTTGTACAGAAGTCTCGTCTATTTCTTAATATCGATTACTTTGATCGTATCAAGAGTTAAAAATATTTAATTTCTAACAGAAAGTTAATGAACACGAATTTATAGTATCATATCAAATTTGTACACAGTGATTTCGACTTGCCTCAATTATTGTGTACATAGTATGAAGTTTTAGACTCGTAGAGTTCTTATACATAGAGTAAAGGAGCCATAGGCAGACCTGTGAGTGCAATAAATAATAAGAGAAGGAAGATAGAACTATACTTATCTTTGTCTAATCACTCATAAAAAAGGGAGATAGATAGCATCATTTGCTTCCTTTTTTACTTCGATGGACATATTTAAGGGCTGGCTAGGCCCCTTCTCTAGTATAATTAATCTATGTTTAGACTCCGCTTATTGTTGTGAAGATTGTTGTCTATGCCAGTTTTAATGTAACGTTGTATAATCATGTACCTCACTGTACTTGCAATTTTATAAATGTTAATAATTGCTATGATATTGTTATTATATAATCGAACCTTATACAAAATTAACTCGATTTTGTCGCTATGTGAACCGTATGTTAATATAATAATAAGTATGAATCGCGAAATTTTAAAATCTACGATGGTATAATTGCTTCTAAAAATCATGTGAAATTTTGGCAACTACACGATCTCTTTATAGTTTGTTGGTTTTGGTTGGCTATTTATATTGTTTGTGTTTTTATAATAATACATATGAGTCATATCTCAATTTAAAGTAAAATTGTAAGTACAGCTCGGTTGCCTTCGTCATTGCTCGCTATATGACAACTTCTGATCAAAATATATATACCGATATCCCACTTTTAGGGTAGGTTTCTTTAAAGCATCCAACCAGCGTCGATTTTATGGGTTTTTTCAATGATTTAGAAAAAAATAAAGCCTTAAGTCCTCAATAATTCTAAAAATGGAATTTATGGTAACGTTGATAATAACTCCTAATGCGGTTTTTCCCTAGACAGTTTCAGAAATATCGGCAACATCCCCAATTCTAATGTCTAGTTTTATTAAATTATTTATTTCTTAAAATATACTCCACTCCTCAATATTTTTTTTTGTCTGCATTCATTTTGTGAATAAGCAACTCAACTAGGACCAACGTTCAGTCTCAGCTAATATATTTATTTCCGGTGACTTTAAAACTTTCCTTTTCCTTATTTACTTTTGGTACTAAGGAATTCCGCAAAGTAACACCTAATTCTATAAATTCTTACTCGACTAAAACATTCCGTAGATGGTTTTTGAGTATTCGTTGGATGCCTAAATTCCAAAATAATTTTAGTTTTATTCAAGTTAACGAGCAATAGGCAGGCAACCGTAAATATAAAGTTATTCTTAGAGGCAGCTGTTCTATATAGAAATGTTTTAAATAATACTAGTTGTTGTTTTTGGGTTTGCCTGCAAATTCGTTGGACGTGGATTGCAACTGTTTTGCCGCAATTCGCTAGATATCTGTCTTTTACTTGTCTTTTATATGAATAACATTGATTGCATTGGAATTACCATAGAATCAAGAGGTAGCTTACAAATATATTTGTTCACAACTATTAGAACTAGATTATCTATTTCAAATCAATCAAGCATGGTGTTTACACCAACATTAAGCATACCCCATGCTTGCAAAGCTTGATAAAGTTATTTTTATTGATTGTGTTACTACGTGGTATATGAGGTTATTCAAAAACCATATGATTGTCTATAAGAGTTTAAACAATTTTTGTAGTGAAAAAATTCTGTCCGACATTTTTTTTATCTTTAGATCTCTTTTCTTTCAATCCTTTAGAGAAATGATATAAAACGAAATGCAACGAAATCTTTTATTTAATTCTTTTATGTAATAAGGTAAATGTGTAAAGATATCTAGTTTATTGCAGGCATTGTTAGATTGATAATGTAATATAATAATTTTAGTAATCTTTTATTTTTTTAACGACATTAAATGCTTTTTATGTACCTATGTATTCATATGTGTGCTATGTATATATTAAAAAACACAGTTTAAATTACTGCAAATGCTACAAGTAAAACAAATCGTTCATTCATCGCTTAAATCACAAGTTATCTTTTTATTTAACAAATGTAATCTTGTTTATCCGTAAATTATACTCGTAAAACGGATAATTTACAGATTGTTGAGATTTCATTGCGTAGCTGAAGATTGAACACAGACCAAAACCAAAAATCTATTGCTTCCATATCTTTCCTATGTCAGATAACTAGGGGAGTTAGAAAAATAAAAAATTTATAGTCTATAGATTTTTTATAAGATTCTCTCATTAAATAAAAATGCAATGACTTTTTGCAGTAATTTGAACTAATTCATTTATTCATAACCAATTTTTTGGTTGTATATGTTTTTATTATTTGGTGCGGTGCGATGTGAAGCGAATCGGATAAGGGACCAGTTTGTTAGCTGCGAGGATTCATATGTTGTGTAGATATAATTTTTAAATTTATATTTCGTTGTGATCTTGAGATCTAATCAGTTACTAATGTAATAAATAATTACCTAAGGTATTGTGTATATAATTAAGCGATACCGATAATGTCATATTTTAGAGCTACTCGGTTTGGCGTCGAAAGGGAAGTTGGGTTATTAAACTATTCTTTAATGACTGGAGTCGTTTTAATAGATAATTCAGTTATGTTGTTATATAAAGTTTTTATAAATGGTATTTCTTTATTTAACTACAAATAGCTTGGGATAGACAATACTCAAATATAGGTATATTGTAAAATTAAAAAATGTCAACGAAAAGTTTTTGCTTCGTATTCGGGTAGTACAAAATTCTATGCATGGCTATTACCGTTAAACAGTTTTGTTTGTGTTTAGATAGAAAAGAAAATTTAAAGCTAAAATATAGTACTTATAATTTAAACTGGGTGTTTCAATATCTTCAAACTTAAAACGGGATCTTTTATGATTAACTTAATAAAGTTCAGCTGATATAGGCATTATATCAACTACGAGTAAATCAAAGATTACAGTATACATAGTAAATTGACTAACTTGTAATGATTCTTATCTACTCAAAATTATATTATGGTTATATATATATTTTTTAATAATTTTGATTTTTATATTTTAATATTGTTCATTTAAAAATATTACTGTCCATTCTTAAACAAAGTAGCTCTTGTTGACATCGCGGTAAATAAACGCTTGTGCTTCTTAAAAATTAAAAGAAACTATATTGCAATTACTTTCATTGTTTCATTTATTTTGACACACTGAATTTTAGTATGACATTTTGTAACGAACTCTCTAACTTGTGATCTTCGATCTGTAACTCTTTAACATGCTATAGAATTTATAAGCTGAGTTTATAAACCGGCAACAGATGAACCATTGTTTAAAAAAGAAAATATGAAGGCTATTTGTCAATTATGTATGTAAATATACAGGCTATTTATCAAATACCCTACCCTTTATGATATTTTTAGCTATCAAGACTCCAATTTCAGAAATATTTCCGATTGACGAAATAGCCATCTTTGTTATTTCAGATTGTTCCGTCTGACCATAGAAATTTGTCTATTTTTCTGCAAATTTTCCTATGCTATATTTATACCATTTTGAAATCTTAGTTGGTTAAGCCAACTTATTATACTAGTGACCCTATTTTTGTCCGTAAAGTAACTGCAAGTGTACTGAGATTAAAAATCAACCTACCTTCTGTCGCAGATTTACCCTTGAGTTTTTGGGCACCTATATATATATACCAATTTTTAATTGAATCTTGGTTAATTAAACTAAAAATGCATCTGTCGTTATTTACAGAATTTATTATTACATAGACTTAAATTGAAATATATAAGTAACGATATTTATTAGTATACAAACAATATTTTAGAAGAGTTAAATAAAAAAAAGGTTTTTTGTACATTATATATGAAATCTAAAATGCAAAAAGCTGTCCAGAACAACAATCTTTTTTAAATTTATCTGGCATACATTTTAAATACGACACTAATGTCTTCTGGATTTTATTAATTTTTTTTTCTTACTAGCAAGGGAATAAAGAAGTATTTGAGAATCTAGTACACTAATTGTTAAATATTCAATTCGATCTAATTTCAGTCAATAGACATTTTTTTAGGGAATTAATATAACTGGCATGGGCCCTAACGACTGGTCGGTCCCTATTCAATTGAACTCTCAACAAAGTGACATTTTATAAGGCTTGCATAAAACCTCTAATATACATAAATTTACGAGATTCATTTTATAAACTATGATTATAACGTTATAGTCCTGGGTTTTCTGTCTCCCTCTGTGTAGATTCCTGGTTACGCCCTTGCCTACTGCACCAAAAAGAACTAGAATTCGTATTCCGATACTATAACTACGAGTCTGGCCACCGCACTTCCTGCGAACAGCGACCGCTGGTATAGAGACATGGTTAGCTCTAGTTCCGCTACTTGAGGCCCGTGGAGCGAACACTGGAGCGACACCACGCAGATGTGCGCCGTAGGACGCATGCTGCAATTATACGGCACATCAAATATAATCATCATTGTATAGAAAGCAGCATATCGACTGTGAAACGGCAATATGTCCTATCTCTAATTTTAAGCCAAATCACTTTTTAACGGCATTAGGTACTACTGCTTATTATTTACCGTATCAACATGTACTATCTATTAGAAAATTTGTAAATAAATAAACATATTAAAGTCAACTGTTTATTTCATAAAAAATATTGCGAATCTATTAAAATCACGTTTTTTCTTCATCCTGAAAAGTTGTCAAAAAGTAAGAGAGGACAATTTGCCAGTTCACAGTCGATATACTCGCGTCATATTCATAATCTATCGGATTGACTGATTAATTTCAAGCTCATCCGGGGCCCTTTATTATGTGTTCCATATACGACGCTATCACAAAGGGACTTTCAGCACGCAGTTCCCGCCGCACTTATATCAGCCCAGCAGGCCTACCATGAACTCTTATTGCGACTCAATCGAAGACGTAAACTACGACCGCGTACCGATTTCTTTTCGTACCATGATGTGTGAATTGCATTGTGGTCGTAATGTTTGAAAGGGATAGCGATATATGAACTATAGATAACTCTGTCTCTTTTACTTAGATGTTCTGAGGACGAATTCCGAACGCTCATTCGGCAAAGACTTAAAGTGTGCGTCTTTAAGACGTCATGGTATGAAAAAGCAAAACAATTTCGTTTACGTCTTCAATTGAGTCGCAATAAGAGTTCATGGTAGGCCTGCTGGGTAGTATTTGTAAAGGTTGCGCCCCTTGACATTTAACGCAACACGGAGCGGAGGTGTTGGGGTGTACTTTACGCCACTGATAACTATAAGATATACCGTAAAAGAGAAGACAAGATTTTATAGAAAGTTACCCAAAACAGCTGATGTCGGCAGGCTGCACTCCAGACGCAGCTTGAACGCCGATCATCCTCATCTCAAAATGTACAACGGAATCACGCCACGACGGTCCTTGCATTGTAAACAAATCTACCTGTAATGGAAAATTATTACTTCGGATATTATAACGTATTTACTGCATTGCAACCCAATGATCTCTAACATGTCAAATCAAAATAATCTTTATTCAAATAAGCTCTATCAAGCACTATTGAATCAATATGATTAAGAAGCTTCAACTGATTCGGAAGTAAGTAACTTAAACTTGTCTTATGGGTGACGGACAACTGGTAGATAAACTACATATATAATTTTAAATACATACTTAAATGCAAATACACACCCATCCTCGAAGAACCAACAAATTGTTTATAAAAAATATTGGCCTTCGGCGGGAATCGATTATCTACCCGCGGCAGCGAAGCTAAAGGCAGGATCACTAACTACTGCGCCAACGGGCCAATCCATCCCATATAGCGAAAAGATTGTATGCAGCTGCTGAAGCAGCGTTGAATTGATGAACCATTGCTGTTAAACGTTAATGCTTGAACGATGACCGCTTGACCGATATCGATAAAATTTCGCATAATTAAAACTTATACACCGGACTAACATTAGCATATAAAAAACTGGTATTTCTTTCGAAAACAAGAAAAAACTTCTCAAGAAAAGACTTCAAACCAATAGAATACTTAAACACTTATTTAACGTCGGATGTCGCGGGTATCAGTCTTACAGTATATTCTTAATACTTACGCTGCCCATAGGTAAGAAGAGATTTGATACGAAGGTGATAAAGTTGTAACTGTACGCGCTGGGCTGGTGTAGACAGGACCAGTCGGACACCGGACATGAGCGCTGGATGCGCGAACATTTGCTAAAAACATTAATGGAATCAGGAATATAATTATAACAATATATATTGCATTCTCGTTAAGCTTTCTGCGACCAATTGGCTTTTTTCAGTAAGGGACTTTGCTAAAGGCATCTTGAATGCGATAAGTCTGTAATATAAATGAGATATCCTTTCTTTCTGTCTTTTTTTTAATGTATTTATGAAATATGATAGAATTAAGATTAATCTGCTGTGATAGTCCAATGGTGAGGCCGTGCGACTTTCTAAAGACGATTCTGAGTTCAAATCCCACCAGGCACCAATGAGAATTACAAGTTTTGTATCTAATTAATAATTACAATTTATCACACGCTTTTCGATGAAGAACATCGTGAGGAAACCTGCATATCTCTAGAGAATTCTAGGCATGTGTGTAACCTTTTGGAGCAGCATGGTAGGTCGTAGCTCCAATCCTTCTGTCCAAAAACGGAGATAGGAGGTCTATGCCCAGCTGTGGGATAGTAACAGACCGCTACTTTTAATGTTGATCTACTCGAGTAACATATAACAAAAAACCAACAAATAAAATGTTATTTTTGGTTAATCTACTAGTATAGTCTCGTCTAACTCATATAACTAAGAAAACTTAAACTCTTATAACTTTTTTTCTTTTAGATAATTGTGGAATTTGAGTATATGGTGAGTTCCAAACGTAAAAAAAGTTAAAGTCGTTTTGTTTTGACACAAATTATGTTTTTCAAACGATTACTATTTACAGCAGGTAGCATGTATTAAAAAATATTTTTTCGGAAAAATAATTACGAATGTCGACGTTTCAGTTCAGGTAGTAAAATTCACTAGGCAATGCAATTGGGTTCGAAAAATAAGCTGTCATATTTGTACAAAAGAAGTCATTGACTAGTGACTTTGAGTTATTGAAATTGTTAACTCAAAGTTAGTGAACAATTTGCTAGCCTGGGTAAGTCAGTTGGCGCATCAAAATATTTTTTTAACACCTTACATGACATAACATATAAGCCCGGATACTACACTTTCTAAGGCTTAGCAACTTACTGTTTTCCCTCTAGGCGATACCCGTGCGGGCAGTCGATCCGATGGCAGTGGTAACCGCCCTGGGTGTTCTGGCACACCTCGCCTTCTTCTTGACCGCACTTTGCTTCACCGTTTTCGCACTCATTAATATCTGTATAATCCAAATTTATATATGTAGTTTGACAAAATATATGCCAGTTTACCAGGTAAAAACCAGCTATACTCACGTCTTATTCTATCTGGTGAGCCCGACTAATTGCGAGCCCATCCGGGGCACCCTTTTTACACATTCTCTATGAATATACCACTCACGATAGTTTAAATTCAAAAATATATCCACTTAATTTTATTCAAATGATAAGTGGATTGACGATTCGCGTAATAAACACTTGTTAGAAACGATACAATGCAATGAAGGCTTTAGTTTTCAGACAGGGAGGGCTAGTAGTACGACTGTGATGAAACTATAACTGAGCTGTGGTAGTCCAGCGGTATGACCGTGCGATTCTTTCGAGGGGAACACGAGTTCCAACCCAGGCAGGCACCAATGAGTTTTTCAATTAAAACTTATGTGTCTTATTGATAATTGCCATTTATCACACACTTTTCGGTGAAGGAAAACATCGTGAGGAAACCTGCATATCTCTAGGGAATTCTAGGGATATGTGTAACCTACCAATCCGCATTGGAGCAGCGTGGTAGGTCTTAGCTCCAATCCTTCTCTATAAAAACGGAGAGAGGAGGCCTTAGCCCAGCAGTGGGATAGTAACAGGCCGTTACTGTAACAGAACTACTCTGCTATAATCCGCGCGGGTTATGGCAAAGTAGTTCTGTTATAGTTTCTGTAATATGGAATTTTGCAAAGGTATGCCTGCTTCTATAAATCCTTTATGACTCTGATGACTTAATACACCGTCGTTAAGCAACGGCCGACCGACGTCAGAAAGCTGGGACCTCGGTTTCCGCGTTTTTCCGGCGTTTTTATTTTATCGTCGGGGCGCTTTTTGGACACCTGTATTTTCGGTGTCTTAATAACGAGTATTCTAGTACTACGTGTAATGGCTATAAAATCTATTTACCTATGCAGGTGCGTTTGTCGTCTGCGAGACGATATCCCGAAGGACACGTGCAAAGGTAGGATCCCGGTACATTATTGCAAGTGCCGCCGCAGAGACGTCCGCGGGACCTCGACCGCTTGAACTCCTCGCACTCGTCGACATCCACACATGTTCTTTAAACATTACAATATAGATTGCTAAAGAAGCCAATACTATGCACAATTCCATAATGAAAAGGAATTATGACGTTATTGTAAATATCCAAATTCAAATGTAAATTGTATATGAACGCACAATTCCAAATCCTTTACGTCTCGTACGTACGGGCGTAAAAATACTCCTGAATAAAAAAAACGTCAAGTTTTAAATGCGTTCTCGTGTGAATAGATATCTGGATACCCATTTGTTTAATTTCGACATATTTTTAACGCATGGTAAGAAACCTCTCGAACTTACGAGGGATTATACCGAATATAACATACGAAACTTCTTATAACGCCTATTGTGCAATTTTAACGCGACGAATTTTTTACGCCCGTGCCGTTTCAACGAGGGGGTTACAATCAGTGCGGTTTTTTATAATAATAATATGTTACTTGCTTACTAACACATCACCCTATCCGAAGAATAAATTTACATGTCGTATTTTATATACACAGGAGATGTAATTTTATTCTTCGGATGGGGCGACATGTTAGGAATGCAGATTTCCTTTAAATTAAAAAACTAGTCTCCTTTTTAAAAGCAATTTCAAGTTAATCAACTTGCAATGTATGTAAGTTAAGGTGGAATCTTGCAAGTTAAATTTGACTCACTTTCCGGGGTCCGAGCTGAAATTTTACATACTAGTCCAGTCCTGATGACAATGCATGTTTATGATAAGCATGCCCAGCTGCTGCTGCCAGGATTGGCTCCAGACGAGGGAACTGCTCAATGCTCAATGCGAGAATATACATATATTCTCGCATCGCTCACATTTTAAAGTTCAGTTAAATCAACCTTAATTAAACCTTAATTAAAGCTACAAACCTTAAGGTTTGTTGTGTTTGCTGAAATTTATATTGTTTTTCTTACAATGTCAATTTTGTCTCACTTGGGACAGTTTTTGATCAGTACGGCAAAGAGAAAGCAAATGAGAGTGTATCTATCTGTCTCGCTTTCTTATGTGTGATAAAGAGGAAACATACGAGTTTTATCTTCCCTTTCATTTTTTATTGTGGCATTCTGACTTACAGGCCCCTCTATGGCTCCTCTGCTTTAGTATAATAACTCTACGAGTATGATATTGTATCAATGAAGTTTAATCAAAGAATTGCTGTTAAACACTAACCTATTATCGTTATCCAGTCTGTATCCTTTGTGACAATAACACCGGTAGCTTCCCCAGGCGTTGGCGCACTTGTGGTCGCAGTAGGCTGGCGACTCGCTACATTCGTCAACGTCCACACAGACCTTATCATTTGTGGGTGCGTTACGGAAACCCTCAGAGCATTCGCATTTATAAGACCCCACTGTATTAATACAGCGTGCGTTGTAGAAACATGTCTGTAACATTAAAAAAAAATCGGAATACTACTACGCTCAGTAATTTGTTTGCAAATAAAAATATAAAAAGATTGGTCGAAGTTTTTATCTGCTGGAAAGCAACTTTTTTCCTGTACACTAAATTTAATTATATTTACAGAAACAGTTAGCACACTAAGGGAAGTAGTTGAAATATTTAAAAAAACTCCTCATATGTGAGAGAAATTAAAAAAAAACTGCTATAAACATTTATATAACGTAGCGTCATTATCAATTTTTGTTTTCTAAATTCCCAAATTATTATTTACAAATTAATTAATAAAGTGAAGATAAAGTTAGTGTGTGTACTACAAGACAATCGAATATATATCGCAATTTTCATGAGGACTGGAAATGACAAATTTTTAAATAGATTCAATAAATCATACGTTTCCGTAACTACATTCATCGATATCTTCGCAATTTTTGCCAATGTTCCTGTGTCCTGGGGGGCACTGGCAAGAGAATCCTCCGTAGAAGTTTTCGCAGCGCTGCTGAGGTCCACATTCAGAGATATTGCGCTCACATTCGTCAATATCTAAAAATCGAACGAAAGCGTAAAATATTCAAGCACATTAAGTTCCTTGGCAGAGTCCTCTACGACTGAATTTGAAATTACTATGTAATTTTTTAATTTAAACTATAATTACTCATTACTATTTTTTAATGACATTACGATCCATAACTTTGCTTTGAGCTTTGAAGCTTTGAGAACTGTTCATTACTTTACTTCAATGAGACCCATACACTAGGTAGATAGTAGATCTCGAATAAGTTGTAGTCCGTTCGATCTATGTAGCCCAGGATCGCATGGTTGACTTCAAGAAGAAGATCCAAAGTTCGTCACATGTCAAGCACCATACTTTATATAGGATAAACATATAGTCGAGCTCTCTGAAATAATTCCCTTCATACCTAAGCAAATTCTATCCGAAGTAAGTTTATATCCCCAAGGACAGGTGGTGACAATTGCACCAGAGCCATGCAGGCGCGAGTATGTCGGTCTCAGAAACCGAGGTCCTGTTTGACCGTACTGAGCGCCCACTGTGATGACTGTTGAATCCGGGCTAACAGACGGTGGGGACTCGCGATAGGCTAGAATAGAAAAAGAAATTCATTAGACACCATATTCAGTTGAAATTGCTGCCCATAACAAATTTTGACTACGGAAATTGAATATTTCGTTAATTTTTCAGATTATTTTTGTTAATCCAGCGATTTAACCCGAAGGATACCTTAAGGACAGATGCCTTTTAGTGAGATTTCCATGACGTGCGATATTTACGGCTAAATTCAGTAGTCCAATCTCTTCCGCGTATTTAGTAAGGCCTAGAAACACTGCATCAAAGGGGGACCCCATTCCAATACCTTACAATACCAACGTTAAAATTCGCTTGTTAGACTAAGGTGGTTTCCGGTTATTTCTTTATATCCTGTTTTTTATTTGAATAGGCAGCGTTACTCTAAGCATAGCTCTCTTTAAAATAAGGTATCCGTGAAAGAAATTTGTATTGAAACGCTTGAAAATTTTCTGACGAAAACGTTGCGTACTTAAGCTACATTGGTTGACTAAAATGTTACTCAACACTAGTAATTTTCCTCATTTTCTTAACCTTAGTCCACTCTAAGTGGAATCGGCATAATATGTCTTCATGTTCCATTTTCTTCTATCATTTATCAACTCTGATGCTACTCCTTTTATATTCATATCATTCTTCCATATCATCCATCTTTTTTCGGCCGCCCCCTAATCCTTATTTCACATCTTTTCTGTAATGGGCGCAACTTTTAGACAATAATTTTATTAGTCTATAAAACTATATCTTACTGTAAGTAGGCGTGGCAACACTTCGACACCTCAAACCGCATACGCACCGATATCCGCCCTCCGTGTTAACACAATCTTCGGTCGATGCGCAGTTTGCTCTCAACGTAACACACTCGTCAATATCTACAATGTTTTAAGCAAAACAACACTATTTTCAAGTATCGTTTTTTGGAAATACGTTAAAATGATAGGATTTGAACTACTCAAGCTATCGAGGTCTTATAGTAAGTATTATGGTCCTTTGACGATTTATATAAATCAGACACATGTGTGGTACCTCTCTATTATGTGATAAGTGAACGTAAAATATGAATGAATTAATATTTTAAGTCTTTAATCACGTCGTAATAGTAAGTTCATGCTAAGCCCCTGGTTATTGTCTAATATAGGCGTACCAATAATCTCTCATTAAAACTTATGTGTCTAATTGATAATTGCAATTTATCACACGCTTTGCGGCGAAGGACGACATCGTGAGGAAACTGCATGTCTCCAGACAATTTATTTATTTATTTATTTTATTTATTTATTTATTTCTTTATTGGAACACCAACAAGAATGCACTTAGAGTAAACTTAAATATAAACAATATTGTATCCTGCTACAAGTACATCCTTACTTACAGGTGTACACAACATCCATACTTATGGTGCTATACGTGCTTTACAATTTTTACAAAAAAAATTTACAAAAAAAAAATATTTTTTTTTTTAATTAAAATTAAATATAAAAGAATACGAAGAACAAGTCGGAAAGAGGCAATACTTAAGCTAAAACAAAAATCAACAAATTATCGATTCTCGGAGTAAACATCTAAAGGTTGCCAAATTGTTCCTATAGATATCACCCTTAAATTCACCAGTGGATAGTGTGTTGTACGCCCGCTTCATTCTATTAATAGGACCGAAAAAACCTAGTTTAGTTCGGCTAAATGTAGGTTTGAAGAGTTTATGCATTTCATTTCTTGGTACTCTAGAAGGGATGTTAAAATTAATATTTTCCAGAAGTTGCGGACAGTCCAACACACCATTCACCAACTTAAACAAAAATACGACATCATTTACTTCTCTACGCTTTTTTTAAGACTGCATGTGAAAGTATTCTAGCTTCTTCTGATACCCAGAGATACGCCCTACTTTGTATCGGTAAATTAAGGATCGAACCAGACAATTCTGTACCTTTTCAAGTGTCGCGGCGTGGGACTCACAGTGGGGATTCCACACCACACTACAATACTCGAGGCGACTTCTAACTAGTGCGTTGTACATAGTTATAGTAGTGCTAAATTGCCTAAACTCCTTGGAATTTCTCAAAACAAAACCCAATGTCTTCATTGCCTTGGAGGCTATTGATTCGTAGTGCGGTGTAAATCGCAATGCGCTGTCTAAATCAACTCCCAAGTCACGTACACAGTGTACTTTACGGAGCGGTGAATCACCCAATTTATAAATGACTTCGTCACATTCGTTCAAATTTAACTTTCGCGTAAATCTAATAAAACAACATTTATCGATATTTAACCTAATTAAATTACGATTACACCAATCCAACAATTTATTTAAGTCACTCTGAAGCAAGCTAGCATCTAACGATGTATTTACTATGCGGGATAATTTTAAGTCGTCTGCAAATAAATAAAAATTAGAATTTTCAAAGATGTTGGACACGTCATTTATAAAGACATTAAATAGAATAGGACCTAGATGGGATCGTTGCGGAACTCCAGATGTTATTATATACGGACTAGAAGCAAAACCATTGACAACAACGACTGTCGTGCGTTGATCTAAATATGAAGCAAACCAATTTAGCAAACTCCCAATTATTCCCATATTATTTAGCTTGTGTAATAATATTTTGTGGTCAACTTTATCGAAAGCTTTGCTGAAGTCCGTATATATCACATCAACCGAAGACTTAGCGTCTATGGCTGTGCACAGAGAATTAACAAATGTTACCAAGTTTGTGCACGTCGACCTGTCTCGCAAAAATCCATGTTGGTGTACCGATAATTGTTGTTTCAAGTGCCAGGACAGGGGTTTGCATACTAATTTTTCTAACAATTTACCCAGTACCGGTAGTATAGAAATAGGGCGATAATTTTCTATTAGTTGCCGGTCACCAGATTTATATATAGGAACTATTTTAGCAGTTTTCCATTTTAATGGAAATATGCCCCGTTCTACAGAGTTACGAAAAATTATTTCCAATGGGTAAGATAATGATTCCGCGCAGCGAATGAAAAATAATGGAGGTATATTATCACTACCAGCTCCCTTACGACTATCAAGTTTTTTAAGAGCATCTAAAATCTGTGGCTGAGTAATTTTAATAGGGTTCAAGCAATGCAAGTACTCCACCCTATCTTTTCTATCTAAAGGTAGAATATTGCTAACTTTTGCAAGCGTAGACGAAAAATTGCTTGCGAATAATTGACAAATATCTTTACAATCAGTAGCAGAATAATTATTTAGTTTCATTTCAGGAGGATAAGAACTTTCATTCCGTCTTTTTAATTTCACGTAACTCCAGAATAGCTTTGGATTGTTACGAAGAGCATTCTCTAATCTAAAAATGTATCTGTTATAACAATCTATTTGGAGTTTCATGCATCTCTCTTTTAACATTTTAAAACTAACAAGATCCATTGGGTTATTATATTGTTAGGAATTATAGTTGGCAACACTACAATCACGTGGCCGATAGCAAGGAAGGGACTTTCTTTTGGAGCGAAAATTAGTTATAAAAGATGGAGTTCGCCATATTGAATTCAGTCTTGTAGTAATACTCGACTCTTACGGTTATTAGCTTACGCTTACGCGGCTAGACCGTTCTCTTGGAGTTTCGTTGTAAACGAGACTTGTGCGATTATTAAACGCTCTCGCGTTTAGATCGTGTTACAACCTGTCTTGGTTAAACGAACGGGTGTAATTAGTGTTACCCTGCCGTTCTAATATTGTTACGGTAGACCCGCGTCTACCTACCTACATTGAGTGTTATTTGTTATTAGAATCTAGCTTCGAATAGTTAATATTCGTGATAAGAGCAACCGCTGAGTTTCTTGCCAGTTCTTCTCAGTGGATGACAGCGTTCCGAACTGGTGGTAGAATCGTCCTGGCATAATAATTCCAAATTGTATGAAACTGAAACTATCAAACGTTGTAGCTGTACGTTAGTCTTTGTTGACTATGTGAGAAAGCTTAACTATTTAAGTGAAAGTCCTGCCATTTCTAAAATCCGAAGCGGGATAAAGAACTCATAGCTCACTACATAAATAACATAACGTGGTAGAATTTACCATTTTTAATTTACATTTGTTCTTATTTGTCGACCTACCTACTTTTTGGTCTACGATGACCATTGAATCGCATGTTTTGTTATGCTTTATTGGGTGATTTTGTGAAGTAGTACGTTCTATGTGTCGTGAACGGCTGCATGTTCACAAAACGTCGCGAGATTAAAAATTGTTTATCGCGAGGGAAATGCAATAAAAAGAGGTAGATGTGGAACTCCTAATAGTGATAACGACTTCTAACGTGTTATGGGCGGCCAAGAGCAGCAAAATTCAGTTAATGACCCGCGTGATTACCCTTATTCGACTGACGGAGGACGACAACGTACGGGTTCGGGATCGCGAAGACTTACGCAGTAATAGCCGTAATAGGTTATGTTTACGTCTTCATTATACACTGCGATCATGCTCGCGCAATGGTTAACGATTTTGCTCGTGTAAAAAGGTGCGATTCTGCTCGCGTAAAAGGGCGTGGTTCCCGCTCATGTGAGAAGACGCTGTCTTCCATGATGAAGAAGTGCTAACCGCTAGCGATATAGTTTGCGGTCGGATATAAAAATAAGAAACCGTACTCGTTTACATGAGTTATTTTGTAATCGCTCGTATGGAAGGTGACAGTCCCGATGTCGTGGGATTTGCGTTTGCTTTCATGATAAATGATCTCATTTTCGTAATCGTGCCGGTGCTACCGAGTTGAATTGATTACGTGTATAGAGGCACCTAATCTTGCACATGCCTTACATCAATTATATTGAGAGATGGTGCGAAAAAGCCACGCGTTCCAGACTGGTAAATGAATAGACTGACGAGGAATATTACCTTGTGCAGCTCCGTCTAAGGGCTGATGTAAAATTGTCATTAGTGGTGGTCAGGTAAGGCCGAGTCCCCATGAGGTAAGGGAGACTGTTCCTGGGCCTTGCAGGTTATTTCCGGGTATATTAAAATTACGCCTAAAATGGATGGTCGTGTAAAATAACATCGACATCTGCCACGCTAATTTAACATTAATGACTATAAGGTTGTAATGAAGTTTTCTCAGTCTACAGGAAAGCTCAATCCCGGCATGCGCGGTCCGTATGTGGTGGTAAAGGTGTTATCCCGTGACTGCTATGCACTTCGCCTGCTTGGCGGAAGCTACGGCAGGCTACGCTGGCTGCGTACATGGTGCCGTGGAGAGGCGCGTGTGTCCTGAGACGTGCACCGTCTTGGAGAGTAATGTTACTCTAGTGGCGTTCACCACTGAACATGTAGGGTGAGGGGAAGCTAGTCACCCCGAGCATTTTGCTACACCCTGGCGCTTGGTGGGCCCCAAGTTGCTGAATAGGCTGGATCTAATGGATCAGTCTATTGCCTGTGTATCAGGTGGCCTGTGTATCAGGTGGCCTGTGTATCAGGTGGCCTGTGTATCAGGTGGCCTGTGTATCAGGTGGCCTGTGTATCAGGTGGCCTGTGTATCAGGTGGCCTGTGTATCAGGTGGCCTGTGACGTGTGACGTCAGGCGAAGCGCGTGTGTCGCATGACAGAGTCGTGGGTATCCATGGCGATGGTCGGATGAAAGTCCTAGGCATATGGTTTGGTCTTTTAAAGAGACGTCTCGATTATTATTAAGGGATGAATGTTAGATGAGAGCGTTTGCACAGTACAATAGCTGAAGTGTGAATTAATTAAATGACGAGGTAGTGGAAGAGATGAGGATGTTAATTTCATTTGGTTTATTTCGGGAATTTTCTAATTCCTTTTTTTTAAAAACAGACGAGGACGATGACGTCACCAGTGAGCGTATCTGACGCATTCACGCCTCCATCCGCCACTCGTGGGGCTACACCTGCCGCTGCAAACAATGCTGGTTGCAGTGGCACGAGCATAGTTGATGTCAGGGACGACATGGAGTCGGAGAAGCCGTGTAGAAAGCAGCCAGAAGAGGGCTTCGTGCTTTTGCCCACTATTGTATTTCAATGAGTGGTTAAACTACTCACAGTTTAATCACGATGTACCCGTTGTATAATTTTTTTTTGGCGTTTGATTTTGATGTATTACTTAAAATTAACGCGTCGGTGCGTTAAGGATGGTTGGTTTTACCATCAATTTGAAGAAATGTTGTTTTTTTGCAACCACAATCATCAATGAAGGTCAGGTTAGGCCAAGCGGTACATATTTAGATTGCCTAATAAGTGACCCGGTACTAGCAATCTTCCATAGATTTCCACCTCGCTGCTAATATAAATTCATACGGACGCCAGTTTCATCGACAATGGAACTGTCTTGCTGCAAGTTAACGAGAGAGGTCGAAAGTTAATGACATCTTACTAAAGCAAATAGACTTAGCGGCAGCGGAATAAATTATTCCGTGGATAGGAGAGTTGTGTCCTAAAACTTGTGCTTATTTCTTTGAATGTGTTAATAATTATTGACTTTTCAGTTGGCTGCTTTTATCACAGTGAGCGCTGCGTGCGTCTCACAAGGATATGTAAATGGACGCTGCGTGTGTTCCATGGTGAGCGCTGCGTGTGTCTCACGGGCATATGTAAATGGACGCTGCGTGTGTTCCATAGTGAGCGCTGCGTGTGTCTCACAGGGATACGTAAATGGACGTTGCAAATGTTACATAGTGAGCGCTGCGTGTGTCTCACGGGAGTATGTTGATTTACGCTGCTTATGTTCTATACTAGGTGCTGAGAATAATATCGAGATCAAAGTTGCTGTCGAGGACGAAGCACGGTCAGGAGAGGCCGTGTTAGGAATTATAGTTGGCAACACTACAATCACGTGGCCGATAGCAAGGAAGGGACTTTCTTTTGGAGCGAAAATTAGTTATAAAAGATGGAGTTCGCCATATTGAATTCAGTCTTGTAGTAATTCTCGACTCTTACGGTTATTAGCTTACGCTTACGCGGCTAGACCGTTCTCTTGGAGTTTCGTTGTAAACGAGACTTGTACGATTATTAAACGCTCTCGCGTTTAGATCGTGTTACAACCTGTCTTGGTTAAACGAACGGGTGTAATTAGTGTTACCGTGCCGTTCTAATATTGTTACGGTAGACCCGCGTCTACCTACCTACATTGAGTGTTATTTGTTATTAGAATCTAGCTTCGAATAGTTAATATTCGTGATAAGAGCAACCGCTGAGTTTCTTGCCAGTTCTTCTGTGGATGACAGCGTTCCGAACTGGTGGTAGAATCGTCCTGGCATAATAATTCCAAATTGTATGAAACTGAACCTATCAGACGTTGTAGCTGTACGTTAGTCTTTGTTGACTATGTGAGAAAGCTTAACTATTTAAGTGAAAGTCCTGCCATTTCTAAAAATATTTTTTAAATCTAATTCTATATTTGTACTTTTCTTTCAGTATTCTGATTAGATCTTTTGTAAACCAAGGAGGATATTTAGTCGTCCGTGGAGTTATATAAGGAACATATTGCTTAATCAAATTATTAATAATATCATAAAAAACATCTGTCATTGAATCCACTGACGTAATCCCTTCGAACCTTTTATTCCAATCAATCTGTTTCAACTGATGGATTATCGAGTCATAAAATCTAATAATTTAATACTGAGTAGTGAATTGTCATGTAAAAAGTAATCTTTTCCATTATCATCTGTATCATTCTCATACCATTTAATGCATCCCAAATTAAAGTCCCCAACAATGACGCTATACTTAACTTCATCTAAAGTACGATTTGATTTAGTTATAAAGTCATGTAAGATGTCCCTATGCAAAGGTGGAGGTAGGTACACTGCACATAAATACAGCCTCTGTTTATTAATTCTATTATTGACGTCAATGCTAACCCATAAATCTTCGCAATTACTCTCAAAGTTTTTATGACGCCGCGGATTTAATTTTTCATTAACTGCAATTAATACACCCCCGCCCCTTTTACTACTATGGAAGCCTGATGTGTTTCGATCTCGTCTAAAGACAATATAACGATCATCAAAGAGCTCGGCATCTAGAACGTTGTCGTTTAACCACGTTTCCGTTAGTATTACAACATCAAAATTATTGTGAGAAACATTCAAATATACATCTGATGCTTTTGTGTTCATACCTCTGACATTTTGATAGTAAAAATTTAATGAATTATAAGCTATATAGGTAGACACTAAAATCAGACGTAATAAAATGATAACCCTAGTCATTTAACTTATTAAGCTTGTCCAGGTTATTGATGACAATACGATCAGAAGATTCAGTCTTTCTTATGAAAATATGACCTCCACGAACCCAAACAAATTTGTAGTTAAGCTGGTGAGCCTTAACTCTGGTTGCTGCATGCAATTGTTTAATTTCAGGCGACAAATGTTCTACGGCATATATAGGGATGATTCTGTCAGAAGAGTAACCAAGATGGCTTGCATTTAGCTTATCCCTGGGATTCGCTTTATTATACATTATACAGGCGGACAAAAATGAATCTCTAAGCCTCTGGTTGTTAAAACGTATTATTATAGACCGAGGTCTTGTAGATTTGGTATCCATTTTGGCAACTCGTGTGCAATAATTGATATCCTTTTCAGTGATGTTGCACTTGATCACTGAACTGAGATGCTTTACTAAAGCAAGCAAGTTCTCCGATTTGCTTTCTGGTACACACTGAAGCTCAACATTATTTGCGCGTGCTTGTTGCTGTATCTGGTTCATTTGCTGGACAACGGAATGTAGGGAACTCCTGAGATCGATGTTTTCTTTCATAAGTTTGTCTATAGCCCCTTTTCTCTCTATTATTTCCTTTTTTAGCTCCTCAAGTTCTGTGTTAAAAAATGTTAGGGAATCCTTAAACTCCTTTACATCATTGCGTAACTCTCTTAGATAAGAATTAAATGAATGTGCCGGATCTGCAAACAAATCTTTCAAAGCTGCTTTTATTTCATCACGAATAATTCTGCGTATTGCGTCTATTGACATATTTCCATCTACGGTATCATCATGTCGATGCTTTGATCGAATGGTAATATTGTCACTAGTTGATAATCTATCACTTGTCGTTGGCGTCTTTCCACGACAAGTTGGACACTGCCACGAGATTCTTTGATTTTTTGAAAGCTTTTTATATGTCGTTTCCGTCAAGCCTGTACATAGAAGATCAAATTTCATTTTACAAATAGAACATTTCATGTATGATGCATCTTTTAGTGACGATCTACATCCAGCGCAGAATTCCTCTCTTTCCATTATGGCAACAAATCGGCAAAGATTAATATACAATTAATGAAGATGGTATAAAATAAACGTAATTAAAAAAAAAAAAAAAAAATCGAATTCACAAAAAAAAAATATGTATAATGTCTGGATTCGATCTCTTCCAATTTTAAGTTCAAAACCGCGTCCCGCTGAGCTACGCTCGATATAAAGTGAGCGTTGAATTAACAGGTCGTAATGATTGCAGTTTGCTAATGGTAATGAGTCACCACAAACAAAGGACTGATAACTTGAATGAGTCGTGTTATTATTAAACTGATATATCACTAAGAACTTGCACTAAATTCCACTATTTCTTCGTTAATTATGCTCCATAATTTATGCACTTTTAATACACTGTAACATTGAAGGACTGTAAGTCGTCAAAGAATGAGTTTTAAGAACAAACTGATATTTAGCAAATTTAATTATACGAATAAATTAAGTAACACGTACGCACCGTCGCACGGCCGGTGGCGGATGAATTCTGGGGATATACGTACGTAACCTACTAATCCACATGTGCAGCGTGGTAGATCTTAGCTCCAATGCTTTCCAGAAACGGAAAGAGGAGGCCTATGCCTTGGGATAGTACCAGGCTCTTGCTTTTATCCTATTTATACACATATAACATCTTTCGCAACAACGTGCTCCGTAAGATAGATAGCGTAATGTTGACCAGTTCAGTGACGTAGTCCGCTAAAAATCTGCTTACCAATACATTTTCTGTGGTTATTGCTATAAATGAATCCCAGTTCGCAGTTTGGTGGTGGAGTATAATGCCCACGGTGAGTTGGCTGATGCCACCAATAAGGCGTTGTTTCTAGGATAAAAAGTTTCATTGTATTAAATTTTTCATAGTATATCAAGTAGGGATAGCTGAAAGGCTGAAAACATAGGTCAATTCGTCATAACAATATTTTTATTGTATCCACTGAGTAATCAAACCATACAGTTATTATAGTAAGTGAGAGTGTCACAATAAAATAAAGAGAGGGAAGACGAAACTTATATATTTTATCTTTATCTGATTACATATAAAAAAGAGGGACAGATAGATACATTCTCATTTGCTTTATTGCAATATGCCACGTTTTTAGGCTGCATTCCCTATTCTAATATAATAAATCTATGATTTCAACACCTTTCTTTACTTCAATAAGACAATAAACTTTTTCAATTGACAATAATGTGTACAAATATAATAATCGAAGCTATGATAACCCAGCGGTGACACTGTAGACTCTCTAAAGATGATCAAGGGTTCCAACCTCGGGCAGGCACCAATAAATTTTCCTATTAAAAACTCATGTGTCAAATTGATAATTGCAATTTATCATACGTTTTTCGGTGAAGGAAAACATCGTGAGGAAATTTCCATATCTATTGAGAATTCTAGGGATATCCCTAGGTTACACATATGTGTAATAATAATAATAATAATAATAATTCTTTATTGCACACCAAGTAAACAGAAAACAAACACAAGAGAAATAAGAAGAAAGCAGAAGTGCAAGGGCGGTCTTATCACCAAAAGTGATCTCTTACAGACAACCCCTACGTTACAGTAACAGAGATAAGAGACAGGTTGAGATCGGTGCACAAGATGGACTGTACTTAATAAAATCGATAAACTTACTTATTAATATTACATTCTACGTTACACAAATAGAGCATAATAAGATAAATACTTAAATATATATGTTAATTTGCTATATATAAATACAAATAAGTACACACATATTATACATATAATAACAGATACTATACTTATAAGAAAAAAAAACGCATACATATATTTATATGACAATTATATTATTGATTAAGATAAAATAATTTTAATCGATGTTTAAAAATTCTCATAGATTTAGAATATCTTATGTGTCGGGGGAGTACATTCCACAGTTTCACAGCTTTCACGGTAAAAGAGTCGCTATATACTTGGGAATGACTAGCTGGCGTCTTAAGTCTATTATCGGTCTGCGAACGGAGGGTAACACGAAGAAGAGAGTTCGAGCCCAGGAAGGTAAAGCGCTCTTTAAGATAGGTAGGTGTATTAGGATGAAAAAGAATAGTGTACAGAAGAGAGAGAACGTGAAAGTCACGGCGTTGCCGTATAGTGAGCCATTTAAGCTGTATTCGATACTGCGAGATGTGATCGAATTTCCTCAAACCGAAAATGAATCTTATTGTTAAATTTTGTAAACGCTCTAACTTGTTCAGCAGTTTTTCTGATAAATCTGGGTAAGAAGAATCCGCATAGTCGAGAATAGGAAGAAGAAGTGAGTGAACTAAAGATATTTTAGTTTTTATTGGCAACAGATACTTCCATCGCTTTAGCTTGCCGACAACACTAAATATTCTGCGACTTAGGTCGGAAATCTGATTTTCCCAGGAAAGAGTGTTATCAATAATGATACCAAGATTTTTCACAAAACTACTGAACTCCAATCTGGTGCTATTTAATATTATAGGAGGGAGACAGGAAAGATTAATTTTGGCAAGTTGATGTCTAGTGCCTATGAGAATGACCCGAGACTTGCTAGCATTAATTGACAGACCGTAAGACTCACACCAACTTCCTATCTTTGATAAGTCAGTGTTTAAGTCTTCAATGGTCTTATCAAAATCATTTGCAGAGAATGACGTATATACCTGCAAGTCGTCTGCATAGAGATGAAAGGACAGAGAAAGGAGTTTAGTAATAGAGTTTATGAAAATGGAGAAGAGCAATGGAGAGAGCACGCTTCCCTGCGGGACACCAGCACTAAGATGACAATACGATGAGAGTTTATTGTCAACACATATGCGTTGTTCGCGATCATACAGGTAAGAACGGAACCATTCAATAGAATTTGATGAAATATTAACCGACTTTAGAATAGCCAGAAGAATTTCAAAATCGACGTTATTAAATGCGTTAGAAAAATCCAATAAAGTCACCACACTAATTTTCTGATTATCGAACCCATATCGTATGTCATCGCAGACTTTTACAAGTGCCGTAACAGTACTGTGACCCGAACGGAAACCCGATTGAAAAGGACTTAGAATGTAGTTTTTATTTAGGTACAGAGAAAGTTGATGGTGAACAATACGTTCGAGAACTTTAGACAAGAATGGGAGGATAGAAATAGGTCGGAACTGTGAAAAAGATAATGGATTGGTTACCTTAGGAATAGGAATAATATGCGCACTGCGCCAGGCACTGGGAAATACATTGCGAGAAAGAGAGTAATTGAATATATGACAGAGGATGGGTAAAATATTATCTAGCACCAGAAGAATCATCTTGCGACCGATTCCATCACTTCCCACAGCATCGGACCTAATGGATAGTACATGCTTTTTAATCTCAGCGCCCGTCACAGTATTAAAGATCAGAGGAGGATAATCAGGCAAGGACAGAGAAGAAAGGGAGTTTAAAGTGCTAATTTTAATTTGGTCGTTAAGGAGGCTATTTGTCGAAAAATGTAAATTAAGCGCATTCAAATCTATGTCACGATTTAACAGCTGTGACTTACGCTGGCGTCCGATGCCCATGGAATCCAGAAATTTCCAAACTTTATTCGAGCTTTTATTGTTAACAGAGTTATGTATAAAAGTTCCTTGAGCATCTCTACAAGTTTTGGTACACTGGTTACGTAACTTTTTATACTTATCAAGATTTTCGGCTGAAGGTGTAAGTTTATATTTAGACTTAGCTCGGTTGCGCTTTGCCATTAGTATCTTAATATCGCTAGTAAGCCAGGGAGCTGGAAGGTGTTTCAATTTGACTGGTCGGAGAGGTGCATGTACATCAAAAAGGTCTATCAGAATTGAATTAAAAATGTTAATTTTGTCATCGATCATTGGCGCATTTAAAAGAGAATTCCAGTCAATCAAATTGAGATCGTTTACAAAATTATCATTATTAAAGTTTTTGAAACTTCTTCGCATCACAACCTTAGGTTTAATTTTCAGAGGACGAATTTTAAAGGATAAGTATACAAGGTCGTGATACGAGAAAGCCTCTGCAGGAAGTTGGCCATGCGCAAAAACTCGTCCAGGAGATGAAACTATAATTAAGTCCAACAATAAACAGGTGTTAAAATCACCCATTATTATGGTATGATCCACACCTGGGACAAATTTATTCAATAAGTTATCAAAGGCTTCAAAATAATTGATATGTAGCGTTGGAGAATAAAAAACGCCAAGTAATACTTTCACAGAACCGAAAAGGAGTTCGAGAAAAAGGTGTTCTGACGATTCACTATAATGGGACGGTGACTTGTCCAATACGGAAAACGGAATGTGACTACGAAGATAGATAGCAACCTACCAACCCACATTGGAGCAGCGTGATAGATCTTAGCTTCCATCCTTCTCGCCAAAAAATAACGAAGAGAGGAGGGCTATGTCCAACATTGGGATAGTTAGAGGCCGTTACTATATCTTTTAATTTTATAAAATAATTTAAAATAAAATTCAGTAAATATAAAAAAATGAGTTTGATTAACTTAAATAAACTTAATTAAACCGTTAATATTATTTAATCTGAACATGACATGAATCAGGCAATCATACACGACAGAGAAATCGCTTGCGACTTCAAGAAAGTCCAATGAAGAAAGTCGAAAGTGTATAAGTTCATAATAATATATCGAGGTCAGGAATGCAATAAGCGCATTAGAAAATTATCATCATTATAATCATTACTGATTAGTGCGTATCCCAAAGTGTAAGCATATATTCTAGTTACTTCAGTATTCACTCACCTGCAGTGGTGACTTCTGCATAAGTAGCACGTTGGGTGGTTGTGCTTGTAGTTGGAACAGAAGTTGTAGTTCTCGGTGTAGTAGGCCTCGGTGTCGTAGGCCTCGGTGTAGTAGACCTCGGAGTTGTTGAAGTTGTAGTAGTGGGTCTTGGTGTCGTTGTAGTAGAAGTAGTTATTACTACGCACCAATTAGACTCATCTCTTGTATAACCAGCCATGCAGTCACATTCGTAACCGCCGTCTCTATTTACGCAAACTTCTAGTGCACTGCAAATATGTCTGTTTTCTTGACACTCATTAACATCTAAAAAAAATAATGTGACTTATTATATATGAAAATGAATATGTCTATGTCCTTTATAGATTTTGAGACGGCTGGACCGAGTTTAATAAAATTTTCAGATCTTTAAAATGGCCCAGCAGATCATCCTGTAAAGTTTGGTGCCGATCGTAGCATGTTTTTAATAACCATTGAGTTTTGCTTCGAGGGGAAATCGAAAGCAAACTCAGCTGCAGCAACACGTGGCCGGACAGCTAATTTTTAATATATATTTAGTAAAGTAACGGTTTGAAGCTATCCCAGAGCTGGGCACAGGCGTCCCCTCTCCGTTTTTGTATAGACGGAGTGGGGTTAAAAACTAACACGCTGTACATATTGGATTAGTATATATATATTAATATGTATATTTAATTGTACGTAAATGAGAACATTTTGTATATAATTTAAGTAAAAAAGCGGTTATTGTCACGCTTTCAGAACAAAGGCTAATCCTTGAGTACTTGAATACATCAATGTAGAGCTTTCAAGTATGGGTTGTATTTCAAAGCTCTAATTCAATTGAATCAGCAGTAGGTTACATATATATAAGTGAATTCTCTTAAAATATGCAGATTATCATACTTTAGAATGTTTTACTTTATGACGTTATTTAAAACAACAACTATTTCATATTAAACTTTTTAGCCATTGATGTGTCGTAAAAGGCGACTAAGGTAAGTTGACTCACCATTTGGTGTACGGTTGAGTAGAATAGACCACACTCTTTCTTATCGAGGTGTTGTAAAATAAGATTAAGGTAAATTGACGTAAGGCAGGCGGCCGGTCAAAAAATAGGCAGCCGTCTCATGTTGTGCTGACCTAACTTAGAGAGGGATAAAAGCAGGAGTATGCTGATGGACTTTTTCAAGCATACTTTACTTCAATTTGTTTGTACAAGAACTGTAGTTAAAAATAACTTACCTACGCATTCACCACGCTCATTTCGTTCGTATCCATTCAAGCAATGAAACTCATGTGGTTCAAAATCATTTGTTTCTTTTCCGATAACATTCGTCCATCTGTCCTTTGGTATATCGTCAGTGTTTAAAGTATAGGTACCATCTGGTTGCCTTTCGATTGCCTCGATGTTTGTTTCACTAGGATTAGGTATTGGAATTTCCGTAGGTGTAACGGGTACTGGTCTTCTTGTGTAGTATTCTGGTAGAGGTCTTCTAGGTGCAGGTGTCGTTGTGGTACTAGTAGATCTTGGTCGGTAAGTAGGCCTGGGGTATGGATATCTTCTGTTAGGTTGGTAGGGTTTTATAGTTGTTGATGTTGTGCTTGTACTTGTGGTTGAGCTCGTGGTTGATGGACGCTGCGTTGTTGTAGTTGAAGTAGTAGTTGACGTAGACGATGATATTTCTGACTCTGGAACTGTATTTTCTTCTTCACTGTTAAAATTAATAGATTATTAACCTTAATTCTTCTCGTATAAATAAATGTTAGAACATAATAATTTATTTATTAATTTGCAGCTAGCTTAGTGACAAGATGCTGTTTGTATAAGTATTTAGTAGATATTGTAAACCATTTAAAAAATATTAAATATTAAACTTACTGCGAATCGTAATATTCGTATTCGTAGATAGGTGGGGTGGTGGTGGTGGTAGAAGTAGTACTGCTAGTTGTTCGTCGTGTGCAAGTAAATGATCCTAGTACATTCAGACATTGCAATCCTCCTTGACAATTGTCAAGTTTCAATGCGCATTCGTCGATATCTGAAAAATATTTATATCCCAAATACATACTAAATGAAGTAAAAGTAAAAGTAAAACAAGTCAAATTAAAAAAGCTGTAAACAAAGTTTCATGTCCCAACTGTTAACTGCAGTTCCCTCGTCTGTAGCCGATCCTGGCGGCAGCATCAAGTCGTGCTTATAATAAACACGTATTGGTATTGTCATCGGTACTGGACTATTACATTAAATTTCAGCTCAATCGGACATCAGGACGTGGGTCAAATTTAACTTCCAAAATCCTCCCACACATACATGGCAAGTCAAATAAAAGCTTTTAATAAAGGCCTGTTATTAACCGACATAGAACACAGGCCCTAATCTTTTTTAGAGACCCTTCTCTTGAAGCTTGGAACCGTGGAATTGGAGCTTTAGATGCTTTGCGGATTGGTCTTTTACACATAATCTTCAATTTTGCGGTGGTAAAGAGGTTTTTCTGACAATTTTATCCTTCACTGAAAAGCGAGTGACAAAGTGTAAATTTCAATTGGGAACATCCACACTTCTCTCTAAAAGACCTTTGTCAATCGCTGGGGAATGAATACTTCCGCAAATGTATATTTGAAAATATATACAAGTTAGAACCCCTAGGACGAAACCCACCTACACAGGATCCAGAAGTAGAATCCAGCTCAAATCCGTTTTTACAACGACATTCATGTCCACCAAATGTATTAATACAATTTTGGAAATGATCGCATAAATGTGTTCCTTCTCGGCACTCATCAATATCTGAAAAGTAAACATTATTATTCTTTATCGAAATTACCCATTATTATTATCTTTCTACATAAACCTAAAACATTTTTATGTTACAGATTTATATTATCTTTTATTTTAGAGATTTATATACTTAAACATTTTTGGAGTTTTTTTTAAACAACCAAAGTTTAGGCGATTATCTTTAAATACGGTAATTTATATAATTAGGTATTACTTTGCTTATTTACCAAAATAATGTTATCATTATTATTAGACAAATACGATCGATCTCAAAACGATGTGACAAATTCAATCATATCGTAATAAAGTTTGAAAATAATGTTATGTTATTGTGGGACGTCATCTCTGGGGAATGCAACAAATTAATTTTGGGAAAATTTCCACACGTCTATTATTGAGGTCTTTTTGTCTCAAATGCACTTTTTGGTAAGGTGACGTTTTTTACCAGTCTATTTCTAAAGTAACCCGCGTTAATTGTTCCTAATCGTTGTATTAACTAGGGATTACATGTAACATTCTCTGTGATAATATGATTATATAATTCTTAATTCTATGTTTATATATATTATACCTTCACATATAGTTCCCCCCGGTCTAACTCTGGTCCCTTCTTGACACTTCTTTGTTGTTAATCTGTAAAATAAACAGACATACACAGTTATACAGGACAATTATACACAATATTATAGTCTTAATCTTACACTATTTCTATATATTACTGTTTACGAAACATTACTTTGGTAAAGTGCTGATCTTGGACTTGCAATTGTATGCACCTGGCAAATTAACACACACCTCGTTGCGTCTGCAAACCTCGGAACTTTCTTCACATTCATCAATATCTGTAAACAAGTCAACAGTTTAAATGTGCCATTATTAATACATCAAATCAGGATCATTGTGTCATAATATTAAGACTTTCATTGCTTTACAACTTTAAGTGTGAAGAATCTCACAAAATTCGTGTGGCAGAATAATTACCACGTAATGCCAATAAACATTTTTTTTACAACAGAATAAATAAACTTATTTATTTATTCTGTTTAACAATTACAATATTTATCTTAATATAAAACTTAATCCTAATTGTTAGTAATAAACTGACTTAGTCTTAATCTTAAGACAGGAGCGGAACATATGCACCATGGCGCAATGATTCAAGTGCGGACAATCGATCCAGTCATATTTCGATACATTTATAGAAACAACTTTTATAATTATCACGAATTGACTTAATTTTACCAATTAAAGTAAGATCTAAATTTTAGAAGTCGTTCTCAAAAAGAAAGTTTATATCTTCACAAATTCTAGCCGCGTTAACTTTGAAACCAGGCGCACAACAGCACATTGACAATTAAAGGAAGATCTAAATTTTAGAATTCGTTCTGAAAATAGAAATGTTTATACCTTCACAAATTCCTGTAGCCGCGTTAACTTTGAAGCCAGGCGCACATCTCTTGGAGACATGGTCCTGGCAGAAGTAGTTGCCGTGGGTGTTAATACAGTGCTGGGAGAGTCGCTGACAGTCGTCCAACTTTTCTTCACACTCGTCAATATCTATGAATTCAATTGTGAATATTTTCAGGGTTTATTTGGTTTGTTACTAATCCATATTGAAATTATAAATGTAAAAGTTTCTCTGTCTGTCTGATGAAATTTGCGATATAAGAACAATAGAATTGAAGCTTATATACCGGGCTAACATATAGGCTAAAAAATCTGTTTTGCCTTTGGGAACAAGAAAAAATAATATAGTACATAATGTAAGGTAAATTAATACTATAGTAGTTGCGAATAAAATCATAGGTGCCAGTAGTTTACCTATATTTATGCTCTGTAAAGTAGCCTTAGAGAAGAGTAAAAATAGAAACTTTTCTGGAAATTGAGATAGAATTCCTCAGAAAAGAAATATCTATCTGTAAAAAGTGATACTATTGAGTCCGATGTTTACCGAGACATTCATCGTCTTCGCCGGCTCGGAATCCTGGAGGACATATATCGTTCTTCAAAGAAGTTGTAACTGGCACAGACTCTGTTGTAGCTGCCGCGCCATCTTCAGTAAACGGTATCCCAGGTTTACCAGCACATTTGTATCCACCGATTGTATTTTCACATAGATACTTTGGGCATGGTGGTCTTGGCGAACGACATTCGTTAATATCTGAAAGTTTATTCATATAAGTAGTGCTTTGAATTTGGAAACATTTGAAAACAATTATGTAAGTGAAGGTTTATACCATCACAGACTTGATTAATCAAATTTCTCTTAAATCCAGGTGGGCAGCTGAGACCGACATCTCTCTTCTTGAGTGGAACGCATTTGTAGGAGCCCTCTGTGTTATGACAAACTGTGTCTTTTTGAATGCAAAGGTCATCTAACGCCTCGGCACATTCATTTATATCTGGAAATAATGTAATTGTTATTTGAAATTGTTAGTTTTTATTTCGATCGTATAATATACTAACCTGTCAACTTTAAAAAATATATTTCATAAGAAACTATTTGATAGTATTATTTCTACTAGTGACTAAATTCTTTATAACATCGGAAAACTTATGTTATAGTTTTATTATAATTTAGCACTCTGTTTTTCTTGGTTCTAAGCATGATTATCATATTCAAATGCAAGTTACTCCCAAGAAGTTAAACACACACTCCAAAACACAAAAATGTATTTGTTAATTTTTGATAGTATATTGTTAATGAATGACAACCTTTCAGTGACCATGGCTATCACCAAACCCATTGTTAGTATCTGACTTACCTGTTTTAGTCAGAATTATTCAATCATCAATTTAAGAAATACCTTTACAAGACTTATTATCTGGTTGAAGTCTATACCCTTCTTGGCACTGACATTGAACCTTGCCATCACTGTCGGTACAAATATGCTCACAAGAATTCACCTTACATTTTTCATTTGGCTTCTCTGTAGTCGTTGGTTCAGTTCCTTTTTCTGCAGTTGTTTCTTTTGCACTTTCCTAAAACACAATATACTAACAAAGCAATCAAAGGAGTTGATGAGTACTAAATTTAATATGATAATTTATCTCAATGCTTGATAAATATTTTTATAAAATCTGGGAATTGTCACTGTTACTATTAAATAATTGATTCTTTGCTCCCTTGGGCATAATAAAATATATATATAACGAATACTGTGAATGCAAACGGTATTCATTGCTTTATTTCTTTTTCGTCAATTGCTGATAAGTAATATAAACCAATCAATTCCCTTCACGTCTTAAAAATCTTATCCTATATAGTGTATAATCCATATTCTGAAACTTCAGATTGCCAAACAATCAATTAAAAACATTCTGTGACTGCTGCTGACTCCTCTTAAGAAATAAAGATAAATATATGATATAATAATTAACAATTTGATTGATTAAGATGGTATGGGCATGTAATGAGGAGGGAAGTAAATCATGTCACCGATTGTTAAATATGAATGTGGATGGATATGTGACCGATAAGAGATGGTTGGATTGTGTGACGTATGACATGCATGTAAAATTTTCAATATTCATTTTCATTTTATTAGTATTCATTTTCAATTTTCAAATTCAAAGTATACTTTGTTCAAATAAAATTAAACGAGTACTTTTGATACATTAATTAAGCTGTCTGCTCTTTGTAAAATATAATTCTAAGAACCAGTTGCATTTTGTGATTTCTATCATGTACAAGGATGGAAAATTAATAAGTCCATGCATTTCTTTTAATCTCTCTTCCTACTAGATATTTAAAATTTCTGCGATGGTAAAGGAAGAATCGTTTGTGTGACTTTATCATTGAATCGTAATAATCGAGTATCATACAAGTATATTACTTCATTACTAACTTATTATGTGATCATTATTACATTAAATATTGCATCTATGTTAATCATAAACGACAATCATTTACTAGACCGTAACTAGAAGTTAAGAATACGGATACTACGACGATATGAGTAAATTTTGTTTAAATTTCTAGACATACAACGTTAGAAATCTACGGTCATGATCTTAGGTTCTTACACGTACAGAAGTAATAATAAAATTATTTTGCTATAATCCGCGATAAAGTAAATATTAACTAATGCTTAATGTATAATCGACTATCTATTTTTTCATAAGCGATACTTTTGTATTGTGGATCTCCGCAAAGTAATGCCTAATTCTATAAATTCTTACACGTAATTCTTAATTGCATGTAATAAAAGAAGTCGTACCAAACAGCACTGGTAAAAGGCATTCTGCCTCATTGTGATTGTAGGACTGCCTGTGTTGTTTGCGGGGCTGTCACATCCTGTCTCACCTACTGCCTTGCCTGTCAACCGTCCAAAGGAGCATTCCACGCAACACGTCTGCAAATCATAGAAACTATTCAATTCTACATGTTTGTAACGCGTTCACGACTATTTCGCCGGAGCAATTTTAAGGAAATTAGATACAGTTGAAGCTTATATACCGGGATAACATGTAACATACAAGATTTACCATTTTTTATCCAAAAACAAAATACACAATACAGAAAGAACACCTAATTTCAGGATTTGTTTTTATAAAATCTTTATCTCCTACATTTCTCTTGTGATAGATGTGTGTATGTGTGGAGCTGTGATAGCCCAGCGGTGAGACCGTGCGACTCTTTAGAGGTGCTCACGAGTTCAATTAAAACTCATTGTTCTATTAAAACTTTGTGTCTAATTAAAATTGTAGTTTAACACACGCTTTTCGGTGAAGGAAAACATCATGAGGAAACCTGCATGTCTCTAGAGAATTTTGGGGATATGTGTAACCTACCAATCCATTTGAGCAGCGTGGTAGTCTTAGCTCCAACCTTTCTCTCCAGAAACGGAGAGATGAGGCCCTATGCCAAACAGTGGGATGTAACACGTCCCGAAGCTGAAGTATGATTAACCGGGACACAAAAATATTAATATTAGGATCTCAACTTATTATCAAAAATCTACAGTAATATTTTTAACTCACGTTTCCAGTATCGCTGTTTGCAGAATCGCAGTCTTTGAGAATTGCTAATTTCATACCAGCTGTGCATTCTTGCTTTCGCCTATAAAATAACAATTTAATGCTCAGTCACAATAAAATAATTAAACCAAATTTAACAAGCAGTTAGACGATCAAATGCGGATTTGCAGATTATATTTTTACGCTTAAGCAAATATCTTTATATCGTTATGATGTTTTCACTGAACAAATCAAGTTGTGTATGCCAGGTGAAAAGGCCAAGGTACGTGAAAAGTGCTTGAATTCAAAACAACTCTTTTTAAGACCTTTGACGATCCAATCTGACTATAAAGGTCTTCAAAAGTTTGAAGGTAAACTTTGAATTCAAACGGACTTCTTCAAGAAAATATTGCTGTAAGTTAGAAATCATCCCAGTATAAACGAGATCCTTGAATACCTACTCGAATTGCTGCTTGCAACAGCTTTCCCCGGCAGACAGGCATACATCTACCTGGTCTGGTTCAATGTCTTCTGGCACGTTAAAATTTGAACACGATTCACTTCCTGATGTCGCAAATGATTCTCCATGGATGCAACATTTGTCAGTTACTTCTAGCATTTCGTCAGAGGATAAATCTAAAAATACGAATAATGATTAGTCATGCATACAAAAGAAAATAAAGTGACTATCTATTACTGTTTCACTGTTGGTTAAATGAAACTCTCTCTCTCGTTGGAGATAACGATAAACAACATATAAACAACATATAAATTTACGTTTCTTTTATTAAAACAAATAGTTATCAAATCACATGTCTTCGGTGTCTGTCGCTGTATGCCGAAATACAGTTTTAACTAGTTCGGCTACAGATGGCCATATTCTAAGTTAAGTCCTATTTGTGTTATGTAAGAAATAAATAAATAAAATAAATAAATAAATAAATAACATCATACTGCTCCAATGTTTGTTGCTTGCATGATTTTCTCTATGCATGTTTTCTCCACCTCAAGACTCATTTCCACGCCTCGCGATTTTCGGTTTAACAAGCTACTCGTGATATTTTGAGGTCTACTTTGAATTCTACCAATATTGCGTTTTTTAGTGCGAGTTCGTCACTTATATACGAGTGACGTCTGTTTAGTATTTAACATCTAAGTATTTAATCACGCAGATACTTGGAATATAATGTTTATGAGTTATATACAAATTCTCATTAAACTATCGAGAATGCACTAAATAATTACATTTTACTAATTATAGTGATACCCGCGACTTCATTGGCGACAATTTAAGCTTTTAGGTTGGGCTTCTACAATAATGAAATTTTTATTTTTTCCTGCGAAAAAAACGGAATTTTTTTATCCTATACTAGCTGTGCCAGGGGCTTCGGCCGCGTGGAGTTCAATGTGTCAGAATTTATTTTCCGAATTGAAATTTTGAATATTTAGTAGTAGTGGTATTTATTGTTTTGTATTATATTGAGAAATAGTTATTGTGAGTTACACATAAGGGACAGAGACATGCAGTCGCACATTTTTATGTATTATTTTTGTAGATCTATAATACTCTAGTATATTATTTAACTAATCTCTATTGATTTACGCAGCGCACGCGATTTTTTTAAAACTGCACCGTCTCTTTAACATAATTTACATAAAAAGGTATACTATACACCTAACCCTTCCGGAAAAATCTTTTCGTAAAAGCTGTACAGAAACCCGTTCAGTAGATTCTGAGAACTTTCACATACAGACAGTTTTTGGGGACTTTGTTTTACATTTTAGCCCATCCCATATGTTAAAGGTTTACAAACTGTAATTGTTTCAAATTTTATCCATATTGGTCCAACTGATTACCCGTGAAAGCTTAAAAGACAGTCTGACTTTTCTCATGCATAATATAACTGTTCTATAAATACTGTACAACGATGATGTGCTCCATATAAGTATTGCACCTTTGATAGAACGACGTGTTGCGTACATTTTATGTGAATTAAAGTAGGAGGGCAAAACATTCTATATTAACAGCTGTTCGTCATATAATGTGTATTATTGTTGCTCGTAGGTGAGCTACGATTATCCAATATACTCTAATGAATTAGAATTCACATCTAAGCTAACCCGTGATGCGGTCTTCCTTTTATACTACAGCAGGTCTACCATGATCTCTTATTGCGACTCAATTGAAGACGTAAACTAAATTGTTTTGCTTTTTCGTACCATGACGTCTTAAAGACGCACACATTAAGTCGTTGTCGAATGAGTTCGGAATGCGTCCTAAAAACATGTGAGTAAAAGAAACAGAGTTATCTATAGTTCATATAACGTTATTCTTTTCAAACATTACGACCCCAATGCAATCCACACTTCATGGTACGAAAAGAAAGCGAAGCTTTAAATTAAAGAAACTTTAAATTGAGTCGTTATCTAAAAGTTCAAGGTAGCCCTACTGCCTACAGTAGGGCTACCTGAACCTTTTAGATAACAATTGAATTGTTATCTAAAAGGCCTACTTTTAGATAACAATTCAATTAAAAGTCAGTACATAAACCCAACCGCTTTCTTTTCGTACCCTGAAGTGTGTTTGAAAAGGACAATGTTATATAATGTTATAATGTTACTGTCTTTTTTACTCACATGTTCTTAGGACGCATTCCGAACGCTCATTCGGCAACGACTTAAAGCGTGCGTCTTTTAGACGTCATGCTATGAAAACGCAAAACAATTTAGTTTACGTCCTCAATTGAGTCGCAATAAGAGTTCATGGTAGGCCTGCATGTGTCAAGGGCGCTCTTATATTTTATCGGTAGTTGAGCTAATATAAAACTATTTCAACATTCACAACATATTATATTCCATTATCGTATTATAGATATAACTGCATATGAAAAATGAATTGATGAATGAAGAGAAAAAAAAGTAAAAAACTTACACTATATGTATAAATTTAAATAATAAATTAATAAATAAATAATGGTTAAAGAAAGAAAAATTTACAAAATCATATTTAGGTCACTTTCGATCACACAGTAACCGTGTTCCTTACTGAATTTGAAATTGATTATTTTTGCAAAGTTATAAGACAAATTCTTGTTCTATTAATATATAAATATATAATAAATAATAAATATACTATATTTAGGCTCAGGGAAAAGGATCGAATAAAAGATAGACAGCATGGAAGGTTAATTTGAGATTATAACGTAGAGGTTAAACATAACCTCCAAAACACAACCAGGCTCGAAGTACCAACAAATTGTTTATAGAAAATATTGGCCCTCGGCGGGAACCGAATCCGTGACCCACGGAGCTGAAGGCAGGTTCACCAACTGTGCCAACGGACCAGTCAAATTAATGGCCCTATACATGTGATAAATTGTAAATAGGCATATGACTTTAAGTTAAGTATAACTCTAAGTTGTGACCCACAAATCAAGGTCACGGCTTAAAAAACACCAAAATCCTATAAACCTAAATAGATGCTAAGCGGCTTAATGAACCGACTTCCAAACTAGGTAAAGATAAGGACACTAGGAAACCTATTTAATTTCATTCAAATCAAAATATTCTTTATTAAAGTAAACTTGTAAACAAATCCTTTTAATTTTCAACTCAACGACTGGTTCAAAAAATTGCTCGTATCGAGAAGGGCTAGCAAGCTCTTCTCAAAAATTATTCTTATAACTAGTTATATTTTTTCATTTCTATCTTGTTTAAAATCAGCGAACTTCTAAACAACTTAAATGCTTAGGTTTAGTAGCACATTTTCGTGTTTGAAAATCTTCAATTGGCGATATCAATAAACGTTGACAAAAGCAGGAGAGTGCCGTTAGAGGCCCCGCGTTATCAACATATTTACATCGTTAGATACTCTCTACGACCTCTCGCATGCTCAAAGTTCTTACCAGTATCGTGATGTAAACAATACGTATATATTTATAGTATTTAAAAGATATATTTTCAGAGAGAGGGTACAAAAAAACATTAGACTTAGTTAAAAAGCTATGTTTTATTTCGATAGATCGAAACTAAGATTACATGTCATTACTTGTTCATTGAAATTCAAAATATTATTTGTTTAAATAAACTTGAAAACAAGTAATTTTGAATGATCGACTCAGGGCTAACAAAACACGTTCCCAATACCTTCGGACGTCAATGACATCAGTTTTCAAAGTATTTATATAAAAATATATAGTTGTATTTGTTAATATTTAACAGATACAAACATCAATTTCCATTTCTCTCTCGGCATTTGTTATTTTCATTCGTCGATATGTGGGTAGTTATACAAACGTTAACCAGTTCCTTTTAGTCGCCGCGCGAGTGTCTGTGAAGAAGATGACCGCTAGATCGCTATTTTCTTCACACTTTGCCTTAGACTATGCTTTAGCGAATTAATTGAAAAATATGAAAAATCTATGATACTAATAATACGAATACTGTGATCTAATATTTCCGTTCTTAAGAGCAGTGTTTAAGATTTGGTTATAATTTCGGGTTCGACCTATTATTACTGTTCGCAATTTATAATTTCGGCTTCGACTTATACTATTCGCGTTAGTAATCCTCGGGCGTGACAAAAAAACGGACGACCGTCAACGCCTGCAAGGACTCCGGACCTTCAATTGCATGGCGGCAGTACAGCGGCAACGAAAGGTGGGGATAAATAAAATTGTTACGACTTATCGTTGATAGTTTTTACATTGCCACGTAAAAGAGGAAATTGTTTTAAACCAAAACTCCGCCTTACTGTCCACTTTCACTATTAACCAGCGACCTAAGTCTAGGTTGGCTACAGCTTGTTTCATCGCGCTTTGTGAAACTTAACTTTTTTGTGGGGCCCATAGTGATCGATTTTCGGATTCTAAGGTAATACTTAAGGTAAGGCTATATTGGTATACTAGATATTGATTAAGTTCCTTACTGAGATATAGATTTAATTACGGACTTCAGCTTTGCTTAACTAATTAATATCAATAAGCATCAAAGTGAAAACTGGGTAGTGGACTACCTACTAGTGGACTAGTGGGTAGTGGTAGTCCACGTACTTTATTAGAATTGACTACCTAATCAATGTAATTGGATACCCAGCCAAACTGATGCCTAATCTTTAATCTTGTCTTGGAAATTCAATATATACTCCTAATCTATAGTGGGTTCACGTTACATTTCAAATCATGTGTTCATGTCATCATTCAAAACGCAATATATTTTCTTTATGCAATGTACCTATGGATAAATGATGACAAATAAAGAAAACAAAATGAGTGAGAAAGTTGAAAAGAATCTAAAGTTACTTATACAATATTACCTTGTTTATTATAGAAGCCGGCTATATTCACGTCTTATTTTATAGATTAAGCCCGACTAGTTTCGAGCCTAAAAGAGGTCCTTATTCATGAGCTTTTTACACGGCGTTTGCGTGGCGGGTACGAAACAGTTCGTTTACTACTGACTATAGTTTAAATTCAATCTAAGTACACGAAAAATGTTACCTAATAATGACAAGTACTAAATATTGGCTGACTTACACTCTTGATAGCATTTTTCTTATAAAAAATACTATATATAGAAAATGGTTATCGATAGAGAGTGTAGACTAAAAATGTTACGGAGCTTTAGATTCAGAAATTCTGAAATTGCATCGGCTATTTTCGGCATCGATTATTTATATTTAATCCGCACGATATTATATTTATTTGCTTTTAGAGTCGCTAAAATGAAAATAATATATTATTAAATAACAAGATTCGGCCTATTAAAGAGACCAGATACTGAGTAATCTTTCTATGATATTATTTTATTCGCTTTCTCTGAAACCACAATAATTTATACGAGTTTTTGATAGAGTATATCGTGTGATAATTTTTCGGTTACGGTGGTCTTGGTGATGGTGTTATTAGCGCATGTTTCAGCAATCATGAATGTAAAAGCTATGTTATCAGATAGTACACACTACATTTATCATTATATAGATTTTCTCTTATCTTATCTTACTAATAAATATTATAAATGCGAAAGTCTTCTGTACCGATATCAATGAAATTTGGCACAATTATTCCTTATACGTTCCGACGTTACATATAGGATATAAAAATCCTGGTTTGTACGGGAAAAGAGGAGCGAGCAATATATTAAGATTTTTTTTTTTAAGTATGTGTTTCAAGCAAGTCTGTAAATTCAAGAAATAGGTTCTATATTACGCTGTTTGTATAATTTATAGAATTAGGCGTTACTTTGCGAAGATCCATAATATAAAATTAATAAAAAAAACATTTTGCTATAATCCGCGATACAGTAAATAGAAAATATATATAGTGTTAAATGTATAGTGGATTATCTGTATTTTCATACCCGATACGTGCAGAATTCGTAAAAACACATGCACAAACCTCCACCAAAATACACAAGCACTACACACGTCCACTATCACAAACTCAACAATCGTTTCGCCCCGCAACCGAAGCATCATCAGGAGATAGACCAATATCCAAACAAACATTGTTATATAGTACTTTTGTTGAAACGATTGTTGAGTTTGTGATAGTGAACGTGTGTAGTGCTTGTGTATTTTGATGGAAGTGGTGGAGGTTTGTGCATGTGTTTTTACGAATCCTGCACGTATCAGGTATGAAAATACGGATAATCCACTATACATTTAACACTATATATATTTTCTATTTACTGTATTGCGGATTATAGCAAAATAATTTTTTTTATCAATTTTGTACGCTGTTTGTCTCACGTCGAAAAGTTATTTTAAGAAAGTTTTTATATATTTCGGTTTTTGTTTATTGATAAACAAAATATTGATTGATTTTGTTAACAGCTATTTTATTATGTAATTTATATAAGTGATACGAGTAATTTACTAAAAGAATTAATAAAATATTATCTTGCGATTCTCTCTTAGTCTTCCCGGATCAATCTGATTGTAATGGGTATTTGCAGGGTTGGAAAGTGAAAACAGTTACTGTTTAATCCAGTCCAGGCGAACGAAGTTACGGGTGAAAGCTAGTATATCTATAGATGTTACTGCCGAAGTTATTATACGTTGTTTTAATAATAATATTTGAAATGCGAAAGACCGCCTGCATGTCTGTCAGGCTTTGGATAAAATATGACACAATTGACGTTTATGGGGCCAACATACTCGTACAACATAAAATATTGTGTAAAATATGAGTGTATTTCCTTCGGGAATAGGAAAAAACGTGTTGTTCATAATTAAGGTCGATGTCGGCAATAACGTCGCAAATCCTTCTACCATTTTTACTAAATGTCGAATATTTCGTAGTTAGATTTATGTTAATCACAACATTTTTCTTTATTGTTTCTCTTTCACCGCAGGAATGACACCGGTTTGTCTTTTATGTCAGTACTGAAGAACACGCGAACAAAGTAACGGGTAGAATCTAGTAATAAAATATTTTTAAATTGTATTAGTTAAATAACCTACATAGGTTATTTAATTAATTAACAATATTATACCAATACAATAAATATATACCAATATATTATTATTATTAATACCTTATTAATTCCTATTATATATTTGTAATTAAATACGATCATTAATATGGACATGCCTGTAACCTAATTACAGATAAGTTATATAATTAGCAGTATTATAACAGAAACTTAACCAAAAACATTTTTTTTATTTCACTGATATATTTGATCTTTTTTATTTATATGTTGTGTTGTGTTTAACAATACACACATTTTCTAAAACCAATAGAAAATTCTGATATTTAAGAATTTCAAAAGTATAGTTATAGTCTCATGTGCGGCTTTAAAGACAAACTCTAAAGAATAGAATTTAAAAAATTGGTAAACGTTAGTTTTGAAGATAATAATTTTGGAAAAATTAATTAAATATCAAGTTTTATTTGCAAAAATATATCCTATTACAGTTATTTATCTTTCATTGAATACGATGGCCTCTGTAAAATGAATCAATTGCTATTTACTCAGTTGGACTTAAAAATTTCGAAACCGTTACTCACCGCCATTGGCAAGATTCTTTAAAAGTAAGCACAACACTAATTTCAACACCAAAATACCCATTTTTAAGCGTTCTATATAAAAAAAATACCACAATAAAAATAATCACAGGCACAAAATTCGGTTTATGAAAATGAGGAAAAGTTTCGTAATCATTTTTTTTCCCAAATTATTACACACGCGTTATCTCTTTGGGACCTGAGACGGTTGTGATGATATACGGGTCAAGTAATACTGATAACACTCTGCGCATGTCATCTAAGTGCAAGCTGAGGTCACACTATGGCGCTATTCGGTATTTTTAAACTAGAATTACTAATTCGGAAAACAACATGAATTAACACCGATGAAAGTTCTTGGTAAGATAAAAAAATCTTTTTATATACACTAGCTGTGGTTACGGCTTCGCCCGCGTGGAAATCAGTTTATTTAATTGAAATTTTTAAAGCAGTTATTGTCAGTTAGAGATAGAGACATACTGTCGCGGACTTTTGTTATATTTTAGATCTACAATTCTCTAGTACATTACTTTACTGTATGTCTGTTGGTTAAAGCGGCGCATGCGACAAAAGCTCCCTGTTTTTAAAACAAACATAATATATATTATCATTCTTCTGCACTTATCGAATTCTAAGTAGGGTCGGCACAAAATATTTTTCGTTTCTATTCTTTCCTATCATACGTCAAATCTGGCGCCTTTTAAATGGGCAGCCATTTAAACGTCCATACGGCACACAATCCATACATCTCTTTTTCGGCTATACTTTTGTCACATTTCCATCCACATTCATATTTAACACTGGTTTGGTCACGTGATGATATATTGTTAGTTAATTTGTTTGTAATTTGCTAACTACATAAATAAACCTAAATTTGATCAATGACATTGAACCATTACTGTTTTAAAGCGGTAATTAAAAGTATTGTCACGTAAAACATTACTATTTATTTGTTTAGTACCTGTTTCTTGACACCAATGTATCACTTGTATCGCATTTGAGGTTATAATCCGCTTACCGTAACTTTAAACTAAGCTGATAATTATTATTTCGAATATACTTTCAATGCGACAAAAATTACCGTATAGATTTAGAATCTGCGTAGAATATGATATGATTATGAACGTAAAATAATAGTGAAGTAGCGGCCTGTTACTACGTAATCAGTTCACGAAAGGAATCGACAACGTTTTAAGTAGTAAGCGAGAATAACAATTTACAAAATTTCGAAATATAAATATAAAGAGCCACGTAAATTTATCAAAAACGAACCTACCTACGACGACGGCGTCATCTTCTGATGGACACAGCAACGCATGTCTCGGGTATGGAAATGATGATGGGAAATAGAAATGGCGCATAATCCTCGTTAATCGTTTCCGAACGATTTTTTAAAATAATGTAAACAATATTTGCGTATGAACTAATGACCCGCCGCATCACATCCTAAGAGCCACAGGTTGCCCACTCCTGGTCTAGCATAACATTTATGTCTTACATGATACAGTAATCTTATGTGAGTAATGAATGATGCAATACAGAAGAATAGGGTCTGGAGCAGTATTATATATGTGAACATGTTTACTTGATCCATAAAACTTGAAATAAGTATATCATCCTGGAACAATGGACGTAAATATGGGTATGTAACCCTGTACAAAGCCAAAGAAAAACCTGTATATCCATTCACCATGTAATTTAATTTAATAAGCCTGTTTTCTTTATCATGTCATTTATCTTAAACATTTTCGTGCCAACGTACCCAATTTAGGAAGCCAACTAATTTCCTTGTTTGTCGCTAACACAAGGTAGGTTAGGGGTGGTCTGTTCTAAATTATTGTGAAGGTAAATCTAAGATATCTTAAAACATCACCAAAGTACACAAAGACATATTCATTAATATTCCTGTGCATGATAAGCTTATTTCCTTAAATCCTCGTTTGTCCAACAGTCTCATTCGCATGCATAGATTCAACTTGCAAATTGCAATGGAGAAGATAAAGAAAGATGACGCTTTTATTCTTCTCCATCATCGATCGCGGTGGTTCTTCGACAACGCTACGCAATTCTTCTTTTGCAAACTATCGATACAACGAAACAGCTTCAAACGTGTTGGATTTTGTAATGTATAAAACAATAGTGTTTAATGTAAATAAGATAAAGAAAATAATGCGTATTTACCAATCGCGGATTGTTTAAAAAAAAGTAAAGTAGCGGCCTGTTACAATACCACTGCTGGGAATAGGCCTCCTCTCCCCGTTTCTGGAGAGAAGGGTTGAAGCTAAGACCTACCACGCTGCTCCAATGCGGATTGGTAGGTTACACATATCCCTAGAATTCTCTAGAAATATGCAGGTTTCCTCACGATGTTTTCCTTCACCGAAAAGCGTGTGATAAATTGCAATTATCAATTAGACACATGAGTTTTAATAGAAAAACTCATTGGTGCCTGTCCGGGTTTGAACCCCTGTTCCCCTCGAAAGAGTCGCACGGTCTCACCGCTGGGCTATCACAGCGGATTGTTTGCAGCTATCTTATTTGTTCTAGATGTGTTAACAAAAAATGTGTTAGCTTTATTGTCGACATTTGAAAGTCAAAACGTATTTTTACTTACGGATTTAGATCAAATTGGGTATTCATATATTACAACCTTGATAGATAGATAGGATTATGCCGATATTGGATCCGTTTCAATTGTTCCCAAAATGAGTAAGAAATATTTTCATTCAACAGAAAGCGATAATATAATAATATCCTTGCATTCTAATACATATTTATAGCCTCCAGTCCAAAATATAATTGGCTGTTAGGAGTATTTCAAGACGCGTTTGTTCTTTTATAACAACGCCATTCGGAACCATTACCAAACAACGTCGAGTTTTATGACGTGTCTGGCATTTCACTAAAAAAAATTCTGTTCCAGTGGATTCACAATATGATTCTATTGCTATGATAACGAGCGGGTTTCTAGAGGTTTATAGGTTATCTAGACTTTTCCGAGGCAACATATTAGGGCTGTCAGTATAGTGGATGACGTAATATCTATTGAAGTCTATTTTCAATAATGTTTGCGCTTCTTTGTTATTAGATAATTAAAAAATGATTAACCGGAAAGAATTTTTTTATTATAAAACAATAAAAGAAGAAAGTGATGTTGAAATTATATGATAAAAATAGAAAGTAAGATAATAATAAATATAAATATATGGGACACTAATACACACGGTCGTCCGTCCCCAAAGTAAGTAACTTAAAGGTTGATGAAAGCAATGAACGTAATTGTGAGATTTAAAAGATTCCGTGTTTGTCAATGTTGCAGTGTTTTAAAGAAACACACAAACACAAGAAACAGCTTACAAGCAAAGCTTAGAATCACACACGAAAAGTTTAGAATCTAAACACAGGCATAATGAGAAGAACCGTGATTGAGTTCTCAAGGTGCTAGAACTGTGTCGCCGCACCGGAAAATGTATTGTTCATAGACTTCCTACAAAGCGAACTGACGAATTCAAATAGGTTGCGGCGAGCTGCTGGATCCAACTGGGACAAGATCGTATGGTGTGGAGATCCGTAGAAGGGACCCATCAAAACAAATCAAATTTATTTGAATTAAATATATAAAGATGACATTACAATAAACATATACAATAAGGCTTAACATTAAAACTTGCTATTAACAAACTAATCAGAACCGATTTTAAACCAAGAACTGGTTCTCTTCCTTTCAGCAGTGAACGTTTATCGGTTGAAGAAGAAGAGTCAATAAAAATGATATTCATTACGTGTAATACGTACTATACTCTAGTAGCATTCAAATTCAAATTCAAAATATTCTTTATTCAAATAATCTTGTTTAAACAAGTGTTTTAATCGTCAACTGTACTGTTGTTCGGAAAGCTGTTCCTACCGAGAAGAGCTAGCAAAAAACTCGGTGGTTGCTCTTTCCAACATAATTCTTATAACTAGTTACATTTAGTCATTACTATAATGTGCTGAGTCGAAGAGTAGCTATGTCCACGCATTATACAAACTATCTTTCTAGTTCTCTCGGTAGGAGCAAACTTCCAAATCATTGGTAACTTCTTTAAAAACATTTGACTATTCAAACATACTCACAACAGTCAAAATAAAGAATATTTTGAATTTGAATTTGAATTTGAATGCGGAATCTTAAATACTGCGTAGTTCTGAAAATGGTTAGCGAGTCATATTTAACCCATGTTTAAATCTTTTAATGTATAGGCTTGATCGATATAGTAACATTGATAGATAATTTATAATGTTTGCTCTATTATTTATATGAAACGATGTCAATCTACAAGTTCTCGTTGAAAGGACAAAGTGAGACACTAATAAGACCCAGGCCTTAATCGTTTCTTGCGTCATTCCCTCAATTGCGGAGACCGTGATTCCTGTAAATAACGCAATTTAGCGATTTATAATGGTGGGTTTGGGTTTGAAAGCATTGAGGTCATAAACAGATTATAAAATGATAAAATTTTTCTTAGTATTTGGTTGGCTTAGTGTTTTGGAGGTGGTTTAGTAAGCGATTGAATTTTAAATAGTATGGGGGATCCTTAATTGACTCAATTATATTTAACGTGATGTGCATTGAGACTTTACACAGTCAAAGCTCCAAACACTAGAAACCTAAAAATATTGAAGGAAACTTTTAAAAAAATTACAAATCATTATCGATACATATATTTGGAGATTTCCTAGAATTCGGCGAAGGATCTAAGTTTTAATATTTCTCTAAATAGGAGAAAAGTCTTTTGCCCAGCTGTAGATAGTATAGGATAAGATAGTTGTCGTTGTAGATTCATCATGTCATTTTACCATTTTTATAAAAAATATTGCACTTATTTCCGACCGATAAAATTGCCATTAATGTTATTAAAATTGTATCAATATACATCTCCATATTCGGCGTGGATTATAATATTCATTGAAATGTAACGATTATAAAATATTAACTCGACTCACTCAAGCGGCGTTATCACCGCACTTGACCCACTGGCCTCTCCAACTAGCATCTACAATATTCCACCAATCTATTATTAGCTTAAGTGTAAAGACTCCGGTTCGATTAGAACAAAACTGTGTAACAAAATGTAAGCACCAAAAATTTGTGGCCACGGCGGTATGTTCGTCTTCTTCTTTTGGCTGTTTTCCGCGTATCTATTTAGCTATGCAAGATACACCATCACTATACCACACACAGACGTAAATATCAAGCATCTAATTAGTCGCTCGATTTTCGACAGGCGACGGACAACCTAAACCGGTTTTTATAACTAATCCCCCTCTAAACTACAAAGATTTTGTATCTCTTTACAATGGTGCGTTGGGTTTATGAGGTTAAACATTATTGTAAGATATTACTCAATGAGAATCTCTTAAATCGTTATAGGTATATATTAACGCCGATATAGAATTATATCGAATACAATAATTGTGGTATCCGGCTGAGTAGAATAGACCAGCCTCATTTCCGACCGATGTGTCGTAAAAGGCGACTAAGGTAAGTGCCGTGTGGTATCGTGTGGCTGGGTAGAATAGACCACCCTCTTTCTTATTGAGGGGTCGTAAAATACGACTAAGGTAAGTTGACGTCAGGCAGGTGGCCAGTCGTAAAATCCAAAGCCGTAAAAGGTCATCAAAGTTCGTAAAAGCCAAATAATTCAACAACATTTTTGAAACATGATGTGCCGACTCCACCGAGAATGATGATGATATTGACAGTAATTATTTTCTATTTAATATTATCATTGTTACTACAACCACAAGTTTTATGCTTGTAAGCATAAAACTTGTGGTAACGGCCTATCACATAGATTGGAATAGGCCGCCCCTCATCTTTGGAGAGTAGCAGTTTTTTCCTAGAACAATGCTCTAATGTTGATGGGCAGGTTACAACATTACACAGACCCGACATAATACAGCACAGAATTTATCCTGTATTAAGTATGTACACCGCAGCCTCTTTTCCTTTTTATTATTGTGCTGTTATTCTTTAATGCGTGTTCGGTTAATCCAGTGGAGGGCAAACATTTTTAATGGGGACAAAAAGTTTAAAAAGAGGGCCAAATTTATAAAAAAATGAATATTGTGTCAAAACGTAATTATAACGGACCACATACTTTCCATTGCCTAACTACACAACTATTCCTTGTTAGTTTGTGCCCAGATAAAGCTCTCGTTCTTATTTAATAAGAAATGATATATTATTATAAATCTCACGTCATACACATTTATCACTTGCAGTCTTTTGCCCGCGACTTTGTCTATTTCAATTTCAGAAATGGGAACGATTTTTTTTATTCTAATGTAGTTTGATAATTATAAATGTCCCAAATACCGTCTAATACTGTGAAGTTATTTGAATATAACAACTTTTACATTTACCATACTATTTTATAGTTGTATAATGAAGAACCGACAATGTTGATATCAAAAAAACTTACTCTTAGAGATATTAATTTTTCATAGTCCAAGAGAGTATTAAAATTTTTAACTGCTTCTTTATTTGAAACTTCTTATTCCTTGATAAAATTTACTTAAAATCTATAATATAATAACAAAAATAAATAAAATAAACTCAAAATAGAAACACATAGCTTTAATATATACTAATATAAAATTAGGGAAAAAGTGTTAAAATTCAAACTCACGCACACACATATATTTAGTATAAATGGTCATGACGCTATATTAAACAAATAAGCTGAAACTTTCCAACTTATGACGTACTCTAGTGAGCTAAGTACTAACTTAGTTTACTTTCTAACATTTATATTGACTTTTCCATGTATCTCAGGAAACGCTTCTTTGCAGTAAAGTAAACTGTCCCTCAGTTTATCGTAGAGGGAATGATCGAACATTTTCCTGAACTCCTCGCGTGTGGTGTATGTGTCCGCGTAGAGCATTTGGAAACCATGTTTTTCGGTAACAAATTTCTCAATTCGTCGAGTTGATGATACCTGAAGAAAGGAAAAATTGAAAATTACAGGGTTTTGAAAATTGCACAGAGACTACAAGCAATATAACAGAACTAACTACTTTGCTATAATCCGCACGGGTTAAGTGAATGCATGCAAAGCCAATGTGTATGAAGCAGGCAAAATCTACGCACCTTATACATGCAGGACAAGCCACCACATGCACCCCAAGGCGCAATTCACCAGCAACAAAGCACACAAAGGCAGCACACACAACCACCACCACAATCTCGACGATCGTTTCGCCCCGAAACCGAAGCATCATCAGGAGGATAGGCTCCACGACAAAAATCGTACTGCTAAAAAAGCAGTACGATTTTTGTCGCCTTGGGGTGCATGTGGTGGCTGGTCCTGCATGTATAAGGTGCGTAGATTTTGCCTGCTTCATACACATTGGCTTTGCATGCATTCACTTAACCCGTGCGGATTATAGCAAAGTAGTTAGTTCTGTTATATTGCTTGTAATATGGAATTCCGCAAAGTAACGCTTGCTTCTATAAATCATTTGCACAGAGACTGTTTGAGGCTTGTGTAATTATTATGAAATGTTAAAAATGAGCTTAAGTTTTACTTAATGTTGTGTTGCAACATAAGACTGTGAAAGCCCTGGTTAAATTGGCATAATGGGGGTTTGATCTATAAAGATAAGCAATTCTAGCTACACTGTATTGATAACACACCAATTTGCTCAATAATATTTAAAAATAATTAAACTTGAGTTGTATACAATAAACTGGATCATCTCTTAAACTCTAAAAATCTTATCTTATACCTGTAGTTTACTCTATTTCATGTAGCTCAGTGTATCTTCAATGATGGCGTATGAAAGTATGATCATTTAACAATCATATCGATAAGTACTTGGCCGGGCTAACGTTGTTTTCTCATATAAATTATTACTAGGGAAATCTAGTGTACATCATAAAAAAATAGAAAATATATTATCGGTGTAACCCTTATCACTTAGCAGTATGCAATATATAGTAGCCGATTCTCAGACCTACTCATATAAAATTTCTTGAAAATCGTTCAAGCCATTTCGGAGGAGTATGATTAGTAACATTGTGAAACGAGAATTTTATATATGAACGTACCATTTCGAAATCCTTAGCTTTTGGAACGCCGTAAACGCCAATATCTACGAACATCTGCCAATCTTCCGCAAAAATTTTGAGCTGACCCGGATTGTTGAACACTTTGAACGGACACAACCAAATTGGATACACCTATGAAAAAAACTTAATGTTAAAGGTTGTAAGTCATAACTTTTTGATATTTCATGGGTTCTATCTCATGTTGAATAATACCCACTTCCGTGCTCCGCAATCCATACTAGGCCAGCCTACAGAAAGGTTTAAACAAAGTGTAAGAGATATGGTTATACGTAAAGCGTTTTACGAAATTAAAGATTATTTGGATAGTCAAAATTCCTTTATCTGATAATCCTTTCAGCTGCATTTAAGACTGCAGTTTAATAATGTAAAATTTAAAATGTTTAAAGATTGACCGCCGAGTTTCTTGCTGGTTCTTCTCGGTAAGAGCAACATTCCGAATCAGTTGTAGCTACATTAATCATACTGATCTTTGACGATTGCAAAGTGTTCGAAAGAGCATATTTGAATATTATTCTGATTTGATTTAATTTATTGGTGACAAGGAATAAAATTGTGACTTGATAACGGAGTTCCAATGTGGATTGGCTAATATCACATATCCAACAAATTCATTCGATGTGCAGATTTTTGTTGCCTTAACTGAAACCTACACGATTAAGCAACAAATTTATATAGGAAATTCATATTTGCCTATCCATGAGTACTCTTGTTTCCATTCAAACTTCATCACTGCTCAGCTATTACGGTTTTATTATTATTTATATTCTTTAATAGCATTTTAAACGTTACTTTTCTATCCTTATATTAAACAAGGTAAGTTAAAAAAGCTTTCAACAAAATTTCATGTCATGAGTTCTCTTGTCTAGAGCCAATCGTGACAACAGCATCAGGTCATGTTTATCATAAACATGCATTGTCATCGAGACTGGATCAGTATGGAAAATTTCAGCTCAATCAGACCCCGGGAAATGGGTCTAATTTAACTTGCATATTCCACCTTCACATACGCGTACATAAAATGCAAGTTAAATAAAAGCCAATGTACACTGTAGTCTTTGATAAAAACTTTGAAAAATAATTGTGTCTTCAAATTCCTTCTGACAATTTTTGAAGACTATGACATGATACTTGATGTACTACCATGTTTTTTGTTTTGAATTTATATAATAGTTTCACTATAAAACACCAAAAGTTGTTTGGACTAACGTAAGTGGAAAACAGAAAAAAAAGGATTGGTTTAAAACTTCACGCTAACAATACCTCACCCTTCAACATCAATCTAGGAATTCTCATTTCGTTTTCGAAACTCATCTAAGTCAAATGAGATGTGTTATCACTGTGATTTAGTGGTTTTTTTCAAAATACCTGTAACTCTCTATGGAAAGTTTGAACAGCTTCTTCTAAACTTCCAATGGGCAACAACATGTCTTGGAGTACATGAGCCTTGTTATATAATTTTGTGACCGCTTCGGGCTGAGTCAATTTGAGCAGGGAGATCTCTGGCGGCATCAACCATCCGAAAAGATACCGGAATATTACGTTGTGGCCAAACGGAATTATGTCCTGAAATTTTCAAAACATACGTTATCAAATAAAAATGAAGAAGGTGGTTACGATATCGACTGTGAACCGGCAACATGTCCTATCTCTAATTTTAAGCCAAATCACTTTTTAACGGCATTGGGTACTACTGCTTATCATTTACCGTATCAACATGTATTATCAATCAAAATTTGTAAATAAATAAAAATATTTTAAGCTAACTGTTTTATTAGTTCATTAAAATTATTGCGAATGTATTAATAATCACGTTTTTTTCTTCTTCCTGAAAAGTTGTCAAATATAAGATAGGACAATTTGCCAGTTAACAGTCGATATTCTACATGTCTTTGTTAGTGAGAAGCGAAAATTGCAGTTCTCTGCATGGCTGTTCGAGTATAAAAACAAAAAAAAATAAATTTCAAAATAACTTCTTTACATTATCTACTTAAAAATACATTTATGCGATAAATTTACTTATTAATTGTTTCATTACTAATGAAATCAGCATTACATTATTATATACAGCAGCAAATAATGTATCGCATTACATTCAAATATAGCTTGAATATCAAATTTAATGTCATATTATATATTATTGTTTTCTAAATTCATTTCATTTCAATAAAAAAAAAAGATTCTCGCCATTGATCTATTTCAAACAAGAGAGCGAGTAACGAACTCGAGAGATGGTGTGCAAGTCACCAATGAGGAGTGCAGTTAATTGTTTTGACAATATACGCGGCAGAAATTTTACTAATAAGGTCGTATTGCTAATTTTGATGAGAATAATATTCCGGTATTGCTAATTTTGATGAGAATAATATTCCGGTATTGCTAATTTTGATGAGAATAATATTCCGGTATTGCTAATTTTGATGAGAATAATATTCCGGTATTGCTAATTTTGATGAGAATAATATTCCGGTATTGCTAATTTGGATGAGAATAATATTCCGGTATTGCTAATTTTGATGAGAATAATATTCCGGTATTGCTAATTTTGATGAGAATAATATTCCGGTATTGCTAATTTTGATGAGAATAATATTCCGGTATTGCTAACTTTAATGAGAATAATATTCCGGTATTGCTAATTTTGATGAGAATAATATTCCGGTATTGCTAATTGTAATGAGAATAATATTCCGGTATTGCTAATTTTAATGAGAATAATATTCCGGTATTGCTAATTTTTATGAGAATAATATTCCGGTATTGCTAATTTTAATGAGAATAATATTCCGGTATTGCTAATTTTGATGAGAATAATATTCCGGTATTGCTAATTTTAATGAGAATAATATTCCGGTATTGCTAATTTTGATGAGAATAATATTCCGGTATTGCTTTAAATTAGGAGTAGGGATTTCACTTATATGCAAAGCAAATTATACAAGTAGTTGTAGTAGTTGTAGTTTCATTAATCATATTGATCCATACGTTTTTAAGTGTTTGAACAAGCTTATTTGAATACCTTTAATTCAGTATATTTTGATTGGATATATTCTAGATGATAATAAATGAATACCTCTAATTCCCAGAAGAAACTTCGCGTGTGTCGGTGGTAATAATCTCTCAGCGGAATATAATCTATGGCCCTTATTTTGTCTCCACCTTTGTATTTATTAAGATTTCTCTCCACTTGTTTGTAAAACCATTCAGAATACCATTTGCCAATGGGATTGAACTGAAAGAATTGGTCAGTATATAACTATACCTTTAATTGATAATGTTATGTATATGAGTAAAGAACAAAAATATGTGAATTTTATAGATACATTCCTAAAGCAGATCAAATCAAATCAAAATAATCTTTATTCAAGTAGGCTTTTCACAAGCACTTTTGAATCGTCAGGGATTAATTAGATTTAATAAGCTACACTGGTTCGAAATGTTGCTCTTACTGAGAAGAACCAAGAAACTCGGCGGTCAATCTTTTAAACATTTAAATTTACATTATTTATTTGCAGCCTTATTTGGAGCTGAAAGGATTTTCAAATCCAAGCAATTGTTATCATTCAAATAAAATTCAATTGTGTAATATGCCTTACGTATAAGCATAGTTCTTTCACTTAATTTAATCTTCTCTGTAGATAAGTCTAATACAGATTTTACAATAAAATTCCGCAATTTTATTGTAAAAGCGAGTACCGAGACCAACGAATAAGTTGCTAACTCCGCTTTGTCGCGACGCAAGGATTACAAGCTTTTTGTGACCTCTGTATATCTATGATACACATCGAATTTGGTTTGATACATATGAATATTTTTTCGTACAAAAATAATATTAATATATATATATTGTGACGCTACTGTAAGTATGCTTATTTCTTTGAACTTTTCGCGAAGAGACTCACATTGCCTCATATTATAGATAGCACGTATGGCTCTCTTTTGGACAACAAAATTTATTTTAATATCTACCGCTTTACCCCACAGCATTATGCCGTATGACATGATGCTGTGAAAATAAGCAAAACAAACAAGTCGCGCTGTTTCAACGTCGGTTAAATGTCTTATCTTTCTAACAGCGTAAGCGGCGGAACTGTCTACCTACGAGGGCTGCTATATAGGTGCCCCATTGGAGTTTATCGTCCAACCTAAGCTCTAAAAATGTACTCGAATCATCAATTTTTATATGAAAAGCACTTGTTTTGTCTTTACTTAAATAAGGAAGGCCTTAGTAATGGCACGAATTATATTTAAAAAAGAGCAACCGCCGAGTTTCTTGCTGGCCCTTCTATGTAGGAGCAGTTTTTGAAACCAGCAGTAGAGTTGACGATTCTATGCACTTGTTTATAAATTTACTTGAACAAAGAATTTTTGAATGTTTATTTGAATACGCACAGAAGCTTATTGCTCGTGATGAATTAGATATATACCAATTAAACAGATAACTTGTTTTTCCAAATATCTCATAGGTGCTTTCGTTAGGTGGCGTTAAGCACACACTCTCAAAGTTTGGTTCATTAATATGCGTCGAATAATTTTGAAAATAAACGTTCAAACCTTTCCATCTTCACCGACTTCGTCAACCATGTCACCAGTCATGACGACGCCACTGTCTTTCGTAAATAGCAACGCTTCGATGAATTGGTGTGGTCTTTGTTTCAACGACTCCTCCCTGAATCTCGACGATAGCTCCGACAGACTTGTATATGGATGATACTCTAGCCGCACAAATCTATGTACCAAATTCATAATATGTTCTATAATATAAAAATGAATCGCTGAATGCGTTGCTAAGCGCAAATCTCGAGAGCAGCTGAACCGATTTCGCTAATTCTTTTTTATAACATTCCTTGAAGATTGAGAAGTGTTGTGTGACTTTCTCAATATACCTACATACAACCTACACGGCGGCGGATAATTTTAAGCAGAAGAACCCGAAATGCAATGAATCAAATTATTTAAAAAAAAAGTAAAAATAATTAATTCCCAGATCGATCTGGTTTTTGTGATGGAGATACTTGCAGGGTTGGAGAGTGTCAAAAGCTACTGATTATTCCGGGACTATACTATACGCGAACGAAGTTGCGGATAAAAGTTAGCATAGCAATAGAGATGCAATGATATTGACAGGCTAGTTCTAATATGCCATACAGTTGACTTTTGTTGCTATAATATATTTAAATATGTTTGTATTATCAAGCAATTTATGTTCAACTGGCATTTAGAAAGTCGTCGTTAGCGTAAAGTGTGCAAAATGCGGAGATTGAAGTTAAGAAATTTTACTACCGTCGGTAGTATATCATTTTAAAGCCTTCACTGTGCCTTGACCACGCCTCACAGCGACGTGTACTGAAAGGCCGATCCTGAATAGTTCAATGTACGAGTAAGTAGTCATCGGGCCATCGGAAGTGAATAAAATTAATTAATTAATTAATTCTTAGAATTAATATAAAATAATTCATATATTAATTAATTAATTCTTAGAATTAATTGATAAAATATATGAATTGTATAAACAAGCATATTTTTACTAATTCTAAATAAAACAGATGGACATATTATTAAGGATTTGAACCCGCAAAACCTTATTCGAAATATATTTTGCAAAGTGGGATTCTTTGGCGATGTTGTTGTGAAAATTAATTATTTTCATTTCTTATAACTATATTCCCCTTCCGATGCCACTTTACGTTTTAGCCTTTTTATTATTATAATAAAATTTTCGTAAATATTTATTTATAAACAATTTAATTTATGTCAAATCTTTGTATATGTAAATTTTAGTTTTGATCTTACTTCTTAGCTGTTACAACTTTGATGACCACAGATGTCAGGAATCCTAATGTACCATGGGACCACGGAACAGCGTAGAATAAGTCGGCATTCGAGTGCTGCAAAATGTGTTTTATTATAACTAAACTACGAATATGTCGGGTGAATAATTTAAAAACCGCCTATTGAAATACATGACAAAGCATCTCAATATATTAAATGTATTGTAATTATCCATTGTGTTTAATAATTGTTTTGGGTGAACGATTCATATCTAAATTTATTATAAAACCTTTGTTTTCCCCAAAAACTGTCTGTATGTGATCGATTTTCTCAAAATTTACTGAACGGATTTGTATGGTTTTTACTAAAAGGTTGTATAATTCTTCCCGAACGTTTTAGTTGAGCTATCATGGACAAATCAAGGCTATGAAGATAGTCCATTAGTCTCTATCTAAACTTATGGACATCCTCTGCTGACTGGATGTTTTGCATAAGATATCTCGATGTGCAGGCTTCATTACTTAAAATAGTAATTAATTATAATAAATAAATTATATGGGACACTTACACGCACAGTCGTCCGTCCCCAAAGTAAGTAACTTAATACTTGTGTTATGGGTGACGGTCAACTGGTAGACATACTACATATATTATTTTAAATACATACTTAAATACAAATATACACCCAGGCTCCAAGAACCAACAAATTGTTTATAGAGAATGTTGTCCCTCGGCGAGAATCGAACCCGCGACCCGTGGAGCTGAAGGCAGGGTCACTACCCACTCCACCAACGGGCCGGTCGAAAGTCGAATTATTCCACAATTTTAATTTAAGCGTTTATTTGTTGCTTACTTCATTGCATATAACGACAGAACCGTCGGCCAATACCAGTTCATACTCCAAACATATGTGCTGGAACAGGCCGTACACGTGTGAAGAGGTTTCAACACCTGCTCCCATGACTAGACCACCAACCGTGAGCTGATCCAGTTCAGGAACCACAGCTGGAGCTAAGCCAAACGGCTTCAAGGTTCTTGATAGCTGGCCCATAGATACTAACGGTTCGCAGCGAACTGTCTGAAAGTAATTTTGTTATGAGTGAACATTAGAAATCTCGAATATTTTGACGTAAAGAGCTAATGGTACAGCGCATATGCCTTTAGGCGTTCTAATCGAGGAAACGAAAGCCCATTGGAGTTGGTATCGTGCGAGTATCATGTAGTTACGAACATGCGAAAAGAGTTCCTAATGCGTATTACATAAAGTTCAAATTGGACGGGGGCAGTTTACGAACGTGTAAAAAGAGTTCGTAAACTATATTTCATAGAGTTCAAATTCGCTGGACGCTAATTCTCTGGAACATTCACGTTGTTTACGAAAAGGTTATTTACAAAAGTTGGTTAAGATCAGCCCAATGACTCGCGAACTTTCGGGAACATTAACGCCATCGGTTCGTTCAATATATAAGCAGACGTATCGTGCGCCTCGACGTTCAGTTTGCGAATAGCGATCAAGAGTGAATTACGAAGTGACAATATAAGTGACCTTGGCTTTCTTATTGGACAATGAACTGCATAGAGACTGTAAGTACTAAGTTAGTAGTGAAAAGTTGAATAAGTGTTTTAACGAGTCACCAGGTATTTTCATCCAAATCCATGAATCCTGTACTTAAGAATATCATATCATGACAATGGTTACTTCCAGTATACTCGCAGTGCATTCCCTTGGCCTGCAAAGGCAGGGCTTCAGTTCACATATTAGTCATGGTTGGGATGCATAATCAATAAAACGAGCGAGCTATCATTCGAGCTATGTTATATTTTACATCAATTAACATTAATTATTTAATCTTATCACGAATTTTTTGTCGTCAAGTATCATTTACGTATATATCTTTTATTATTAACAATGGTTTGATTAGTTGGTTGTTTGTATGTCAATGAATTTTAAGCAACTTACCGGTGGTTTTAGAAGAGAAACACATCTCATACAAAATTAATCAAATATACAACGGTTACTATATAGGTATTAGACCTACAATTATGGAATGTCATATTAAAGTGTTCGATCGATATTATAAAAATATCCCACGTTAATGCTCGGATTTGTCATGATTAGTCAAATATATATGACGGTTTGAGTCAAATTTATATTAACAAGAGGCACCATAATGCCAGAGTTTCTAAAGATAGTGCTATACGAAGATAGTTAGATAGAAAAAAGTAGGCGTGTGCAATGTCACCAAGTATTCTTAGTGCATGCTAAACTTTGACTGTCATAAACTTCGATCTCAACTTATCTTTTGCACTAATTAAAACATCAGTTGTTGCTTCCGCTATTCTTCTTCAATATCTAACATACACTCACCCTTATTTTATGATGTTCTGATAAATAGCAAATTCATTTGGAGATCTTTTTTTATAAAGATCAATAAATAGCAAAAATTTAATTACCTATTATATTTTTCAATGGAACAAAAGGAGTATAATATTAAAAGTTATCAAAGTTTAGTGTAGTCAAGACCTTCATTTATTTATTTATGTACCATAAAAACGTCAGAAAAACATTATTAATAAAAAAATTGTACAAAGGTCAACCCTTTGACATCTCTCTGCCAACTAACCTACGAAAAGCAGTTTTGGTACGCAAATATCAAAAATTAATATGGTTTATTATGATTTTGTTCCCATATATCTATATTAATGTTTAAAGCAAGTGTAGAGTAATAATCTACGAATGTTTTATCTAAGACTCATTTTGATATTTCATGACGGAAATAGTTAATACGGTATACATTTATCATTAACCTTTGATATAATCTTTTATCTACTTTCTAGACATAAAAATGATTAGGCAAAATAAAACTGTCTTGGGATCACATTATTATTGTTTCCGTGTTCTTAATATTAAGAAGCATCTTAGCTAAGCGGAAAAAATACTGAAATTTTTATCTCCTTTTATTGATCTGAGGTTTGACATGGAAGTCCAAAAATAGCTGCCAATATTTTTTTCACATCTCTTATCCTGCCCTGTCTTGTCTTATTCTTAAAAATATAAAATTTGAAAAAACATTCCTAACACGTTATTTGCTAGATATTTATACGACATCTATGAGTTGTCAAAACAGAGATTTTTTTATTTGTCAGGAGCACTACATATCTGGCGTAGAACATTTTGGTTCATATAAAATGCGGTTTCTATTTCATTTGCATCTCAGAATTTTCTATTGCATTTCATATTTATAATTTACCATCAAGCACAGAACCCCAAGCTATGATAGCCCAGCGGTGAGACCCTGTGACTCTCTAGGGACAATCATGGGTTCAAATCCCGGGCAGGCACCAATGAGTTTTTCAATTAAAACTTATGTGTCTAATTGATAATTGCAATTTATCACATGCTTTCATCGTGAGGAAACCTGCACATCTCTAGAGAATTCTAAGGATATGTGTAACCTACGAATCCACATTGGAGCAGCGTTGTAGGTTTTAGCTTCAACCCTTCTCTCCAAAAAACGGAGAGAGGAGGACTTTGCCCAGCAGTGGGATAGTAACAGGTCGTTACTTTACATTTACAGAACCTCTGTCTTCCCTTCAAAAGAAATGAAGGAGCCTCTACAGTCCCAGCAGTGGAATAGTAAACATCTACATTGAGATCGAGATTAAGAGATCTAAAAAAAAGGACAGTGAATCAGAAGCCAATCTTCTTAAAAAAAAACGAAGAAATTGATATGGTTACATATTAAAATATTTAGGCAACATCTGTGAATGCTTCAAAAGTATCCTCAATAGTACACCTATTACTGGCTTGGCCCGTTGGCGCAGTGGGTAGTGGCCCTGCCTTCAGCTCCGCGGGTCGCGGGTTCGATTACGCCGAGGGCCAACATTTTCTATAAACAATTTGTTGGTTCTCCGAGCCTGGGCACTTGTTTTTAAGTATGTATTTAAAATTATATATGTAGTATATTTACCAATTGTGCCGTCACCCATAACACAAGTATTAAGTTACTTACTTGGGGATGGACAACCGTGTGTGTAAGTGTCCCATATATTTATTTATTATTTATTCTGATATCCCTGGTCCCGAAAGAATACAGATTTTTTTGCAATGCAATTGTACCAAATTTTATGAATATTGCTCCAGGAGACATTCGCATTTAGGAGATAAGTAAGAACGTGGATTAATGATTTTACCATATTCTTTTTATCGACTTCCAGCACATCGACTAGGTTGATTTCAATGTTGATGAAGTCCTTCTTGTAAGTTCCATGTCGGAAAGACGTGGTCTGCCACGTGGGACGAGCGGTACACAGTCGCGTGGTGCGACCTCCTGACAACCACGTCTTTATCTGAAAACCATTGTTTATTTATTTGTACAAAATCCACAGCTATAATTAGGACTATATGACCGTAAATATAAAAATCTTTACATAAGCCACTTACATTACAATAACTAGGATTACATTATTTAAACTAAACATAGTAGACTGACACAAAAGTAATAGTAAAATTATTTTGCTAATCCGCGACAAAGTACTATTCACTACCACATAACTCAACAATCGTTTTGCCCAGCAACCGAAGCATCATCAAGAGATAGACTCTACGACAAAATCGCAAGGCGTGAAGTGTTTTAACGAATGCTGCATGTTTCAGGTGTCAAACGAATAGTCCAGTCTACATTTAGCATTATCTATATTTCCTATTTACTTTTTCGCGGATTATAGCAAAATAATTTTACTATTACTTTTGTATTATGGATCTCCGCAAAATAACGCTTAATTCTTTAAACTATAGTAGACTGAGTCAAAGTATATGATATTAATAAACTAAAACAGAAAAGCAACAACATTTAAAGGTTAACAAGTATGAAAGATACACTTATTATTTTTAAATTAATTAAAATTAACTAAGTAAAAAATTGTACAAAAGTTTGTATGATGGTGCTATCTGCTGTAATGTTTTGTATTATAGTGTGTTTAGTGTATGTGCTGTAATTTTGTAATGTGTGACATGTACGAGATTTTATATGATGATTGCTGAAGAAGATTATGAGTTTTGTAACTCAATGTTGTTTAATTCATTCATCATCATTTCTGAAAGGTTTTCAATACGTGCAAAAAAAATTGAGTACTTGTTGTTGTAATCAAAAGTTTTGGGCAGCCTTTGAATAGCCCCGTTGCCGCTGTAGTTGAAACGACTGAAGGGAATAAAATAGGTTTGTATGTCGTGTTCGACGGTGCGGGGCAAATAGTTGTACCACTGTAGATACCAGTTCTGGACAATTAATGATTCCTGAAGTAATATCGCAAAACAGCATAAAATAGGCACAAGATCGCTTTTCTAACGTTGTAATTTTGTAATACTTGCCAAAGAAACTATAGTCTACTTGAAACTTTTTTGGAGCGGTAATTAAGATAAATATTATATTTATGTTATATATTTCTAACTTTTTGCTGTGTGTCACATATTGAAGGTTCCAAAAAGGGAAACAATATTCCAGTATACTTCGAACATAAGAAAAATACAACGCTTTAATTGTGTTAACATAAGTGAAATGATTTCAATTGCGCAAAATGAAACTAAGAAGTTTGTAAGCTTTATTTGAGACGATATCAAAATGATCTGTAAAGGTTAGTTTATGACCCAATGTTACACCTAGGGCTTTGACAGAGGATACTTTCGAGATACCATTATTGAAATGAAAGTTTGCACTTATCTTATTTTACTAGCATAATCCTTAGCAAGTCGATCAAGATCTCCTTGAAGTAGCAATCACTCATCAGCAGATTTAATATTCTTATAAATTTTTGTGTCGTACAGAAGAAACTAAGCACGTTCCATATCATGAATATACAACGAATATAGAAATGTACTTAAAAATGAACCTTGAGGAACGCTTGGTATGAAGTCAATAAAGTCAGATTTACAATTGCCAACGATAACTGTTTGCGACCTGTTAACTATGTAAGATTTGATCCAACGATATAAGTCCCCATTTATTCCAAGTGCCATGAGTTTACGGGAAAGTACGTGATGCACACGGTCAAATGCCTAAAGTCTGTGTAGATCACATTAACCTGCATACGCTTATCCATGAAACTTATATATTACTAAGACTAAAACGACGTTCCATATATATCAGGATAAATGTTGTTGTAAACAAGATTTTTGTGCACCTACCTAAGTGCATTTAAACCTTAAATTGGACTGTAGTTTTAAATTTTTGTTTTTAGACCTTTTTTGTGAACGTGCACTATGAGTGCTTCCTTCCAAATAGTAGATAATTCTACATTAACCTGTAATTGAGGTATATTGTCTAGGTAGACGTCTTTATATCCCGCTATAATTTGTTAATGATATTTGAAACATGTTTAGAAAGAATTTACAAAACACTAAACTGATCTTTGTTTCGCTTGAAAAGATTTCGTTGTTAAATATTATAGTTGGTGAATAGTCAAAATTATTATTTAAAATTTTTTTAGGACTGTTTTTTATTTTCAGTTTTTTTGATTGATTAATTACTTATATATTTATGAAAAAAGTGCTTGTGAGGCTTTTGTATCTTCTTCGCAGGAGGGAAATATTGTCTTTATCGACAGGATTTTTGTTTTTTTCCAGTCACTGTGAGCTTTATTTTCAGCTTTTATGATTTGAATAATTGCTTTATTGTACCAGATAGGGTACCTGCCTATTTTTATTGTGACAGAACTGTGTTGGTGTAAATTTTTCAATAAGGCCATGCTATAAATTATAAAAAACATGATGAAATAGAATTAAACTTTATACCTATACCTAACAAAATCAAAGGGACCTTTATACACTTTTGTTATTGATAGTATTTTTCTAACGTTTTTATGGTACATAAATAAATGAATAATAAAATCTTTAATTTCGATAATTCTGAACTGGATAGCCGGAATTCCAGAATTTAAGTATGTGTTTTTTACTAATTGCACTAATCTCATTCTTTATTCATAAGCTTGTGACGTCTTGATACTAACAAAAGTAATTAAGATTTGTAACTAGACACATATACCTATTACCGTCGACGTATAGACGGATATACGTATTTTTTAATTAAATTAAATTCAAGGAAAATATAACGACTACAAAAAATGTAATAAGATATTAAAGTGAAAAACAAAAGTACATATTAAAAGAATTACATTTAATATTATCCAAGAGTAATATGTTAGTGTGTATTCAAATGTCTGTTTTTTTATTGCTGAATAGGCGAGCGCTTGACTGCAATCATGCCTGAGGGTAAGCTATGATACAGTCTAAGATGGAGCGCGCTTACCTAGAAGATACCTATTCACTCCAGCTTTTGAAGGTACCCATATCGTAAGCTGTTAATCGTAACATATTTATCTATTTCAATATCACTTCAACTTATCCGTAACGTTTTATTTTAAGGTACTTCAGGTAATGGATGCCTGGAAGAGATAGCTTTAAGTTATAAGTCCGCCTTTTGTTTTTCATTTACTTTTAATAATATTGTCTGTATATACGCCATGTGATATTCGGCTGAGTAAGTAGGCTACCCTCATTTCTTACCGAGATGTCGTAAAAGGCGACTAAGGTAAGTCGACCCGCCGTGTTAAATCCGGCTGAATAAAATAGACCACGATCATTTCTTAACGAGGTGTCGTAAAGGGCGACTAAGGTAAGTCGACCCGCCGTGTTAAATCCGGCTGAATAAAATAGACCACGATCATTTCTTAACGAGGAGTCGTAAAGGGTGACTAAGGTAAGTTGACCCATCGTGTGGTATTCGGTTGAGTAGAATGGACCACCCTGCTTCTTACCGAGGTGTCGTAAAATACGTAGTCGAATCATGTGACACCATGTTTATAACATGATGTGCCCGCCCCACTTAGAGCAGGAGGATGATGTGTCTTTTTGTATAAAGATAGAGTTGTCTTAAAAACAGATTTGTCAATTTTTCATACCTGTCTCTGGATCTTAGCGACTTTTCTCTCGTGACTTTTAGGAGCACTGTTTAATGCGAATACAACGTAATTTCTAACCGCCAGCCATATCTTCCAAAGGAGCGAGAGCGGCATCAGTATAGTGATGACGAGTAGCCATCGATACTCTATTATGATGTATTCTAGTAAAGATTCTGGCTTAATTGCAGTCATTGCGATTACAGGAATCTGATATGAGAGTAACAAAAATAAAACATAACATCTGAAAATTATTTTAAAAAGGCAATTTCTTTACTAGTTTCTAAATATGGCAACTTTATTCTCAATTATGTAAGTAGGTATTGGTAAGAAATTCTAGATATAAAGTTATTTCAAATTTATTTGTTTTGTCGACCCTCGACATAGCTCAGTTTTCTATGTCAAAACTTAAAATATCGCTTTATTTAATAATACAAGATCCATCGTGGTACCAGTTCTTCAGAAACTTCTCGAAGGAATACTGATGTATCCTATTATACCGCGTATAGTTCAAAATTATTTCCTATTAAAACTTTTTAATCAAGTCTATATATATTTATAGTCAAAATGTAATCCTCTCCTGGCCTTATTATTATTATATATAGTATTTGAGTAAAAAAAAATATTTAGACATTTTTGATCACAAAGTTTCTCATCCTTTTTGGTATTTTGACTCAGAACTTACATAAAATTTATGATTTTATTCTCATATGTATTAATTAGGGACTAAAACGAAAATAACTACTTCTTGCTTCTCGTAAAACTATTTGATGTGAAAGTATTAACCAAAGGTCATATGAATAAACTTGACTATACGCTTCGGGTCTTTTAGAATCTACTTGTAATATAATCACAAAAAAGTTCAGATAAAATTGAAACAATCGGACAGTCAACCGTGAAATACGTACGCAGTATTCTAGAATTTCCATTGTTTTAAATATATCAGATAAAATCATGTAAATATATGAGACAAAACATACAATAAGATGGAAATTTATGACCGAATATGTAACAGTATTGAGAAATAGAAGTTGAGCAGGCTAGTGTTCGTTCGGAAATAATTTAAAAATGGCGGTTTGTTTTCTGGATCCTTCGACATCTAATGTGTGACGTTATTTTCATATTTATTCCTACGTTGTGACTGACCCTCATATATGTTGTCTTATATATGTTGTTTAATAAAAAAAAAATCCTTTGCATCTTCATTGTAGATAAATGACATACCTAAATGGTAATTGAAACCGTTACTTTTCAGAATAATAAAAAAATTACATTTTCATTTGTGAAATAAAACTTTTTACACAATTTTATTCATCAAAACATCCCGATGTCGAAAACTTACACATTTAAAAGGCAACTCTCGCCTTCTCTTCATTAATAAGAAATCATTATTAATATTCCTTTCCTTTTTTTAAAGTAAATCAACGGCGTGTTACTTTCTCCAAGTTCCCAAGGTCCTTTCTCCTTCGAGAGAGTAATGGGAACAGTATGGTGGGTGTATATAAGCCTATGCTTCTGTATTGAGAACTGGCTACAGATATTTAAGTAATTAAGTAATTCTGTAGGGATATACAGATATTACCAGTATTTTTTTTCTCTTAATCAAATTTGAATTAAGTTTTTCTAGAACATTCATAGCTACATGGGTGAGGGGGGCTTAGGACTGCGAGAGTTTTATGGTTATTATATTTGTAGTAAATAGTTTGGTTTCAAACTATTTTCTACTGAACTGTCGCTGAATGTGTTGCTAAGCGCAAATCTCGAGAACAGCTGAACCGCTTTCGCTAATTTTTTTTATAATATTCCTTGAAATTGGAGATTGGTTTGTTCTTATTGGTTTGCCTTTTAAAAAAAAAATAAAAAATCTAAAAACATTTTTCTATATTCTCATACAAGATTGGTAACAATACTGAAAAGTCAATTTAAACTTTAATACCATAGCATAAAGTTTAAATGTTAGTGGAGGGATTCCAAAGTCAAAACAATTGAGTGACGTTAATATCGTATAAATATTAAACCTGAAAATGTAATTTTCATTGTGATTTTTTAGACTGTTAAACAAAAATTTAAGTGTTTTATGATTTATATTTCTTGACATAATGTAACGGTTGACAACTTTCTTTTTCGTTTTTATCTTACTAGCTGACCCGGTGTCTCGAATAGCAGACTTGTATTTAAAAAAAATAATAATAATGTTAGCTACGAATACTACGCTTCCTGAAGAACACAAAATGATTAGAAAACAGTTCTTCTCACTTTAAAAAGTGACGGTTTGTTCCTTAAGCCTAAAAAAGCTATTCTCTCCTGAAATCACAACTATAATTGATCTTTATAAGAAGTACACATAAACTGTAAAATGATTTTATAAATGATCTTTAAATTTTGATTAAATTATCAAAAATGACTAAAACAAATTATTGTTAATAATATAGTTTATATTCGGGCAGCCAAATATTGAAACTTTATTCAAATCAGTTCTATGACTTCAATATAGTTTCTTTGATCAGAAGCACGCTCATAAAAGATAGGCTAATTATGAATGACATGACTAGGAATTTATTTTTTTCTTACTGTATACAGGATTTATATAAAAGTGCCAAAATTCATTCATCACTTAACTTTTATAAATCAATACTCATATCACGCAACTCACCTACCTCCACGTGTGTTTCTGCCGACAGTCGATCAAGAACTGCAACATTATCAAATCAGAGTTCAGGGCCGCTTATCTGTGAGTAATGATAGTAACATAAGTATTATTTCTTCAAAAATTATATTTTCTTTTTCGATATCACGTTATTTTCTTATTATTGCATGGTAATGGAAAGATTTCCTACTTACCTCATTCTTCATTTTACGATATGGTGATTGCATCACCACCGTGTGGTATCCGGCTGAGTAGAATAGACCACCCTCATTCCTTACCGAGAGGTCGTAAAAGGCGACTAAGGTAAGTTGACCCACCGTGTGGTATACGGTTTAGTAGAATAGACCACCCTCTTTCTTACCGAGGGGTCGTAAAATACAACTAAGGTAAGTTGACGTCAGGCAGGCGGCCGGTCGTAAAAAACGTAGCCGAATCATGTGACATGTTTGTAACATGTTGTGCCGACCCCACGTAGAGTGGGATAAGGGCAGGAGAATGATAATATGGTGATGGCATCACTAAAGTGATAAAAGTGACTATAAAGATTTAATTAAACTAGGTATTCAAGTATATTTGTATTTTACAGCAAAAGTAACGGTAGAATTACTTAATACAATTATAGAATTTTCTGTACCCGCATTACGTACAGGGGTTCGTGGATTTAGATCAAAATACCTGGTGACTCGTAAAAACACTTCATTCAACTTTTCACTACAAACTTAGAATCTAGTCTCTATGTAGTCCGTTGTCCAATAAGAAAGACGAGGTCACTATTATGTCACTTATATTTTCGCTTCGTTATTCGCTCTTGATCGCTATTTGCAACTGAACGTAGAAGCACGATACGTCTGCTTATATATCGAACGAACCGATTTTCGAGAATGTTTGCGATATCGTAAACAACCTTTGTAAACAACCTTTTCGTAAACAATACTTGACCGTTCCAGAGAATTAACGTCAAGAGAATTTGAACCCCATGACATAAAGTTTACGAGCTCTTTTTACACGTTCATAAAATGTCCCCGTCCAATTTAAACTTTATTAAATAGGGCATTACGAACTCTTTTTGCATGTTCGTAAAAATATTATAGCACAATTGTTTCATTACTTTTTTATTATGGAATACCTTAAAGCAACTCAAGCTATAAATTATTAATTGATAGTCCAATGGAATGTATTAGATCTATATTATGTTTGCCGAAACCGTATTTGGACGAATGTTAGACCGGACAAGGTTTGTGTTGTCAGTCACGTGTTAGATATTTATTATTTTATACATCGCTTAGTGCTTAGTCCTTTAGATATATCTCATCTCTTTGTTGTTAAAATCATCCGTCCACTTAAAAGGTGTACCATGTTTCAGAAAATGTTAAAATGCCTTAACGCAACCAGAAACAAATGTGGCCTCGATGGTACAGGGGCGTTATTAGCGATGTGGGTGATATAAAGGTAAATTATACTTTTAAATCTGAATCTGTCACGATCCAGAAATAGCCGCCCACCTCAATCATCCAATATTTAGATTGTCCGATGTTGCTGCACTCTTCTACTGTCTAAACAATTACATTTTTAATTTAAAATTACTAGCCAACTCATCCTGGCCTAGCACGGATAGTAGAAAATATTATGCATTGGGGTGAAATCCGCCATTGATTATTTTTGCCTGATTTATTAGTATTTTGCTATAACTAAAAATAAGAGATATTTATATTCTCAGCGCGGAAATCAGTGTCACAAAGTTTTCCCGCCTAAGTCCAGACCACGCGGGAATACTATAGGATAAAAAATAACCTCTATGTTGCTGCACTTCCTCTATTTGCCAAATCCAAGCCCTATCAAAATATATTTACTCGTTCCGGAGGTGTACCTAACCTAAACCTTCCTCAAGAATTCCACTATCTTATAGTAAAAACCGTACAAATATCCGTTTAATAAATTTTGTGAAAAGAGATCACATAAATAAAAACTTCCTTAGCGGCAACTTTTGTTTTTAAAAATACTCTTTAATATAAACTATATTTTCCGTTCCCAAAAAAAAATCAAGAATCTTTAAATGCTATATGTTAGCCCGATATATAACTAAGCTTTGTTTAACATTTTACCAATATTGCTCCCGTGGATTAGCCGTAAGAGCGTAATAATCAGACAGGAATTTTGCGTTTATAATATTAGTATCGATATATCTAAATTTAAATCGCCCAGATTATTATAACGTCGGGTTGGGCACTTCACAGGATCTCGACTTATAAAATCAAACTCAAAGGCCTTTATAACAAGTTAAACTTAGCCTTATCTGGGTAACGTAGCTAGGTACTAAAAGGCACTGGGGACAAAAGAAACTAGGGCCCCACCTAAACTATTTAAAATTAATTGTTGGATTAAATGAAAAAAAATAACTTCGATTTAAAGTGTTAAAAAAGTTAAATATATTTTTTCAGTGTAGTGCAATATTTCAGCTGGATACTAAACTTTCGATTTCTTATAAAAAAATTTAAAAAACCTGTTTGTACCAATGAAATGTTTTCTGATTATTTTACTAATAAATATATTTAACTGGAGTAAATAAACACAACAAATAACGAATCCCTGTTTTAATATTTAAATTCTATGAATATGTACAAAAATCACTTATACATATATCAGGTTTTAATACATTATAAAATAACATTTTGATAACAATATACTGAATAAAATTTATAAACAAAATTAAGCTATCAAAAAAGTATTACATTTCTATATGAAGACAATACAAGACAAAAAGGATTTTAAAACAAACTCCTTAAAAAATCATTTTGTTTATACCTACAATGTAATAAATAAATATTTTAAAACACCGTACTTTAATACTTAAGTAAAAAATTGTTTTGTCAATTCACCTTATATTTGTATCAATTATTATTCATTTATACCATTTCGAAAACCATCGATTATCGAACCATCGAAATCGATATTGGCATAAAGAGTACCCCTTATAATTTAGATTTAATATTAGAAACTTCATGTGTAACTGGAATGACTGTGTCACGAAGATGAACCGGATTCCTGGGCGCCGTTATAGTTAAAATGCCATCTGATGATAGTCTTGATTTTACCGCCTCCGGTCGGCAACCTTCCGGCAATGCGTATCTTCTCACAAAATGTCGACTAATATAACCATCTTCGTCCTTTTTCTCCTCGTGTTTTCCTTCTACAACAATAAAACCGTCCAATGTTTTCACACTAATCTCCTTCGGCGAAAAATTTTTCGTATGCAGACGTATAATGTATTTGTCGTTCTCTTGAGTTATTGTATTTTCGTTTTTCCACGGAAAATTTTCCAACCAATCGATTGAACGTAAAACTACTTCGTCGCCAAATAAAGGTTTCACACTCGGCCAAAGAGACATAATTAAAAATCTTCTTACCAAACAAATACACAATGTTAAACTCTGTTGAAAATAACTACATAAGGTTGGTTATCTTGCGTTTATAACCTATGTTTATAAATTATAACTAAAGAATCGTGTTTTCTAGAAAGTTCAAATTCCAATGCATTCAACTATGTAAATAAACAAAGACGGAACCCCACTGTAGGGATGTGTCTTTGTTTATTTACATAATCGATTTATATATTAATCGAATATTTTACTACAATAATTATTTAAATTATCTTAATTAAAGGAGGGTACTCCTTTAATTTTTTTCTCCCTTTTTTGTATTTTAAGATAAGATATAAGTTGTTGGATCAAAGCAATGTAGCCAAACAACACATTTGTAACGAATTTCGCAAACAGCGCATCTGTTAATTTTTTATTTGTAATTGTCTACTTTAATTATTCTTTATTGTAATGAATTTTTTTAAAAAAGCTAATATTTTAAATAGTCTGAAAAAAAGGTTATTAAATAATAGATTTTTTATTGCGAGATCATCGATTTTTATAAATCGATTTATTTTAAAGTGAGAAAAATCGATTATTTCCCTTATACTAAGTCATTGCGTGAACGAATGACGGAGTGAATGAATACCAAAAATATTGACATCCCGTCCTCTTTAGCCTCTGTTCCTGATGTATGGTCACGGCCTTATTGATAATGATAAACCAGCGATAATATAGAGATATCGATACTGGAACATTCGTTATTGTATACTGGCAATAATCAAGTTTAGTCGTCACTCGTCACAGTTAAATATTGGAAATAAAGTTTGGATAGACTTTGATAGTGAGTTTAATATTTTTTGTTACTAATGTAACTTACTGCCTTTGAATTAACTTTTATACATTTGTTTTACGACCTGTATTTTTTATTGGTTAAATTCCATACTGAAAGAATACTATTTTTTAATTAATTAGTGATATAGCTATTACCAGGACAATAAAATATGTCAACTTTTCTACTATCTATATTATTTTATTTATTTATTCTAACGACATAGAAAAGAAGATATTTTCAAAATTTAATCTGACCTGTCCTTTAAATTTGACCTGACCTCTATACAGTCAAAGTATTATATTTTTATGTAGCGGTTTATAATCGATTGTACCTTCGTTGGTTTCAATCTAACCGTTAAAATACCTTCTATTTTGTATTTTATTTGTTCCTTACATATTTAAAATAAATTTGTTCTTATTAAGCACCGTAGATAGTTTTTTTTTCTTTATATGTTTGCCTGATAATTGTTTCACAACTGGATCCATGCTGGAATTTGGTATTTTTATTTGATATTGGCATTTACGCCATAGCTTTACATTTTTTCTACGCTTTTGTCTGACTCAATTAAATAAATATTACATTTCGTACCTTAGAGAATAGAATCCCATGTATTGGAGTGACCAAAGCACCGCCAAATTCATTGTGAACAAAGAACCGTTGGTATTTCATTATGTAAGTACCAGTAAAATAAAATGAAAGAACTGTCTTACAAATAGTAGGAGTTAACCGAAAACATTTGTGTTATTGAATAAATGTAAAATGAACTGATATCTAGATTACTATCAAATGGCGAACGAGAAAATCGCAATCGTTACCGGAGCGAACAAAGGTCTCGGTTTCGCGATCGTCAAAGGCTTATGCGAAAACTTCAAAGGAACAGTTTACGTGACATCACGAGATGAAATACGCGGCAGGGCAGCCTATGAAGAATTAAAAAGATTAGGCCATACTCCTGAATACCACCAACTTGATGTAACTGATGACAACAGTATATCTGCTTTCTGTAGATTTATAAATAAACAACATAAAAAGGTTGACCTATTAGTCAATAATGCTGGTATATTATTCCTCAAAGATGCAACAGAACCTATGATTTATCAGGCTGAACAAACAGTAGGCATAAACTTTTTCGCCTTAGTTAACTTTACCGAAGCTATTTTGCCGCTGATGAATGAAAACGGTACCATTCTTAATATAACGAGTTCCTCGGGTCATTTATCGAGAATACCCTCTATACAGTTAAGAAAAAAAATCAGCGATCCAAATTTGAATTTAGAAGAATTGAAGGTTTTAATGAAAAGTTATGTGGAGTCGGTAAAATTGAGTAGACAAGAAGTTGACGGATGGGGTAATTCCCCATATGTGGTATCGAAAGTTGGTGTAAACGCTTACACTTTTATGTTATCACGTAGATTGGCTGCCAGAGGTGTGTATTAAATAATTACTTCCTGGAAATTAATATAAACTTACTTTCTGTATAAATTTCAAATGGTATTAATTAATTCTAAATACTCCAATTTTGGATCTGAGACATAAAAAATGTCGCCTCTGAATGGGATAAGATTGTATCTTGTCAAAACACTTAAGTAGACAATATATCTTTACGACAAACACATAATGCATACTTTTTGGAATAATTTCGTAAAAATTATTGGGATAATAAATAAATTTTTAAAAACCACTCACTTGAGCTCTGAAATAATATTTTCCAGGTATTCTGGTCAACTGCGTGCATCCTGGGTATGTGATGACGGACATGACTCGGGGCTCAGGCTCTGTGACTCCGGAACAGGCGTCCGAGGTGATCCTCAAATGGGCCTTATACCCTGAAGGCAGTGGTTCCTATGTATGGCATAATGGAATTGAAGTGTCATGGGAGGGCCCTGATCCACGAAAAGAGTTCGACAACATTCAATAGTCTAGTAATTAAATATTAATCTTAAGTAAAAATATATTATAAAAACTTTGCTGTGGCTCATTCTTGTTTCGTTTTCTCCTCGAAGCAAAAGTATCATATACAGTTCAAAAAGTGCTCCTATCGCCACCAAACTTTACAGGAACGTTGGATCAATGTAAAATTTTTCTGTCAATTTCGTTAAAATCGGTCCAACTGTTATGGAGTCTATAAGAAACATACATATGTTTTCTTTTATATACTCGTAGATGGATACAGATAGAAAATAAAATAATTATAAATGTTATATGTTGTACCATCGATGATTCAGTATGGATGTGTATTGATGGAACTATTTTCTGGAAAGAATCAGTGTTACCAGCATTTTTATATTCTATCAAATCAAATATTTTTCACGATTTCTGAAAAACTTAGATAATTGCTTTGAAAATCTTGACCATTTTTTGTACAACTTTCATTTGTGCCTTTACCTTCACTTTAATGTATAATAAACTGTCCTCTTCTCAGAGTAACCTAAATTTGATATAATAATTTATAGAATTAGGCATAGCTTTGCGGACATCCATAATACATTACATTTGATATAATAAAAAACAATGGAAAAAGGGATTTTTCCTTATGGTAAGTTACAATTGCATCAAATTTTATCACAATTTTATTACCATAGGATAAGCCATAAAAGCGTAACAGACAGACAGACTTTCGCATTTATACTATAAGTATGGATTTCAACCAATTTACACAAAACTAACAAATTATACAATTCGATCTTTCTGATCGTCTCTATTGAGAAAAAATCATCATCGCATCAAAATCAATTTAGCAGTTAATTTATTTTTAACATTCATACAGAGGCAGAAACGGGAGACTTTATTTAATGTTACTTTGATATAAGGGCTGCATTATATTTAAGATCCCTGTTATAGTTTAATGTTAAGCTGTGCTTGATAACTTGAATCCTACAAATAGAAGTGACATCCTTATACAAAAGGATGGATTTCATTTATTGATGGGTGATACGCAAATGGTATGCTTATTTTTTGCAAATGACCTTCAGAGATTAATAATGAAACAATGACTAGATGATGTATAAAGAAATAGTTTTTAAGTAAATATTTTTGACTGAATAATCATTTATTTGATGCACTCTTAATATGATGTGGCAACACTTAACAGAATTAGATTTCGTTTCTATAAACAACATTTAATGTGGTATAGATTCTTTATTACTTTGTACTTTACTTCTTATTACCTTTGTACTTCGGAAATGTGACGTAGGTGTTCGTATTAAAAGAATCAGTATTAATATTTTGATTTAATTTTTTTTAACTGATTATGGCTCAATAATGTACAATACTGAACCGAGTAAATGGGATCTCATTGTAATATAGTAAAAAATAATTTGATGTAACAGGTTCAAGATTTCATCAAGTATATAACGAATATAAATTTATTATCAGTCGAGAATAAACAAAAAGAAAATTATAAATTGCTCCCATACAGGAGTTATAGAGAAAGACAGCATTTTCTAATACATGTTACCTTTGTTAAATATTGTCATACTTTAATACAATTTAGGTAATTTTATTTCATTTTGATTTGATATTTAAACTCATGTAGGGTAAGGAAAATTGAAAATTGGTAACTTATAACTTAAGATAGAACTCAGTTATTTGTTCAATAACATTTCCAATCATATAACACAACATTTAAAAAATTTATAACACCAATATAAAAATGTCATTGGACAAATATTAGGCAAATATGACACTCAGTATGGGAGGAAGAATGAGTCGAGACCGAAAAAATTGAAAATAAAATCAAAAATATATAATGTATAATTTTTTTTAAATAAAACAAATAGGTTAATTTATTTTACAAATCCTTTGTTATCCATATTTCTCTCGTTAAAATATGCTCTCTTAATACAAAGATTTATTTTTCGATCACATTCACCAACGGAAAGAGACAATAGAAAATATAATATTCCGGTGTTGCTTGAAGATTCATAGAGTTATTATAGAGTAAGAGACACATAGACAAGCCTGCGAGTGTCCAACAAATAATAAAAAGAGGGAAGATGAGAGACTTATCTGTCTTACATATAAAAAAGAGAGACAGATATAGGTCTCATATGCTTTCTCTTTTATCTTCGGTGGACACATTTTAGTCTCCCCTACTCTAGTATAGCTCATTGGGAAGATTGCACGGTTGTTTGGTTTACTTGGCGTCGATGCACTCGGCCGGGTGTTGGGGGTTCTTAGCCGGGGCGAAGCCGGGAGGTAACGGTATGCCGTTGTATGCCGCGGTGTGCTGCAGAGCCCAGGGCAGCTTCTGCTGGGGCCACTGCTGGGCCTTGACCCCGTTGGGCTGCACCTGCATGTGGTTGAAGCGCGCGAACAACTCCTGCTGCTGCTGACTGAGCGTGCCCTGCTGTGGATTCTTGCCGAAATTGACGGAGGTCGACATGATGGCTGGGTCCATTTGGGTCCAATCTGAGAACATTGCGTTGTTGGAGTTGTAGCCTGAAATATTTTATACAGCTATGTTAGTAGAGAGATTGATTGTGTGAGTTTTTACCCGAACAATTTTATTTTATTTGCCTTAAATAAAAATAAAATAATATTTTGTAAAGAATGAGTGAATCGATTGTAAATTACGGGTTGGCGGAGGAAGGTTATTCCAGCATTTGCTTGTTGATTATTTGAAACTGTCTCTAAAAGCATCGCTGATTATAGCAAAATAATCTTATTATTACTTTATTATTTTGTATAGTTAGCGAAATTTTAGAAGCGAGTACCTAGACCAATTAATGATTTGCAACAGATTCGCGACAAAGATAGTGGACTCACAAAAATATTCGGTCACTAAGGTGTGTTTAGATAAATCACTCTACAGTGAACACCTATAGGGGAATCGTGTTGGTATTTTTTTCTAGTAATAAGACTTTGTAATGATTTTATGTAATATAACGATACATGTCAATAAAGTCGGAAAAATATGGCCTCTAGAGGTAAAGATAGATCCTAGGACCAATCTCAGAGTAGGCTGTTTAAACAATTGGAGTAACTAAATAGAAACATACTTTTTAATCTCATTTCTTAAAAAAAAAAAAAATCTAAAATGATCTGTCACGAATGTGGCCGACCAAATTCCACACGAGCGAAGCCCCGGGCAAAAGCTAGTAATATATATATTTCTAAATAAATCCATATCTGTTTTAAAAAATTATAAAGGAATGTATTTATCTAGTTGGTATTACCTTGGTGGTGAGAGTGATGGCGCGGCACCCCCATGCCGAACGAGTTCATGTGGCTGAAGCCCGGTGGTGGCGGCAATCCTGACCTGCGCACGCGGTCCTTGTTGTCACTGCGACAGTTCACATATGGCCTATCAATATAAATATATCAATATGGGACAATCACACACTGATAATTGTGTTATGGGTGACGGACAACTGGTAAATACCTGGTAATAATTATACATATATATACTATATACATATTTGTAGTAGTCAGTGGTCCTTGTTGTTACTGCGACAGTTCACATATGGCCTATCAATATGAATATATCAATATGGGACAATCACACACTGATAATTGTGTTATGGGTGACGGACAACTGGTAAATATCTGGTAATAATTATACATATATATACTATATACATATTTGTAGTAGTCAGTGGTCCTTGTTGTTACTGCGACAGTTCACATGGCCTATCAATATGAATATATCAATATGGGACAATCACACACTGATAATTGTGTTATGGGTGACGGACAACTGGTAAATACCTGGTAATAATTATACATATATATATATAGTATATACATATATATAGTAGTCAGTGGTCCTTGTTGTCACTGCGACAGTTCACATATGGCCTATCAATATGAATATATCAATATGGGACAATCACACACTGATAATTGTGTTATGGGTGACGGACAACTGGTAAATACCTGGTAATAATTATACATACATATAGTATATACATATATGTAGTAGTCAGTGGTCCTTGTTGTTACTGCGACAGTTCACATATGGCCTATCAATATGAATATATCAATATGGGACAATCACACACTGATAATTGTGTTATGGGTGACGGACAACTGGTAAATACCTGGTAATAATTATACATATATATAGTATATACATATATGTAGTAGTCAGTGGTCCTTGTTGTCACTGCGACAGTTCACATATGGCCTATCAATATGAATATATCAATATGGGACAATCACACACTGATAATTGTGTTATGGGTGATGGACAACTGGTAAATACCTGGTAATAATTATACATATATAAAATTCGCGTGTCACAATGTCAGTTAGTTAGTTTAGATCATGAGTTCTAACCCCGACAATGAGTTTTCTATTAAAACTTATGTGTCTCATTATAATTGCAATTTCGTTATAGTTGCAATTGTTTGGAAACCTGCATATCTCTAGGAAATTCAAGGGATATGTGTAACCTACCAATCCACATTGGTACAGTGTGGTAGTTCTTAGCTCCAACCCTTCTCTTCAAAAACGGAGAGGAGGCCTATGCCCAGCGGGAGGTCTTCAACAAAACGGAGATGGGAAACCTATGCCCAGCTGTGGGATAGTAACAGGCTGTTACTTTTCTTTACTTTTTTTATATTTTCTTAGCTCAGCTATGACGAATAGACATTTGCGTTAATAATATTAGTATGAATAATCAACTCACCCACTGGAGATAGTGTTTAACATGACCTCTGTTTCCATCATCTCGGCGAGGGCTTTTTGTGTCTCCTTGAAGGGGTCAAAATCAAGGTCGTCGTCACAATCACCGGCCGCACGACCTCCCATACACTCGGCAGCTCGAAGGTTATTCATTCTGGAAATTTTTATTTATTTTCTAAGTGCTAAGATCGCATTGAGATGTAAAGAGGAGGGCTGATTATCAATTGACCAGAAGAGTTTTAATTTTGAATGTGGACGTGTTTGGTATGTGACTAGAATGACGCCGAAAAAATTGGATGTTCTTGTGAAGTAAGTCAAGCATATGAAAAGAATAATACTGGAGTTGACAAATGATAGAATGGAAGATGAAATATTATGCCAAACCATTAAAAGTGGAATAAAGGCAGTTTGTATTTAGAATTTACATAAGCTGTTATAATATTATAAAAGGTCTAAATTTTTTAAAGTACTAGGTGAACTAGCAAATGTTGATTTGCAATATAAAGTTCTAGTGTACGTTATAAAAAAAATTGTTAAAAAATTAAATTAAATATGTTAGGGATGGATGGGTATGAAAAATAGATAGTAGCCGATTCTCAGACCCAATATGAATATGCCTATAAAATTTCATTAAAATAAGTCAAACCGTTTCGAAGAACTAACATTGCGACACGAGAATTTTATATATAAGATGTAATTGTAAAAATTATTAGTTCAGTCATTAATATAAACTAGGATCAAAAGAGACCCTAGGACCGATCCTTATGGTACACCCCAATTATTAACGATGCTTAATACTATAAAAATTAATTTACAGAATTAGGTGTTACTTTGCGGAGATCCATAATACAAAAGTAATAATAAAAATTATCTTGCTATAATCTGCGATACAGTAAATAGAAAATACATGTAATGCTAAATGTAGAGTGAAAATACATATAATGCTAAATATTCGTTTTTTCATACCAAATACATGCAGGATTTGTAAAGAAAACATGCACTAACCTCCACCGCCGCCACCACAATACACAAGCACTACACACGTTCACTATCACAAAGTCAACAATCGTTTCACCAGGCAACCAAAGCATCATCAGGAGATAGACTCCACGACAAAATAATTTTATTATTGATTTATAGAAGCAGGCGTTACTTTGCGGAATTCCATATTACAAGCAATATAACAGAAACAACTACTTTGCTATAATCCGCACGGGTTAAGTGAATGCATGCAAAGCCAATGTGTATGAAGCAGGCAAAATCTACGCACCTTATACATGTAGGACCAGCCACCACATGCACCCCAAGGCGCAATTCACCAGCAACAACGAACACAAAAGCAGCACACACACCCTCCACCACAATCTCGACGATCGTTTCGCCCCGAAACCGAAGCATCATCAGGAGGATAGGCTTCACGACAAAAATCGTACTGCGCCGCGCTACCCATACAAGCAGTCTTAAATAGTTCAACTCCCACCAATACCCTCCCCTCCGAACACATGCAGCAAAACGGAATTAGATACATTTACTTGCTCGTTAATTAAGTGACCATTGTTATTTTTTATTATCTCAAGATGCTCTAACGTATTGAGTCGGAGTCCCTTATCACAAGTGTGGAGAATATGAAATGAATGGTCATTAGGCACTTTATGACCGCTTTCTAGCAAATGTTTTGCAAAATTAGAATTTTGTGGTTTATTATTCCTAAACGCAGCCATATGTTCCCGGAATCGAACCGCAAAACTTCGGCCAGTCTGACCCACATATGTACCGTTGCACTCAGGACAATCTATTTTATAAACCCCAGATTTTTTACCCTTGTCTAATGTATCTTTATTTTTACACAACAAACTACGAAGCGATTGGTTAGTTTTAAAAGAGAGTTTAGTACCCGATTTTGATTTAAATATATTTGCCACTCGATCTGTTAATTTTCCAAAGCAAGTCAGACTGGCTTTATAGTTAGTTTTATTAAAAGATGGTACCGCATACAAAAGTTTAGCAACTTGAATATTTGTGTTTATTTTTAATTATGTTTTTAACCGTGTCTGTAGTGTAACCATTGGAAAGTGCTGTCTGGTAAATTATTTGTAACTCCTTTTCATAGCTGTTTTTTGAGAGAGGGACCGACAATAACCTATGGACGTAGCTATGAAAGGCAGCAAGTTTATGCTGCCAAGGGTGGCAAGACGAAGCCGGTATAATCGTATCGGTGTAAGTCGGTTTGCGAAAGATCTCAAATGAATGTTTATTATCAACGCGAGTAATAATCAAGTCTAAAAAGAATACGAACAAATTGGCTCGCTGAACTTTTTAGACTTGATTATTACTCGCGTTGATAATAAACATTCATTTGAGATCTTTCGCAAACCGACTTACACCGATACGATTATACCGGCTTCGTCTTGCCACCCTTGGCAGCATAAACTTGCTGCCTTTCATAGCTACGTCCATAGGTTATTGTCGGTCCCTCTCTCAAAAAACAGCTATGAAAAGGAGTTACAAATAATTTACCAGACAGCACTTTCCAATGGTTACACTACAGACACGGTTAAAAACATAATTAAAAATAAACACAAATCTCAAGTTGCTAAACTTTTGTATGCGGTACCATTTTTTAATAAAACTAACTATAAAGCCAGTCTGACTTGCTTTGGAAAATTAACAGATCGAGTGGCAAATATATTTAAATCAAAATCGGGTACTAAACTCTCTTTTAAAACTAACCAATCGCTTCGTAGTTTGTTGTGTAAAAATAAAGATACATTAGATAAGGGTAAAAAATCTGGGGTTTATAAAATAGATTGTCCTGAGTGCAATGGTACATATGTGGGTCAGACTGGCCGAAGTTTTGCGGTTCGATTCCGGGAACATATGGCTGCGTTTAGGAATAATAAACCACAAAATTCTAATTTTGCAAAACATTTGCTAGAAAGCGGTCATAAAGTGCCTAATGACCATTCATTTCATATTCTCCACACTTGTGATAAGGGACTCCGCCTCAATACGTTAGAGCATCTTGAGATAATAAAAAATAACAATGGTCACTTAATTAACGAGCAAGTAAATGTATCTAATTCCGTTTTGCTGCATGTGTTCGGAGGGGAGGGTATTGGTGGGAGTTGAACTATTTAAGACTGCTTGTATGGGTAGCGCGGCGCAGTACGATTTTTGTCGTGAAGCCTATCCTCCTGATGATGCTTCGGTTTCGGGGCGAAACGATCGTCGAGATTGTGGTGGTGGGTGTGTGTGCTGCTTTTGTGTTCGTTGTTGCTGGTGAATTGCGCCTTGGGGTGCATGTGGTGGCTGGTCCTACATGTATAAGGTGCGTAGATTTTGCCTGCTTCATACACATTGGCTTTGCATGCATTCACTTAACCCGTGCGGATTATAGCAAAGTAGTTGTTTCTGTTATATTGCTTGTAATTTTATTATTACTTTTGTACTATAAAAAATTCTTTTGATATATTTACTGTGGGTATGGGTATAAGATTCTATAATAAAATTCCGAAATCAATTTTGGCCATGCCATTACAGCAGTTTAAAACCACTGTTAAAAAGAGGCTGATACAGAAAGCCTACTTACTATACTGTTGAAGATTACTTAGATGATAAGGATGTGTGGATATAGGTGCGCTTCTATTCTGTACAAGACAGTAATAAATAAATGTAACTAGTTCTAAGATTTATATTTTAAAAAGAGCAACCGCCGAGTTTCTTGCTGGCTCTTCTCGGTAGGAACAGCTTTCCGAACCAGCAGTAAAGTTGACGATTCAAAAGCACTTGTTTACAAGTTTACTTAAATAAAGAATATTTTGAATTTGAATTTTGAATTGTTTTCAGATGATAAGCTCACCTGTGTTTGTGCTCCATTTCTAGTCGTTCTGCACTCAACATGCTGTGTGCATGTGGCATATGTTCAAGGTGATCTAGACGACGGTCCTCAGCGCGCGCCAAAAGCAGCCGCATTTGTTGTGCCTTGTGGAAGTCCGTGAAGAACTTGTCCATATTTTCCGCTTGGTAACGACCTTCGCTCTGTACGTACAAATACTATTATATACTCGAATATATTGAAAAAATAAATTACTTCGATCGATAGAAATATGACAATCATTTCGCCAAATAGTTTAACCTTGTTATAATGCAAGATGCACATCATCGTAGTTAAGTATTGAAATACGTCTCTCTAATGGTCATAAAAACTGTAACATAGTTTTTACGGTTTCTATCATTACAAATTACTCACAATGAAACCCATTGAGAATATATTACGACTTACCCCAGATATTGCTGACTGTGGTGAATCGAAACCATTCACGAGACCACTTGGCATCTGTGGCTGGCTTTGCATGGACAACTGTTGGTTGTGCATCAGGTATCCCATCGAGTTGCCCATAGAGTTTCCCATTGAATTGCCCATTGAGTTACCCATAGAATTTGCTGACAAACTGTTCGAACCCAGGGAATTTGCCAATGTATTTGCGGATAAGGAATTTGTTATATTGGACATTGAATTTGCCGACATTGTGTTCGACAATGTGTTCCCTAAAGAGCTTGTGCCCATTGAATTGTCTACTCTCATACCGAACGGTGGAAGCATATTGTGATTTGGATGATAATTAGCACCTGAAAAAATACAGGTCATTTATAATTATTTTTGTGCAATAACAATTGCAACCGATCCCGTGAAATAGGATAAATAAAATGATTTTTTGTTGCCAGTCTCATAAGTTTTAATAGTAATCACATAGCTAATAGAGTATAGAATGCAATAAGGAGAAAGAAGAATATCGTTACAAAAATGGGTATTTTAAAAGTACTGAAGAATAATATGAGCAAGTGATTGTGGTTGGCTAGACCCTTACCTAATAATTCACTAGCAGAATCAAGTCCTATACTAGAGGTGGGCATGTAATGTTTTGGTTCCACCATGATATTGTGCTGCCGAGCGAGCATTTCATTTTGTCTCATGAGCATGTTGCTCCTACTGCGTTCCCTCAACATCATCTCCTTCTGTTCCATGAGACTGTGGTTAATTTGACTAATCTGCCTATCGTTACCTAAATAACTCATTGAATCGCTGTCTAACAACCCGTATCCATTTACTAGAGGGCTCTTCATTTGTGGTAATAAATGATTGTTATCGACGAGCCCCGCGAGCATTTCTCTATGCCTCTGCATCATCATAACTTCGTTGTTGGCGTCATTAAGTAGATTGTGAGTATTGTCATCTTCAAGTAATCCATGGTCACTGTTATCTAATAAATCGTGATTTTCTAGTAAGCTGTGCCTATCTGATTCTAATTCGTCTAGTTCGTTTGACAAATAACTTTGTGTGTCGTTTTCGAAGACTGAGTTCTGTAACTGTGTGATGTTCGTGCTGCTCTGTTCTGGTTTGCTTTCAACTATTACTGGTTCGCTGATTTCGTTTGTAACACTATTGCTAATCTTCTGTTTTGATTTACTTTCTGACTTGCTCTTCTTGCTCGTTTGACCGTTTGTATTACAAGTGTCCTTATTGCTTTTACTAGATTTGCTGTCAATATGATTTTCTTTGCTATTTTTCGTTTGAGGCTGTTGTGGTTGAAGTTGTGTTGGACTGGAAGATTCTGATGTGCCGTTTTCTTGTGACTTAACTGTAATGATATTTCGTACCTATTTTAGATCTAAGTTAAATTCGTTCTTATTGTTGGCATACTACTATAAAACCAAATACACTTTAAAAAAAAGATAAAGAAACCTAGATGCCATGTCTAACCATTGTAATCTTTTGAAGTATCTTCATGGTGGGAATTAAAAAATGAGGATTCTAGAAAATACTTCGGATTCAATATGAAGAAAATATATCATTAAACTTAAGAAAAAAGTTAAAGAGAGTTAAAGAGATTATTATAGAAACTTTCTATAAAACGTTGTTGGTATCGTGTTGTTAGGTAGCTGCTTAATAGGTAAATTTTAGAAGTCATGAATATACTTACCCGACTGTTGTGGCTTAGGACTGGATTGTTTTCTGGCGGGGCTATCTGAGGGAGGTGAGGAACTAAGGCTTGGCCAAGCTTCCTTTCCATTACTATTACTTAGTCCATTACTACTATTTCCATTACTATTGCTGCTGTTACTTGATTCTTTCTTTGATCTGAAAGAAATGTATTGAAATATGAGCAAATACTATCTTAAGATGATTTTTTTTATTTATGGAAACTGAATGTTTACTTAGCTTGAGCACATCATTACATGGATTATTACCATGAAAGTTAGTACAAAGAGTTAAGAATTTGGAGTTGGTTGGGAACATAGATGGTAAAAGGTCACAAGGAATATTGCCAACCAGATGGTCCGGTCAGCTGAATTTTTTAAATATTTTTTCAGGAGACCTATGTCCAAAAGTGAACGTACATGAGTTTCTTCAACTGATATATATAATATTTCTGTATATAATAGAATAGCATAAGTCAAATTCTATGGACTTAAGCTATTCGATTTCCTTTTGGTGTTGTGTCTATTTAGCACAGATGTGTCTACCAACACTGCTTCTAAAGAGCAGCGTGATCATTCGAATACCTAGACCCTACTTTTGTTATACTTTACTTTCAATACAATTTCTGCAATATTCTTCTTGAATTTCATTTTAAGTATACAAATTACAGTGTTTAAAAATTTCTGGTACTTACTTAGATGTGCTGACTACATTTACTTGAGACGTTGTTATCACTGTTGTCGGTATAAAGTTCGATTGATTACCTGCAATTGGAATATTTTCAACTTAATATAGGCCTAAAAAAGGTTATAACTAAATAAAGCAAGACAATAAATTTACTTTACCATCTTTAGAACTGCCCTTTTCTGCATTCGTACTAGAATTACCTGAAATGTGAACAAAAATTTTTTAAATTTTATTTTGCAGTAAGTTTTTATGTATAGATACCAACTTAGAAACGCTTCGCAACAAGTTTTCCTCGAGACAAAGGACCCCATAGGTACTAGGTAAGAACACAATCAAAACTAATGAACCTTGTCCTTTAGGGTCATTGTTAGATCGATTAAAGCTTATGGTAGATTGGGTTATAATGTCGGGACAAAAGTCACACCCAAGTACTAACATGGGGAGTTCATGGACTGGTTCTTAGTTAGGACGGACCAGCAGTCTGCATCTAACAAGTCCGCTTATATAAGTACTAATACCCATTATTTGTTATAGAAGATCTAGTGTCATTATTAAATCGATTAAAGCTTATGGTAGATTGGATTACAATGTTGGGACAACAGTGACATCCAAGTACTAACATGGGGAGTTCATAGACTTGTTCTTAGTAAGGATGGACCAGCAGCCTGCATCCAATAGATCCCCTTATATAAATGCAAATACCCACTATATTTACTATAACGTATAGAAGATCTAGTATGAAGAGGATTAGACAAGTCTCCACTGTATAGCTGCGTGTTATATTTTCTTATTTTTAATCTTCAGCCACCTTCACTTAATCACCAGCTTCCATTTAGGCACATTGCAACATTTGTTCAAGCTTCCGGTAGACAACCAGACAATGTCGGAACAACATTGGAACCTACATCCCAAGAAGGGAAAGGGACGTTTTTAGAAAGGATTAGTCAACAATTGCCGCATCCACCGATTACATTCGCGCAAGCGACGCTGTGATAGCCTAGCGGTGAGACCGTGCGACTCTCTAGAGACGACATAGGTTCAAACCCGGGCAGGCACCAATGGGTTTTTCTATTAAAACTTATGTGTCTAATTGATAATTGCAATTTATCACACGCTTTTCGGTGAAGGAAAACATCGTGAGGAAACCTGCATATCTCTAGAGAATTCTAGGAATATGTGTAACCTACCAATCCGCATTGGAGCAGCGTGGTAGGTCTTAGCTCCAATCCTTCTCTCCAAAAACGGAGAGAGGAGGCCTTAGCCCAGCAGTGGGCATAGTAACAGGCTGTTACTTTAAGCGACGCTCGATGGTCGGCAACGTTTGTTTTCCTACTTACCCACCCACACAAAAAAATAACTTAGTAATTAATTTAAGGTTCGGTCGAAAGTCTGGCTTCCAGGCACATGAATGCTAGTTTGGGGGCCAGGATTTCGCTATATGTTGTATGTAGTATATTGTTGAGAAGTTATTTAAGCATTTCTAAAGCTTTTGTATAGTTGAAAAATAAGCCGTCCCCTATCTAAACTACTAAACTACCGGCGACCACGTACCGTCGTGTCCGTTCTTCTCCTCGGGGCGGTCACGCTGCGCCTGCAACAGCTGCTGATGCAGACGCCGCTCGTACACCTGGTGAAGACCTGCGTGCATCTCTTCCTTCGTAAATGATGCTTTCGGATCACCTGGAACAAAAAACATCAAATCAAACACATTGGGGTTATTGTTACATTAATGAAATACAAAAGCTATAAAAAAAAGTAAAGTAATAGCCTATTACTATTCCACTGCTGGGTATAGGCCTCTTTTGGAGAGGAAGGGTTGGAGCTAAAACCTACCACGCTGCTCTAATGCGGATTGGTTATACATATCCCTAGAACTCTCTAGACATATATATTTTATTTATTTATTTATATACAAGACACACCAACGACATGAACACAGTTACAATTATATAGTTACATATTTAGTATATAAGTTTTCGTTCGGGGTGAACACACCACTTAAAGGCATGCACAGCATTCAATAATATTTTTTTTGGCGATCGAATTTATAATTACAGTATAAAAATATTTACAGTGTGGAAAGAATAATATTCCTTAAAATAACTAAAATATACAATTAAATAAACCCAAATTATAATTATACATCAGTTATATGACAAGAAGTAAAAACGATGTGTAATGTATGTTAAAAATAGTTATATAATTTCAAATAATTTATATGCAGATATACAGGTTAATAGATATGCAGGTTTCCTTACGATGTTTTCCTTCACCTAAAAGCGTGTGATAAATTGCAATTATCAGTTACGTAAGTTTTAATAGAACTCATTGAACTTAGTAGAAAAACTCTTATGCCATCCTGGGGTTAGAGCCCATGATCGTCTCTAGAGAGTCACACGGTCTCACCGCTGGGCTATCACAGCTTACAACATTTTGTGACAAGAGCTATGTTACACCAAAATATACTTGTCAAAATAGGAAATAGTCAGTTGGTATTTGCTATTCAATTGTTCGGTAATGGCAACTGAGTAAGATAGTCCCTTCTAAAAACGGAGGTGAGAACGGTGATTCATTAATGACTATTAAGCCCTAGTGTCTAATCAAATCAAAACAAATCAAATCAAAATAATCTTTATTCAAATAAACCATTTCAGGCAGTTTTGAATCGTCAAGCATCAATATGATTAATGAAGCTACAACTGGTTCGGAATGTTGCTCTTACCGAGAAGAACCAGCAAGAAACTCGGCGGTCAATCTTTTAAATATTTTCAATTATACATTATTAAACCGCTGTCTTGTATATAATAATCTGTTTGTTACTCTTACACGCGTCATTTGGCTACGTAAAGTCTCTTGCAAGAGTTCTTACGTGAATTTTGGCGATCAAGTGAGGCTCGAACAAAGATCACAGTGTATGAACAAAGATCAAGATGTCTAAACCTAATTACATACAATACATTTAGTATTTCGACCCTATTACGATACGATAGATTTTGTCGCTCTAAAGAATGCAGATTGTAATGAGATATTTAAAAAAATATTTAATTCATTGAAATAGCTTAAGTGTGTATGTTAAAACGGAATGCAGGTCTGTGTGAGTGTTGATACCAAAGAGAAAAGGAACGACAATGTTTCGGTGTGTTTTGTGCAAATCTAACTGTAATTTTTAAGGTTTAATCTAAAGTTTAATTCAGAGAACAGGTATGTGTGCGAGAAAGAATGATATCAAAAAGAGATAGAACGACGACGTTTGAATATATTCTGTACAACTACAATTTCCAAGTTAACTTTACTTCGTGAGTCTGAAATATTTAAATAAAAAAAGGGCAATTACACACATACACACGTCTATTTCCAAGGTAAGTAACTTAATGCTCGTGTTATAGGCGACAGATAAGTGGTAAATATATACATATATAAGTTTAAAACAAATACTTCAGTACATAGATACACCCAGACTTGAAGTAACAACAAGAGTTTTTTTAAGAGTAGGAGGCTGGGTTACTTCCACCAGAACTAACAAGCCTGTCAAAAAGTAAAGATTTAATAAAATAAATAATAAAAATCTTTATTTGCAGAATATGGGTACAATAAGATTTTAAAAATAATTAACACAGCCATAAACTGCCATAAGTGGCGTGCAAATGTCAAACACTAAAAGTCTACTTAGCTATAGAATATTATTATGATGTCATATAATAAAAAAAAAATAATAATAATAAAAAATGACAATCAAATTTACGAAACATCTCAATTTACAAGAATTCATTAATATCATGATAACATTGTTCCAAAAGATAATTAAATAGTTCAATTTTAAATCGGTAAAGGTAAAAGGTAACTTTTTAATATCGTCAGATAGCTTATTATATATTCTTATTGTCATACAGTAAAGTATTAGTTTGTTGCGGCGAGTTTTTTTGTTTGAATATATTAATATGTTTATTAAGTATATGTTTTTAATTTATAGAATTAGGCGTTACTTTGCGGAGATCCATAATACAAAAGTAATAATAAAATTATTTTGCTATAATCCGCGATACAGTAAATAGAAAATTTATATAGTGTTTAATGTATAGTGGACTATCAGTATTTTCATATCCGATACGTGCAGGATTCGTAAAAACACATGCACAAACCTCCACCACTTCCACCACAATACACAAGCACTACACAGGTTCACTATCACAAACTCAACAATCGTTTCGCCCCGCAACCGAAGCATCATCAGGAGATGTCTATCTCCTGATGATAAACTCTCTCCTGATGATAGACTCTCTCCTGATGATAGACTCTTATTCCTCTTATCTCCTGATGATGCTTCGGTTGCGGAGCGAAACGATTGTTGAGTTTGTTATAGTGAACGTGTATAGTGCTTGTGTATTGTGGTGCAAGTGGTGGAGGTTTGTGCATGTGTTTTTACGAATCCTGCCCGTATCGGGTATGAAAATACTGATAGTCCACTATACATTAAACACTATATATTTTTTCTATTTACTGTATCGCGGATTATAGCAAAATAATTTTATTATTACTTTTGAAGTATATGTTTATTAATATGTATATTATGTTTTTTAGGGGTTCTATGTGTTACAAATAAAATGTATAAAATCACCTAGCTCGTGCAGGTACATGCAGTCGGACTTGGGGCAGGGCTGGTTCTTCATGAAGTTGGCGCAGTACTTGGTAGTTCCTAGCGAACCCTTGAGCACGCGCCCGTCCAACGTCACGTTGTTCACCCCCTGGATGGCACGCAACGCGTCCGCCGGCGATACGTACGTGACGTACGCCGATGCCGATGGACCCTGCAATATTGCACATAATATCTATCTTATCTTTTAGTATATTCTTTTTTGTACATAAAAATTACAAAAAAATTGGTGATGAATATAATAGACAAAGTTGGATCCGGCTGAGTAGAATAGACCACCCTCATTTCTTACCGAGGGATCGTAAAAGGCAACTAAGGTAAGTTGACGACAGGCAGGCGGCCGGTGTTACGATGCTACTATGTTACTATGCTACTATTTGCTACGATGTTAATTAATTTTATTGTACAAGAATTTGATTATGTAATTTTATTCAGTAGTATTAGTAGTATTTTTATGTAGTAATTTAATAATGTATTAAAAAACTATAAATCAATGCAATAGTTTGATAGAGCTAAATGAAATGAGTTCCTTACCTGTGTCCCTGCATATGATGTACTTTGGTTTATTACTACTTTGTGAATTTTGCCATATTTCCCAAAGTACTCTTGCCGTTTTAGGATCTGGAAAATGGAAAAATATATTATTATTTTATGTTGTAAAAATATGTAAGACAGTGCGGCTCTTTCGAGACCTATACGGGTTAAATCTCAGGCTATTATACTATTATTTCTATAAAAGTTATGAGTCTATGAACTAATTGTTTGCGCTTAGTGTGGACGGCGCCTAATGTACAGACATTATGACAGTAGTCTATGAGACTTTTGAAAATTTTGAATCTCAACTGCCATTATTTTGACAACCGCTAGACAGTCAACATCGTACTGCTGCTAATTTAAACTGATTGTAAAACAAACCTGCAATCTTCAAATATACTTAATGAGAAGATAGTCTTTTTCTTATCTCTTCGTATTTATGTTTGAAATATCAAACACTAATTAATAATTGCAATTTCTCACACGCTTTTCGGTGAAGGAAAACATCGTGAGGAAACCTGCCTATCTCCAGAGAATTCTAAGGATATGTGTAACCTACCAATCCCCATTAGAGCAGTGTGGTAGGTCTTGGCTCCAATTCTTTTCTCCAAAAACGTAGAGTGAACGTTGAATACTTAAATTAAATTGTTTTGCTTTCTCATTCCATGACTAATTTATAGAATTAGGCGTTACTTTGCGGAGATCCATAATACAAAAGTAATAATAAAATTTTTTTGCTATAATCCGCGATACAGTAAATAGAAAATATATATAGTGCGAAATGTATAGTGGACTAACCGTTTTTTCATACCCGTTACATGCAGGATTCGTAAAAACACGTGCACAAACCTCCACCACTACCACCACAATACACAAGCACTACACAGGTTCACTAACACAAACTCAACAATCGTTTCGCCCCGCAACCGAAGCATCAGGAGATAGACTCCACGACAAAATCGCAAAGCGGATTATAGCAAAATAATGTTATCATTCCATGACGTCTTAAAGACGCACACTTTAAGCTGTTGCCGTTCGGAATTCGTCCTAAGAACATGTGAGTAAAAGAGACAGAGTTATCTATAGTTAGTTAAAAATAGCGGAGTAGTAGATATTTATTTATTTTTTGTATTTTTTCCTCTTGTTATATGTATATTGTTATTATATTAAATATTCAATATCATAGGTATAGGCTATAAGTTTTTTGATTTTAGTTTAGGGTATGTTAATATTGTTTTTATGATTATTGTGTTGTGTTTTATATTAGTAAATTTATGTTAGTATGTATTAGGATAGTCTGCGGTAACCACCAAGGGTGCCACCTGAAAATCAGCGTTGCAGTAGTTTACATTACATATTGCAATTCTGCCCTTTGACCACGTTGTTTGTGTGTGTTATTATTACTTTTGTACTCTTTTTCCTAAATGGTCAATAAAACTTGATTTATTTATTTAATATAGTTCATATAACGTAATCCTTTTCAAACATCACGACCCCAATGCAATCCACACTTCATGGTACGAAAAGAAAGCGGTTGGGTTTAGGTACTGACTTTGAATTGAATCGTTTTCTGAAAGTTCATGGTAGGCCTACAGACCGCTACTTTTTTTTTTTTTAATTAAAAAAATTATTTATTACTGTTAGAAATTTTTACAAAAGCCATATATAAACAAAATAATTTCCAGATTTTAGGGACTATAGGGATTTTAGGTCTACATAGACAATCGTTTCACCGATAGCTAAACTAGAATCGTGAGATTCTGTGCTTCAGCTACCGGTTCTCTTATAGGATTGAAGGTTCATGCACTTTACTTTACTTTACTTTACTATATCATACCTCTGGGTCTGCGAGCCGCACAGGCAGCCCCACGACGAACACCAAGTTGTTCTGTACGACGCGCACGTTTGCGAGCGCGCGCCTCGACTCTAGCGTCTTGTTGCGACGCTTCTGCTCGCGGGCTTTCTTCTCCGTCTTTATCGCGGCCACCTAGCCCAAAAGAAGATATTGGAATTTATCACCATTTTTATATGGTATAGCACCATTCATAAGAAGTTCTCCCGATGGACAAGCCCTCCCGAGGGAGCTCCTAATCCCCCCTCCCGACGACGACGCGCATAGCGTGGAAGACGAGGGAGAAGAAGAAAGGATGCGACCCGACCGCATCCGCCCTCACGGTGTCCTCCCTGGCCAGACGGACCCCGGACCCTGAAGGGTCGAACAGATTACCCGGGCGATATTATAATCGCCTGAGAGGAAAAGCCCGGGTAAAGAGGTCTAACCTCGAGGCCCGTAGACCTCACCGCACATAAAAGTGCGTGTGAAGAAGAACCAGAATCACCATTTTTAAAAGGTGAAGGTAGAATCTTGAAAAGTTCGTGTAAATTGGCGCAGTTGGCAGTGAAACTGTCTTCGGCTCCGTGGGTCGCGGGTTCGATTCCCGCCGAGAACAAACATTTTCTATTTAGGATTTGTTGGTTCTTCGCGTCTGGGTGTATATATGTATTTAAGTATGTATTTAAAACTATATATGTAGTACATTACTAGTTGTCCGTCATCCATAACTCAAGTATTATGTTACTTACTTTGGGGATGGACGACCGTGTGTGTAAATGTCCAATATATTTATTTATTTATTTATTTATTTATATATTTATACACTTTATATTACACCAGAAAGGAAAAAAATTGGACAGTGACGTACAAAAGGCGGTCTTATCGCTTAGTAGTGATCTATACTATTATATAAACTATAATCTCAATTACACCCATGTTGATATATTCAATAAATCAAAGGAATGTTTTGAGAAAAAAAATCTTGAATATAATTTAGAATATTAGAACATTAATAAAATATAAACACATATTGAAGCATTTCCACGCATAAAATACATGCATTCAACTATACACACAATCTTCTCCGCACATGCATCACATCTACATACACACATACACAATTCTCTGGCATCCTTATTATATATAATAAGAATATTGTTATCAAAATTAATATCCATAATTGGCTGAAAGTAAAAATAAAGTAATATTTTGTAAATTAATATATTAAGAGCTGTGAATTTTGTAAAAGTAAATAAATAAATAAATAATATAAAATAAGTCTCTTCCAGAAGACCTTTGGGTTAAGGAGAACTGTAGCGACTCTGTGGGTGGTGCACTATTCTATACTTACATACATACTAATGTATGTAACTGACTTATTTGAACTCAATTTTGACCCACTGACTGGACAGATTTAATTCTAAATATATAAATATATGGGACATTTACACACACGGTCGTCCGTCCCCAAAGTAAGTAACTTAATACTTGTATTATGGGTGACGGACAACTGGTAGGTATACTACATAAATAAGTTTAAATACATACTTAAAACAAGTGCCCAGGCTCGAAGAATCAACAAATTGTTTATAGAAAATGTTGGCCCTTGGCGGGAATCGAACCCGCCACCCGCGGAGCTGAAGGCAGGGCTACAACCCACTCCGCCAACGGACCAAGCCAGTAATATATGTACCATTGAGGGTACTTTTGAAGTACGGGTTACATGGTTATTATGGGTACATTTTTTTAAACTTTTATTCTTTTAGATTTTTTAAAATATTTGCAGTGTATGTAAATGAAGGTAGAATCTTGCAAGTTAAATTTGACCCACTTCCGCTGAAATACTGGTCCGATGAAAATGCATGTTTATGATAAGCATGACCGCCGCCAGGATTGACCCCAGACGAGGAAAGTTCTCAACAGTTAATAGTAGGGACATGAAATTTTGTTAAAAGCTATTTTTCCTCGGCTGTTTATATTGATGATGGACTGTAATTTTCGTACCTGTTCTTGACTGAGGGGGGTAAAGTCTGCCGGGTTTTCCGGGTAGGCCTTCCGACACGCTGGACACAATCCATTCTCTCCCTCCCGAATACGATTCCAGCAAAACCTGCATATCTGTAACAGTAAAATGGGGCAAACAAATATGTTATTTAGACTGTCATTACAGATAACGTTTTAGCATAATTAATAAAAAATACCTTTATTATTAGTTAAAAACCAAGGTCCTAAAGTCCTTCTGTGCTAAATTGAAATTCAAAATATTCTTTATTCAAGTAAACTTGTAAACAAGTGCTTTTGAACCGTCAACATCTACTGCTGGTTCGGAAAGCTGTTCCTACCGAGAAGAACCAGCAAGAAACTCATGTCTTGTACAGGGTTGAAGAGAAGCTATATTCTTATCACCTACGTATTCTTCAATAGTATAATAGGCTTTCTGAATTAGCCTTTTTTTAATAGTATTTTTAAACTGCTGTAATGGTAAGGTTAAAGTAGATTGTGGATTTTTATTATAGAATCTTATACCCAAACCCACAAACGAATTATGAACTTTTGCAAGGCGCAAAGCCGGAACCGCAAGCTTATGTCGGTTCCTGCAAGCATGTATGTAAAAGCATGTATGACTCGTTCCTGAATTCAAATAATCGAAGCTATAGAGATAACAGTATTATCTATTATCATTATATCAAGATTTACTTATTTACGATATTTCAAAGTCAAGTTTGTAATTTAAATAAATAGCTTTATATAGAAGACCTGATGACCTCTCACATTAAAAGAGTATAAGAATGATTTTACATTTATTGTAATGGTTTTTTTTACAATTTTTTCCAGAGCAAATGATATATACCGAATACAATGTTAGTAAATTGTTAATAAATTTAATAGTGATTGCAATTTAGCCAGGATCGATCTGATTCTTGTAATGGAGATATCTGCAGGGTTGGTGAGTGACAGAACCTACTAGTTATTCCAAGAGTCAACGGTCCACGTGTACGAAGTCACGGGTAAAAGCTAGTATGTAATAAATATTACAGGTGCTACGTATACTATCTTAAGAACCTTGTGCCAGAAGTCTAATTAGAAAGAAGAAAGAAAGAAAGTAACTTTATTTGTATAGGTTACAACTCTACAGGACATATAACACTATTATGCTATATTAAGACATATAACACGATTATGCTATAATTAACACATTCCATGTCATGTGGGGTATATACGACCCCCGCTGCACTTTCCGTTCAGATTATTTGCAATTCTCATTGAAAAACAAAGGACCCTTAAAAATGAATTGTAGGGTCGAATATAGACAACTTCATATCAAGTATACAGCATTTAATATAGCAGGGGCGTATGCGCCTTACGCGGTGTGAGTCATTTTTTTCGACTGTCTTATAACAACTCTGCCATACGTCTTAAATGACTTTTTTTAATCTTTAAAGTGTGGGTCGTATACGCCACACGCGGCCTCAACGGAGGATTTTCAAAAATTGCCGTCACACGGAACGTGTTAAGTATACAAATCCTGGTATAAATAATTATAACAATATCTTACTTGATAGCCACATGTGCACGGGTAGAAATGGAGATCGTCCACTTCCAAAGGTTCCATACACAGGGGACATTCCACCTGAAACGAAACGCCGTCAATATTATTTCTCTACAGTATAAATATCCATTATAATATTATAAACTAGCTATGATGACGGGGCGAAACGATCGTAGAGATTGTTTTAGTGAGTGTGTGTAGTATTTTTTGTGATACGTATGGTGATGGGTCTTGCATTTATAAGGTATGTGAACGTTGTTGGCTTCCTACATTTAGCATTAGATAGATTCTCTTAGACATCGGGGATTATAGCAGAATAAATCAACCATAACTTTTGTAGTTATTAGGTATTCAGGGTAATTTGTATATTTAGATTATAGATGAAAAATAAGGTTTGTTTTCTTTTTTTGCAAAAAATATTTTTTAAGGAAACCTCCTGATAAAAACGAACATATTAAAAATAATTTATTTCATAATTTATCCAATTTGGTGTTAGTTTTAGAGTGGCTTTAGGTCTCAGATTGGGAACCACATTGTGCCTTAAGCACAGATGTCCATGTGGAAAAGAGGTAGACCGTTTTGGCATACACGGGCTTTCATGCCATAGGAGCTCTGGTAGGCTTTTCCGCCATGGTTCTCTTAATGACACCATCAAAAGAGCTCTTGCCACTATCGACATTCCTGCTCTTCTCGAGCCTTCCGGGATATGTCGGGATGATGGCAAGAGACCAGACGGTCTGACGCTGGTTCCTTGGGAACGGGGACGGGCCCTAATGTGGGACGCAACATGCGTTGATACGTTAGCCTCGTCCCATATCAGGCAAACGGCGTCCAGACCTGGAGCTGCGGCGGAAATGGCCGAATCCGGCAAGCGGCGAAAGTATGCATCTCTCGTTGAGAGTTATATATTTGTGCCGTTTGCAGTTGAGACCCTAGGGCCATGGAGCCAAAGTGCAAAAAAATTTTTATCCGTTTTAACACCTCGGTTGATCGCCTCTTCGGGTGACAAGAGGGCTGGCTCCTTTTTCGCACAAAGAATCAGCTTAGCGATTCAACGCGGAAACGCTGCCAGCATTCTTGGGACCATTCCACGTGGGCATGATTTGTATAGTA